>OZ023262.1:25590653-26241299 GCA_964006375.1 Tillus elongatus | reverse complement strand
GATGCGAGAAGCAGACAGACGCCCATGGAAATGAGGAAAAGTAATCCCGCATTTCTTTCCAGTTCTCGGAGTTGTAGTGCCAAACGATACGTAGGTGTGATGACTGTGTGACCTCGGGTTGCATTGCGCAGGAAGCAGTGACCATGACGTGGTGTGAGCGACCAAGGGGGGCTGTGACTGGTGTTTTATAGCATTCAGGTTTTGTAGTAAGGAGGAGATCCAAGGGATTAGAGCTGTGTGTTGGGATGCGAGGAAAGTAAGTAGGTTTCTAATGCAATATTTACAACGTTGGACAAAGACAGAATACGTTATCTCGACTGCTATCCTATTTAAATGAATCGTAGATAAAAATGTAAACAATGGAAGTTGTTGCAAAATGTCAGCCTGGAGAGCATTGTGAGAGGTACGACAGGGACGCCATCTTGGTGCAGGACCAAGTAGTATGTTGTTACGATAGCTCTAGTTTACACAAAATTTTATAGATATAGCTGTGTACAATGTACAGTCAACTAACAATTGTGTAAATTGCTAGCCTTGGACCATTTCTTTCCTAGTACCGGGATAAACTTTGCGTCTAAAAGCGCGAAATTTGAGCATGCGAATGTATATTAATAAATAAAAAATTTCGGGATTCAGCAAGTGGGTTATAATAGTGAATTTTTATTAGAAGTTTACACTATTAGTAATATATATATATATATATATATATATATATATATATATATATATATATATATATAATGTGTCTCACAACTCAAAAAATAATGGGCCGATTTTGATGCACAGGACCTTGAGCAGTTAAAAAAGAAATTTAAAGAAAATAACTCCAACAAGCGCCAATTATACGAAGTAATTCAGAATCCTAGGTTTAGAAATAACCGACAGAATCAGGCTTCTCTGCCGTGTAAGTCTTCAGCGAATCGGTTACCATCAGCGGAAAATGAACCTCCTTCAAACGATAAGGCTGAGATCGATGACCATAAATCACCAAACGATCAAAAGATAATAGTGGTTTTAGATGCTCCAGCCAGTGACTATAATAGAATGGAATTTAACCCATCACCTGACACAGGAAACCGTTCTGCTCAATTTGATGAGGATGGTGCAAAGCCAAATGAATCAACAGAAGATTCTGAAGCGAAAAATATAGATCTGTTTGAAAACAACGAAAATAGAGTGCCTCCAGCTGGTGAAATATCGTGTAATATTCCAGAGAAAAGTGATTGTGGGAATGCTCCTCAAAATAGTGAAGACAAAGATACAAATGGAGAACCAGATGAACCTATAGAAGAGACAACACAATCCAAGGCATTATTTTTTGTTGTCATAGGAAATGAGGAGGGTTGCGGCAATAACAATAAGCAGGATACTTCACAGGATTATGATGACTACGAAGAGACCAAGGACGATGCTGAACCTGGAGGTTAGTAGTATCAAAATTTTAAATTTTAGTAAGAAATATCCTCCTAAATACCAAGAACGAAACGCTTTACAAAACTGTTTGATGTTTGCGCAAGTGATTGGCTTTTATCTTCAATAAGTACACTTGGAGAACACAAATCACCACAACACCTCTTTTTAAAGACCTGACGATCGTTTCACTGACAACGTTAGCGTCATCAGAGAGTGAAAAGTTCTAAACTGCTTACTACTAAACATCACTTTACATACTGAGTTTTAAGAGGACTGCAAATCAGTGGAGGAGCTCGCTTTAAATAATTTTTGTTTTTTATTGCCCTAGAAATGTAAATACTTTCGTACGCATCTAGCTTCGCTGGCTGTCAAACATTTTTTATAAGTTATAGATTTTCTTTATCAATATAGTGCTTATTATTCCAAATATGTTGTGCCATGCATGACTTGTCTACACTACCGTATCCCAGCTGTGCCAGATATCTACGAGGGTTCTCTTAGTCTATCCAACGTATTTAAGATTACAATTCTTACAAGCTATCTCATAGATATCCGATATTTCAGTGGATTTGTCTTTATTTTTCTTATTACCTAACAAATTTATTAAATTAAAAATTTGGCATGTACCTTCCCTTTGTAAATGGCTTGGATAAGTTCGTTAGTCAGAAAAATCGGACCAAGTTTTCCGGGAAAATTTTGAGTTTTCATTCGAAAAACTTTTTTATCTCAAAAAGTAAATAAGCTATGATAACCAAATTTAGTAGGTAGGGTTACGATATAAAAAGTAAACTATACACTAAAATTTAGATTTCTATATTACAAGAAAAAAAGTTATAATAAAATATTTTGTGCCAGATCGTTTCTATTAAAATTCACTACCATAACGCACTTGCTGCGTCCAGGCCTTTTATTATTTATTTGTTATTTACGTTTACCTTAGTAAACTTAACTTAGTGTCTGCAAACGAGTTTTATGCACACCATAATCATTACTCGTGTTTCCATTCATTCACCATCAAAGGCTTCAGTGATACAGAAAAACTTGTGAACTTAATGCACTGTGCACGTCTGTGAACCGAGTAATTAGACCGCCACTACCATCGACTAAAGCCCTAGTAATTATAAGAAGGTTTAATGAAATGAAAGGTTTCGTCACTCGGCAAGTGTCTGCATAAAGTACATGGCTCGCTGTAAGCTCTCTTAATTATGAAAAGCCGTTCTGCAGCACCGAGTGTCGTCTAAAACTGACGGCTGCACATTTGTAAATGGTTTGCGGCGAATTAACATAAAGCAGATCTCTTATTAGACTTTGTTGAGTTTATTTAATGAAACTCGTGTCTTGAGCTTTCTGGAAAATAAAGTTAAACAAGAAACTAAAACACAGATAAGAAATATTTAGCAGACGTGGATAAAAACTAATTTCTAAGGTTACGCCATAGCATATACAGTGTGTCCACGGATTGAGTGTGGGTAAGGTATAAGTGACAAAAAACTTCGAATTAGATTATGATATTCTGGGAATCGATCCTGCTTTGTCTTAAACTTAGACGTTGACAAAATGAACAAAATCAATTAATATACAGGATGGTTTATAACTGATGTAATGAAATGTATTAAGAGTAAATTACCTTCGTTTATGAAGATACCGCAAAAAGTTATTAAGAAAAACTGTTTACAATTCAAATTTATGACAGGCTCTCAATTTTCAAACAGATCAGCCTACTATGAATTTCTTTTTAGCTGCGACTTTATTTAAATGACGTTCGACGGCTTCTGTGATTAGGTATACTTTAAAAAATACTTAGAACTGTTTAAAAAAAGTCTTTACCATAATTAAACTTGGGGTAGGTGTGCTTTCATTTCAACCAATAAAAAAGTCAAGTAAACGTACATTTGGACATTCGAAGCAATAATTGGCGAGTTGCATGGCTACTTGAGCTTTGCCTTGTTGTTTGTTTCCCGGGATACTACTTATTTGGAAAATTTAAACGTCAATTTTATTTGTCACGAACGGCAAGCTTCTGTATTTAAAAATGTTAACAACGCAACAAAAAGTGTTAATTGTGCAGTGCTATGGTTTGGGCGAAGAACATTTTTATCAGGGAGTGATAAGAAAATTCCTTGAACGCTGGCCAAATTATTCGGTTTCCGCTACTGGTGTAAAAAAGTTGTTACAAAATTTATGCGTACTGGGAGTGTTTTAAATGTTAAGAAGACAAAATCCAACCTAAATGAAGAAGACAATGCTGCAGGTGAATTACCTATGGATTCTGTTAGGCGTTTTCCGAAATTATAATTAAGAAGAAGGGCATTAGAAATTGCCAATATTAGCTAATCGAATTTGCAACAAATTTATCGTACCAACAAGGTGAAATCTTTCAAAGCAAAGCTATACACTTTGAAAGAAAATGGCGAGTCTAAACGATTAGATTTTTGTTTATGGTACGGCGAGCAATATCTACAAAATCACAATTTTGGCAGAAGTATTATTTTTTCGGACGAATCCACTTTCACCACTAATGGGGTGGTAAATTCCCAAAATGCACAGCATTGGTCTATGGAGAATCCAAACTATAGAGTTAATTGCAGAAGACAATGCCATAAAAAGAAAATGTGTGGTGTGCTGTTTCTTAACCTGGGATAATTGGGCCATATTTTTGAGCGGAATATTAACCAGTACAGTTATCTGGAAATGCTGGAAACTATTCTTCAAGACCATTTGCATAACATGTCACTAGAAGATAGACAAACAGCATACATTCAGCATGACGGCCACCCAGCACATGCAACAGGAATAGTTCGAGAATGGTTAGATCGTGAATTTCCTGGGCGGTGGTTTGGTCGATATGGGCCAATACCTTGGCCTCCCAGAAGTCCCGATCTTACCTTAATAGACTTTTATTTATGGGGCTATCTCAAACAGAAAGTATACGCGGCTCCATTAAACAACGATCTTGATTTGTTGAAACTGAGGTTGAGAGATGCAATTAACGGTATTTCAATTCAATATATTCAAAATGTCTACAAAGCATTTACTAAACGGGCTGAGTGATGTGAATCGGTTGGTAGCAGCACATTTGAATAATATCTTTATTTTTCGTTGTTCGTTTTGATTTTTGTTAGCAATAAGCGTTTTTATTTTACTAATAAATTATTATTTAACATTACATGGTTACTTACTTTACGCACCTACGTTCAGAAAACCACAGGTAAAAAGCTCCATGTTGATAGGGAAAAATGTTAATAATTTACTCTAAAATTCAAAGTAGGCTGATATGATCACATCTGGTCTAGCTACAGACAAAATAGCGTATACCTGTATTTCGATGCCGTGGTATATACGCCTAGAGCATAGATATCGCGCAGCCTCAGGGATGTGCATTTCCGCCACAGGGAAGTGCTGCTCCTCTAGACGTGATCCATCAGTGAAATCGACTAGGCTATCAGTCTTAAAAGCAGCTTCATTATCCCTCTATTGATCTTTGCTGGCGATTATAAGGGTGCATATTATAGTCAAATTAACACAATCCCATGCATTTCGTACCTTAATGGTGGAAATTGGAATTTTCTTTTCCACCTCCTGGGCAACTTTTGCCTGTCCTGTGATTACTCCTTCACCATGACAGTTTTCAGAGTTTTGCATTCTGAGATGGAATGCCATAACTTTCCTTATGATAGAAATGGGAAGCGGCGATAGTATCAGCAAGACCTCTAGTGCGCCTGGGGGGCGTTGTCGCCATAGCGCCAATGACGCCGATGCTTCCGGGTAGCAGTTGAATTCACACCACCCCACCAGACCACTGTCCCAGAAAAGACACTCGGCCTGACGATCGCAGTGTGAATCCAATGTAGAATCCGAGGATGGCGTCTTCAGGTCCTGAAACTGCCAGACGGTGTCATATGTTATCTGGATAACGTTACAAAATTTAATTAAAACATACAGATTTGCCTAAGAGTTACAAGCAAAAACGTATATCTCCAGGTGCGCCTTTGCGGCTGGGTATCTTTGTTATGAGGGACATGATTATAAAAACTACTAGCATTATTTTGACGTCCTCTATACGCTGGAGAAATATTGCCCTTCACTTGCCGGGCACTTGTATATTTATACAGTTTATCTTAAAACTGTAACATTCTGTCAAAATCACTAAAATTGGGTCAGAAATTTCCGACCACTCTGTGAACACTTGATATATTTAAGCCTGACAAGAGGTGACTAATAAAAAGTTTGTTATTTTATGTTAAACTTGTAAGACCTAACAAAAAGCACCGAAAACCAAAGATCACAAAGTATCGTCTATTATTAGCTCTGTAAGACAGAGCGAACGTAATTTCTTGCCCGTGGAAAGAATGTAATAGGTTTTTTTCAATATGTTTCGTCACCCTCGAATATACCTGTAATCGAGCGAGATGTTTTTCACTCTCCCCTTCCCATCTAATTCCCGAGCGCCTTGTAATTTTCCCCCAAGTTTCCCCAGCTTGCAATTCCGATTATACTGCATTTGTTCAAGCTTGATGTAGCTTTCTACTCTTGAACAGACACCTAAGGAAACGTTCTGTATTCAACGGTTCACTGGTGAGAATTCTCAGAGGGTTTATTAAGAATATAGTAGTTGGCTGGGGACGAGCCTCATATGCGAGACAATGTAGACCTAATCACCTTAGAGAAAAATATGGACGCAAAATGGTTTCAAAATTATAAAGCTTATAATGATTATGCTGTTAGCAGAACAAGGTATGTGTTTATTTTCTGTAACATGAAAAATGAAACACTGCTGATGATTTTCTAAGACAGCTTATTCCTTAGAATGTTCTATTCGAGGAACTGTTATTAGAATGTGTAAAACTGACATGTTTCCAGAATTAATAAACGTACCAAAGCAGATTGTTAAAAAATATGTTGACATGTCATTTTCCAGAAATGATCAACTTAATAATGCAGGAGGCAATGCACCCTGACATATGTCCGTATGGATGCTGTGTGTTGTGTGTTTTGTTTCTTTAACGGCGGCCTACTTCCGCAACTATGGCCAATCACCGACCCAAGGGAGCAGTTTCACCTCACTATCCTGGAACTTTTGCCGAACCCCTGCGTTTCTGTAAGGAGGGTAGGGATCTTTAACGTGCCCAACATCTCATAGACACGGGACCTACGGCTTTACGCCCCCTCCGAAGGGCGGAACGTGCAGACATTCAACTTGCTCAAATACAATGCCAGAACCTCGGTTGATATTAATGTTACAGTTTGTACTGAAAAAGTGAAAGGAGTATCCTGGGATCGAACCCAGTACCATTCGGTTCAGAGGCACACGTTCTTACCCCTGAACCAACGAGGTTCTTATGGATGCTGTGTTAGTCGTTTTTTTTTTTAGAGAAGCAGACCCCGGTGATAGACCAGGTTTAGCATTTAAACCTCATTTATTTTTGCTAAATATTCAGTTCTTAAGTCAGTCAAAGTTTGATCATATATTATTATGTCTAGACATGATCGATTATTCTGTAGGTTTTAAAGAAAATTCTTTTAGAAATTCACTAATGAAGAGATCGCATTTTTTGAATTTTGAAAAAAAATCTTCAAATGAGGGCGAACTAGGCCCCCTAGAACCTATATCCCGGGTCAGTTTCGATTTTTATAAGTTTTGATACAGTGTGTCCCCAACTGGATGGGAATGTATTGTTATCTCCGTTATTATTAGAGATAGGGAGACGGTTGAATTAGCAATGTTCTGTAGAATTTCATGCTCGTTCCAAATATGACTTGTATTTTGCCCTGCTTCTTTTCGTTTTCGAGTTATTTTGAAAAAAACAAAATTTTCGATTGTCATTTGTTTTTGAGCTACATGTACCAACGTTTGTTTTTATTAAGGCAGCAATATTGGATTTTTTGCTCAGGTGATAGCCGGTAAAAAGAGCTTTCCAATGATGTACAACAAGCTTGAGAAATCTTGTAATTGCACTGACAATTTTGAGAAAAACCGTTTTGAGGCTAGTAGGCTATAAAATCCAATAAAAGAAAACGAATTACAAAAACAAAGTGTTCAAAAAGCAGTAGGCCATGGAGTCTAACAATAGACTTCTAATTTTAACATAATTTTCCGTAATGATTTACGATAAAAAAATAGGAACTTTGACAACACTAATGAATCGGCCCATTATTACAAATGATATTTTACATTACAACATTATCTAAAAAATTTTTATAATTTAGTTAAATAGGTAAACCTAGTAAATAACGAAATTTGCTAACGGAACTCAATAAAAGGCAGATTAATGAATTGCGAAGACGCTTTTGAAAATTGTTTGATTTTTCAACGCAAGTCAACTGGAAAACAACAGAAGAAAGGTTGCTGTGGATTTAACACTATCGCGACAATTAAGAATATTGTCATTCTTAATTATCTGAACAATTTGAGGTATACTTAACACGTTGCTTAATATTTTCTACTAAATAGTTTGTTTCCTCTTTATTTTAAATCAACAATATGTTCAGTAATGAAGAACATTTTGACATGTTGGAATGTTATATTCGTTCTAACCGAAATACTGATGCAGCTGCAAATTCATAAGTACACTTGGAGACATAACATAAAAAACTAGATCCCATATATTTATTTCGAGGAAGAAAATTCTAACATAAATAACTAGATCCCGTATATTTATTTATAAATTCTAACATAAAAAACTAAATCCCGTATATTTATTTATAAATAGACGGGATATAGTTTTTTATGTTAGAATTTTCTTCCTCTGAAGATGTTGATATTGTCAACGAAACGATCGTAAGGTCTCTGAAATATGTGTTGTGGTAATTTGGGTGTTCTCCAAGTGTACTTATTAGTGCTCATCACAGGTTCCAGTTTTCACATACTGCAAATTCATATCAAAACAACTACCCAGAAAGACGACAACACCAAAATATTTCGCAGGATAGTGACTAATCTATTGAACGACGGTAGTTTCTACGCAAAGAAACTACCAATGCCTAGAAATGAAGAAAAAAATAATGCCGTCTTACAGGTTTCAAACGAAAGCCCTCAGCAATCTGTTCGGTTTTATGGTGAACAAATTGACGTACCAAAAAGTACGGCACACCGTGTATTAAAATATTCATTACCATCCATACAAACCTACAAACGTACAAGGACAATGTCAGCAAGATGAAATTTTTCATTTGAAAATAATATGGACTGATGAATCCAGATTTACAAATTGTGGTGTGTATAAATGCCATAATAAGCATTATTGGGGAAATGAAAATCCGTATCTAAAGGAAGAAAGACGATTGCAAGAGAGATTTGGTATTAACGTTTGGTGCGGCTTATTAGGTAAAAGACTGTTATTTTTATTTGCAGATTAGAGAGTTAATTTTTAAAAATTTCAGGTAACTTGATTGTTGGTCCGTTCTTTTTTAAAATGATTTAACTGGGGAAAGGTAGCTTAATCTATTGAGAGATGATATCTTACCAACAATTAGTAGAGTTCATGATAATTTAGACAATATTTGGGACCAGCAAGACGGTTCTCCAGCTCACAATGCTAGGATCTTCAAAAATTTGTGTACAAAAATTTTAATAATCTTGTCATTCGTATAAATGGGCCGGATCATTGGTGTGCTCGAAGTCCTGATATAACACCCATGGATTTTTGTTTTTGGGGTACTTTGAAGAATGATGTGTATAAATTCGATCCATAACAAAATATCAATGAATTACGAAACAGAATCACGGAAGCTATAAATCACATTAACCGAAATACCATCACCAGAGTTTGCAAGCATGCTTTAAAAAGGTGTATAAAGTGAATTGAACAAAACGGTGGCCATATTGAACAATTTTCTATTTAGTGTATTTTTAAGTTTCTATTTTATTATTTGTTGAGTTCCGTTTCTATTCGTGTTGTTTTGTGGAGTTTAAGTTTCTATTTGTTATTGCCGGATTTCGTTATTAAACTATTTCACATAATATTAGCTAGCATTATTACCTAATTAAGTATTGTAAATTAAATCACAATATAATTTTTATCGTGAATCATTACAGAAAATTATTTAGAAGTAGAAGTCTATTGTTAGACTCCATGGCCTAATGCTTTTTGAACACTTTTTTTTGTCATTTGTTTTCTGGGTCGTAATTCTTCTAAACTGTATCCAATTAATGCAGGAGTCCCTCAAGGTTCAGCTTTAGCCCCTACTTTGTTTCTTTTCCACCTCAATGACCTCCTCTCTAGCACATCCAAACCAGTTCACAGTTACGCGGACGACAGCACCCTGCACTCAAATATACAATATTCTAAGCCTGTCTCTTTAGCCCAATTAGATGAGGATCGCAGACACAATGGAGGGTTTTGTCTCTGTGGATCTCTAAAAAATATTAGAGTCGGGGAGTAGAAATCTTGTACAATTCAATTCCACCAACTTTCAGTACTGCTTTCTATCCCATAAGAGATACACCAGCCCTACACCCATCACAATGAACAACCAAGTTATTCAAAGTAATGAGTCCTTTTCACTTGTTGGCATTTCTGTGTACCGAAATCTCAATTGGCACCAACATGTCACATCAATTGCAGAAGCGGCTGCTAAGGAATTAGGTTTCCTCTTCGGGCTCGCAAATACTTTTCACCAGCTAATCTCTATACCTTATATACTTGACAAATAAGGTCAAATCTCAAATACTGCTCCCACATCTGGGGTGCCGCTGCCGATTCTACACTCGCGATCCTGGCTCCATTCAGAGGAGAGCTATACGTCTCATCGGTGACCCTACCCTCACCCAAAGGCTGCCATCCCTTGCCCACCGACGTGCGGTTGGTGACCTCTCTCTCTCTCTTTTTCATAAATATCTGCATGGGTACTGCTCAGAGGAGAACAGAGCGAATGCACTCTTTTACTGTACAGGTCACCTGACACAGAATATCTTGTTGCGCCCGCTCTTTTGTCTCGAGGGCTTCCAAGTTGTGGAATTCCCTGTTGGCACATGTGTTTCCTTCTCCTCCGAACCTCCAAACCTTCAAGTCCAGAATTAACAAGTTGCCTATTTCCTCCTTGTCGACACTTACGGTACAATAGTATTTAGGCTGTAAGCCCTCGTGATGTGTTGTAGAAATATATATATATATATATATATATATATATATATATATATATATATATATATATATATATATATATATATATATATATCTAATACGTAATGTTTGCGCACAATCGTTAATTGCTTTTATTGAAAAAGTACGTTTATTTTGAAAACGGTCATCTTTTGCGACTTCAAAGAAGTAGACCTTTTATATACACACACACACACATATATATATATATATATATATATATATATATATATATATATATATATATATATATATATAATTTAAGTGCCTTAACAAGTAAGGTCATTGACACTAACGACACTTTAACTGATCACATAACAAAATTATATATAAAAAGAGGAACTAATAAATACACTTAAATACTATTATATAAATTAGACTGTCTTAAAAATCTAAGTAAACAGTTTGTATTCGTTAAATTTAGACCTAAAATTTCAGACAAGTTTCTTTCACGAAAATTTTCAAATCGTGGAGAGGCATATAAGGGACGTTCGAATAGAATGTGAAAAATTGAAGTTGGTCGGTCACAGAGCTCACAATAAGGGCGTTGTTGTTGATTTAAGAGATAACCATGTGTATGTAGAAAGTGGCCAGTTCAGAGTGTGGAAACTAAATGGGCTTTCTTTATATTTATTCGAAAATGTGCATACAGTGTGGACAAAAAATTATAGCCATGTTAATGAACCAGTGTTGCTGTCGGTGGCGCCACCTAGCGGCGGTGGTGAAATTGATACCGTCATCGTATTACGCATGATGCCTAATAACACCGTGCCACATTTCGTAATATGTTGAACCACTTTCAAGATATTTGAAAAATAATTTTAAGAAATATTATTTAAACACCCTGTAAAACGATAACGACTAACATTTTACTAAAGCATGTTGAGCCGAATCGCTTTATTTTTGTGCCAGCTATCACCCCTTAGCTAATGTCCAATTAATTATGGAATAGCCTGTATATGTTTTACCGTTTTCAGGCAGTAATATCTATTAATTACTTTGATAATTACCTCTGTGAACCGGCCTAATTTTAACGAGAGGCAATTAGTTATGATGTTCTGATATTTTCATGTGGAAATTAGTTGGAACACGTTAAAGCACAGTGTCCCTTATATTTTATTTTGGGACGTGAAGTTCATATGTCTTTTCATTAGGTGTTGACAAGCTGTTATATGGCGGAAAGAAGAGATTGCACACATATGGCTCTATTAAGGTAGACTGTCAGAGTTATGAATAAAAATGGATGTCCTAAATTGACTTTCGGGGTAATCATGAAAAATGCATTATAGAAGATACGATGTCATAAATGATGCAATATATATCTTAGTTAAAATCCTCAAACGGTTTTTATACTTCTCTCTAATGTTTGCCTAATTATGGACTTTCCATTAACAACACCGATTATAGTCTGCAAAGTTAGTTATGGATCTTAATTACTACTAGAAGTTAAGTGAACGGAACACGTGCCGCTATCTCGTTGCGGAACCAAGTGGTATGTTGTCACGGCAGATCCAAATAACACAGAATGTTAAAAAATAGAGACTGTATACAACCAACTAACAATTTAGCAAGTTGTCAGCTCTGGCCCATTCCTACCCTAATATAAGGAGAAAGTAGATGCATTCTCACCACAATTAGAACCGTAGACCCGTTTCGCTATAATATTAGAGCGAAACCGGTCTACGGTTCTAATTGTGGTGAGAATGCATCTAGCCTTACATACTTAGAAGCATTAGTGCATTTTAGTAGAAAAAGATCACTAATGGGGAGATCACTTTTAAATTTGGAAAAAGATGTATCAAATAAGCGCGAACTAGGCCATCTATAACACATAACGGAAGTCATTTTCTACTTTTATATGTTATATGTTAAGTTAAAAAAGTATGGACGCAGCAAGTGCGTTATGGTAGTGAATTTTCATTAAAAAATGTAATAGCAAATATATGTTTTTTTTTAAAGAAAGCAGGAATCTAATTTTCTTACCAGTTTAACCTGCGTAAGCGAAACTATGTACCATATTTCATCAAAATAACTTTATTGTTTGAAAATGTACGAAAATTTTCCGAAAACAAACTTAAAATGTCCCTTAAAAACTAGTTTCCCGGCCAACGAACCTTATAGGTTAATAGAAAATTGAACTATTTAAACTTGAAGCATTTAATGAACCTTCGCTACCATAACGCCCTGCCTTCGTCCCGAATTTCTTTTCCTACAAACATGCATTATATTTCGATATAATAATATAATAATAACACGTTTATTTCCCAACATTTACAAAACTATACTTAACAATATACAATCTTTCTTACTTTCTAAACGTAAGTACAATAAGCAATATCCGCTTAAGGCTTAGCCTTGCTTGCGGCATTATCTAATCAACAGTATGCAGACAGGATAAAATTTCGAGACAAGCACCATGAGGCAATCACACCTAAAATAGGAACCGCACATACATTCACACACGCATACATATACACGCCCGTGCACGCGCACACGCATATGCACTCTTACCCAGCACTCATATATACACACACACAGTCACACACACAATCACACACACATCCACAGGCACAATCTCACACCCACACACACATTCCCGCGCGCGCGCGCCCACTTACACGCCACACAAATACAACACTACTGTTGTCCCAAAAGCGTGCGTACAAGCGGTCGATTATTAATTATATATCTACGCACTTCACATTTGTATATTGCCATCGTAAATTGTTTAAAGTACGGTGGTAAAGCATTCAAGAGTCGAGTACATCTGTACGTATAGCATCTCTGTCCGAACGAAAGGTTACATCTCCTATTACTCACCAGCTCAGCTTGTCGTGTTTGGTAGGAAATATTGACTGTTAATTGCGATTGTAGCCTCTGCCTTGTAGATACAAGCACCGCGTAGGCGTAAAGTTGAGATAAGTCCGAAACTTGTGTCACCTCAAACAGCCTATCCGTAGGGCAAGTATTTTCCAAGTTGTAGATCACTTTCAATATCCTTCTTTGAATTTTGTTCAAACATTCCAGGTATGAAGGAGAAGCTCCACCCCAGGCAATTATACCATAACGGAGATGAGGCTCCACTAACGAGATGTATAATTTTCTCAGCACTTGTACAGGTAAATAGCTTTTCAGAATTTTCATGCGATACAGTAAGCTTCTGAGTTTTTTGACTGTGGCCTCAATATGATTATTCCAACGAAGGTGCTGGTCAATTAGTATTCCTAGATATTTTACACTGTCCGAATATCCAATTCGCACCGCACACCTTGCGGCTTTAATATTCAGTTCGCTAAAGGCAGGTAGGTGACTCCGATAAATTGAAAATTTCAGAAACTTCGTTTTTTGAACATTTAAACTCAAAGAGTTTTCCTCCAACCAAGACATCATTTGTTGAAAATGATTTTCTGCCAGCGCTTTGACCTCGACCCATGAACTGCCTTCATAATAAACAACTGTATCATCCGCAAATCCTATTACGTTTCCAGATGTATTATTTCCATATAGATACAAATCGTTGATATAGATGCAGAATAGTATAGGGCCCAGGACAGTCCCTTGTGGTATGCCACATTTCACCTCCCTAAATGCACTTCTTACTCCCCCAATATCTACACATTGCTGTCTATCCTGCAAGTAGTTTCTAAAAAGTTCCAGGTTTATACCTCGGAAGCCTATTCTTTCTAATTTTTTGAGTAGCTGCTCATGGTCAACAGTATCAAATGCCTTCTGCAGGTCCAAGAATATACAAATAACTTTTTTATGATGGTCTAGGCCTCTAATAATTTTTGCTGATAACAACTGTATGGCCTCCTGTGTCGAAATTTCTTTTTTAAAGCCAAATTGACTATGTGAAATGATATTAAATTTTTCTAAATACTTATTTATTCTAATTTTCAATATTTTTTCGAATATTTTTGCTACATTTGAAATTAGCGAAATAGGTCGGTAGCTATTTATACATCTTCTGTTGCCCTTTTTATACAAAGGGATTACAACTGCTCTCTTAAATATCTTGGGAAATGTACCCCTTTTCACACACTTATTTATAAGAAATGTCAAAGGTTTAGTTATTATATAAGCTATTTCTTTTAATGTATTTGTTGTTATACCATCCTCTCCTGGGCTTGCATTTAGTTTTAAGTTATTAATAGCGTCCTGGACCTCTAATTCGTTCACTGGACGCATAAAAAATAACTGTTGATGTATTTCACCTGTTAAGCTTTTTCGTTTATTCCGTACAGTATTCTGACCATTGCTAACCGCAGTGTAATGCAAATTGAACTGATCGCCTATTGCAGTTTTATCAGTCACTGTGACACCACCAACATCTATATCTTTTACTTGAGGCTTATTCTTCCCACTTCCCGTTGCCCCGTTTACCACATTCCACAATTCCTTCGATGATGACTTATCCCTCAACTGTCGGGAATAAAAGTCGAATTTAGTTCTCTTAATTAGGTTGTTTAAGACATTCCGATATGTTTTATATTCCGTCTGCAAATTTACATCATTTGGATTATTTTTTACTCTCCTATACAAATAATTCCTATGGTTTATTGATCTTACTATTCCCGAGGTGATCCACTCCTTTCGACCGTGTTGACGTCTCTTCTTAAATATCGCTGTACACTCAGCAATATTCATTTGCAGAGTTTCAATAAAGTACTGAGTTGCACCGTCAATATCCTGGCTAACATACAAAATATCCCAGTCTTCCCTTTCCAGTCTTGACTTAAGTTCAACGTAGTTAATATACTTTCGCTTGCTCATGTTAATGTCACCTTCACTCTCTGCAGTTATTCCATCGACTTGGAACACTAAAGAAAAGTGGTCAGTAATCAAAGTTTTTAATACACCCGCAGTTATTATCTTGCTTCGCTGGGTATCTTTAACAAAAAAATGATCAATGCAGCTTTGTGTGTCTCCCTGTGTTCGAGTAGGGATATTTACACAGGACTGAAAACCTTCCTCGCTCATTATATTTAAATAGTCCTGAGTGATAGAACATCCATGGCGAAGAATATCTACGATAATATCACCCGTAACTATGTGGCCTGCATTGCTTCGCCTTGAACATTCAATCAAGTATAATCTAAGGCTCTCCAAGAATGTTTGAACACATATCGACGGGGGGCGATAGATAGCAGTTATAAGCAATGAACCTATAGTATTGTCATTAATACTTAGTTGGATGACACTGCACTGGTCAATCTTCTCAATACTGTAACTGTAGCGAATGTTACTCCTAACAAATATTAAAACCCCGTCATTCTGATTGATTTCCCCATCACTATAAACGACGTCGTAGCCCCGAACAGAGAACACATCTGGACATGGAATTTTCCATGTCTCAGTGAGGACAACACAATCAAAACGACATGCACTTTCAGACATCACAATCATCACCTCATCAAAGTGTATTTGTTGATAAAACACTAAACTTATTTCTCTTCATATTTTGATTCATTTGATGAATGTCATCATAAGTGTCCGCCTCGAACTCTTGATACTCGTAGTGCTGTATATAGTAATCCATTGCAAAGAAAACGCACGAATTACACACACAAAATATTACTCATTATTATAGGACTTACAAATCAGTGTGCTTAAATACCAAATAATATATAAATCAAATTTTGTCTGGTAGTAAAATAACGGACGCAATAAACAAAGTACATAAACACAGCAAATTAACAAACACAAAACATAAATCAAATTTTGTCTAGTAGTAAAATAAAAAACATACGTACAAATTAAATCTAAAACAATAAAAGGAGGCAAAAATTTGGGCAAATGTAAACAAATATTCCACAACAACTAAGCAATTTGTTAAAATACCAAATAAAATGGCAAAATCCAATAATGTACGGCATGTTCGATTAAAAAAAAAGAAAGTCTGCATCAACAACGACTTTTGGGCCAGCCTGCGATTGTAGAAATAATTTTTTAAGATGAAGCTCAAGACACTGTATAATTAGCGCAAACAGGTTTTTTCGTATCTTCTATAATAACGGATATATTGAGCTTTATTGATTTTTTACAAAAATTCGCCAAAAATTATATACCCTTAAACTATAAACCCTATAACTTAAACTACTGCCAAAGCACCAGGGAAAGAGTCTATTTGAAATGATTTTTTTTTATTATTTTAGTAAAATAAAGGACAATGACGGTTGAAGCTGAGACTGCAGGGTTTGTAAAATATTCTTCTTGCAACATTTTCTCTATATAACGCGTACTTTGCCTAAATGTTGCCAATTTACACGTTTCAAATCGCGACACGAATTGTCTTTTAAAAAGTCATCACTAATGAGGAGGTCTCGAGTTTTGAATTTAGAAAAAATGTCTTCAAATGAGCGCGATTTAAGACCCCTGGAACCAAATCCGTGGTAGGTTTTTTCGCGGGCAAGCCCTAGGGAAAAAAAAGAGTGGCTTGGATCAGTTCGTAAGCCAGGAAAACAGGACCAGTTTTTCCGGAAAAATGTTGAGATTTTATATTCTCAATTTTTTTCCGGAGAAACCCACAATCGTTTTAGGATATTTGTGTAAATGTGAATTTTGACCTTTCAGATCCCGACTTTAACGCCTTAAGAAGAAAAACAGTACAATTTTCAAAGTATTTTTTCCATCATTTCTTGACTTTTGAGCCAAAACAATTTTTTTTTCGACAACACACCACGAGGGCTTATAGCCTAAATACTATCGTACCGTAGGTGTCGACAAGGAGGAAAGAGGCAACTTGTTGATTCTAGACTTGAAGATTTGGAGGTTCGGTGGAGAAGGAAAAACATGTGCCGGCAAAGAGTTCCATAACTTGGAAGTCCTCGGGACAAAAGAGCGGGCATAACAAGATGTTCTATGTCTGGAGAACTGGACAGTAAAAGGGTGCATTCGCTCTCTTCCCCTGGTAGATCTGTTGGGGGCAGCAGGTGGAGGAACTATGGAAGAAAGCTCATTTGAGCAGTGCCCGTGCTATCTATAAAAGAGAGAGAGAGAGAGAGAGGTCACCAACGGCACGTCGGTGGGCAAGGGATGGCAGCCTTTGGGTGAGTGTAGTGTCACCGATGAGACGTATAGCTCTCTTCTGGATGGAGTCTAGGATAGCGAGTGTAGAAGGGGCAGCGGCACCCCAGATGTGGGAGCAGTATTCGAGGTTTGGCCTTATTTGTGAAGTATATAAGGTATAGAGATTAGCTGGTGAAAAGTATTTGCGAGCCCGGAAGAGGAAGCCTAATTTCTTAGCAGCCGATTCTGCAATTGAAGTGACATGTTGGTGCCAATTGAGACCTCGATCCACAGAGATGCCAACAAGTGAAAAGGACTCATTACTTTGGATAACTTGGTTGTTCATTGTGATGGGTCTAGTGCTGGTGTATCTCTTATGAGTAAGACAGCAAGACTGAGTTTTGGTGGGGTTGAATTGTACAAGATTTCTACTTCCCCAGTCTAATATTCTTTGGAGATCCACGGAGACAGAATTCTCCATGATTCTGCGATCCTCATCTAGTTGGGCTAAGGAGACAGGCTTAGGATATTGTATATTTGACTGGAGGGTGCTGTCGTCCGCGTAACTGTGAACAGGGTTGGATGTGCTAGAGAGGAGGTCATTGATGTGGAGAAGAAACAAAGTAGGGGCTAAAGCTGAACCTTGAGGAACTCCTGCATTGATTGGATATAGTTTAGAGGAATGGCCATCCACGACAACAGAAATGCTCCTGTTGGAGAGGAAATTTGCTGTCCAGGAACAGAGTTTTGGTGGTAGGCCATAGGCCAGGAGTTTATTAAGCAACGCTGCGTGCCAGACCTGGTCGAATGCTTTGGATATATCTAGAGCGACAATCTGGGATTCACCGTGTAGTTCCATAGACTTGTACCAAGAATGGGTGACAGAGGAAAGGAGGTCGGCAGTTGATCTGCGCTGACGGAATCCATACTGCCTATCGTGAATTAGACTGTGTTTTTCAAGAAATTTTAGTAATTCGGTGTTTATATACTTTTCCATCACTTTAGAGACGACTGAAAGGAGAGAAATAGGCCTGTAGTTGCTAGGAAGCGCTTTGGATCCTTTCTTGCGGACGGGTTGTACTCGAGCAGTTTTCCAGTTGCTAGGGAATATGCCTCTATTTTAAGATGTCTGAAACAGACGAGTCAGGACACGAGCAAGTTCTGGTGCGCATTTTCTAAGAACAATTGCTGGGATCTCGTCAAGGCCAGAGGCTTTCCTGGTATTAAGAGAAGAGAGCATCTTTTTTTGTGCGCGACTTTGGGGACTGTTGGTGGTTGAACATTTGAAGGTGGGTTGAGAGTAGAATTGGCGGCGAATAACGAGGCAAAAAGTTCAGCCTTGCCCAGGGCGGTAGAAACAATTTCGTCCCCTGAGTCAAGAGGTAAGAACGTGCTCTTGCAGAAATTATTCCCAATAGATTTAGCAACAGTCCAGAAGGGTTTGCTGCCGTTGGAGCTTAAGAGGACTTTGATTTTGATGTGGTTATTAAACGAGTTTTTTGCCTCAGAAAGAATGCGGACATAGCGGTTTCTTGCGTCGTTAAATGCTTGACGGTTTTCTTGACTGGGATTGTGTAGGAGCGTTTTGTGAGCTTTGACCTTTTCAAGTCTGGGGTTGTCGCAGGATTTAGAGAACCAGGGCTTTTGAGTGGCTGAAAAGGTTTTCTGTGTACGTGGAATAAATAATTCCATGCCAGCTTGGATAATTTCGGTGACGTTTTGTGAGATATCAGAGGGGTCAGGATGAGAGAAGCAGACAGAAGCCCATGGAAATGAGGAAAAGTAATCCCGCAATTCGTCCCCGTTTGCGGAGTTGTAGTGCCAAACGATACGTGGGTGTGATGATTGTGTGACCTCGGGTTGCATTGTGCAGGTAGCAGTGACCATGCCGTGGTCTGAGCGACCAAGGGGGGCGCTGACTGATATCTTATAGCAGTCAGGATTTGCAGTATGAAGGAGATCCAAGGGACTTCAGCTGTGTGTTGGGATGCGAGGGAAGTAAGTAGGTTGCTGAACCATATTGGCTCAAGCATTGCTGACTGCAGAGGCCGTGATCTGAACGACCAAGCGGGGCGGTGACTGATTTCTTGTAGCATTCAGGTTTTGTAGTAAGAAGGAGATCCAAGGGATTTGAGCTGTGTGTTGGGATACGAGGAAAGTAAGTAGGTTGCTAAACCATATTGGCTAAAGAATTGCTGACTGCAAAGGCCTCCGCTGCTCTCCCTTGTAGATCGGTTTTTGAAGATCCTAGCCATTCCTTATTATGGACATTGAAGTCACCAAGAATAGTGACCTCGGAGGAAGGATATTCAGAAATCAGATAGTCGGCTTTTTCAGAAAGGTAGTCAAAGAGCTGGACAAAGTTGTTGTCAGAAGGTGACCGGTAAATGCAACAGATGAATTTAGTTGCAGCCCTGAGAGAGAGTTTTATCCATAGAATGTCTTTTCCCGGAGATCCGAATGGAGGGGTATTTTACTTCCGGAATCTTTTGTACATGGAGGCGCCATCATCATTTTTGTTTATAATGGAAACCGACTCATACGCCAGAGCCGGAAACGTCCGTTGGGACTTCACCGGCCCCTTGATGCATGGGGTGGTACCTCCTCGGGCGTGAAAAAATCCTCTACTATCACGTAAGGGAAAATTCCACTACCACCTGCTAGATGCTGTATCCCTAGCCAGGGGCCCTTACAGGGTGCTACTGTCCGGGCCAGACGGATCCTGGTTTTTTAACGTGGTTGTTACTCCACCCCCTCCTCCTTTTTCACCCGGGCTTGGGACCGGCGATGGCGATCCCTGTCTGTAATATTCAATACTTCTCCTTAACCACATACAAAGAATATGTTTTGTGTCATTCTCTGACCATCAGTGGCACCCAAAATATTTATTTTAAGGAGTTGTTATGGTTTGATATACCGTACGTAGGCATAAAAAGGGTACATAATATAGCTCCATAAAACCCCATCTGAAGCACTCAACACACAATCAACAATACCTAACACAAAAGTAGTAGTAGTACTAGTAGCCGCTATGTTTCCAATAACTAAAAATTCGTCGTTCGTTGAATTTATATTATTTTATTTCTCGTATTTTTATCTGCCGGTCTTATCACAAGATAAGGAAAAACTTGAAATTCCAACACTTTTGAACAGACTTTAGATTTATTCTATGATTTGTATTGTGCTCGATTTTATTTGGCTTAGGACTCCTCCGCGTCTTTGCCGCGCTGATGGCACCGCAGCCTTGGGATTATTGTGCATGCCCTTTGTCTTTTCTACCCCACACATTCCGAAATCACTGTGCGCTGAACTAGTCTGAAGGTAGGGTGAAGTTTTATATTGCTCTCCGGTCTAGGCTGTACGTAGATCTTTAAAGGTTCAGAGCTTTACACTCGCACAAGATGTGCGGGGCTGATTCCAGGTCTGCCAGGTCCCCCTCGAACCGCCCCATTTTATGCAGGTGTTTGTTGAGAGCCATGTGTCTCGTCAAGAGTCCTGTTTTGTTCCTGAGCTCCCCTCTGCTAAGATTTACTATACCTACAGCTCTCTTTGAACTGGGTTCTTTAATTACTGACTTCCCATGTCTGACCTCTGGATAGTCTGCCCAGTACACCTTATGTTCGTTTCTAACCTAGGATTTAATTAATCCCCTGGCAGTGCTCTTCGTCACGCTTAGGACCGTTTCTGGTCCCATAAATGGTTCTGCTCACCCTCTCTTCGCGAGGCTGTCAGATTCTTCATTGCCTTTGACCCCCAAATGACCCGGCACCCAGATGAGGGTGACCTCATTCTGCCCAGCCAGGTCGCTCGTGTCGTCTCGGCATTCACTTACCAGCCTGGAAATTAGCCGTGGGCTACTTAGTGCCTTAGGGCTGCCTGGCTGTCTGTGGCTCTGAGGATCCGCTTGTTGGTGTAGCATTTTCTCTTGTTCTCTCGCACGCAGTGTCAGATGGCGTACATTTCGGCCTGAAAGACTGTTGCATGAGCTCCCGGGGAAATACTCTGACTTATCCTCGGTCCTTATGAATAAACGGCTACACCCGTCCCACGCTCCGTCCGTGAACCAGACGAACGCGTGCCATGGTAGGCCTGGCGCCTCCCCCCGCATCGATGTCGGGAATTACCACTGTAAACTTGTTTTTTCTGCAAATTCGCGGGCTCGGTAAGTCTGACTTCATTTCAAGCATGGGCTCCTTCACGATCTCCTCAATTTTGCAGTGGCCCCTGCAGCCTGGGCTGATCTTCAGCTTATCGTTGCAGGCTAGTCTGTATAGTCCTAGCCTGGCCTCCCCCATGATAACTATGTGTAGGGGGTTCAGATCCAGCAAAACTTCCATGGCGGCTGTTGGGCTTGAAGTTATGTCCCCTGTGATGCCGAGGCACGCCATCCTTTGGATCTTGCCTAGTTTTTGTTTGGCACTGGATTGTGCCATCTTAGGCTACCAGACCAGTGCCGCGTATGTTAACGATGGTCTGACCACCATTGTGTACAGCCAGTAGGCCATACTAGGTCTTAGTCCCCACGTTTTTCCATATAGCCGCCTAGTGACGGGTAGGGTCATAACTGCCTTACGCAATATTTTTTCAACATGACCATTCCAGGTTAGCTTCGCATCGAATACGACTCGAAGATATTTTACCTCCCTGGCCATTGGAATGTTTCTACAGTATAGAGTGAGAGTTCTGCGGTTCTCTCACTATTTTCTTCTCGTAAACGGTATGACGGTTGCTTTCTCGGGGTTCACCCCGTGCCCTTGGCCAACCCCTCACCTTTCCACCACTTTCAGTGCTGTCTGCATGCGCTTCCACACTGACTGTGTAACCTTTTCTTGGACTATGATGACAATGTCGTCCGCATAGCCCTGTGTCTCGTACCCCTCTCCCGAGATCCTCCCTAGCAGGCTGTCCACGCTAGGCACCAGATCAAGGTAGACCGAACGCTCCCCTGCGGACACCCCGCCGCAATCCCCGCTGACAGTGTCCCTTCCGCGAGTGAGGTGAACACCGCCCTGCCCCTGAACTTGGAGTCGATCCCCCTGCAGCAGGTCTCCTGTATTCCCCGTTCCCTGACAGTTGCCGGTACCGATCTGTATGAGGTATTGCTGAAGGCACCCTATATGTCTAGGAAGTCTCCACTTTCAGTACCAGTTGGTTCAGTGCTGTTTCTGTTGAGACTTCTGCTCTGCATGCATATTGTCCGCAGTGTAGGGAATATGCTTCCAGTACACCGCTCCTAATGTGCCGGTCGAGCGGTTTTTACATTGTTTTTAGCAAGAAGGACATGAGACTTATTTGCCTTAGGGACTTTCCCTGCTCTGTTGGACGTCCAGGTTTAGGAATGAATACAACCCTGGTCAGTCTTCATGCCCTCGGAATATATCAGAGTCAAGCGGGCCGTCATAATGGGGGTAAGCGCCGGCGCCAGTAGGTCTATACCCTGTTGGAGCGTGATGGACATTATTCCATCGAATACCGGGGATTTGAATGACTTAGAGCTGTTAATAGCTCCTCTGATTTTGCTTCAGGTAACCACCTCTTTAGCGATTGTCCAGTCTACTCTAGATGCCCGCCTGTACGGCGCCTCTATTTCTGAGTGTTCCCAGTCCTTATATATATATATATATATATATATATATATATATATATATATATATATATATATATATATATCTGTGTGGGTGTGTGTGTATAAACACAGATCTCCTCATTAGTGAATTTTTCCTGTTGCGAAAATTTCTCTAAAAAAAAAACAGGCGACAAATTCCTTATGATTAAACAGTAAAACTGGAAAGTGTAAACTTATATTCTGTAACTTATATATTACAGTGTGATATTTAATTATAATTTCAAACTCAACTGAACTCGTGTGTTCTAATATTAATAAAGTCAACTTGTACTAAACAATTTTGCCTGAAGTTAAATAACTTCTTGAAGCCGGTGATTTATTAAATTTTCTTATGCAAAGGCTATGCGTTTCCTAAGGAAAGTATGTCTTCCTCAGCTACATGCTAAATATATCAACTCAGGAAGTAATTCAAGAAGACAAACAAGCTACACTTGGGAAAGAAGCGGATAATAACGTACAGGCATGATACAGAGATGCAGTTTGTTTGTCTTACTTAATCCTAAACTAGAAGTTAGAAAATTGTAGTGTATTTGTTTTAAAGTATGTAAACATTTTGTTGGTTGAAGTTTATAATCAAGCTAGTTAAGTTTCGTGTGGTTTTATTTTGTATAATTTGTGAAACAGATTAGGCCACTTTTTACAACTTTTAGTGGTGATAGATATCACATTTCCTAAAGAAAACGTAGTCGGGTCTTGCAACTTTTTAACGGACTTAAAGTCTGGACGCTGCAAGTGGGTATGGTAGTGAATTTTCATAAAAATATTTTTAATGGCAGATATATCTTTTCTTAATGAAAGCAGGCATTAAATTTGGTTAATATTTTTTACACGAATTTTGCTAAAAGCATACATAAAATTCAAATTATATACCTAATCTGTAATTAAAATTGAAACTAAAATAATTTGTTTGCACGAAAATCCATTAAAACCTCATTTTCGACGAATGTAATTTAAAAAATGTTCCATTTGAATAATTTTTTATACAAAAATTCTCAAATGTTTCTTCAAAAAAAATTCACTAAATTCATTTATAAGAAAATTCGCTATTAAGATAACATTTTGTATAAGAAAATTCGCTAATATAAATAAGTTAAATAAATAAAATAACCTATATAGTAGGAACAACGTACAATATTTTATCAAAATAACTTGTTTGAAAATGTACAACAATTTTCCGAAAATAAACTTAAATTTTATGCGCGACATTTAGGACTGTTGGTGGTTGAACATTTGGAGGTGGGTTGAGAGTAGAATTGCCGGCGAACAACGAGGCAAACAGTGCAGCCTTGCCAAAGGCGGTAGAAACAATTTCATCCCCTCAAAGAAGAGGTGGGAACGTGCTCTTGCAGAAATTATTCCCAACAGATTTAACAGAAGTCCAGGAGGGTTTGCTGCCGTTAGAGCTTAAGAGGACTTTATTTTTGATGTGGTTATTAAACGAGTTTTTTGCCTCAGAAAGAATGCGCACATAGCGGTGTCTTGCGTCGTTAAATGCTTGACGGTTTTCTTGACTGGGATTGTGTAGAAGCGTTTTGTGAGCTTTGACCTTTTCAAGTCTGGCCTTGTCACAAGATTTAGAGAACCAGGGCTTTTGAGTGGCTGCAAAGGTTTTCTGTGTACGTGGAATAAATAACTCCATGCCAGCTTGGATAATTTCGGTGACGTTTTGTGAGATATCAGGAGGGTCAGGATGAGAGAAACAGACAGACGCCCATGGAAATGAGGAAAAGTAATCTCGCATTTCGTCCCAGTTCGCGGAGTTGTAGTGCCAAACGATACGTGGGTGTGATGACTGGGTGACCTTGTATTGCACTGCGCAGGAAGCAGTTACCATGCCGTGGTCTGAGCGACCAAGGGGGGCGGTGACTGATATCTTATAGAAGTCAGGATTTGTAGTAAGAAGAAGATCCAAGGGAGTTGAGCTGTGTGTTGGAAGGCGAGGAAAGTAAGTAGGTTGCTGAACCATATTGGCTAAAGAATTGCTGACTGCAAAGGCCTCCGCTGTTCTCCCTTGTGGATCGGTTTTTGAAGATCCTAGCCATTCCTTATTATGGACATTGAAGTCACCATGAATAGTGACCTCGGAGGAAGGATTTTCAGAAATCGGATGGTCGGTTTTTTCAGAAAGGTAGTCAAAGAGCTGGACAAAGTTCTTCTCAGAAGGTGACCGGTAAATGCAACAGATGAATTTAGTTGCAGCCCTGAGAGAGAGTTTTGTCCAAAGTATGTCTTTTCTTCTATCTTCTGAATTGGGAAGTGTGGTGCAGGGTAGATTGCTACAGACGTACGCGCACACGTCTCCATGCAATCTAAAGGAAGTAAGGAGCTCATACCCCGGGAAATTAAGGTGATTAGTGGCTGTTTTGGCACTGATTTGAGTTTCGGTGAGGAGGAGGAGTTGGGGCCTATTAGCCTGGAGGAAATAGTGGACGAAGTTCAGGTTAGAATTTAGGCCACATATATTCGAGAAAGATGTGTTAAATCTTGATGCTGGCGCCCCCTGTACACCCCTCTCCCGGAGATCCGAATCGAGGGGTATTTTACCTCCGGAATCTTTTGTACACGGAGGAGCCATCATAATTTTTGCTTATCAGGGAAACCGACTCATACATCAGAACCGGAAACGTCCGTTGGGACTTGACAGGCCGCTTGATGTAAGGGGTGGTACCTTCTCGGGCGTGAAAAAAATCCTTTACTATCACGTAAAGGAAAAGTCCACTACTACATACTATATTGCAAGTTTACCACACTAGACAACTATTAAAGAGCTGACCAGCTCTAGAACTTGCTGATGTCGCAAGGTCACTCATAGGATTTTAAAAAGGTATGGGTACCATCCTTACCATATGCAGAGGGTGCATGTTTTGGAACTGCGTGGCTACGCAAGGCGTGATATATATATATATATATATATATATATATATATATATATATATATATATATATATATAAACATATAAAAATTGAAACTGACCCCGGATATATAGAGGTCCTAGTTTGCGCTTATTTAAATAAATGTTTTTCAAAATTTAAAAGTCACGATCTTTCTATTGGTGAAGTTTTTTTTTAAGAGAATCAACAAAATACATATTTGATATTAAAAACATTTCTAAGAATATTCGATACCATAACGCATTTGCTGCGTCCCAAAGTTTTTATTTATACATTAGGAATATAATATTGTAAAATCTTGCTAAAACTGTTCCATTATTAAACGAAAGCTGATCGTCGCACTTTAATTCCGGTAAATAATTGTTCGCTTATAAAGAGCGCTGGAAAGAAGTGATGCAGTGAAATGAATACTGCAGAAATCCACTAGGGAACATGTCGAGAAGTTGTAGTGCATGAAGGACCGATTCGTTTTGCTTCCTGATTATCCTGGATATTCCTGCATTCCAGTGATATTACTTAACTTACGTTAAAATCTTGTTAGGAAAGCATTTCAAATGCGAAAACTAAAAGGGTACGTGATACGGGAGGAAGTATTCTGCAAATCTGCTGTTAGTTATTGCAATTGCCAGGATTTTCTCTGGCGTCCTTTTTATATTAAAAACGAAAAGATTGATTCTGCACACTAACTTCTGAGTACATCCTGAAAACATATTTCCCTTTTCAGTAATTTTCCGTGGAAAAAACTAACGAGTAAAACGCCGCTTCTGAATTTTGAAAAGATTTCTCCAAATGAGTGCGAACTAGGTCCCATAGAACCCATATTCGGGGTCAGTGAGTGTAACAAAATTAACTCAGGATTCTTCTCGCCAAAACAAAGTTTTTATATAAACACATTTTTGTTCTAACAAGCCTCCTTACAAAGATTAGGAAAAAAATGTGTTTTTTCTCATCTCCCAAAGTGGTAAAGATTGTTTTGAAATTTGCTGTAATAAATTTACCTATTAACCCTTTCGGTCACGACTTTTTTTTCTCAATGCAAATTCGAAAAATTTGTAATATGAAAGTGTATAACTTTTCTAATTTTTATTAAAAAAAACACTAATAGAGACTTTGCAAAAAAAAATTCAAATGAGCGCGAATTTGGGCCCCTAGAACCCATATCCGGGGTCAGTTTTGATTTATATATATATATATATATATATATATATATATATATATATATATATATATATATATATATATATATATATATATATATATATATATATATATATATATATATATATATATGATTGAAGGGAGGAGTAACAGTCGCTACACGTTAGCGTGTTAAAATTTGTATACTTTTAAGGGCAGTTACGACCGAAAAGAGGGCTATATTTTCAAGAAAGTCACTCTGTACTAAAAACTCGATATATTTCGCTCGGGGTCCCAAGCATCTTCAGGAATACTAAAAATGAATAAAAATCAGCACAACATCTAGATTATGCATTAAATAACACTTACAGCGCTGTAACTAATTACAAAAGCAAGGCCAAAGCATCAATGTGGCAGATTTTTCTCTGTTTTGATGCTTTGGCCTTGCTTTTGTAATTAGTTACAGTGCTGTAAGTGTTATTTAATGCATAATCTAGATGTTGTGCTGATTTTTATTTATTTTTAGTACTCCTGAAGATGCTTGGGAACCCGAACGAATATATATACAGGGTCTCCCTAGTTGAGTAGCCTATTAGATTATTTTCCAAATTATGCATATCTGAATGCTGAAAATTTGCACATGGGGGTTGCAGAAGATGCTCTATCTGAAAAAAATAATTTCCAAAATGGCGCACTTCCGGTTCTACCAGAAGTAGGTGCTAACTTTGTTATTTTAAATAGAACACCCTGTGTATTATTACATTTTTAGAATGATTATTTGATTTTAGGTGGACTTTTATTAACAAACCTTAGTCCTATCTTCAAATGTTATCGAAATATTTCAATTTTTTCGAAAATTCGAGCCACGAGAAGGCTTTTTTTATAAGGGTATTTTAGCTTTCTGGTGGGTGTGTTAGGATATTTTTTTAAACTGTGCATTGCAGGACAACAAAGGTGTGTTGCGACATTATTGAAACAATATTTCATATACAGGGTGTTTTGTGTAATGTATATGAATTCCGTGGCTTTCAAACTCAAAAAACTTGTTTATTTCAAATAGAACACCCTGTATTTTATTATTTTATCAAATGCTTCTGAAGACACTCTTTCAAACTGTATTAGCATTCCCTATACCTAAACACGATGTTTCTTGAGTTATTGACATTTTTTAGAAAAAAGCACAGAATTCCGCAAAAAAAAGTTAATTAATTAACTTATTCAATAGAACACCCTGTATTTTATTGTTTTATCAGATGCACTAGAAGTCACTATTTAAAACTGTATTAGCATTCCCTATACCTAGAAACCATTTTTTTTTGAGTTGTTAACAATTTAATAAAAAATGTACAGAATTCGGCCAATACAGTATTATGTTAATACTGTATGCATTTATGTATGTATTTATGTATGTATGTGAATGTCTGTCACACATAAAAGAAATTATATTATCATAGGAATTGTTCAAATTGTCCACCATTTGCATTAACACATCTTTCCAAGCGAGATAGAACTCCATCACTTGTTGCACGCTGTATTTCGAAGGGATTAAGGTTGTCGAGACTATTTAGAACTCGGTTTCAAAGTTCTTCTCTTGAATTAACTGGAGTTGCATAAACGTCTGACTTGATCTTGCCCCACAAGTAAAAATCGAGCGGCGT
The DNA here is from genome assembly GCA_964006375.1 of Tillus elongatus. Lineage (NCBI taxonomy): Eukaryota > Metazoa > Arthropoda > Insecta > Coleoptera > Cleridae > Tillus > Tillus elongatus. Next base: position 26,212,464 of record OZ023262.1, on the reverse strand, counting down.
CAGATCGGGTGATCGTGAAGGCCAAACATATCTTCCTCCGCGTCCTATCCACCTATCTTCGAACACTTCATTCATGTACACCTTGACATCTGCTGAAGAATGCGCAGGGGCACCATCTAGTTGATACCAACAATTGATATGATGGTTGAGGGGTAGAGTGTCCAGGAAATCACTGACTGTGGTTCGTAAGATTCTTAGGTACTGATTGGAGGTAAGGGTACTATCGTAAATACAGTAAGAAATTTTATTGTCTATTAGAAGAGCAAATACATTAAAACTAAATTTATTCTGGAAACAGCGCTCTCTTATCACATGAGGATTTTGCTGTGCCCAGTCATGCGAATTGTGTCTGTTAAAAATTCCTTCATGTGAAAACTTGGCTTCGTCTGTCCAAATTATATTTTTTATAAAGGAGGGACTATTTTGGTGACGATCCAGGAGCCATTGACAAAATTCCACTCTTCGTGTTGCATCACTAGGTTGTTGAAAATTCACAGTTGTAAATTTATAATCGTGCATATTGTGCTTACGCAATATTCTATGTATTGTCGAATGCGACAGGTTCAAATCAGCTTCAGCAGTTTTTACTGATGCCTGGGGATGGGCTTCAAAATACGATAATACAGTGATTTTAACGTCTTCGTTTCCTGTTAGTGGTGCGTTTCTTGATGAGTTTTTCATATGGCAGCTACCAGTGCTCAAGAAGTTTGATTCGTACCTTCTGAATTTTTTAATTGTCATTGGTGGTACCTCAGGATACCGTTAGTTGAACATTCGACATGTCCTGCTGGCAATTCTGCTACACTCCCCGTAAAAGTAAAACAAATTAAGCAATTGTTTTTTTTTTTTATAAACTTGTTTTGGCCTCGAGCAAAGCTCTTTTAGCCACGGTCACTCCAGGTCGACAACTAGTGCTACAGCGCCCTATTATAATATGATGTTTTACATTATAATAAAAACAAAATGGATTCTCTATGCTATCGTCTACCAAGCTCAGCAAACAAACACCTAAATTTCCCTTACTTCATGTAAACCAATAATAATTTACGAAGAGAGACTATGCCCATCATACTCTACATTTTGTTTTTGTGGGTAAGGTGTATGTATTTAAGTCTTATAAACTAGGATTAAAAATAAGGAAAAAAGACATGGGATCACAAACTTCACGCCTAGGGGTCCACAAAGGCGACTTTATTTGAGACAAACTAGACTGGACCACGGTAAGGATGGGTTAGACACAGGGACAGACAAAAGGAATCTATAATTATATGCCTATTAACTATAATGTCAATTTCTTCCACAAAATTACTATAAAAAACAGAACAAAATTTTATATCTTTTTACGTTGAGCTAAATTACCTCATGTAATTTATTACATTTAATGAAGTTCAAAAGTATATGCATCATCTCTCTTTCAACATAGAACGCTACATGCAACAAATATGATATATTTAATGGTAGTGGAATTCCTTGATCAAGACATTTTTTAATTAGATTGTTACATGCATGGATGTGTTTCTTACAATTAAAAAAGATATGATTAATATCACACACACTTTTTCCATCACAACTACACAGTGGATTGTCTGCCAACCCCATTTTAAATAGTTGCTTTTTGGTAGCACCATGCCCTACGATGATTCTAGCAAGTGTTATGTATATTACTCTGTTAGTAGGGGCTATTTCTGAGATCGATTTAGAAGGCAAGGTGGGAAATATTTGGTGAAATTTACTTTTTACTATGGCTTGTTGCTTGCTCCATTGGTCTGACCATTCTTTCCTCATGTGTCGTTTACAGGTAGGGAGAAGATCTCTCGTTAAGAGTATATTGCAACTCTCTCCTATTATTGTTGCATTTTTTGCCAGTTTATCTGCTTCTTCATTGCCCTTGATATGTGCATGTGCTTTTATCCACATAAATATAGCTGTTTTTCCAGCCCTCACTAAGTTCAGGTAATTGGATCTAATAATGCCTATAAGTGGGTCCTTGAATACCTTAGAGGGCTTCTTCAGAGCCAATAGTAACGACTTGCTGTCGGTTATTATTATAAATTTGGAATGGGATTCTATTACCATGGCCATTTCAAGAGCTTTGATAACTGCTACTGTTTCTGCCGTATATATGCTGGTTTCTTTGTGTAGCTTAAAAACGAAACTGGATGTCGTCGATTCGCAGTATATACTACACCCTACGGAATCTGATGTTTTGGATCCATCGGTAAATATTAGGGCAGATCCTGGAAACTTCTGGATATTTTCACGGTAATAGCTTTGAACATCTATGTCTTCACTATGGCAATCTGGTAAAACAACAATTGGATTCCATAGTAAAATATCATATGACAACGTAAACACTTCTGACTCGTACAATATGGTTGGTGTTACTATTGTGGATGTGTAAGATAAAGCTTTTGTCAATGGTGGTGAGTTTTTATGCCGCCAGTATGTGTTATTTTGGTTATGCGACAAGATGGTGTTAGTTTGGATGCTGATTTTTCCTTGCAATGGTTGCTTTATCAGGAATTTGCTAGAAAGATATTCCCGTCTTAATTTGAGAGTTGGCTCATTGGTCAAGGCCAAGATTGATTCTGTGGGGGTTGATTTTATTAGCCCGTGGACTAATCTTAAAGCTTTATATTGTATTCTGTCAATTTTTCTTAAGTGTGTTTCCGCAGCAGACCCATAGAAAATTGAGCCGTAGTCTATGATCGACCTAGTGTATGACCTATAAAATTTCATCGCTGTTCTGGGATCTGCACCATATTTCTTTTTACATGTATATTTCAAAATATTCAGACTTTTTTCACCCTTGCTTATACAATAATCAACATGTTCCTTCCACAAAAGTTTTTGATCGATTATTACACCTAAGTATTTGTAGCTTTTGTGACATGGCATATTTTCTTCGGCAATCGTAAGTTGAGGGGTATACGGTATTCTATGTCTTGTATAAAAAACGACTGAAGATTTATTGACAGACATAGTAAAGTTGTTTTGGAACAAGTATGCCTTGATTTTATACATGATGTAATTTAACTGTTTAATACATAGACTATAAGAGTTTTGTTTAGTATATATGCAGAAGTCATCTGCGTATTGGATTATCTCTGCAGCGCCATCAAAAAGGCTGTGGAAGTCATGTGTATATATATTAAATAACAAGGGGCTTAAAACAGATCCTTGCTGTAGACCCGAATAACACGTTCGTGGTTCAGTATATGCCCCATTCGCTTTTATATACACTATTCTGCCAGCAAAGATCTTAACGATATTAGCTGCCATGTTTTCAGGTATGCCAACCTGGCTCATTTTTTTTATAAGCACGTGTAAATCTACGTTATCGTAGGCCGCCTGCAGATCCAAAAACATAGCTGCCATATATTTATTTTCAGAAAGGCTTATGTGAATATCATTTACTAAGGTGGCAATACATTGAGTGGTACTTTTATTTTTTCTAAAGCCAAACTGTTGAGCTGGTAATAAGCAATTTTGCTCAAGGTACCATTGAAGTCGTTGTTTTATAATTTTTTCAAATGTTTTTAGCATACATGGTAGTAATGTAATAGGCCTATAAGAGTCGCTAAGATCCCCGCCGGGTTTAGGCAAGAGAACCACCACAGCCTCCTTGATAGCAGTGCAGTCACAGCCATCTCTTAAAATACTGCTATATATATCACAAAGAAGTATTTTTGCAATAAGGGGTAAATGATAAATCATGGTATAGTTTATACCATCTTTTCCAGGTGCCGAGTTTACAGTGTTTTTACAATTGATGTCAATTTCCTCTATTGTGATATGTTTATTTAAATAACTAGTTGTCTGGTCGTGGTAAACATCAAAATTCATACTTACACTCTGAGGCGCAATTTTTTCTGAGACACTATCCAGGACATCCGCCGAAATATTTATGTCTTTTGAAGTTCGCTTACTTTTAATACCATTGGCCCTTCTTCATATTTCTGAAGGATTTGAATGCGAATTTAACGAATTGCAGTACTTTTCCCAAGATTGCTTGGCTTTTAACTTAAAAACTTGTTTACATCGGGCATTAATTTGTTGGTATTCAAGAAAATTATTCATGATCTGATTTTGCCGAAATTTTTTAAAAATTATTTTTCTACGATTGTTAAGTTCGCTGCATTCCTGGTCCCACCAAGGTGCTTGTTTATATTTTTTATTCGTGCTATGAGTGCTTTTAGGAATACTGGAATCAGCAGCTTTGTAAATTGCCGATATAATGAAAGCAAGTTTATCGTTAGTTGTTTCTAAACGGGGTTTTGTTAAAAATATTTTATTTATAGCAAGCTGATATAAATCCCAGTTAGCTTTGTTTGTCTGCCAAGCAACGCATGGGACCGGAACGGGCGAGGGGCACATCTGAGATGAATCTACGCCTAACGTTAGTAGTATTGGCAAATGATCAGACCCATAGGTGTCCTGAATAGTTTCCCAGCTAGAATCTTTAATTAGGTTTGTTGTCATTATTGAAATGTCTACTGCAGATTTAATTTCATGAGGTCTAGTGATACGTGTAATAGACCCATCGTTACGTATAATAAAATTAGGTACTTCTTCAAGTGCTTCCAATAAAATTTCACCCTGTCTTTCCACCTTACCAGATCCCAAACTAGTATGATGGGCATTAAGGTCGCCGCCTATAATGGCAACTGGTCCAAGTTGTTTCATTAGATTCACATAATCACTACTACAAAGAGAAATATTAGGTGGTCTGTACACCGAAGCCAATGATATATTTTTACCATCTTTACTGATAGAGATAGCACAGCATTCTAAATTTTGATTAAAATTAAAATTAAGATTTATATTGCTAAATGAAATTTTATCTGATATTATTATTGCTACACCACCCGCTCCGTGTGTGCGGTCTCTTCTAACTATATTATAACCTGGAATGCGTACCAGATGATGCGCTTTATACCACGTTTCGCTAATAAGAGCAACATCACATTTGGTTTCTTTAATTAGTTTCTTAAGGAACAAAGCATTACTAATCGCTGACCTAGAATTCCATTGTACTATCCGTAAATTTACCATCAGGTTGTGTGACTGAATGATCTAATAGCGTATCGTCAATGATCTTATTTATATATTCTGTGATGTCTATATCTCCCATATTACCGCCGTCACCACTACATATATTATTCAAATAGTTTACTAAGGTTTGTATATTATTTTTCAGCATTAATTTAATTTCCTCTAAAGTTTTTTGTTGGGAATTATGAGGGTTATTTAATATTGGGTTTCCAGAAAATCGCCAAGTTGTTTCAGTTGGGAAACTAGTAGGCGATGGACTATTGTCAACTTTTCTCCGCTTCTTATTTTGTTCCACTATAATTTGTTTACTCTTAAAATGATGACTTTGAGGTTCACGATTTATAGGCTGTTGCTTTTTTTGAGATAAAATGGGGAATTCTTCAGAACAACTAATTAAAGGTGTAAACAAATTTGTGTTTGTTTTGACTTTGTTTGAAAATAATGTCGGGTTATCAACAGCTTTTTCAGCTTCTTTAAATGAAACATTGTGGCGCGTCATAATCTCTTTAATTCTTTTTTGTTTTGCAAATATGGGACAGCCTCTATATGTAGTTTGATGATCTGAATTTTTGCAGTAAATGCAAAATTTTTCAGCGTTACATGAACCTAAATGCGTTTCTGCACAATTTTTACATCTAGAAGTTTTACTTTTGCATAATATGGACGAATGGCCGTACCGCAAGCATTTGTTCCATTTGTCGTGGTATTTGTTGTTTTTCACCGGATTCATTCGTTATACTCCTTTTCATCCGTTTAACGCTTGCTACAGGTATAGCAGACTTAATTGTTTTTAATAACGTTTCTTCAGAAATTGCAGTATCAACGTTTCTAACTATTGCTTTTTTATACGTTAAATGCATTGGAATATACGCATTAAGCTGATTTTGTTTAAAAACGTTGTGACGGACCAGCAAATTTGCACTAGCAGCTGACTTTGTTATTATTTTAATTCTGTTTATGCCTACCGGCGCTACTTCAATTATTTCCGACTGGAGTTCACCCGTATCGTTTAACATTCGCCCCACTCTCATTGGATGTATTTTACCTACATGTAAATGTTCAGATTCGTGTTCCACAAATATGTAAAATGGTCCCTTATCATGAATGTTAAATCTGTTATCAAAATTTATCTTTCTTTCATATTTATTATTACTGTTTAATGGGTTTAATAAAATATTTTCGTCTTTATTTACTCTATTAGAATCACTGTTTACTATTATATGTTCGTCATTATCTGTAATATTTGTCGTAATATTTGTACTTACTTTATGTTTTTCGGGGTCTGGGGGTCTCCCTCCCCCTTCCCCATATGATCCACTCGACATATTACCTATATGCTAGGAATTCCTAGCATAATTATGTTAATTCACCAAGGTTAAATTAAATTTATTACTTACCAATGTAACTGATACAAGCCACTATAATTTGGTAATATAATAACATAGCTTACCACCTTTAATAGGTTTTAACCAGCGGAGCACACGAACACACGTCTTCACTCTGCAACGGTCAATCACCGTATGCAAGCAATTGTTCATGTGAGTAGTTACGGCTTTCCATTATACTCTCGAGTCGTAATTTATTTTATTTTTATTTATCTATTTATGATAATTCGCCCAACACGATATACAAGATATAACAATAATAATTATTGTTCACACAAACATACATCAACTCAGGTAATAAAACAATAATGTTACATTACTGAAACGTCAAACTGTAGACAGCACTCTAATAAGTTTATTAACTAACTTATTTTTGTGGCATTCTGTGCTTTCTTCCAAAAGTTGTAAATAACTCAAGGAAAATGGTTTCTAGGTATAGGGAATGCTAATACAGTTTTAAATAGTGACTTCTAGTGCATCTGATAAAACAATAAAATACAGGGTGTTCTATTGAATATGTTAACTAATTAACTTTTTTTTGCGGAATTCTGCGCTTTTTTCTAAAAAATGTCAATAACTCAAGAAACATCGTTTTTAGGTATAGGGAATGCTAATACAGTTTGAAAGAGTGTCTTCAGAAGCATTTGATAAAATAATAAAATACAGGATGTTCTATTTGAAATAAACAAGTTTTTTGAGTTTGAAAGCTACGGAATTCATATACATTACACAAAACACCCTGTATATGAAATATTGTTTCAATAATGTCGCAACACACCTTTGTTGTCCTGCAATGCACAGTTTAAAAAAATATCCTAACACACCCACCAGAAAGCTAAAATACCCTTATAAAAAAAGCCTTCTCGTGGCTCGAATTTTCGAAAAAATTGAAATATTTCGATAACATTTGAAGATAGGACTAAGGTTTGTTAATAAAAGTCCACCTAAAATCAAATAAGCATTCTAAAAATGTAATAATACACAGGGTGTTGTATTTAAAATAACAAAGTTAGCACCTGCTTCTGGTAGAACCGGAAGTGCGCCATTTTGGAAATTATTTTTTTCAGATAGAGCATCTTCTGCAACCCCCATGTGCAAATTTTCAGCATTCAGATATGCATAGTTTGGAAAATAATCTAATAGGCTACTCAACTTGGGAGACCCTGTATATATATATATATATATATATATATATATATATATATATATATATATATATATATATATATATATATATATATATATATATATATATATATATATATATATATATATATGTATGTATGCATGTATCCAACCGATAACTCAAAAAATAATTAACCCATTTTGATGAAACTCGGCAAATGAGTTCGTTAGCCAGGAAAATTAGACAAGGTTTTCCGGGAAAATTTTGAATTTTCTTTCGAAAAATTTTTTTTTTCTACGAAAATTACAAAGCTATTTCGATTAAATTTGGTGTGCATGTTTCTTTGGGAAAGACCTAAATATGTACCAAAATTCAGCTTTATAGGTTTACAAAAAATTGAGATATTTAAATTTGAATCATTTATTTTTAATATCACCGCGTTTCATTGACAATTGCAAACCTGGCTTATATGAGATCTAGTATGTCTGAGCCTTGCCTGGCAACGGAACATTCGATATTATTACGCAGGTCTGTTACACGCTGTAACTGACGTTTATCGTATGGTATTAGATTGTTTTATCTGTTTCAGTCGACACATTATTTGTGTTATTTGGTAATTTTTATATACAAGTGCAAATTATAGCTTTATGATTTTATTAATGTTAGTGAGTGGACTAAACAGTGTTTGTTATGTTTTATCAACACATATAAGGGATCGAAGTTTTACAAAAAGGGCTGATATGCAACAGGTTTTCTCTCTGATGCTTTGGCGGTAGTTATAGTTAAGTTTACGGTTTAACGCTCCATAATTTTTACCTAATTTTCGTACAGAAAATTTGTCAATGAGGAGACCGCGACTTTAGAATTTTAAAAAGATTTCTTCAAATGAGCGCAAACTAGGCCCCCTGGAATCCATTTACGTTCAGTTTTGATCTGTTTACATATATACAGGGTGACGCATTTCTACGGTAAAGCTCAATATAATTATTATTATACAAGAGACGAGAAAAAATTGTATAAGTTAATTATAGGGTGTCTTGAGCTGCATCTTATAAAACTATTTTGACAATCACAGACTGGCCCATAAGTCGTTGGTGATCCCTACAATTTTTTTTTCGAACAGCCTTATTTTATTGGATTTTTTATCGAAATATGTTTGTAAGAAAAAAAATCAAGACGCAGTAAGTGCGTTTTGATAGCAAATTTTCATTAAATGCTTCAAATTTCAATAACTCAATTTGCTATTAACCTAAGGTTTGTTGGCTAGGAAAGTAACATTTAAAGTTTATTGTCGGAAAATTTTTGTACATTTTCAAACAATAAGTTATTTTGGCACCCCTAAGGTTACATATATATTATAATATTATTTCAAGATAAAATTGGGGAAACGGATAAAGTAGATTAATTTTAAGTTGTTAAGTAGGTCAAATCTGTATTGTAATCATTTGACATAGATTTGGCATCATAACATTTTAAGTGTTTATATAAACAATACACAGTTTTGTTAATAATTGCAAATTGCAATAATAGAGCATTTAATTTGCCATATAGAGGAATGCTGATTAAGTATGTTTACTTATTTTAGGAATCTAGTTCACATAAGTTTATATATAGAAGTGTTTGTAAATATTAAGAAACTTTTTCCATTTTTTATGAAACTTGTTACATCGTTATCAATATATCTGTCTAGTCCATAAATTATAACAGTGTCCCCCTATCCCCCTCAATTATCCTACAATATCTTTAGACATGGTCCTTCAAGCCGGATATGTGTGAAAGCTTGATGCTTACGAAAGTATATATATCGTTAGAAATTTGAACAAAAATGTTTCGATGAATAGAGTAGGTCCGGTTCTATGTAGTGCAATGTTCGAACTGTTATATTAATAACGAGCATGTCCTTCTTAAAAGGAATATTTGATAACGACACACAGTATTACAAAAGCATATATGCAGTTTTAATTACAGGGATTTAAGAGTCAACAGTCGGGGTCTGTCTGTATATTTATTCACTTAGTTTGTTCATCCCTCTGATGACGCTCACTTTATTAGAGAAACGTTCGTTAGGTCTAAAAACTGTATTGTGATGAATTTGGTTCTCCAAATTGTACTTATAAGGCACACTGCGCTCACACTTCTATAATATTATTACCAACGTTCATAACATAAATTTCATTAACAATATTCAACCTGTATAAATATTTGCTACCATAACAAGTCGCTACGTTAATAATCTTTTAAATAAATCTTTCGTACATTTATAATATATTTGAGCTACATGTGAATCTACCATGTTAAACATATATATTTTGCATTAACGCCCGTAAGAAGAAAATCGCAACTTTATGTCGGGTCGAGGAATCCCATCTACGTTTTTAGCAGACATGCAAGTTTATCAAGTTACAGAAGTAATTTAAAGAAGACAAATAGGATGGGCGTTCTTTCGGTTCGGTGGCAGAGTAGCAGTATAATAAAGACCTCAGAATGTGTATTACTATAGATTGCGTATTCCTTGCCGTGTTGCAGTATTATATAGGTATGGTCTACGGGAATGACAGACAGGGACGGACCAAACAAGGTTAATATCTCCTAAATGCTCTAGTTCAACGTCACTACCGACCAACTGATTACTAAATGGTCATATTAAGGTACTGTTCAGTAGGATGGAGTGAAAAGGGGTAAAAATTTTTGTGTCAATTTAGTTGTTCTTATATGTAGAAAAGTGGGGTACATGTACAGCCCATTCACCGTGAAAAGGGTGGATTTCCTAAGATTACATCTTGCAGTGCCCATGGCCACTTTAGTTTAACGATTTTTTTTAACTTCCTAATTTATTTTATTAAGATCTAAACAACCCAGAACTCATCACCCCACCATCATCCCAAACCCACCTCCATTGTAAATAGATTTATTTTAAAGTGTTAATAAATCGGACTTCGTCTAAAATATTGGTAATTCTTGTCGACACCTTATAATAATAATGATAATAATAATAATAATAATAATAATAATAATAATAATAATAATAATAATAATAATAATAATAATAATAATAATAATAAGCAAAGAGCGACAACAGCAATTTAAACAACATCACCATCAAAAATATAAAGATAAGAAGTGGGATATATCAATGGGACTCATTATCACCACTGCTCTTTTGTGTCGCTCTGTTCCCCCTAAGCTCCATCATCAACAAATCAGAAACAGGATGCCATTGTAAAAATGAATGTGAAAAAGTCAGCCACCTGCTCTATGTTGATGGTTTAAAGCTAGTAGCAAAATCTGATGGGCAACTTGCAGAACAACTCGCATCCGCCAAGGAGTTCAGTGATGACATCAGCATGGAGTTTGGATTAGATATGTGCGCAAAGGCAACATTCCTGCGGGAACGACTACAATCAAAGGAGAACATCAAAATTGAAAACTCAACAACCATCCAATCTTTAGACCAAATTGATGTGTACAAATATCTAGGCATAGATGAACACGACGGTATCCAACACAAGAAAATGAAAACCAAATTGAAGAAAGAATATTACCGGCGAATAAGAGCGATTCTTAAAAACGAGATCAATGCCAAAAACAAGATGATGGCCATAACCTCCCTAGCTGTTCCTGTCATCCAATACAGTCTAGGGATCATCAAGTGGACCCAGGCAGAGATTAAGAAACTGTACACCCAGACACGCAAGCTTCTCACAATGTACGGTGCTCTCCATACACGTGCCGACATTGACCCATCCCTAGAAAAGAAGGTGGCAGAGGAATGATTAGCATTGAGGCTGTTAGCAACATCGCCAAGGAAGGAATCAGCAGCTACCTGCAACTAAAAAAAAAAGAAGATAAATACCTGGGAATGGTGTACAGACAACAACAAGGCGCCCCTAGAGAATATGACAGCACAGAGTAAGGCGAGGATAACGAAGAAAAAAGAGAACCAGAGCACAACAGCCATAGTATGCCTGGGACAAAGAAGGTGAAGGAAATGAAACAGAGAATGAAACAACAGATAAAAGAAGAACGAATTACAAAATGGAAAACCAAACCACTTCATGGACAAATAGCAAATGAGGCCGTCAAGGAAACCATCCATCAAAATAACTCGTGGGCGTGGCTCACCCATGCAAATCTCAAGACCGAGACGGAAGCTCTGATAACTGCCTGCCAAGATCAAGCCATTGCAAAAAATTATGTGAAAGCTAAAATAATGACACAGACCCAAAATGCAGACTCTGTCGGTCTTTCAATGAAACCATCCATCATATTGTTGCGGGCTGTCCCATACTAGCAAAACATTCGTATCTAAAACGACACAACACAGTAGCCATACAGCTCCACTGGAACATCTGAAAACACTATAAGATAGATGTAAATGAAAAGTGGTACCAGCACACCTCGGACCCTGTAATAGATGCTGAAGATGTGACAATCATATGGGACACACAAGTGCATACGGATAGAAAAATAGTTGAAAACAAACCAGACCTCATAGTTAAGGATAAGAAGAGAAAACATTGCCTAATAATAGACGTGGCCATATCTTCTGACTACAACATCACACAGAAGGAAGCAGAAAAGATGCTTAAATATAAAGATCTGCAAATTGAGGTACAGCGCATGTGGAACCTGAAGGCCAAAATAATCCCCGTCATCATCGGAGCCACAGGACTTATTTCCAATGCCACCACCAATTTCATGAAGGAAGTTCCAGGAAAACACAATCTCCTGCTAATGCAAAAGGGGGTGGTCCTGAGCACGGCGCATATAGTACGGAAAATACTATGATACTTCCTGACATCCAGATGCAGAAGCAACACCTCGGGTGCACAGAGTGCACTCGGTGTTGCTCAACTCATGTAGAATGATCCTTATAATGAACTAAGTGGAATCTCTTATAATAATAATAATAATAATAATAATAATAATAATAATAATAATAATAATAATAATAATAATAATAATAATAATAATAATAATAATACCAAATAAAATACAAAAGTCAAAAGTTTAATTATTATTAAACTAACAGGGTAAATAAACAAATAAACCACAAAGCATATTAATGCTGTACGTGGTATAACAATTAATACATTTATATATTTTCACACAGTAAGCAATTGACAATATAAGAGCTACACATGTGATTGATAAGAACAAAACAAAGAGTACAAAAATTATAAAAATTAAAAAATTATATGAGCGAAGCGTATTGGCATGTGCAAAGATCCAGAAATTGATTCAAACAACTTTGTTGCAAGATTGCAATCGTTTAAAAATATAAAATAAAAAAAACATCAAATCAAACGGGTACATGAACAGCTTCCCAAAATGGATGTCATCAGCCACGAACCTCGAGAAATGCGTACAAAATATTCCCTCCACCACCTAGCAAAAAGTATACCAAAGATCGCTTAAAATGTTTATAGGACTCGGTTTCTCTAATATGTGAAAGCAGTTCCTTAAACAATCTGGAAGCAAGGTAAGCAAGGCTTCTTGGTGTTGTAGTTGTTCTTTTAGGTGGAACGTTCCTCCTGCTTATTTTAGTGCGCGTGTCATAACAATGTTCCACTATATTATGCAAAATCTTGTTTCTGAAAGCATAAGTAAGTACTTGAACAACATAAAGCTGCTTAATGTCAAGCATCTGGCTTTCACTGTACAAGTTGCTAGAGGGGTATGTTGGTTCACTCCCTAGCATTATTGTCAAGATTCTCTTCTGCATGACTCCCAAACCACTAATATGACACTTGAACGCACCTCCCCATCCAAGAACACCATAATTTAAGTGTGATTCTTGCAACCGTACTATCTTCTTAAAAATTTTTAATTTGTGTGACATTCGTAATTTTTTTATGACACAATTTATGTGTAAGTCCCATCTCATGTGTCTGTCAAATAATATGCCCAAATGTAGGGCTCACTCAGAAGCGTCTATTTTTCCCCCTCAATGAAAATTGAAGCGAAGTCCGGTGATGAAGCATTGATAAACTAGAAGGCCAAGTAGGTGGTCTTCCTCATATTCACTGTCAAACCAATTTTTCATCTCAGTTAATCCGAGTTCTGCCTTTTGCCTGAGTCTGGACCAGGTATCATCTTTAAAGAAAACAGTAGCGTCGTCGGCATAGCTAACAATCTTATCAGATATCTGCAGGCTGAATATAAATTATAAACAACAGTGGGCCCAAAACTGTTCCCTGTGGTACACCATATTTGAGTATTAGTAAAGTGCTCCTGACACCATTTACCTCAGTACATTGCTGCCTATCTTCAAGATAAGTCCGCATAGGCTCCATGGCAACTTCTCTGAAAGCCATAATCTCAAGTACATTCAAAAATTTCACGTGGTCCCCTGTGTCGAAAGCCTTTGCAAGATCAACAAAGACACACAAACATTTTTGCTTTTTATCAAGGCTTTCGTAAATATATAGTTTTTTATTTCAAACACACACCACCAGGGCTCACAGTCTAAATACTATCGTACCGTGGGTGTCGACAAGGAGGAAAGAGGCAACTTGTTAATTCTGGGCTTGAAGGTTTTGAGGTCCGAAGGAGAAGAAAAAACATGTGCCGGCAAGGAATTCCACAACTTGGAAGTCCTCGAGACAAAAGAGCGGGCATAACAAGATGTTCTATGTCTGGTGACCTGGACAGTAAAAGGGTGCATCCGCTCTGTTCCCCTGGTAGATTTGTGTATACTATAAGCAAAATTTGCACAAACAAAACCACAACAGACATCCATAATTTACATCACCATCCGAGAAAAATCATACAACTCATTTTTGATCAAATCAGTATACATAGGCTGGTACACATGTGTAAATGAGCATATAAAAAATTTCTGAAAACTGGTGATAAGAACAGTATCTGCTTCATTTAGGTAAATAGACTAACACCACATATGCAAGGTGCCCAAATGACAAATACATAATCACAATAATACACGAAAAACTACACAACTAAGAACGCTGGCAATGCAACGGAAAAAAAGTTTTTGTGGCAATTCGACTTCTCACTTACTTGCAAGCCTTTTTGGTGTCTCATTCGAACTTTAGCTTTTCTCTTGTAATCTTGTATTGGGTTTGCTATGTGTAGTCAATACAGTCGATCCTGCCACAGTTTTCAAAGTCTTGTCAATACGTGCTGGATTTGTCGTTACCGATACCTCCCTCTCTGTCCTCGCTTTAGCTCTGCTCTGGTTTAGACTCCTCGCCGTTTTTATAATGTTTCCTGGCTCCCTTGAAAATCCGAACGCCGCTCTAACACCAACTGGTTATCCAGCTCGACTATATCCAAACGTAGCGTTGGCGTTCGAGGAACACTATTTGCCTTGGACTGTGATGTACCCTGAGTATATGAAACTTTTCTAGTTAACTCTTCAACTTTTATATCTGCTCTCAATTGATCCGTTGTATAAACTTTCTCATTAATTTAAAGTTTGTTTTGCTTGATTCGTGCGTTTTGCTTTCTTCCTCTTGCAACAGCGAGATGTTCCCTGAGCAACTTGCTATCCTCTCTTTCCTTGACTGACAACTCGTCCGATATATGCACGCGAGAAACTTTTAACTTACCAACGTCTGTAAAAACTTTAATCTTTCTGAGATATGATGTAAACTCCAGTCTTCTTGAGGCATTTGTACCTTTTCCCAACCTATAGATATCGTTGCAGTCTCTCTTACCTCTATTTCTAGATTTTCTTTAAGAAAATTCAAAGTGGTTAAAAGTAATTCACCCTTCGGTCTAAATCCAAAAATAATGATGTTTTTTCTCAATTTTCTATCTATAGTATCAACCTTTTCTTTCAGAACCTGAAGACCTCCCTCAAGCTCCTCCAATCCAGTAGTAAACTTATCTATTCGGTCAGTCAATCTCTCATGAGAAGCTTTAATCTCCGTTTTAAAGAAGTTAATCTGTTCTATGTGTAGAGCTTTAATTTTGCGCTCCAAATCATCTATTCCCCGAATTGGCATCAATGTGCGACATTATTTTTCTTCAGCAGTGTCCGAGCGCTGTTATCACATTAACCAACCAACCACGTAGATGCCAAATAAAAATACGAAACCATCTATTCACCCAGTTATTCATTCGATTCTGTTTAGATATAACGATTCTTTGTGCAGCCAACACTAACTTACTTTGTTTTCACCAGTAACAATCCGGAAACACTTTATCACCACATTAAAACAATTATCTCTACAACACCTTCCCATACACGGTGTTGGTTGCTTCACTAACGAACGAATATGAACCCATCATTGGCCTCTGGTCCACCAAGAGATAATGGCGCTTCTGTCACCAGTAATGTCACACAGCGTTTCACAGCTTGAGAATGGCACCGTACATTTAAAATTTAAAATACACCCTGAACGTTGAGAATCATTTGTTGTAGTTGATCAGTAGAAAATTGTTTGGTTTGGTGGTAAAGTAATTGTTGTGTTCTGCCAGTTTATTAATTCAGTATAGTCTTTTGCCAAGAAAATGAATAGTAGGTATTTAAAATTTTTGTATTCCAGTCACTCTGTTGTCAGTTCTGTATTTTAAGATGCATCTTAAACCTAAACTTAATGTGCTGGCATTCATTTCCAAGCTTTCATACGAGACTATTTTAGGGTGTGCAAATTATCCGATGGTTGAAATCGTTGTGTCGACACTTTTTTTCAAATTAGGTGGCATATTTCGAGAGCTTTGTTATAAAACCCTCAAAGAGAATGGTTATTTTATTTAGAATGTGATGATAAAAGAATTAAAAATATTAATTATAAAAGGGAAATGACCTAGACGTCGAACACACAAATAAAAATCAAGACTCAAATATTATTATTTATGGATTAAAAATGAATTCATATAATGTATAGTGTTATCGATTAGGATGCTTGCCTGCGTTAGTTATTATTGAAATTTGAAGTGAAAACAAACAGAGCAGATGAACCAAGTACTTAGCTTTTGCTTCCGTGGTGGTGTTTCATGGGGGCCCCAGTGAAGATTCAGAGTCTTTTTCTGTTCAGCGCCAGCGGGATCGCTTGAAAAGGTGTAGGAGTGTTTGGGGTTGCCCAGACCGCCGATGGATGTTAACAGGACACTGCTTGGCTTAAGTGGCTCCAAGTCCTGGATGGCTCATTGCTGCTGGTCTTGTCACACCTGCCAGGCGGAACGTTCACATTAGTACAATAGAGATATTTTCAGCAAGGTGTCCTCTCTCAGCGCACAGTCACTTTGACCATTTTAATTTTGAGAATGATTTTGTCGTAAGAATACCATACAGCTAAATTGGACCGTATCTTAATTCTGAATTCACTTCAATAGCAAACTATGTTGGAACATACACGTACAGACTGTACTCAGTGATGACGTTTAGGTTCTCAGAAGGATCACAACTTTCTACATATAGACGCAGTATTCTATTATCTCTTGTCAATCATTTAGAATGTGCCATTTTGTCAGGTTATCTGTTTGCCAAACTCTCAGATACAGAGTCAGCGGATATAGCAAGGATTATTTTATAAACGTATCTTTGGTCGGTGCTTAAGACTTTCAAGTCTATTTGTAGAAGTACAGTAGAGGAATCAGTTCAAGTTCACAGGACTTTAAACTTTTCCCTATGTCACCAGATAATCCAGAAGGTATACTTTTTCCCCATCTAAACGTTTAATTAAACGACGCAATGGTAGTTCATTTGAATGCGGCACACAGATGAACCACTTCATTGGCCTCTCAATACTTGTTTATGTTATGCCAATAACAAAATAATTTTTGAAAGTATTAAAGTAACTGAAACGACACTTTACATAATTAAAAAGTGTTCAAGTTCAATTATCAAATAGGTATTGTAAATAAATAGTCCGTGTTAAAAAAACAATTAAATTTCAAGAATATTTGAGAGTTAGAAGAAAAATAAAACATAGTAAGTTATTGCGAAGTGCAACTTCATCAATCGTTTTTGTGAAACGATATAAACTGATAGAGGAACTCTACATGCCTAAACGTAACAATGCTGAGCAATACTGGGGATAGCAAATGTAAGCCACGCCGTGAGTCCAGTTAATACGAAGTAGCATTACATTACGAATAATGCTATCAATATCAAGGTATTTATAGAAATAAGCATTTGGTTTTTTATATAAATCTATATACGTGATCGTGCTTTAAGCAAATATGTTATTACTTGTGGTTAAATAGATTCGAAATGTCCACCTTTTTATGGCAGACAATATCTGAAACGGTCAACCAAATCTTGTCGGACTCTATCTATAATCTCTGGAAAAATGTTGGTACATTTAGTTCTAATTCTTGCTTTTAATTCGTCGATAGTATCTGGTTTACTTTTTAATACCCCAAAGAAAAAAGTCTAAGGGAGTTATGTCAGGTGAGCTTGCTGGTCACTCGATTGCACCACGCCTGCCAATACATCTGTTTGGAAATTGTTGATCTAGATACTGTCGAACATTTACGTCATAATGCGCGGAAGCACCATCTTATTGATACCACAAGTTAGGATTTACTATACCAGCATTGTTTCCATCAGGAAATAAGTTCAATATTATCGGCATGAGATATTGCTGTAAAAATTGTAGATACCGTGGTCATTTATAGTTACATCCAAAAAGTAGGGACCAATAATCCTACTCCAAACAACTCCAGCACAAAAATTTATCTTTTGTAGATATTTTGCATTGTGTTGCATCCATCTTGGATTTTCCCTTGCCCAATATCTGCAGTTTTTACGGTTAACTTCTCATGTAGTGTAAAATCAAATTCGTCCGGAAACAGAATATTCGGTACTTGCAAAGGGTAATCATTACATTTATCCATTAATGTTGCACAAAACTGCTTCCTTCGGTCTTGACCGCCATCGAATAACTCCTGCAAAAACTGTATCTTATAAGGATACAGCTTTTCAAGTTTTAATACTTTATGTGCCATCTGAAATGGAATTCCATTGACTCGGCCAAACACTACTGTGGAGATTTTCTTCCACTGTCAATAAGACGTTTAGCTTCACTTTATCATTTATAGACCGGCGACCTGTTTTTGGAAAATCTTCACGTTAGACGTTTCTCGAAATTTCCTGTCTATTCGAGTCACTGATGATTGATTGATATACATATCTGCATATTTAGTATTAAACAGAATACACGCCTCTGCCTAAGTTCGAATCCTGTCACCATAACTAATAATCATTAGAACTGCAATTTTTTGAGCTATTGTTAAACGCATTTTACCCACAATTTAATAATTAATTGGAAAAAGCAAAAGTTAAAAATTATACGTATTCACTTTCCACGGCAACCAAAACGTAAATTTACTAATATTGTCTGTATATTTTATCGCAAAAAATGATAAAACTTATGCTTGATTAGTTTTTATGGCACATGTCAAACAGTGTCCGCATCTAATGTCACAGCTTTGGCGGGTAATATTAAAGTACGTTATAATGAAATAAACGGAATACCCACGGTAGCAAGTTTTGTTGCTACGACATCTATAGGCGAGTACAAACCATTAACTTTAAAATAGAGGTACTTGAGAAACTTTCGTCGATCTATCTCCAGACATACCGGTTTCAATATGGGCTCCACACCAGACAACAGTACTCAACCATCGACCTAATCTAAGCAGAGTAGAGTATTTTTAGAGATTGAAAATTGACAAAGTTACTGCAATTTCATATCAAAAAGCCAACCATGCATAAGGCTTTTAAAACTGTCTGTAAAACGGGGTAACTAATAGAAAATTTTGAGTCGAATACAATCCCCAATTTGCCACTGTCCCGTTGAAATTTTAAATAATGACATCTAACTACGTATAGGCAATTATGGTGTGATTTTTTGCCCGGGAAAACCTCACTACCTTACACTTAAAGATTTGCATGCTGAGAAGATTTTGATCACACCGAGTACACTGTGTTAATTTATAAAGGACACAACATTCCTTAACAGAACCAATCTGGGCGTACAATTTAAGGTCACCCGCCAAGATGAGCCAATCACACTGGAGAACATAGGGCAGCGCGTTGATAAATATTAGAAACAGAAGAGGCTCCAGATTTGACCACTGAGACATACCGGAGTTAGGGTTAGATTAGATTATATTCATTGTGATTGGCCTATTCGAGTCCGTCCACCGCGACATTATGTCTATTGTGCCTCACGTCTAATTACTCAATTTCACCCAACAATTCCACCTCACTGCGCGACCCGATATTTTCTTGAGGGTGAAATTTTGTTTGGTAGGTGTACTGCCACCTGGGTGAGGTCGCTTGTCCGCTTCGAATCTCAAAGAGATATAACCTCTCTCCAAATTTGTCTGGACCAAACATCTGTCAGTATTTGACTCAATGCGGTATCATGAAATCCCGCTCTCGAGCAACATCCAATGTTCAGCTGTAATCCGCCCCTAGAGATCTCAGCTCTCCTTCGGGTTCTTCTAAACCTGGCATCAACCAGTGCTTGACTCAAGGCGACATCCCATCGAGTCCCGCTTTCGAGCATCACCAGAGCGACGCCGTGCGTCCGTGTAGAAGCATACAGTGGGGGCCTCAAACTCCGGGTGTATACCACTCATCAGTGATCTCAACCCCATCCGGGTCGTCTGGACACACGATATCCGTCAGCGCTCAACTCAGGGCGATATAATCTGGAAGTCCACTCCCGAGTAACACCCAAGGGAGGCGAATGTTCCATTTCTAGGCCCACAGTGGAGGCGTCAAAATCCTGGTGCATATCACTATGTCACTCCACAGAGATATCCGCCTCTCTTCAGGCTCACCTGGATCAGATGCCGACAGTGTTTGGTTGACTCGAGGCTGCACCATGAAGTACCGCCCTCGAGCAGCATCCAAGCGAGGTCGTTAGCCCGTTTCAAAGCTCACACAGTAGGCCTCAATCTCCAGGTGTGATCCACCCCTAGAAATCTCAGCTCTCCTCCAGGTTCGTCTAGACACGACACCCGCCAGTGTTAGACTCAAGGCGACAGGCTGCACCATGAAGTACCGCTCCTGAGCAGCACCCAAGCTACGACATCCGTACGTTTCGAAGCACACAGCGGGGGCCTCAAACTCGGGTGTACAACACTCATCAGAGAACCCAAACGCCTCCGGGTCGCCTGGACACACGACACCCGCCAGTGCTCAACCTGAGGCGGTATTATCTGGAACCCCGCTCCCACGTAACAAATAAGCGAGGTCAGTTGTTCATTTCTAATTTCACAGTGGAGGCCTCAAAATCCGGGTGCACATCACTCCACCTTGCCCCAGGCTCACCTGTATCAGACCCCCGCCAGTATTTGACTCCTATTAGTCGCCTCCTATAACATGCATTCCCCAAACCCACAGTGCACGAGGTAGAGTTAAGTTATACACATAAACTTTTACAATGTACTCTATACTTTATTGAATTAAATTTTACAATTTGCTGCACAGTAAGTTCAAAACGTATCTTTTATTTTTGCATAATTTATATTACGTTTGCTTCAATATTAGTTGACATTTAGATCCAAATCTAACAAATTTCATTGCTCGCCAAATATAACTTTTCTTTATTTCTTCCATTGTATCATTCCAGTGCCAGGGCTTATTGTAACTTATTGCTACTCTGGGATTGATTATGAGCTCTTTTTGTTATATCTATATCAAAAATTTCAGCTTTTTGTGAAGCCAAAATGACATCAATCAGAATTTCAAATTACATTGTATGGAAAGGAAAGCTGTGATTTGAATGAGCAAGATAAAAAAAAATCTGTTGAAGTGCGGACAAGGAAGAAAATTGCAAGGAAAATGTAGATTCATGATCACGTTTCTTATTAAGATAATAGTGGCGAAAAAGGTTGTCGTGGAAAGAACTATTTACCGGTTACTTGAGTTAATTTTTAATGTTACGTCTTTGGAGAATTCTTAGTAAATTTGAAATGTCTTATATTATTATTACCTTATGTTGAGCCTGTCCAACCCTGGGCACATAGACGGTCGGCAGCAGCAGCAAAGGTGAGGGTTCCACTAGATGAAGCCATAAAACGTGCAATTTGCCGTCCGCGTAATGGAGATTGGGGTGTCTGAGCCGTAAGCAGTTGGCTCTGAGCCGTGAGTTCTGTAGCACCCAGCCAACTACCGCCAGTTAAGACTTGTTACATGACTCTTCTTCTACCACTGTCCTGCACTGTCTGGCAGCGCTCCATCACCAGATCGATATTTGAATGTATTTGTATAGCTAATATCAATAACTGTTGTATTAGTCATACAGTGTGCTCGCAAAATAAGGAATAAATTAGGTAAGAGCCAACTATAATTCTTTGGGAAAATACTTGAACACGTCGATTTTATATGATGAAAAACACATACTGCCATCTTATTACTATTAACCACCTAACAAAAGTTATGGGCTGCAGTGATCATTAGGAAATTGAAAGGAGTTCAATCTTAAAGTCTGTGATTTTTTATTAAAGTTTTGACTTTGAAAACTGGCTCATTCAGTCACTGTCAATCTTCAAAATGAAAAAAGATGCATCTGACCTTGCTTTTCACAATGGCAAAACCTGTCTTAAGAATGTTAATCTAACAAGCATTTTCACTTTTTTCTTTTATCCCGCTATACATTTGCTGATTACTTAAAATAGATAATAAAATTAAAGCTTACATACACATTCACGCACACGCATACGCGAGCGCATATACACTCATGTATACGCACCCATGTCAACAGTATTTATACGTCCAGTACTTAACACTAGGTGCATGACAGAAAATGCACATTATTTCTTCATTTGCACATACACACACATACATATGCATGCACACATCTACGCTACAAGTTGCTGCAGGAGAAACACTGGGACATTTTTTACACCAATGGAGCCTGTTATGGTGACGTTTCAACATACTGGGGAGGCTGTGGTCAAAATAGGTTAACACAAGGAAAGACACAAAGGAACTTACTTTTATTTCTCTGACTATACATTAAACTGCTACGTTTATTTAGTATCCCTTAAGACTATATACTAAGAGCTATATAAACCTAGCTAACTTATAGTCTTTAACAAAACATATGAAAGCTACCATGACACTTTTATTACAAAAAAATTACATAAGTGATGTCACATCAAATGGAAAGGAAACATTGCATTCTATCAAATTACAAAATAATATTTTTAATAATATTTTGCTCATGCGACAATACCAGCTGGGCTGGTATTGTCGCATGAGCAAAATGGGTTGTATTTACTTTTATTTTATACAAATGAGACTTAAGAGCACCATGTCATATGATAATTCTATTAAGTGTCGTAGACAAATACCTAGGAAGCAACAGTTCTTTGTAAATCGGCTTTTTTCTGAGATTATGGATGATACTACTGAAGTGCTTGTTACAGCTACTTTTCAACTTATTTCAATGATCCTGCCACCTTATATTACACACATGTTTTACTTGTGGAAGTAGATCTCTGTTACTGTAAAAGTCATGTTTACAACCTATTTTAGTTGCTTTTTTAGGAAAATAGTCGGCCTTTCATTACCCTCAAGCTTTGTGTGCACTTTTACCCATATGAAAGTAACTCTTTTGTGCTGTTGTTCCAAGACCTCTAATTGATATTCAATATCACATATTACCCTGGACTGATATATAGCATTTTAAAGATTCGATAGAGTTCTTAACAGTGAAAGGGAATCGGTCAAAACATCAAAGCTACTCATATTTTGGTTACAGGCTAGTACTAACGCTTTATGTGTGGCAACAGCTTCAGCAGTATAAGTTGGCAGACTAAATCGCTCAACATAATTTGTTTAATGTACACAATCTTGAATTTTTGACCCATCACTATAAATCTTGACCGCTTCTTTATATGGTTTTAACGCTTGTTTCAATATACAAGTATTTATATCTGGTATGTTAGTTAATATGGGTTTAATAATCTGAGGTTTTATCAGTTGTATGTTACAAGAAAAATCAAATCTAAAATTAAGAATTTCTTTCGCATACCATTGAGAATTTTCGATTTCCAAAGAATCGTCAAATAATGGTGGTGAAGTTTTGTTTCTCCAATAGTTGTGCGTAGGATGGATCACAGCTAGCTGTTGAATTTTCATGAACGTGTCCTGAGGGTTTGAGCTAAAGCTTTTTATAAGAAATTTACAGGATAACAAAAATCTTCTAACAAAAAGTGGTTGTTTGTTTGTTAAAACTAAAAGAGATTGTACAGGGGAAGTCTTGATTGCTCCTGTTATGATTCTAAGAGCTTAATATTGGATGCTATCAATTTTTGTTAATAGCGTGTTAGAAGCAGATCCATAAAATATAGGCGCCATAGTCTAAGATAGACCTAGTGTATGCTCGATAAAATGTCATTGCTGTTGACATGTCTCCACCATGATTTCTGCGTGTAGTGTATTTTAAAATATTTAAGCTTTTCTTTACTCTATCTTTTAAATAATCTATATGATTTTTCCAACCCAGTCTCTGGTCGAGAGTGATTCCTAAATATTTCACAGAGGATCGTAATGGAAAGTTAGTCCCAGAAAGAGAAATGGATGGAATTGGCACATTGAGCTCTTTAATTCCATGCCTTGTTAAAAAAGTTACTAATGGTTTATCTACAGATAGAGTAAAACCGTTAGTTAAATTAAAATAAATTATATTTGACATAGCTACAGAGAGCTCAGTTAGCCATTGACTATATATGCCTTGAGTAATGTACACGCAGAAATCATCAGCATACTGTAAGCATTGTATTTCTTTAGGCAGTATTTTGTGTAAATCGTGAGTATAAATGTTGAAGGGAACCGGGCTCAAAACTGAACTCTGGGGAATGCCAACATTAGCTAGCCTAGGTCCAATGATACCATTTATTGTTCGAGCATACACCCTTCTATTTCCAAATATTTTAACAAGATTAGTTGCTGTACCTCTGGGAATATTTAAACTACACATTTTTTCAATTAATTTTTCTAAGATTACGCTGTCGTACGCACCCTTCAGATCGATGAAAATAGCACCCAAATAATTATTTTTTGTCAAGTTGTTTTGCATGTCAATGACCAAGCTGGCAACACATTAGGTTGTACCCTTACCCTTTCGGTAACCAAACTACGTGAAAGGTAGCAACGTGTTGTACTTTAAGTACCATTCCAACCGCTGTTTAATTATTCTTTCAAATGTTTTAAGAATACAAGACATTAATGCGATTGCTCTATAAGAGCCTACCACCGCAGTATCCTTATGTGGCTTTAGTAAAAAAATGACTAAAGTTTCCTTAAGGGTATCACACCCCCCACCACATGATAAAATGTTATTAAAGATTTCACACAGGAATTGTTTAGCTACTAAAGGGAGTTATTTTAGCATAAGATAGGTTATACCATTAGCCCCTGGAGCGGAACTGTTACTAACTTTAATATTTTGCTCCAGTTCTAAAACTGTAATTGCCCTACTCAGAAAGTGATCCGGAATTTCCGGGTGTACATCAAGGTGACTGGCAACATGCGGAGCGACACCGTCATATAAGTCTTCAAGAAGTTCATCAGTTATATTTGGTACAGACAAACCACGCCCAGAGACCTGCCTATCTCTCCTCCAAATATCCGATGGATTGGTATTTGCATTAATACAATACAATAATTTAACCAAGATTTTCTAGCCTTATTTTTGAATGTTTGTTTGCACTGTGCATTAATTTTTTGTACTGTATATAGTTAGCAGTATTTATATTTTTTTGAGGTCAGTTAGAGTCTCTTTTCAGTCTCTTTTCTCTTTGTATTAATGAGAGTACATTCATTATCCCACCAGGGTGGCGATTTATTTTGCCGTGAGTGCGTATTACATTAAGGCATGCAACAATTTGCAGCTTGCGTAATTGTGTCAATTAGAAACTTAGTTCTTTCATCGTTGTTACAAAATACAAGCATTTTTGAAAATTCCTGGTTAATCATATTTTTGTAAATATTCCATGGCTTAAGAGTTATCCGCTTTTCTTAGGGGAGGAAGGTTTGATACGGTGGGTTTATCTAAACACCAAGTTATAAAGAGGGGAATGTGGTCGGAGCCATAGTTATCATCTAGGACAGACCAGGAGGAGCAACCAACCAGGTCACTGCTCATGATCGTAAAATCGGGTGCAGATATAGTCATTCTGCTGGGGGTACCATCATTATAAGGTTTGGAAGTTCTTCTAGAGCCTCCGTAAGTATATCCCCCACACCGTTGCTAGCACCGGAACTCCAAACCACACTCTGTGTGTTAAGATCGCCAAAAATTACTGCTGATTTAGAAAATTGTTTAAAAAATTAATATAATCTCTACTGGTAACTCTAATCTGTAAATATTATACAGGTTTAAAAAATAAATACTACATGTGTAGGCACATTGAGTCTAAGTAATACCAAATAATTTCTGATTATATCCGGCATAATAGCGGCTACCTCCATTCATATATTCTGTGTATCAGCATTGTGGATATTATCGTAGATATAACAGGCAAAGCAAGCATCATGAAGCATGTTACATAGATGTATAATAGTATGACAGGAGATTAACAAGCGGTTTACATTTAATTACCAAGTAACGTGCATGATTCTGTCATCTATTAAGGAACAATCGTAATGCAAACCAGCGAGTACACATGTTTGCATGTATGTGTAGATCCATAGGCATCCACCACAAGGAAAGTGATTGTAGAATAATATTAGTCACAGGGATGTTTAGATGCAGAATAATCAGCGTGCATCCAACACAATTTATAGTCGACGTACAGTATGATCCACTCTTGTTCAAATTAGCTGCTTAAAAGGGCGCTCTGATGTCTCACAAAACGTCACCGAAATTATCCAAGCAGGCATGGAATTGTTTATTCCACGTACACAAAAAAACCTTTTCAGCCACTCAAAAGCTCTGGTTCTCTAAATATTGTGACAAGGCCAGACTTGAAAAGGTCAAAGCTCACAAAACGCTTCTACACAATCCCAGTCAAGAAAATCGTCAAGCATTTAACGACGCAAGAAACCGCTATGTCCGCATTCGTTCTGAGGCAAAAAATTCGTTTAATAACCACATCAAAAACAAAGTCCTCTTAAGCTCCAGCGGCAGCAAACCCTTCTGGACTCTTGCTAAATCTATTGGGAATAATTTCTGCAAGAGCACGTTCCCCACTCTTGTCTCAAGGGATGAAATTGTTTCTACCGCCCTGGGCAAGGCTGAACTTTTTGCCTAGTTGTTCGCCGGCAGTTCTACTCTGAACCCACCTCCAAATGTTCAACCACCAACAGTCCCTAATGTCGCGCATAAAATGACGGATATCATTTTCAATACTAAAAAGTTACGAAAGATGTTCTCTTCTCTTAATACCAGGAAAGCCTCTGGCCTTGACGAGATCCCAGCAATTGTTCTCAAAACATGTGCACCAGAACTTGCTCCTGTCCTGACTCGTCTGTTTCAGATATCTTACAATAAAGGCATATTCCCTAGTAACTGGAAAACTGCTCGAGTACAACCCATCCCCAAGAAAGGATCCAAAGCGAATTACTCAAATTTCTTAAAAAACACAGTCTAATCCACGACAGGCAGTATGGATTTCGTCAGAGCAGATCGACTGCCGACCTCCTTTCCTTTGTCACCCATTCTTGGAACAAGTCTATGGAACAACACGGTGAATCCCAGATTGTTGCTCTAGACATATCCAAAGCATTCGACCATGTATGGCACGCAGCGCTGTTTAATAAACTTCCGTCCTATGGCCTACCACCAAAACTTTGTACCTGGACAGCAAATTTCCTCTCCAACAGGAGCATATCTGTTGTTGTGGATTCCTCTAAACTGTATCTAATTAATGCAGGAGTTCCAAGGTTCAGCTTTAGCCCCTACTTTGTTTATTCTCCACATCAATGACCTTCTCTCTAGCACATCCAACCCAGTTCACAGTTACGCGGACGACAGCACCCTGCACTCAAATATACAATATTCTAAGCCTGTCCCTTTAGCCCAATTAGATGAGGATTGCAGACTCATGGAGGGTTCTGTCTCCGTGGATCTCCAAAAAATATTAGACTGGGGGAGTAGAAATCTTGTACAATTCAACCCCACCAAAACTAAGTCTGGCTTTCTTTCTCACAAGAGATACACCAGCCCTAGACCCATCACAATGAACAACCAAGTTAGTCAAAATAATGAGTCCTTTTCTCTTGTTGGCATTTCTGTGGATCCAAATCTCAATTGGCACCAACATGTCACATCAATTGCAGAAGCGGCTGCTAAGAAATTAGGTTTTCTCTTCCGGGCTCGCAAATACTTTTCATCAGCTAACCTCTATACCTTATATACTTCACAAATAAGGCCAAACCTCGAATACTGCTCCCACATCTGGAGTGTAGCTGCCGCTTCTACACTCGTTATCCTGGACTCCATTTAAAAGGGAGCTATACGTCTCATCGGTGACCCTACCCTCACCCAAAGGCTGAAATTCTTTGCCCACCGACGTGCCGTTGGTGACCTCTTCCTCTCTCTTTTATAGATATTTGCACGGGCACTGCTCAGAGGAACTTTCCTCTATAGTTCCCCCACCTGCTGCCCCCAACAGATCTACCAGGGGAACAGAGCGAATGCACCCTTTTACTGTCCAGGTCACCAGACATAGAACATCTTGTTATGGCCGCTCTTTTGTCCCGAGGACTTCCAAGTTGTGGAATTCCTTGCCGGCACATGTTTTTCCTTCTCCTCTGAACCTCCAAACCAGAACCAAAGTCCAGAATTAACAAGCTGTCTCTTTCGTCCTTGTCAACACCCACGGTACGATATTATTTAGACTGTAAGCCCTCGTGGTGTGTTGTTGAAATTAAAAAAAAGCCAGGCAAATCGGCCCAGGTTTTCCTTGAAAATGTTGTGTTTTCTTTCAAAAAAAATTAATATCTCCGGAAATGACAAAGTAGGGACAACCAAATTTGGTTAGCGCGTTTGTATTATAAATAGTAAACCATGTACCAAAATCTAGGTCTGTAAGCTAATAGACAAAGAGTTATCGACATTTAATGGAAACCAATTTGGAGTTTTCCTCAAAACGTCAAAATCGCGATTCGAAACGTTAAAATTGGCAATATTTAGGCAAAGAACCTGAAACAAATACAGATTATAAAAAGAAAATGTTGCAAGAAGAGTGTTCTGTAAACCCTTAAATTTCAGCTTCAGCCGTCATTGTCCTTCATTTTACTAAAATATTTACAGAAAATTCATTCCAAATACAGTAATTCCTCGCATAACGTCGTCTATTTTAACGTTGTTTCATTATAGCGTCGCAGTTTGTTGTAGGCATATGTATCGTTTAACGTTGAAGCTGATTCGGTATAACGTTTTTATTCTAAAAAAAGTCTAAAATAGTAGGTAAAAAAAGAGTACATAAGATAATGTGTAGGTATGTACATAATACATACGTTAATGAATACTGTTTTTTTAAAATAATTTTCAAATCACAAATATGTACATATTATGTATGTACATTATTATATTCATTTCCAGTGATTCGTTTTACGTAGTTTCACTTAACGTCGCGATCACTAACTAGGACTTTAAACGGGGACTGGCTGTAGACTATTTCTCTGATGCTTTCGCTGTAGTTTTGGTTAAGTTTATGGTTTAACGGTGTATGATTTTTAGCTGATTTTCGTAGAGAAAATTCGTTAATGAGGAGACCGCGACTTTTGAATTTTAAAAAGTTTTCTTCCAATGAGCGCAGACTAGGTCCCCTAAAATCCATATCTGGGTTCACGTTCACTTTTTATCTGTTTACATATATACAGGTTACGCATTTCTACGGTAAAGCTCAATATAATTGTATAATAGGTTGTCTTGAGCTGCATCTTGTTTTCGAACACATTTGAACATAATATTGCACTTTTGCATTTTTCATCGAAATATCATGCGTTTGTAAGAAAAAATATCGGGACGCAGTAAGTGCGTTTTGGTAGCGATTTTTCATTGAATGCTTCAAATATGAATAACTCAATTTGCTATTAACCTAAAGTCTGTTGGCTAGGAAACCAGTTCTCTCGGAAAATTTTGAGTTTATTTTTAGAAAATTTTTGTACATTTTCAAACAATAAGTTATTTTAATCAAATATGGTACATTGTTTCTACTATATAGGCTATACAGGTAACCAAATTGATGCCTGCTTGCAATAGAGAGGCAGATTTGCCATTAAAATCATTTTTATGAAAATTCACTTCCATAATGCACTTGCTGCGTCCAGACTTTTTAAAATAGTTTTTCTCGAAAATGTTAGTTGCAAATTGGATTTTTTAGAAATGCTATCTAGACCCCCTGTGACCGGACATTCAAATGGTAAGCAAACAATTTTTTTTTTGCTTTGTCTCTTCTAAAGGTCGTTAATTAGGAAGTTGCATATAATTTACTTTTGATGTACGTATTTAAAGTACAGCAAAATACTCTAAAAATATATGTCTACAAGTAAACCCCCCTTAAAGTGAACCACTAGTTAGTAATTAATTATTAAAATATTGAATATAATTCAAAAAGACAGGGTGGGCGAAAAACGCGATCTGATAGGTGAAGAGGTTTGTGACGTCACGATCCGGTACATCTGCTTGTTTTCGTTTGTGTTTGCATCGAATTCTGAGCAGTTTTATCATAATTTTAAGTACTTTTGGTGTTTAGTGTATAATATAGGTTCAAAGGTAGAAGTTGTGTTTAATATAGTTTAGTGCGTGACTGTGTGATGGCTTCAGCAGATTCAGAATTACAATACGAGAATGCGAAAGACATAACAGTGCCTGGACATTAATATTATAAGTGCTGTATAGTGCCCAAATGTACTTCCACAACAATAACTACCGCCAACAATTTATTCTTTAATGTACCTAAGGATGAGAAAATCAGGAAGAAATGGTGTATATTTTTCTTGTATATTATTTGAATGGAGAACATTTTGAGGTTATGCTTTCATTTACATTATATTTTATAAGAAATTACTACATAAAATCCAACAAAGATATTTACAGGATAAAGTAAGGTTCATATCAGACACATACCTCCCAGATTTCACTTCTTTTAGCTCAGCACACATGAAATTCCTAAAAACGCAAACATTGCTAGTACATAAATTTTTGGTAAATTATAAGATTGTCCTTGGACAAATCCAACTTCTGTAGCTATACTATAAGACTGTACAGTTTTTAAAATAATTAATACGAGTATATAGATATTAACAATAATATAAGTTGATAACAATAACTATCCGGCACACGTAAGTCGCATAAACACTAATTGTAGTATAAGTAGTTACATTAAGATGTTATGTTGGTAAGATGCAGTTTTATGTTAAGTTGGTAGCAATGAAAAGAGACACGAGATGACAGAAGACAAGAGATCGGGATGTAAGATGTAAATTGTGACAGAACTAATAAAGTTGTTAATTGTTTTAATAACGTGTTTTAATCAAAGAAAAACATAAAAATACATGGCGCAGTCAAAGTAAAAGTTCCCAAAGTGTGTAGTTGACGTGTTTTCTAGTGTTGGAAGAATTTTCGAGTTGTTTGATGGGTGAATGTGTACTGTAATTTTCCGCCAAAATGTCTGGTTTCAATTTGCCTAAACCATTAAAAATGACCGGGAATCTCGGTGAAAACTGGAAAGCGTTTAAGCAAGCATTAAATATTTACCTCAGAGCTTCAGGTCTGACATCAAAGCCTGATGACACAAAAATTGCCATCTTATTAAATTGTATTGGCGATGATGGTTTAAAAACCTACAATAACTTCAAGTTTGTCGAAGGTGAAGAGACATTTGAGGCCGTCTTAAATAAATTCCATGAAGTTTGTAATCCAAAGAAGAATATTTTGTATTGTAGATATCTATTCTATGAGAGGTCCCAGAAGGTAAATGAACCGTTTGAGTCATTTCTTATTGATATTCAAACATTAGCCAGAGATTGTGAATTTATGAGTGAATCTGAAATTGTGAGAGATCGACTTGTATTTGGATCTGCAGATAATGAAACGAAACAAAAAGTAATTAGAATGGAAAATGTGTCATTAGAAGAGGTTGTCAAGTTGTTCAAGGTAGCTGAGTTGGAGAAAGCCCAAGCAAACAATGTGTGTCAGCTTCCTGATGATACAGTAAGTATCAATAAAATTCAAAAGTATCCAGAAGACAAGGCATTAGAAACACCTAAAGCAAATATTAATACCCAGAATAGACTGTGGTCCAGAGAATTAATAAAGTGTAGTTGGTGTGGCAGGGTCCATGAATATGATAGAAACAGATGTCCTGCAAGGGGGAGGAAATGTGCAAAATGTGGCATAGAAAATCATTTTGCAAGTGTCTGCAGAACTACGATGAAGAAAAATGTGAAGGAAGTAAATATTGAAGAAAGCAATGAAGAGGAATATTTTTGTGAGTCCATAACAACTTCTAAATTGGTGAATACTATTTCTTGGTATGAAAAACTCATTATAGAAAAGTCAGTAGAAATTAGATTTAAGCTGGACACAGGGGCCGAGGTAAATATTATTCCTTTAGGTTTATTTGAATCAGTATGTCGAAATTCCGATAACAAATTGAGAATTAAGCAAAATGTTAATTTGAAATTAGAGGCTTATAATGGCTCTAGAATTAAAGTTTTGGGAGAAGTTGACTTAAACGTACTAGTTAAAGACAGAAAGTTAATGTTAACATTTGTAGTTGTAGAAAATAATCATACTCCTATATTGGGTTTGGAAATTAGCTGAAAAAGGAGTTAATATTGCAAAAAATTTGTTAAAAAGAAGTGTAGAGGAGGGATTAGACATTAAACTTTTGTTACTGGAATATAGAAATACATCAATTTTAAACTCAGACTTTTCTCCTTCGCAACTGCTCTGTAGTAGAAGAACTAGAACTATTTTGCCAATTCATACAAATCTACTAAAGCCCAAAATTGTTGAAAATTTTTATAAAATTCAAAGTAAAAAAGACGATATGAATAAAAAATATTTTGACAAAAATGCAAGAAAAAGACAATCAAATTATAGTAATGGACAAAAGATTTATTATAGACAAAACAATATTTGGCTTCCTGGCACATTTATACAATACGGTCAAACTCCCAGAACCATAATTTTTTATGATAGTAATAATAAAATTAAACGAAGAAATAACATAGACATTAAGAGTGATCAGACTATCTCTAAAAATATACCAGTAGAAATAAAAATAAACAAAAGTTGTCAGTCACCAGATAAAGAATCTGGGTACTTTTCAAGTTATGGTTCTGTGACTTATGATAGGGAAGAAAATAGTGAAACATGGGATGAAGTGTTGTGTAATGAAGAAGAAAGTGAAAGCAGTGTTGAACCAATGAAACAAGAGGAAATCCGGGATAGTGAAACAGTGGCTAATAATAAAAATATGACAACTTGTATAAAACGTGAAAGAAGATTGCCTACTCACTTTAAAGACTTTATTCTCCAGTAAAAGGGGAAGATGTAGTATAAGTAGTTACATTAAGATGTTATGTTGGTAAGATGCAGTTTTATGTTAAGTTGGTAGCAATGAAAAGAGACACGAGATGACAGAAGACAAGAGATCGGGATGTAAGATGTAAATTGTGACAGAACTAATAAAGTTGTTAATTGTTTTAATAACGTGTTTTAATCAAAGAAAAACATAAAAATACACTAATGATATGAGGATCTCTGTGTGAGTAAGCGAGACTCGTTTGGCCGATACCGGATCGTGACGTCACAGTAGGCCGTCTTTGTTTACGGCTGCGTTTTGGCGCGGAGACCATTATTTTGATTTTCTATAGTTTTTCACAGGAAAACTATTAGTTAAAAATTTAAATTTTATATGGCAAGTTATTTTATATAATGTGGGAAATTGAATAAAAGGAGAATAAAAAAATGTGCAAATTCCTCATTCCTATAACCTTTTCTTTGTTTCCGGCTTGTAATTAATTTTTCCAGTATGCAAGCAGTGTATCCGTTATATTCGGCCACGTTGTCAATATACTTTAATTCTTTGGTATATCTATTTTTACTTAAATGAAAATTAATTAACCTGTTTACTAAAAATTCACCATTTTTTGGCGTACCTATGATGTTCAAGCAGCTACAAGATGCAAATGTTTCCTCAGCACAAAATATATTAACATAAGCTGGCAACAAGATACTCTTGGGTGCAAAGTTTATATTCTTAAACTGACAAGCACTGGTCTCGAGTTCTCACCATTGACGTTTACAATAAGAATAGTAATAGCTTCACGTAGAACTTGCACATGTTTCGACTTGGTTGCTAAAGTTTGCATCTTTGCTAAATACGACTTCGAGCTTACATAGATGCATGACTTTCTACATGCTAGAGTTAGCACAATTAAATCGATAACGCAATTTATGTTTGTACGATTTTTACGAGAAGCCATAGGTGATTTAGGACATATGAGAGTTTCTTGCAATAAAATACTAATTTTGCACTAAATAAATTTTAAATTATTGGGTAACTTAAAAGATTTCTAACGACTAGTTGAACAATTTTTAAATTCACTTCCAAATCCAAATTATTATTATTATTATTATTATTATTATTATTATTATTATTATTATTATTATTATTATTATTATTATTATTATTATGTTATCGTTCCAGTTCCTTTCATAAATATACTGACTTAAAAAAAATTAAGCGCCTGCTAAGAGTTGATCAATTTTAATATAATTTATACATAATGAGTGTTTAATCAAACCTAAAAAAGTCGGGACGCAGCAAGTGCGTTATGGAAGTGAATTTTCATAAAAATGTTTTTAATAGCAAATATGTCTCTTTAATGCAAGCAGGCATCAATTTGGTCACCATTGGCCATTGGTCATTCCTCCAAACTGTATCCAATTAATGCAGGAGTCCCTAAAGGTTCAGCCTTATTCCCTACTTTGTTTCTTCTCCACATCACTGACCTCCTCTCTAGCACATCCAACCCAGTTCATAGTTACGCGGACGACAGCACCCTCCACTTAAATATACAATATTCTAAGCCTGTCTCTTTAGCCCAATTAGATAAGAATCGCAGACTCATGGAGGGTTCTGTCTCTGTGGATCTCCAAAAAATATTGGACTGGGGAAGTAGAAATTTTGTACAATTCAACTCCAACAAATCTCAGTCTTGCCTTCTATCTCATAAGAGATACACCAGCCGTAGACCCATCACAGAAAAACAACCAAGTTATTCAAAGTAATGAGTAATTTTCACTTGTTGGCATTTCTGTGGATCGAAATCTCAATTGGCGCCAACATGTCACATCAATTGCAGAAGCGTCTGCTAACAAATTAGGTTTCCTCTTCCGGGCTCGCAAATACTTTACACCAGCTAATCGCTATACCTTATATACCTCACAAATGAGGCCAAATCTTGAATATTGCTCCCACATTTGGGGTGCCGCTGCCGCTTCTACGCTCGCTATCTTGGACTCCATTCTGAAGAGAACTATACGTCTCATCGGCGACCCTACCCTCACACAAAGGCTGCCATCCCTTGCCCACCGACGTGCCGTTGGTGACCTCTCTCTCTTTTACAGATATCTGCACGGGCAACGGCCGGATGAGCTTTCTTCCATAGTTCATCCACCTGCTGCCCCCAACAGATCTACCAGGAGAACAGAGCTAATGCACCCTTTGAGTGTCCAGGTCACTAGACATAGAACATCTTGTTATGTCCGCTCTTTTGTCCCGAGGACTTCCAAGTTGCCGATACATGATTTTCCTTCTCCTCCGAACATCCAAACCTTCAAGTCCAGAATTAACAAGCTGCCTCTTTCCTCCTTGTCGACACCCACGGTACGTTAGTATTTAGGCTGTGAGCCCTCGTGGTGTGTTGTTGAAATAAAAATAAAAAAACCGGTATAACCTATATACCATCAGAATAACTTGTTTGAAAATGTACAAAAAATCTCCGAAAATACACTTAAAATGTTTCCGAGAAAACTCGTTTAATAGCAAATTGAGTTATTGACTTTTGAAGCATTTAATGAAAATTCGCTACCAAAACGCACATACTGCGTGTGGATTTTTTGTTAGCATGGCTGGGAAACGAAATATTAAAAAATATTATTGTTTTGTACTGTCTAACAAAAAAGTCTGGATGCAGCAAGTGCGTTATGGTAGCGAATTTTCGTAAAAATGGTTTTAATGGCTAATATTTCTTGTTTTTAAAAGAAGGACATTTGGTTGGCAGTATAACCTATATAGTACTCGTACTAACAATGTACTATATTTAATTAAAATAGCTTTGTGGTGTCAAAAAGTACAAACATTTGCCTAAAATGAGTTTTAAAAATAAAACAGAAAAAAACTGTTCAGATTTTTCTGGACAACGAACCTCTTTAAGCTATTAAAACAGCTGCCAAGGTATAATGATTCACGAACAGCTTTAGGACCAAAATTGAAAAAAAAAGTTTTGTGAAAATGTGCAATAATTTCTTTTACAAAAAATCACCATTTTTTTTACACAAACTGCTCTCAGTAATGTTACACTAAATTATATTTTTCACAAAAATTCGACAACTTTTTTTACAATAATTTACTAAACATTTATTACTAGGTACCAACTTATCACAAAAATCCTACAAAAATAATTGCTACAGAAACACTAAAAACATTTCTGCGATAACTTTTAACTTTTCTGTATACGGCAGCTGGATTTTTTTGACGAGTAATACAAACAAAAGCTCCCTATGTGCGTCATTTCGATGGGGCTCCGCTATCTATAGAGAAAAACCCTGTATCACAATTTGTGATGTGTTTGAAATATGTGCCAAAAACGTGAATAGTTGAAAAACAATTAAAATAACTCAAAAACGAGATATCATTTTTTTTCGTACAAACATGCATTATAATCCGATGGAAAACACAAACATGTAATAACATAGGGGGGGTGTTCTATTAAAAAAAAAACTGTGTATCACGTGGGCCAGCCTGTCACTGTCAAAATAGGTTTATCACATGCAGATCGAGATACCCTATAAGTAACGTATATACTTTTTTCTCATATCTTGTATACCAACGGATATATTGAGCTTTACCGTAGTAATGTGTAAGCAGACAAAAACTGAAACTAACCCCGTATATGGGTTTTAGGGGTTCTAGTTTGCGCTCATTTAAAGAAATCTTTTTAAAATTCATAAGTCGCGGTCCTCTCAATAACGAATGTTTTCTACGAAAATTTGCTAAAATATAGACTATTAAACCATAAACTCTATAGCTGAAACTACCGGCGAAGCATCAGAAAATGGGTTTATTTGAAATGGATTTTCTGAAAGTATTTTAGTAAAGCAAAGGACACTGATGGTTGAAGCTGAAGCTTAAGGCTTTGTAAAATACACTTATTACGGCATATCTTCTACATAATCCGGATTTGTTTCAAACTAGTTGTCTGAAAATTGCAAATTTAGACGTTTCAAATCGCGACTTTGACGTTTTAAATTACATAACTTTTTTTTCAACTCATAGATCTGCATTTTGGTACGTAGGATGTGTTTGATAGTAGAAACGTATATGACAAATTCGGTTATCATAGCTCTGTCATTTTCGGAGATACAAAAATTTACCCGGAAAAACTGGTTCAATTTTCCTGACTAACGAACTTATCCAAGTCACCTGTAAAACGAAGGTACTTACCAAATGTCATTAAAATAAGCCCATTATCTATTGAGTTATCGATACGATACACACAAATATATATATATATATATATATATATATATATATATATATATATATATATATATATATATATATATATAATTTTTAACTTAATATTATAAGTGTATAATATAGTAAATGTACTTACTGCCTACGGATAAAATAAAATCGTTATATTCTACTAAACTCTATAAATAAAAACAAGGGTATTGTTATGTGTTCTATTGTATTCCAACGACTTTTGCTTCGTGAACTTAAAATGTACTACATGAAAAAAAATCATTGTTCTGTATTCTTCTACCTAATGCTATTTCTTATTTAAACCTAAAATATTTTACACTCTCAATTATACAGGGCATTGAAATATTAGGACGTATTAATTTTATGTACATTGGCCCGTTTTACTCCACAATAATGTTTCTAATTTTCTGACATATTTGCTATCTATAGCACAAAATTAGAAAGATTTACTATATTATACACTTATAATATTAAGTTAAAAAGAAGTTTTTTTGGCAATACCAATTATAAGAAAAGTTAGTTGATAGGGATAATTTTTGTGTGTGGTTGTTTCAAAAAGTGCAACGAACAAAAAGTTGGACAATGGGAAAACGCAAGGCCTATGAACTTTGTTTTAACCGGAGGTACAAGGAGAAAAGGTTTTTTTTTTTTGTAAGAGAGGTGTAGTTTATTTAAGGAGACGACGGCAGGTCGGAGAGGGCGATTCGTAATTGAATTGCGGCAAGTGAAACTTAAAATTCGTTGACGTGCGACGACACTGTAAATATGGAAGTTGATAATTAAACGTAAAAGGCAAGTGCCTCATAATAAAATCATATTCAGTTTTTATGTAAAGAAAATAAAAATGAATACTTGGTACACGGTTTGTTAAGACCGTTTTAAATAAAATGGAATTTAATTAGTAATCACAGGCAAGCTACAACAGCCAAACATTAGATCAAATGAAAAGTAATAAGTACACATCAAATGGAAGAAGCAATTAAGACATCATTCAGTAAGTCGTTTTATGAACTTTATCGTAATAAATGTGTAGACTCTTTTTCTATGGTGTGAATAGTTATTAAGAATTTTTTAGACCCATTGATGATTTTAATGTATCTTTAGCTCACTAAGGGGGATATTACATAAAAGCCGAATCGCTAGATCATAGTTAGGTAATTCAATCGACAATCAGCGATAAAAGCACTGAAACTGCAATTGTTGAGTTTGTGGAGCAAATTGTCGAACACATTGACAAAAAAGAGGTAGCGCTGGGAGTTTTTGTGGACTTTTCCAAAGCCTTCGACTGTGTGAATCATGAGATCCTTATATGTTCACTGTGTAGGTATGGAGTGACGGGCACCGCACTGGACTGGTTCAGAAGCTATCTTTCAGACAGAACACAAAGAGTTGTAATATCTAACTCTACCAACACTTACTTATCTAGGACTTTTGAAGTAACGGTTGGGGTGCCGCAAGGAACAGTTCTTGGACCTACGCTGTACATTATCTATGCCAACAGCCTACTTCAGTACATCACGCACCAATCTGAAAACAACATCAATCCAGATAACAAAAGAACGGTCGCCTCCTATGCCGATGATACCAACTTTTTGATAGGTGGACATAGTGTTGAGCACATTATGGCTGATTCTGACAAAACCCTCAAAAGTCTAACCAATTGGGTCGATAAAAACAAGCTTGCACTTAACAGGGATAAAACAGCTTGCGTGTTTTTTAAATCTTCAAAATCAAAAAAAGGTACTGTACAAAGCGTAGAACTTGATGGCCAAACTGTAACCTTGCAGCCATCTACAAAACTACTAGGACTTCATATCGATAGTGAGTTAAAATGGAATGTTCACATCGATGAACTTTGCTCGCGAATCTCATCCGTTACATATGCAATAAGAACACTTACCCAAAGATGCAGTACCTTTACTGTGTTGTCACTGTATTATGCGTGTTTCTACTCACAACTAAGGTTTGGTATTACGCACTGGGGATTAGCAAGTGAAGTAAACCGAGTTTTTAAACAACAAAAGCAAGTGATGAGGATCATATTCAATATCCCTCATAGACACACTTGCAGAAACACTTTTAAAGAACAGGGTATCCTTACACTCCCCAGCATATACATCATGGAAGTGCTAACCCATGTTTTTCAAAACAAAACCAAATACACACGCAATGCAGTGGAACATGGATATACCACAAGTGGTAGAAATAACCTGCAAACTGACAAACATCGCACAGCTCTGTACCAAAAATCACTGTTTTACAATGGCTGCAAGTTGTATAATGCGTTGCCGGAAGATGTACGGAATGTTGACACTTTACCAGCTTTAAAAAAAAAGTGAAAACAATTCTTATAAACAAGACGTGCTACTCGGTGGATGATTTTTACACATAAACTACCATTAACTATCTTCTGTTTTTAAATTCTTATAATATGAACACTTTGTTTGTAGTGTAGTTGCCATAGTATAAACTATAAACCTAGTGCACCTGGTGACTCTAAAAAACAATATTGGAATTGGATCTGGATTCTGCAGCTCTTATCTTTTGAACGTTATAAACGTTATAAGTGTGTTTTATAAGTATCTTTGTTTTGTATTATTTAAGGAAAAATTTTCCTTAATTGTTATGCTTATTGTGGTGCTATTGTCGTTCTTATTGTTAATTTTTTGACGTACATGAACATCCCTGTGTCATTCAGATGACATTGGCCTGTTTCATTGTTAATATATACATTATACATTATACATTATACATTATACATTATACATTATACATTATACATTATACATTATACATTATACATTATACATTATACATTATACATTATACATTATACATTATACATTATACATTATACATTATACATTATACATTATACATTATACATTATACATTATACATTATACATTATACATTATACATTATACATTATACATACATTTGATCTAATTTTTTTTAATGAAGATTTGTGAATTTAATCAATCAGAAATAAATCATACTAGATTGTACTTACATAATCTGTTTAATTTTGACCTCACATCAAACAAATATTAGTTATATGATAAAGTAAGGCTATTTTTCACCGTTAATTAAAAGTAAAATCAAACGAACCCAATCATATATAATTTTTCTTGAAACTTCCAAACACTCGGGAGTAATATAATGTATAGAAACGATATATTAAACAAAAATGCTAGCCCTAGCACAGAACCCTACCCATAAGATGAGAGAAAAATTTAAAATCACAGCAGTAAGTAAACAATCTTTGGCATAATTTCAGGAAAAATTCGCTAAAAATTTATACTTCTTGAATCGGACTAAAATCAGTCGTTTTAGAAATATTTGCTCTTGTGGTATCAAACACGCTGTACATACGCACCATATATGCATGTTCTATTGGTTCTAATTCCTGCTCATTCGTCCTAATATTTTTGAAGATCAAGAAGCTGACAGGCCTGTTCTCTTTATTAGTAAATTTCTTACGACAACTTCTAAATGAATTCTTTTTTATACTTACTGCAGAAATCCAACTTTTATTTAGAAAATCATTTGAATATCTGAACCACAGCATAAGTTGTTGTTGGAGTTCGACATGTTACCCTTTCCTGGCAGTGATCCATGTCCAGATCGATATTTAGTGAGCAGTTGTGGTGAATCTCATTAGTATTATGGCCACTATGGAATAGTTTGCATGTTCTAGTCTACTTTATGTGATTGCTACACAGCATACTATTCTAGTGCCAAGTACTTTAAGATGGATGTTCATAGGCTTTAACTACATAACTACCCGTACTTGTAGTGATTGCATGTTAGGATGGAATATTCATTTGTATACGGTTTGTAGACCCTACAGACGAACACATTGTTTAGTTGAATCGAAAATTAATTTTAAAAAAATATTAACGAAGCATGCAAAAATTGACTTTTAGCATGAAAACTTGAAGATCAAATTGTGTCAAGTGTGCTTACAACGGCAACAGTCAAGAATTTCGAGATTTAGCAAACGCATCATGTATTAGTAAACTTTCCTAAAATAAATTAAGTATTTTCTTTTAAATACTTTAAGGCCTTGAATAAGTAAATCTAAATTTCTGCCAGAAACTAAGAAATATGTTATGGATGTTAATTCCACTTGTTGATATTAAATCCATACGTAAACATTTAATATAACTTTATTACTTCACTAACTGAATAAACTATATGATACATTTAACTATAATACACTTTATGATATAATAACAATTACAACAGTACCCGAGTACATAGCAGATAACTGACCGGGCGTGGAGGACGTGTGTTCACTGTAGCGGTTGCTAGAGAGCAGAGAGGGAGAGAGATCGCCTGGTGTCTCTTATAGTTGCCGTAGTTCTTGACAGCTGGCTGTCGCATAACGTAACGTAACGTTTAACTGTCAAGAGTATTTATGCAGAAATAGAGTAGTGTTGACGGAAACACTGCGGTCGGCACCACCGCCACATTGTTAATAAAAGAACATGGCCTTATTTGCGTGTTGGGTAGTTGTCAACAGTTTTTAATACTATTTTTTAATTTATTAGAACTGCTCCATAGATCTCTACAAGATATCGGAAATATTCAAAACACAAAAAACAGCTTATCAATGCTAAAATTTAAAATTAAAATATCTGTCTACAGAATAAAAGGAATGCTCTCTAAAAAACGATTTTAAAGAAAGCTTGAATTGCCTGAGGCTGCTCAAAATTGTGATGCTGTCAGGTAAATGATTATATAAGCGTATTGCAGTGTTGCGAGGTGCCCGATTAATCTGTTTGATCCTATAAGGGGGAACATGCAAATATTTAGCCTGTCTTGTTTCATACGCTGTAATATTACCGCAGGTACTAAAAATTGCAATATTTTTTTCTGACATAACAAAGCGCCTCAAGCATATATAGGCACGTCACTGTTAAAATGCCATACCGCATAAATAACGGTCTACAAGACGCGGAAGACTGCAGGCCAAACATGGTGCGGACAATTATCTTCTGCATCAACAGAACCCTCCCCAGATGCACACAGCCACCCCAACACAGCAAACCATATGCCAGGAGACAGTTGACACTACCATAGTAGCATATCAACAACGCCTGAGTACTCAAGGAATCCCTCAGCTGTAGCAACGCGTAATTCCTGGATGCAAGTGAGGCCACTACATGTTCAACATGGACATCCCATGATAAGTTAGAATCCAGATGGATGCCCAAAAACTTTACAGACGTGCCCTGTCTTATTGAACCGTTATCAGATCTCACATAAAGGCTCAGATTCAGATGCACACCCACCGGAGAAAAAATAAGCATTTAAGTCTTCCGCGTGTTAAGAACCAGAGAATTTCGCGAACACCAGGCTGACACCTGAGACACACACACACACACACATTGTCTGCAGCACCAAGCTCTTCAAAACTTTCCCCTGAGATTGCAGCAGTGGTGTTATCTGCGTACAAAGTTAAATGGTTTTGCTGGGGATCATAAACAATATCGTTAAGAAAAATGGTAAACAAAACAGGGCCCAATATGCTGCCCTGCGGCACGCCGCTTGACACGGCTGAAAATCCAGACATATAGTTCTTGCCCGCCTATCGTATCCTGACAGCCTGACTTCTCCCAGGCAGGTAGCTTTTTAGCCATAAATATGCATTTCCTCTTATGCCATAATGGTCCAATTTTTGCAATAAAAGCGAATTGTTGACCGCATCAAACACTTTCGAAACGTCGAAAAACAGCTCGGCGGACTTGGACCAACTATTTATGTAATCCAAGACTGTCAAGTAAGTGCTAAGACTGCATCCTGATTTGACAGCTGCCCACGAAAGCCAAATTGGCACGGAGAGAGCAATTTGTATCTCTCCAAAAAGGTCTTAGCAGAAATGCCTTCTTAAAGATCTTAGAAAAAAACGAAATCAGCGCAATCGCCCTGTAGTTGTCCAAAAGACGTTGATCTCCCTTCTTAAAGAGAAAGACGACAATGGCCGTCTTCAGACGCTCAGGAAAACAACCGATTTCAAATGACACATTTATAAGGTAAGTTAGTGGAGCCACCACAAGATGAGCAACCCCGCCAAAAAGACCACATGGTATTTCATCTATTCCTGATGAATTTTTAACTGAAACTAATTTTATGATCATATACATCGTCCTCTGAGACAGGATATAAAAACATAGAATAGGGATTAGAGCTATTTTTCAATGCACAATTTATGTCACAGTTTTTTGTCAAATACTTAACAGAGTCGACAAAGTGCGCGTTAAAACTGTCAGCAATCATATTAGGATCTGTCATAACCATACAGAATACTCAGATTTGCCGCCTTGCTGTTCATCTTCCCCACGTTGACATTTCCTTTAATTGCTTCCCACATAGCTTTATTTCGGTTTGAAGCCTTAGAGATTTTATTTTCATAGTTTTTTTCTATGGCGTCTTTTAACCTAGCACCGTGCTGTTTCTTTAACCTATTATAAAACTCAATACACCGCGGATCCGTAACCGTATCCACTAGAAGTGGAAAATGACAGATACTTGTTTACAACTTGGACGTTCTGAACTCAGCATTTGATGCAGAATCCAAGTATGTAATAAAAATGGGGTATTTAAACATATAAAAATTGAAAGTTGCCCCGGGTATTAATTCTAGGGGGCCTAGTTCGCGCTCATTTAAAAAAATTGCAAAGTTTTACAATCGATACCTCTCTATTAGTGAAGTTTTTAAATAAAAGTTCATTAATAAAAAGTCTGGACGCAGGACGTGCGTTATGGCAGCGAATTTTCATACTTCATTTACTTTTCTTTCTACAAAAGTATATATATATATATATATATATATATATATATATATATATATATATATATATATAGAGGGTAACACACTTATGGAATAAAAATCTTTATTCACCGATAAAACGCTGAGATACGTGAAGTTTAATTTGTCGAACATTATCTTATAATCATAGTTAAAAAAATTACCCACCAGTTTACCCCCACCATTTTATCTTTTTTTTTAAATAGCAACCCTACATTTTTTCATCACAATTCGATGGATCACATTTTTATGAATGCGGAGATACCCCATATGTATGGTCTAATATTACAGTTTTCAATACAGCGTGGAAATTTAATACCGAAATAATAAAACAAAACAGTTTACCCTGAAATTCCAAATTCGAAAAGAAATTTAATAAAAACGCCCCTTTCTTATAATAAATGTTCTCCATACACTTGCACACGACGATATAATCTCCTCTGCGATTCTTCCCCAACTCTGTTCAACACGTCAGGCGTTACGTTCCTAATTTCTGTTGTTAT
The DNA here is from genome assembly GCA_964006375.1 of Tillus elongatus. Taxonomy (NCBI): domain Eukaryota; kingdom Metazoa; phylum Arthropoda; class Insecta; order Coleoptera; family Cleridae; genus Tillus; species Tillus elongatus. Next base: position 26,167,905 of record OZ023262.1, on the reverse strand, counting down.
TTTCATTTTCAAATCATCTAAATCAGCAGGTTGTGTTTTATACACTCTGTTTTTAAGGTTTTTGTTCACAACAGAAAACACCAATAGCGAGATATCAATGAATTACAAGTAATAAAACATACTAGAGACCACAAAAAAAATAGAAATCTGGACCCAGTACTACATTCAACAAACGAATAATAAGAAATAGTTAATCCCGGAACAAATAAAAGTGCAAACATTCAAGCAAAACCAAATAAAAGCCATACAAATAGACAAACTATCATAACACAATAATCAAAACAGGAAACCGATACAAGCGCCATAAACCGAAAACACAGCCACTCAAACAACTGTAAACCGACCAACAGAAGTTGAACATGCAGGCGTCACGTACAACTTTGGACATAGAACACACAGGAACGATCAGAGTCATTAGCGTGCTGATGATGAACGAGGAAGGTTCGAAACTTCAGTCCACGTAAACAAATAAAAAATCAAAGAAATTACAGCAGACAGATAAAGTGTATATTCAAAGGTGATTACAGTACAGTATAACATTACAATATATATATATATATATATATATATATATATATATATATATATATATATATATATATATATATATATATATGCGGCTCTAATTCGCGCTCATATGAAACAAATATACGATAGTCCCACCATCGTGATTCCTCTATTAGCGAATTTTCTTAATGAAAATATACTAATAACAATTTTTATAAACAACTTTAACACCCCATATCTTAGAATTTAGGCCGTTGAGGACCTATATTCACATACCTTCGTTAAATGACCTGAGGAATCAAACCCTAAAATATTAGCATGTCAATACGGAACATCCTGTATGCTATGCCTTTGTCAAAATTACTAATTTTAAATATAACAAAAACTGACACTAAGGCTGGATGTATTCTCAGCATAATTAGAAACACAGACCGGTTTGGCTCTAATTAGAGCCACTGTACTAACTGGAGCGAGAACACACCTATAAAGTAAGGCAGCCAGCATACTAGAACATTATGATATGGACGGCATGGTCGCCATCTCGATGCGGAACCAAGGAGATGGCGGCCCTGTCGTCTATCTCACAATGTCCTTCTAGTAGGCTGGCTGCCTTAGCTGTATTACTTTATATGTCTGTTCACGCTGCAATTATTATAGCGCACAGACGAGCTCTAATTAGAGCGAAACCGGTCTGCGTTTTTAACTATGGTGAGAATACATGTAGCCTCTCATAGATTGTCCCAGTATTAGGAGGGGAAATGGGCCAGAGCTGACAATTTACAAAATCGTTGGTTGGTTATACAGAGTCTCTATTTATAACATTTTGTGTTAATTGTAGCTGTCGGATCTGGTTCCGCACCGAGATGGCGACCATCTCACAAACTGACATTAATTTGATTATGTATACGTCATCGTGAAATCTGCATTCCAGTTTCCGTTCTGTTCCGCTTTCGGTCAAATAATATACAATATTTCTTTTATAGGTAAATACGAGCTTGCTAAATACATTTTTGTACAACAGATCACAAAACCGATGACAAAGCATTTTTTAAATGTAGTGAAATGAGATGCATACCTCAAAGCAGAAACTATTTTAAATATTTGCAGACTGGAGGGCAGCAACAATAAAAGCAGGCCTTTTGTTTGAAGTGAATGTTCCTGACCTCGTGCTTCCAGAGTCAAGTGGTTTTGCAAGTATACTCAGTGTGTAGTAATATCGGATTTTTATAGGAAACCGAAAACCTTTGTGACTTGTATAAATAACTTTTTCAACAAGTTTTATTTTCTTGGTCCGTTTCCATGTAATATTACCTGTGTTCTAATGATAAGTTATTACATAATGAAAAGAGAAATTTAAACAGCTTGAAACTTAAAAAAAACTCGGGACGCAGCAAGTGCGTTATGGTAGTGAATTTTTATTAAATGCTTCAAATGTAAATAACTCAATTTTCTATAAACTTACAGAGTTTAATTTTAATAAGTAGTAAGGTCCTTCCTAAGGCAAGATATCCACAAAATTTTATTAAAATAACTTTGTAATTTTCAGAGAAAAAAATTTTTTTCGAAAGAAAATTTAAAATTTGAATAACCCAATTTTCTCTTAACTTAGAAAGGTGCATTTTGGTACGTAGTAAGATCTCTCCCGAGGCAACATATATACTAAATTTCATTAAAACGGCTTTGTTATTTTCGGAGAAAAATTTTTTTTTCCAAAGAAAATTAAAAATTTTCCCGGAAAACCCCGTCCGATTTTTCTGGCTAACAAACTCATCCAAGCCATTAATAAAATAAAGTCACTTGCCAAGTTTCATCGAAACCGGTTAATTATTTTTTAAGTTAGCGGTTGGATACATACATATATATATATATATATATATATATATATATATATATATATATATATATATATATATATATATATATATATATATATATATATAAACATATAAAAATTGAAACTGACCCCGGATATGAGTTCTAGGGGTCCTAGTTCGCACTCATTTGAAAGAATTTTTGCAAAGTCTCACCATCGATACCTCTCCATTAGTGAATTTTTTTAAATAAAAATTCACTAAAAGATATATCCCATATCTCTTTTAATGTTGACTTTTGGACTGAGGTAAATTTGGTTGAATTTCCACTGCTGCTCTGTGTACAATTACTTCTAGACCACACTCTATACAAACTAACAACATAATTTGTCTTGATATGCGCAGCAAAGAAGAAATATAAAAAGTAAATGGAGTGTACACAAACTAAAAGGTACTACACGATTTATACTTAAACTGGCAACACTGGCTGCATGAGTCGATCAGTGGTTTCCCAAGATGCTACATTCCTCCCTGGCTGCATGAGTGGTTACAACTGGACCTCTAAAAAGACTGTAACAGCGGCAGAAGCAGAAGTCAATGGAAGCCGTGTGTGTTCCGTAAGAGCATATTTGGGAAGAAACTATTGACTATTAATAACAAAAATTGACTAAAAACGATGCGAGTTGTGAGGAAAAAAATAATTATACTACAGAGGTGATAAATGATGATAAATTGCAATAGGGTTATATATAATCGTAAATGCTGCCAATGATTAACAATCAGTGAATTCAGTATTATTGACATTTCTCTGAAACTTAAAAATGAATTTCATGAGTCAATGACAATAAAAGCAGCTGTCATTGACTAACCAACAGCAACCACATACTTGATCTATGATTTAAACATAAATGTTTCAAATTTGAATAGCTCAATTTTCTGTAACCCTAGAAAGCTGAATTTTGGCACATAGTTAGGCCTTTCCCAAAGCAATATGTAGACCAAATTTTATCGAAATTTTAGGAAAAAAAAATTTTTTCTGAAAGAAAACTCAAAATTTTCCCGGAAAACCCCATCCGATTATCCTGGCCAACGAAGTCATCCAAGCCATTAATAAAAGAAAGGCACTTGCCGAGTTTCATCGAAATCGGTTAATTACGTTTTGAGTTATCAGACGAATACATATATATATATATATATATATATATATATATATATATATATATATATATATATATATATATATATATATATATATATATATATATATATATATATATATATATATATATATATATATATATATATGTATATATGTATATATGTATATATGTATATATATATATATATATATATATATATATATATATATATATATATATATATATATATATATATATATATATATATATATATATATAAACATATAAAAATTCAAACTGACCCCGGATATGGGTTCTAGGGGTCCTAATTCGAGCTCATTTGAAAAAATGTTTCCAAAGTCTCTATTAGTGAATTTTTTAAATAAAAATTCACTAAAAGTTTAAATATTATCGAAAAAGTATCGACGCAGCAAGTGCGTTACGGTAGAGAAATTTCATAAAAATTGTGAAATATTGAAAAATTGCAGAAAAAGTATTCTTAACAAAATTGTATCTCTTGAAATAATTTCTTATGAAAAATTAGGAATTCAAAAAGACTGATTAGTAGACAAAATTGCACTCACGTGGTACAATATACAGGGTGGAATATAAGTAAATGTTTTTTCAGCAACATTTCAAACGAAGGCCAGTAGTAAACGAGGAGAGTTATATATATTTTTGGTATGCAATTTAGTATACCTTGATGCCTCAGAACATTTTCTAAATTTTATTAATATCGCATCCCACTACGTTTTTATAACCAATTTTGTAATCAAATCCAGGCTATGTAAAAATTCAAGCGAATAATTGTCCGATAAGGCGGATTATGTGCGCTTCTGTTATTCAGTGCTGAAGAATATTTATACCTCGGGACCTTTTGAGATTTTGTTGATATCTCGTTCCACTACGTTACTGTCATCAATTTTGTTTTGAGGTCAAATTTGACTCTTAACCTCATTGTTTTTGCACAACACGCGTACTCCAATAGTCGAGGAGTTGGGCTATGTAAATTTTCGGTATATAATCAGAAGAACATCTTAATACCTGGGGACGTTTCCGAGATTTTATAAATATCGCAGCCTACTACGCATGTATCCTAAATTTTTCAACTTTTTTTTTATCATTGGTTGACGTCGTGAAATTTTTGAGATTTTGTTGGGTATCGCATTCGACTACGTTGCTGGCGGCAAAATTGCTTCCTGCGTTTCTCGCAAAACGCGCATCACCATAGTCAGTGATTTGGGTTAGGTGAATTTTTGTTTATGAATCCAGATTGACTTTGTATTGAAACTAAGGGCGTGTATTGTTATGGAGAGCAACGGGTGAAGAGTATAGAGAAGAATGTATGGAAGCACGAGAGTCTTTCGGTGCAGGTGGTGTGACAGTATGTGGTGGTATCAGTCGGAATGGAAAAACTGGCTTAGTAATCTCGATGAGGAAAAGGATGAATGCAGAAAGGTATCGACATTTGTTTGTGAGAGATCATGTCATCCCCTATGCTATTAACTTTGGTGACGATTGTATCTTGTTCGATGATAATGCTCGTCCTCAGGGAGTCCAAATCGTTACGAATATGTTTAGGGTAAACGACATAGAGAAAATATAGTCATCTGCTAGTTAGCCTGATATAAATCCGATTGAGCATGTATGGAGTAGGGCCAGATTTAAATTAAGTGAGCCAGAGGGTGGTTTTCGTGACTTGAATGTATTGATTACTGCCACTAGGCAAGTGTCGGAAGCTACTCCGCAAAATTTGTTGCGAATTTTGGTAGATAGCATGCCCAGACGAGTGGCAGATGTGATAAGCAATTGTGGTGGACCTACAAGATACTGACTTTTACGATGCTTCATAACTGTGGCGTTATTTATTAATTCATTTATCTATGTGTTAGTCATGTCTTGTGTAATGAATAAAATACATTTTCGCTACTAACATATTAGTTTTACTACTAAGATGCAAATGAATTATGTCAACCTACTAAGCTCGGAAAGCAAAAAAATATCAGAAACCCTCCGATGTATTGAATGTTTCTCAACTGCATACCCAGAATTCATCTAATCCAAATCCCTGACTACTATGATGCGCAATTTGAGAGAAACACATTCCACATTGCTATTGTAGCGACTTTTAAATAGGCCTTACTGAAAAGCGAACCAGTGTCATGTAGAGTAGTAACTCGTCCAGGATGGCTCCTCAGAAAATCTCCACATACTCTGCTGTAGGCAGTTTTAAGGGATTACGTCCCACATACTAGGCTTGGAAAGTAAAAAAATATCAGAAACCCTCCGATGTATTGAATGTTTCGCAACTGCATACCCAGAATTCATCTAATCCAAATCCCTGACTATTATGATGCGCGATTTGCGAGAAACACACTGCACATTGCTATTGTAGCGACTTTTAAATAGGCCTTACTGAAAAGCCAACCAATGTCATGTAGAGTAGTAACTCGTCCAGGATGGCTGCTCAGAAAATCTTCACATACTCTGCTGTAGGCAGTTTTTAAGGAACAACGTCTGAGACGGTTCTAAACCTCTCCTTATGTTTCTGACAGCTTGCTAACTTCAAGGGTGAAAAACATAGTAAATATCTGGACATAATACTCACTTGTGAACCCTTTGTAGCTAACAGTTTGCATGTTTTGTTATATACATGTAATGCACACTTGTAAAACCTTGGAAAAGCGCCAATTACACTTTCACTTTTGTTGTAGTTTAAATTTTAATACCAATAAACAACCCTCTTTATCTTATTTCACTTGTAAAGAATTAACCTAAGTCCAAAACAGTAAACAAATAAGTTTGATGTTCTGTTTACATCTTTAATAATAGCATTTGCCCTTAGGTATGTACTGTCTCCTTTTCTCTTATGACAATCCATGTTTTTCTATTTCACTCTTCAGCGTATAGTATCATCTTTTTCATTCGCTCTCTTTCTACCAGATATAATTTCTGAAATTTAATAAAATTCACTTAAAAAGAAATATTAACATCTCTTTTATCACTGCTTATGAAAAGTTTTTTGTTCTTTGGAAAATGATTAATATTCACATGAAATAATATTTTTACTAATAATTATGTAACTGAACAGTAAAGTTGACTGCAGCGAGAAGCTGGATTTTGTAACTTTACAATTAATTACTTTAATTATTCAGTGGAAATTATTTATATTTTGTGGAACAAGAAACCTCATCTATTTGGGTAAGCTTTTATAGTTAGTAAATTTTCCCCACATTTTTATTCTGCCTAATAAAAACAAAAACAATTGAAATAAGTAGTACCTGCTGAGACAGCTATTTATTCATTGTAGGGTTTCTTGTCTGGGGCTGAAACCTGGTGATGTTTTCTGCTTTTACTGGGTCAGCACTCACACCTGAGGGCCCAAAGAAGTTGAAGGACAAGGACTAAGTTCCAGATAAGTCCACGAAATTTTGTTTGTTTGTTTATTTTGGTGTAACTGTTGTTGAATTTTGAGTAGTACACCTACAATCAGATGATTATTAAGGTATACATACGTTTAAGTTGATGTTTTAACCTCGTCTTTGTGTGTAAACACGAACAGTAGACTGTAAGGGGGATCTCTGCATCTTTGTTAAATTAAGTTAAAATTAACAATTCTATCTCTGACACAGTAACACATTTTTACCATCGCTGAGTGTCAGCCTAAAATACAACAATTAATTAATGTAACCATTCCTCACTTATAGTGTTGTGATACCAGCTATTAAATTTCACTTACCGTTGATGCCGTTGTATTTATTTAACTATCACATAATTGACTAAAATACTTTGTGTCGAATAATTTATTAGTTTATAAACTTCTAACCCCCAAAACTGTTTTTTTAACATCTGTTGCATATGTCACTAGAAATAGGCAAATATTCGTGCACTACCTGCTAAGCCTGGTACCAACTGCCGACGCTGAAGTTCCCAATTGCCAGGTCTAGCGTAACCATTCTCTATTCTTTCTTTTTTACTCTTCCCTGTGGTTTGTTTAATTTCCTTTTCCTTCTTTCGTTATTTTTCCAAAACCTCACTTTTCCTAAATTGTGACGGGACAGAAGCCGGGCAAGCTTTCTATTATTTTTATCTTTTATCAAGAAAACCCGTGACACGTCAAGGGGCTGCATTCGATGGCTTGTGTGCGGCAGAAATCCAAGTAGAGTAATATAATTTTCACGACACAAGTTAACAGCTTGTAGGGTAACATGACTAGCATGATTATCCGTTAAAGGTAATATACGATTAACTTGGCTAGGCCTTATATTCTGAATAAATTGTCCCATGTATTTTACAAATGTATCAGCAGTCATCCAGCCACCTCCATGTGCCATGCCATTGCATCCAGAAGGCGTGTTATTCATGTAATCTGGCTGCATTTTAACCCTGGGAAAAATTAAAAAAGGCGGAACAAATGATTCGATTGCATTCTTGCAACAAACTGCTGCGACATTTGTGCCGCTTTCTGCAGAAGAAATTTTTATTACTCTACGGTTTTCCTGGGAGTTATTACTTTACGGGCCTTGGAGCCACAGTTAGAACAGCTGTTCGTTATAAATTTGATATGGTTCAAAAGATTACTTTTGTTTTAGTTCGCGAAGTACATCAAATAATTTATTTACATTATCTTTGTTGAATGCCATAAACATGGCAACAGATGTAGCTTCAGGACTTTTTAGAGACAAATCGAAAATTTTCATGAATTATTCAATGAAACGTCTGGCGGACCTTTTCTTTTCGGTGTTAAACCTGTGTGGAATTTTACGGTTTTCAGCACAATCAAAAATTACTCTGCTCAACTGTTCTTTGGTGAAACCAAATGCCCTTTTATCTACGTCTACAATGTAACGATATAAACTTTGCAGCTATTCTTCAGAGAACGTTGTTTTTAAACGACCAGCGTTAAAGCTAAAAGCCTTAAAATAAGCTTTACATTTATTTAAAAAAGGCAGAGAATTGAAATTAGTTTTACCTCATCTGCGGGATACTTTTTAAAATATCTTCGCAATGTTGGTTCTGGAATGTTAGATGCCTTAGCGGCCGAATTAACACTTTTTCCGTTTACTTGAACATCCCTCATTACTGTCTTCGTATTCTCTTTACTCCACGATTGTCTCTCAATTTTTCGTATATATGTTCTGCCCATTTTTTTACATAAACTAAAATAATAATACAGCATAATCAACCCAAATTGCTTTAAAAGATTGTGGAGGGTAAGCTGACGAATTCGTCATCTACTTAACGCTGGTTTAAATAATGCTATTAATAGAAACTAAATTACATAACGTTATGAAAAAACAACGGTTTATCTTCTACGATCAACAAATTAAGTTCAATTCTTACCCTCAAAATGATAAACACTATTTTTACTCGATATTACAACACGTTGCACATGTTAGGTTAACTTTCATTTGAAATCACGGTCAAGTATCCCATTGAATTTGAATATTGACCTCTAGCGGTGAACTGTTTCATGCAATACGTGTTGTGACACCTTCCAAATTTACTTAATTTTAACCAATTCGTCAACTTACCCACTTCGTCAACTTACCCACTTCGCCAACTTACTCTTCGCTCCCTTACTTTAAAAATTTTATAGTTTTTTTGAATGTTGGTATTGACCTCTAGCGGTGAACTTGTAAGGCTCACTGTTTCATGCAATACGTGTTGCGACACCTTCCAAATTTACTTAATTTTAACCAATTCGTCAACTTACCCACTTCGCCAACTTACTCTTCGCTCCCTTACTTTAAAAATTTTATAGTTTTTTTTTGAATTTTGGTATTGACCTCTAGCGGTGAACTGGTAAGGCTCACTGTTTCATGCAATACGTCTTGCAACACCTTCTTAATTTACTTAATTTCAACCAATTAGTCAACTTACCCACTTCGCCAACTTATTCTCCACTCCCTACTTTAAAAACTTTATAGTTTTTTGAATTTTGGTATTGACCTCTAGCGGTGAACTTGTAAGGCTCACTGTTTCATGCAATACGTGTTGCGACACCTTCCAAATTCACTTAATTTTAATAAATTCGTGAACTTACCCACTTAGGCAACTTACTCTCCGCTCGCCTACTTTAAAAATTTTATAGTTTTTTAAATTTTGGTATTGACCTCTAGCGGTGAACTGGTAAGGCTCACTGTTTCATGCAATACGTGTTGCGGCACCTTCCAAATTTTCCCTAATTTCAACCAATTCGTCAACTCACCCACTTCGCCAACTTACTTTCCACTCCCTATTTTAAAAATGTTATAGTTTTTTTCATTTTGGTATTGACCTCTAGCGGTGAACTGGTAAGTCTCACTGTTTCATGAAATACGTGTTGTGATACCTCCCAAATTTAGTTAATTTTAACCAATTCGTCAACTTACCGACTTCGCCAACTTACTCTCCACTCCCTACTTGAAATTTTTTATAGTTTTTTGAATTTTGGTATTGACCTCTAGCGGTGTACTGGTAAGGCTCACTGTTTCACGCAATACGTGTTGCGACACCTTCCAAATTTACTTAATTTTAATCAATTCGTCAACTTACCCACTTCGCCAACTTACTCTCCACTCCCTACTTTAAATTTTTTATAGTTTTTTGAATTTTGGTATTGACCTCTAGCGGTGTACTGGTAAGGCTCACTGTTTCATGCAATACGTGTTGCGACACCTTCCAAATTTACTTAATTTTAATCAATTCGTCAACTTACCCACTTCGCCAACTTACTCTCCACTCCCTACTTTAAAATTTTTATAGTTTTTTGAATTTTGGTATTGACCTCTAGCGGTGAACTGGTAAGGCTCACTGTTTCATGCAATACGTGTTGCGCCACCTTCCAAATTTACTTAATGTTAACCAATTCGTCAACTTACCCACTTCGCCAACTCTTCGCTCCCCTACTTTAAAAATGTTATAGTTTTTTGATTGTTGGCATTGACCTCCAGCGGTGAACTGGTAAGGCTCACTGTTTCATGCAATACGGGTTGCGACACCTTCCAAATTTACTTAATAACCAATTCGTCAACTTACCCACTTCGCCAACTTACTCTCCACTCCCTACTTTTAAAATGTTATAGTTTTTTGATTTTTGGCATTGACCTCCAGCGGTGAACTGGTAAGGCTTACTGTTTCATGCAATACGTGTTGCGACACCTTCCAAATTTACTTAATAACCAATTCGTCAACTTACCCACTTCGCCAACTTACTCTCCACTCCCTACTTTTAAAATGTTATAGTTTTTTTATTTTTGGCATTGACCTCCAGCGGTGAACTGGTAAGGCTTACTGTTTCATGCAATACGTGTTGCGACACCTTCCAAATTTACTTAATAACCAATTCGTCAACTTACCCACTTCGCCAACTTACTCTTCACTCCCTACTTTTAAAATGTTATAGTTTTTTGATTTTTGGCATTGACCTCCAGCGGTGAACTGGTAAGGCTCACTGTTTCATGCAATACGTGTTGCGACACCTTCCAAATTTACTTAATAACCAATTCGTCAACTTACCCACATCGCCAACTTACTCTCCACTCCCTACTTTTAAAATGTTATAGTTTTTTGATTTTTGGCATTGACCTCCAGCGGTGAACTGGTAAGGCTCACTGTTTAATGCAATACGTGTTGCGACACCTTCCAAATTTACTTAATAACCAATTCGTCTACTTACCCACTTCGCCAACTTACTCTCCACTCCCTACTTTTAAAATGTTATAGTTTTTTGAATTTTGGCATTGACCTCTAGCGGTGAACTGGTAAGACTCACTGTTTCGTGCAATAAGTGTTGGGAGACCTTCCAAATTCACTTAATTTTAACCAACTGGTCAACTTACCTACTTTGCCAACTTACTCTTCGCTCCCCCACTTTAAAATTTTTATAGTTTTTTGAATTTTGGTATAGACTTCTGGCGGTGAACTTATATGGCTCACTCTTTCATGCAATACGTGTTGCGACACCTTCCAAATTTACTTAATTTTAACCAATTCGTCAACATACCCACTTCGCCAACTTACTTTCCACTCCCCTTCTTTAAAAATTTTAGTTTTTCATCTTAAAACGTCAAAGTCGCGAATTGAAACGTCAAAATTGGCAACGTTTAGGCAAAGAATCTGTAACAAATACGGGTTATGTAGAGAAGATGTCACAAGAAGTGTGTTTTACAAATCCTTGGGTTTCAGCTTGAACCGTCATGGTCCGTCGTTTTGCTAAAATATTTTCAGAAAATTCATTTCAAATAGAACTTTTCTATGATGCTTTGGCATCCGTGTTAGTTATAAAGTTGATGGTTTTATACTCTATATAACTTTTAGGAATTTTCGTAGAAAAAATTCACTCTTGAAGAGATCGCCACTTTTGGATTTTGAAAAGATTTCTCCCAATGAGCGCGAACTGGGACCTTTAGAAGCCATATGCGGTCTTAGTTTCAGTTTTGATCTATTTGCATATAGAAGTAACGCATTTGTACGATAAAGCTCAGTACTGCCGTTATTATATAAAATACTGGAAAAAATTGGCACACGTTAATTATAGGGTGTCTTGAGCTGCATCTTATAAAATTATTTCGACAATCACGGGTTCGTCCATAAGTCGTTGTGGATACAAGTTTTCTTTTTTTTTTTAATCGAACACCTCTTATAATATTGCATTTTCCATCGAATTATAAGGCATGTTTGTAACAAGAAAGTTTGATAGCGTTAATCCTTTTCGAGTAATCTCAAATGCGGAACATTTTTGGCATATATCAAAAACTATGTAACGACGCTTTTACCAATATATAGGGGAGTCCATTGAAAATGACGCATTGAGAGGGGTTTTCGTTTATGTTATGCACGGAAAAGTCGAGCTGCCGTATACATTTTTTTGTATTTGCGTAGAAACCATTGTGTATAAAATTGTTGTGAAATTCTTGTAATTTATAATAAATATTTAATAAGTCTTTGTAAAAAAAATGTTTTTGGTTTTTTGTGAAAAAATTATTTGCCAATTTTCATCAAATACATTTTTTAAAAGCTTTCTGTGAATAAATGTATCTTGGTAGGTGGGCAAATAGCTTGAAGAAGCTTGTTTGGGAACATTTTAAGTTTATTTTCGGAAAATTTTGTGGTTTTTCAAACGATAAAGTTATTTTGATGAAATATGATACATTGTTACTACTATGTAGGTTATACTGGTAATAAAATTATATGTCTGCTTTCATTTAAAAGTCTGGACGCAGAAGTGCGTTATGGTAGTGAATTTTCATAAAAAATGTTTTTAATAGCAAATATGTGTGTTTTTTTAAGAAAGCAGGCATCAAATTTGGTTACCAGTATAACCTATATAGTAGAAACAATGTTCCACGTTTTATCAAAATCACTTTATTGTTTGAAAATTTACAAAAAATTTCCGAAAGTACTAAGTCACTAAGTTAGGGCAATAACAAACAACCATGTGCTATTCAAATTGAATTAAGACTTAAAAATATTCATGTCGTCCTAATTGAATTTGTTATGCCAAAACTTGCTAAAAAATTCATCGGAATTACACAATCTGATCAGATAACGGTAAAATGAAATAACAAAAAAAAAGTGAAGTCACTAACTGGGATTAGAACGCGTGTTATAGGAGTCCATTATTAAATCAACACTGCTGCCTTTACCTCTCGGCCATTCTCGACATAACAGATGTATCTACTAACAGGTATATACTCTAGTATATTACTTTTTTAACGTCTTGATTATTTACACCATACAATTTTTGCTTAAAATTGATTTTTTCTCATATCTTAACAAAATGAAGGAAAATGACGGCTAAGACACAGATCTAGGAGCTTGTTAGTCATCTCAAGCCGCATTTTTAAATCACAGAGCGCTAATGCGTACTAATGTACGACTACCAGAATTATCAATTTGATGTTTCAACTTGTTTCTAATCAGAGGCTTGTAATTTCTTCGCCTTTTAACCTAGAGATCTGAATTTGATCACAAAGGTTACTCTTTATGACAGAAGCCAGCGTATCAAACTTGGTTACCATAGCTTTTAATTTTAGGAGATATTAATTTTTTTCGAAAGAAAACCCAAAATTTTCCCGGAAAACCTTATCCGATTTTTATAGCTAACGAACTTATCGAAACTTATCCTTACAAAAGGAACGTACTTACCAAACTTGATCAAAATCGGCCCATTATTTTTTGAGTTATCAGTGTGATACAAACACACACACAAACACACACACACACACACAGATATATATATATATATATATATATATATATATATATATATATATATATATATATATATATATATATATATATATATATATATATATATATATATATATATTGCAACTCACCACGGATATTGGTTTTAGGGGTCCTAGTTTGCGTTCACTTGAAGACATTTTTTAGAAATTCAGAAGTCGGGATCTCCAAATTACTGATTTTTTTTAAAGATAATTGACTAAAAAGAATATTCGCTAAGTACATTTTAACATAAATTCACTACCATAACGCACATGTTGGGTCCAGACCTTTTATTTTTATTGTTTTAAAGCATTTTTGACCAAAACATCATGACGTAGCCACGCAATTATATTTGTAGTTTTCATAGATCCGTATAAATGCATTTAATTTTCTTCTGTCTAATAATGCAGCCAAAGAGCAAAAGCGATTGTAGAGAAGAAAACAACCATTTGTGAAGCCAGAGGTAATAATTTCTGCGTTTGTATTTAGCTTTTAATAAAGCAAATATTTATTTCCTGATGTTTATCTGATATAGCCACAGGTTTCCTTAAAATATTTTTATGATTTATATGAAAACCTCTATCGACTTAGCCGTAAGCGTATTTTAAAGTTTCATAGAGTTTATAGCAAAAATGCAATCGACATGAATGTATTGTTTGAAGTGCAAGTTTGACTTCAGCACGTACTGAACTGTTTCAGGTCAAGTAAGTTTACACAAGGCTTCAGCGGCTTACACATAAACCTGTAATTCTGGGAAGCTAAGAAGGTTTTACTGCTGTATCGTAATGTCCATTACCAAGATTAATACATTTCAGTTCCCCTGCTCATATCACGCAACCGAAATTAATTAACGTACCATCACTTTTCTCTTCTCTTTCCTTCGTGTTTCAGTTCAGGGGTCTGAAATGATTGGACAGCCACGAGTTCTGGCTGTTGTATTTGTATTGATGCAAATTAATTGTCAGAATAATGGATTAATTTTTGAACAAATATTAAAATAGCGGTGGATTCCTCAGTCGATGCATGTGGTTATGTTTTCAACGATTTTTTATGAAAAATGGCAGAATGGTAAACAATTACTTGCTTTTATTACATTAAAAGATAATGTTTTACTGGCACAGCTTTTGTTCCATGGGAAAAGTAGACCTACACATAAATACAAAATATTTGGGATACAATTTTCTAGATGTTCAAGCAGTCTCTTGATTTAAATGTGTCAGCTTGTGTCTTTGATAACAATGATATACAAGGTGAGGATTTTAAAGTGTTACAATCGGATATCTTAAAACCGCTTGGAGTGCTTTGCTAAATATTTGGTGAGATGATAAGTAAGTTGGAGTACACATTTTGAAATAGTTTATTTACTACAATAGACAATTTGCAGGCTTTCTTTCAGTAAATTTTCATTAAGAAAATTCACTAATAAAGATGTATCGATCGGTGGTGAGACTTTTGGGAAATGTCTTCAGATCAGCGCGAATTAGGGCCTCTGGAACCCATTACCATGGTCAGTTAAAATGTATATAAGATAGTAAATATGGCGGCTAGTAGTGTGGACGTTTCTCGTGATGGTCCTACAAAAAGGTGTAAAAGTGCCATAATATGCCTACAACCGAGCCTAAATGTGTAAAGTGTGGATGCATATTTCATCCAGGATGCGTAAAGTACTTAAAAAATTTAACAGTAATTGACGACAACTTTGTAAATTGTTGTGATAATGTGAGTATAGAGCTTCATAGTGGTGGAGAAGACGACGAGGCATCGTTCACAAGTGCTCAGGATGAAACATTGCAATCTAATTCAGAAGTAATGTATCTGAAAGACATCATTAGAGGTAAAAACGTAACTATTGGTTACATGCAGGAACTTATTACATCTCTAAAACAACAAGTTAAATTATTAAACAGTATTATTAAACAAAATACCGTTGAAAAGGTTGAAAGTACGCCATCTCTTGGTCTCAAAGCCGCTCTCGGTGGTAATGTAGAAAATCGTAAGGTGTCGGTGGTTTCTAGGTCAGGTCAATCAATCGATAGCCAATCAATAAGCAGAGGAATCGAGAAACCTACTATTGATAGGAAGCTTCGTTCTGGCTCAGCCGACAATGCGTCAAAATCATCTGATAAGGTTAGTGATAACAAAAGTAAACATAGTGATGTTCAAGACGGTGGCACAGCTAAAGTAAAGAATAATATTACTAGGAAGCAATTATCCACTGCATTATTAGAAGCGCAAACAGCTGCTAAGTGTGATGAATATATAGACATAGTTAGGGATGATTCTCCTGGTGAGTGTGGTGCAAGTAATGAATGGAAAACTGTCCACAAAAAGCCACGGAGAAGACATTTACCTATTGTTGGTAGTAAACAGAGTGGTGGTGATTTGAAGGCTGTACCCAAATTTGTGGCTCTCCATGTGTTTCGGTTGGAACCAAATACTTCCGTTGAACAAGTCCAACAGCATCTTAAGGAGGAGTTTCCTGAAGTGACGTGTGAGAGACTTGAAGCGAAACATAAAGGCCAGTATGCTTCTTTTAAGGTTTGTGTTATGAACATAATTTCAGAAAGGCCCTGGACCCTACTGTTTGGTCAGCTGGTGCATGTATAAATAGGTTTTTCTTCCCGCGCCTTCGACCGACAACGAATCTGTGATATTTGACCCAAACATTGTGATTTTAAATACGCAGAGTTTAAATGTAGACAAAATTAATGAACTATTCATTGACTTAGTACATTTTAAAAATGTAAATTTTATGTGTTTCACAGAAACTTGGCAAACTAACGATTTTTAGAGTTGTGTATATATGTTTTTAAAAATAGCGATAAATTTAGACTAAACAGTGATGTTCATACCTTTAGTACCAGACAGGCTTGTAACTTTTATGTTCCGTATGCTAGAACTAAGATGATAAAAGACTCTCCAAACTGTATTGGATTAAAAATATTTAATCATCTTACTAATAATTTAAAAAATATCCAAAATATTAAGGTGTTTAAAAGTCAAGTTTCTTCTTTTCTATCAGACCAGTGTTTTTATACGTTAAATGAATATTTTAATGTAGTGAAAAATTAATTATTGTAAAAGGCTGACAAATCCAATGTAGCTTGTATGCTGTCAAAATGGATAATAAAGGTATTATTATTATTATTGTATATATATATATATATATATATATATATATATATATATATATATATATATATATATATATATATATATATATATATGTATGTATGTATGTATGTATGTATCCAACCGATAACTCAAAAAATTCTTCACTTATTTGGACCAAATTTGGGAATTACCCTTATTTTGCTAGGGGCTTGGATGAGTTCGTTCATCAAATCTTAATAGACAATTCTTCTTAATAAAAAATTAAAAATATTTTTTAAAACACAATATCTCTCAAATTGTCTAAGTGATTGAAACAAAAATTTAAAACCTAAAAGAAAATATTAGACTGGGGAAGTGGATATCTTGTAAAATTCAACCCCACCAAATCTCAGTCTTGCTTTCTATCTCATAAGAGATACACCAGCCCTAGACCCATCACAATGAACAACCAAGTTATTTAAAGTAATGAGTCCTTTTCACTTGTTGGAATTTCTGTGGATCGAAATCTCAATTGGTACCAACATGTCACATCAATTACAGAAGCGGCTGCTAAGAAATTAGCTTTCCTCTTCCGGGCTCGCAAATACTTTTCACCAGCTAATCTCTATACCGTATATACTTCACAAATAAGACCAAACCTCAAATACTGCTCCCACATCTGAGGTGCCGCTGCCGCTTCTACACTCGCTATCCTGGACTCCATTCAGAAGAGAGCTATACGTCTTATCGGTGACCCTACCCTCACCCAAAGGCTGCCATCCCTTGCCCACCGACATGCCGTTGGTGATCTCTCTCTCTCTCTCTTTTATAGATATCTGCACGGTCACTGCTCAGAGGAGCTTTTTTCCATAGTTCCGCCACCTGCTGCCCCCAACAGATCTACCAGGGAAACAGAGCGAATACACCCTTTTACTTTCCAGGTCACCAGACATAGAACATCTTGTTATGCCCGCTCGTTTGTCCCGAGGACTTCCAAGTTGTGGAATTCTTTTCCGGCACATGTTTTTCCTTCTCCTCCGAACCTCCAAACCTTCAAGTCCAGAATTAACAAGTTCCTTCTTTCCTCCTTGTCGACACCCAAGGTACGATAGTATTTAGGCTGTAAGCCCTCGTGGTGTGTTGTTGAAATATAATTACTACCATAAGATGATTTTCACGAATCAGTATCCGGGAAGACGTCTGTTTTCCAAAAGAGTTTTTCTCCAGCTGGATCACTTGTTACGCACTACAGGAAACGCCAATCTTCCTGTTCGTCACAGAACCTTCACGTGTATCATCAATGTGTTGGCCTACGTCGAATACAATCTACATGTGAGTACCTGTATAATATCCTGGCACATAGGAGTAACTCGAACAACTGCTAGAAATTGTTTGCAAATTAACATGAATTTTTTAAAATTTTTGTCAAAAAGCTTTTTGTAGATAATTATATTTTGGCAGGTGTGTAAATAGAGTTAATTGAATCGGACTAATTTTTTCGGGAAAATTATAAGTTTATTTTCGGACAATTTTTGTACTTTCCGAACAATAAAGTTATTTTGGTGAAATATGGTGCATTGTTTCTACCATAGAGGTTATATCAAATTTGATGTCTTTGGTAAAAATATTTTTCTGAAATTTCACCACCATAGCGCACTTGCTGCGTCGAGACTTTTTAACTGTATTTTTTTGTACATTAGTGCATATTATATTGTTCGATGTGATGAGCTTAGGCTGTGTCCTGGTTGAAACTGAAATTAAATAAATAAATTACTCTGTTTCAATTTTTCTGGATCACAGCTGGTAGTTTTTACTGAATTTTAATTTTAAAAAAATTCACTAATATAGAGGTATCGATGGTGAGACTTTGCAAAAATTTCTTCAAATGAGCGCGAACTAGGACCCCTAGAACCCATATTCGGGGTAAGTTTCAATTTTTATATGTTATATATATATATATATATATATATATATATATATATATATATATATATATATATATATATATATATATATATATATATATATATATGTGTGTGTGTGTGTGTGTTTGTGTCCGTATAATTATAGGGACAAACCACATGCATGGACGTGATTTGTCGGGTCTTCCCAACTTGTCGGGCCATACACGCGTCCCGACAATTTAGAGACGTGGTTTTTTGGATTCTCCACCTCTTAAATAGTATAAATAACTAATTTTCTGACGATGTCCTGATATACATACTATATGCATGTGTGTATTTTTGAGTTCGTGTTACTAAAATTGCCAGGCCCTATAAAAGTGACTGATAAAAGCGACCTCCGTGGTCAATTTTTGAAACAGGCGTAATTGTGTGTAAGACCCGACAACTGTTTGGTAAAATTTGTGTAAGTCCCGATAAACATAACTTTTTTTTTACCTCGTACAGGTAGTAAATGACCTGCTTTCAAGTTATTTGTCCCTGGTTTTATAAATAGCTTCTCTGTTGTTATTTTTTATTGCTTCGCCTGCAAGGGTTATTGACTGGGAATAACGGTACATCATTTTTACTTGGGCACTAAAGCAGATAGTGGTGGGTTTTATGTAGTATGTTATATTTCAAAGAATATTTAGATATTCCTAGAGTTATTTATTAGGGAAATTTAATTGAAAATATTGGCTCTTTTTTGTCAAACAAAACAGAACTCATATTTGGCATGGAAACATTAGTTTATATATTCTTTACATACATCATATATATATATATATATATATATATATATATATATATATATATATATATATATATATATATATATATATATATATATACTTATGGGGTTAGTATGGGATGGACTTGTATTTCCCGAAATATTCCTTATACAAAAAAATATCTTAACAAAAGCTTTTCGACGTATTTTTACTAGAAACTCGCGACATTCAATTTATCCTAGCATAAACAACTTCGTTGCTATGGCAACTAAAGCGTTCTTTTTAAATGGCACGATATGATTTTTTCGCATTTTAGGAAATAGCGTCTAGTTCTTAATACGCCACTATAAATATGTAATTAGGTTCAATTAGAAAAACATTTAGAAAAAAATAATGTAGTTATGCAGATGATCGCAAAAGTGATTTTTTTCAAAACAGAGGCACGCTTAAAACCAACCTTGTACGTATAAGCAACAAGACAAATGCTGTAAAATCAACCCCCACAAAAGTTACGGAACCTGGCGTGAATAGGGCGTGCTGGGCAGGGAAGGAAATATAAAAAGCAAATCAGCAAAAACACCTTTGTTGGACTTACTTAAGCAACCTTTTTTACATTTTGCTCCAACATTTCTTCTTAATAATGTTTGCCCCCCTCCAACACGGCTTTTTGCTCCAAGTCACACAGCTTGTTTGCAAGTTGAAGGGACAAGAGTTTTGTTGTCGTTTGTGCGCAAGACACTCTAACAGGCAGGCCTGAACCACCTCACCTGAGCTGACCTGACCTGACATAGCACGACCTGACCCAACCTGACCTGACCTGACCAAACCCGACTCTGACGTGATTCTGACCTGACGTGACCTTGGTAAAAGCGTATGAGAAAACCCAAAAAACATGCATCTTACAAAAAAAACAATGTTACTTTGGTGTATGTATGTGACCAGCGATAAACCAATAATGTCAATAAGTTGACATCAACAAATTCTCATAACTGAACCAATAATGTCAATAAGTTGACAACAACAAATTTCCATAACGTAAAAACGAATTTCCACAAAATAAAATTGGTATAATATTGCATATAAAGTGGTAAACGTTATGTACCAGCGATCTACATCACGTTGGTGAAACTGCAGATGAGAGGCAAACTTTTAATTATTAACTTTAATTCGAAAAAAGACTGACAAAACAAAACTAACAAATTTCTGAACGCAGAAAGTGCGTTATAGTAGCGAATTTTCATAAGAATTGTACATTATTATTATACGGCGTGTTAGTAAAGTGAATACTTTAAACTTACACAGACCTTGAAGATCGATTTTAGAGGTCCTGGTGCGCGCACATTTGCAGAATTCTTTCGAAAGTGTGACCATCGATATCTCTCTATTATCAAAAAAATCTTGCGTTCTAACTCCTTTTGAGAAAAATGCCGAAAACTCAATTTTCGATGAAGGTAAAGAACTAAATTTTGTTATATCTGTAGTTGACCGGTGGTAGTGGACTTTTTCTTTACGTGCTAGTAAATGATTTTTTCACGCCCGAGGAAGTACCGCCCCTTACATCAAGGGGCCGGTGAAGTCCCAACCAACGTTTCCGGTTCTGATGTATGAGTCGGTTTTCCTTATAAACAAAAATGATGATGTTTCTTCGTTGCACAAAATATCCCTTCATTCAGATCTCCGAGAGAGTGGTGTGTAGGGGGCGCTGGCATCAAGATTTAATATATATTTCTCTAATATATGTGGCCTAAATTCTAACCTGAACTTTGTCCACCGTTTCCTCCAGGCTAATAGGCCCTAACTCCTCTTCCTCACCAAAACCCAAATCAGTGCCAAAACAGCCACTAATCACCTTAATTTCCTTTGGATTGCACGGAGGCGTGTGCGTATACGTCCGTAGCAATCTACCCTGCACCAGACTCCCAATTTAGAAGCTGGAAGAGAAGACAGAGAAGACATACTTTGGATGAAACTCTCTCAGCGCTGCAACTAAATTCATCTGTTGCATTTACCGGTCACCTTCTGACAAAAACTTTATCCAGCTCTTCGACTATCTTTTTGAAAAAACCGACCATCTGATTTCTGAATATCCTTCCTCCGAAGTCACTATTCTTGGTGACTTCAATGTCCATAATAAGAAATAGCTAGGATCTTCAAAAACCGATCCACAAGGGAGAGCAGCGGAGGCCTTCGCAGTCAGCAATTCTTTAAGCAATATAGTTCAGCATCCCACCTACTTTCCCCGCATCCCAACACACAGCTCGAATCCCTTGGATCTCCTTCTTACTACAAAACCTGAATGCTGTAAGACATCAGTCACTGCCTCCCTTGGTCACTTAGACCACGTCATGGTCACTGCTTCCTGCGCAATGCAACCTGAGGTCACACAGTGATCACACACACACGTATCGTTTGGCATTACAACTCCGTGAACTGGGACGAAATGCGGGATTACTTTTCCTCATTTCCATGGGCGTATGTCTGCTTCTCTCATCCTGACCCCTCTGATATCTCACAAAACGTCACCGAAATTATTCCACGTACACAGAAAACCTCTTCAGTCACTCAAAAGCCCCGTTTCTCTAAATCCTGTGACAAGGCTAGACTTGAAGAGGTCGAAGCTCGCAAAACACTTCTACACAATCTCAGTCAAGAAAACCATCAAGCATTTAACAACCCATGAAAGCGCTATGTCCGCATTATTTCTAAGGCAAAAATCTCGTTTAGTAACCACATCAAAAACAAAGCCCCCTCAAGCTTCAACGGCAGCAAACCCTTCTGGACCCTTGCTAAATTTATTGGGAATAATTTCTGCAAGAGCACGTTCCCACCTCTTGTTTCAGGAGATGAAATTGTTTCTACCGCCCTGGGCAAGGCTGAACTTTTTGCCTCGTTGTTCGCTAGCAATTCTACTCTCACCCGACCTTCAAATGTTCAACCACCCACAGTCCCTAATGTCGCGCATAAAATGACGGATACCATTTTTTAAGCTAAAAGGTTACGAAAGATGCTCTCTTCTCTTAATACCAGGAAAGCCCATGGCCTTGACGAGATCCCAGCAATTGTTCTCAAAAAATGCACACCAGAACTTGCTCCTGTCCTGACTTGTCTGTTTTAGACATATATCCTAGTAACTGGAAAACTGCTCGAGTACAACGCGTCCCCAAGAAAGGATACCAAGCGCTTCCTAGCAACTACAGGCCTATTTCTCTCCGTTTAGTCGTCTCTAAAGTGATGGAAAAGTATATAAACACCGAATTACTAATTGTTTTTGAAAAACACAGTCTAATCCACGACAGGCAGTATGGATTCCGTCAAGGCAGATCGACTGCCGACCTCCTCTCCTTTGTCACCCATTCTTGGGACAAGTCTATGGAACTACACGGTGAATCCCAGATTGTCGCTCTAGACATATCCAAAGCATTCGACCAGGTCTGGCTTGCAGCGCTGCCTAATAAACTTGCGGCCTATGGCCTACCAGGAAAACTCTGTACCTGGACAGCAAATTTCCTCTCCAACCAGAGCATTTCTGTTGTCGTGGATGGCCATTCCTCTAAACTGTATTCAATTAGTGCAGGAGTCCCTCAAGGTTCAGCTTTAGCCCCTACTTTGTTTCTTTTACACATCAATGACCTCCTCTCTAGCACATCCAACCCAGTTCACAGTTATGCGGACGACAGAACCCTTCATTCAAATATACAATTTTAAGCCTGTCTCTTTAGCCCAATTAGATGAGGATCGCAGACTCATGGAGGGTTATGTCTCTGTGGATCTACAAAAAATATTAGACTGGGGAAGTAAAAATCTTGTAGATTTCAACTCCACCAAATCCCAGTCTTGCTTTCTATTTCATAAGAGATACACCAGCCCTAGACCCATCACAATGAACAACCAAGTTATTCAAAGTAATGAGTCCTTTTCACTTGTTGGCATTTCTCAGGATCAAAATCTCAATTGGCACCAACATGTCACATCAATTGCAGAAGCGGCTGCTAAGAAATTAGATTTTCTTATCCGGGCTCGCAAATACTTTTCACCACATAATCTCTATACCTTATATACTTCACAAATAAGGCCAAACCTCGCATACTGCTCCCACATATGGGGTGCCGCTGCCGCTTCTACACTTGCTATCCTGGACTTCATTCAGAAGAGAGCTCTACGTCTCATCGGTGACCCTACCCTCACCCAAAGGCAACCATCTCTTGCCCACTGACGTGCCGTGGGTGACCCCTCTCTCTTTTATAGATGTTTGCACGGGCGCTGCTCAGACGAGCTTTCTTCCATTGTTCCTTCACCTGCTGCCCCCAACAGATCTACCAGGCGAACATACCGAATGTACCATTTTACTGTCCAGGTCACCAGACATGAAACATCTTGATATGCCCGCTCTTTTGTCCTGAGGACTTCCAAGTTGTGGAATTCCTTGCCGGCACATGTTTTTCCTTCTCCTCCGAACCTACAAACCTTCAAGTCCAGAATTAACCTCCTTGTCGACACCCACGGTACAATAGTATTTAGGCTGTAAGCGCTCGTGGTGTGTTGTTGAAATATATAGGACATTTCACATAGAATGTATCCAAAATTTCACGTAGAATTTGAAAATGTAACAATATATAGATTATCCTATTTAAAATGAACAAGTTAAAATCAACACCGTGCATAACCGGAACTGCCACGATCTCAAGAATACTTTTGGGAATTTTAATATACAAGTGCAAATTATGCTTTACGACTTTATTAGCGTTAGTGGGTGACTAAACAGTGTTTGTGATGGTTTGCCAACAGCTAAAAAGGATCGTAGTCTTACAAAAAGGGCTGATATGAAACAGGTTTCTTATCAGTTATCTTAAAATTTATTTGACACTGTCCACCTGCCTACAGAATTATTTAATTATTTTGTAGAGAGTTAAGTTTATTTATTCTTCGCTTAAGTTGTATTTAAATCAAAACATATTTAGTGGCGCGCTTTATTCTTTATATTGCAAAGAATGGAATTTTGTGATCAAAATTATATAAATCGAAAGGCTTGTTAGAACATATTTTATCTAAATTGTGCTCATGATGAACAGAACCTACATTTTTGTTAAGTTTTTGTTTAGTGACGTTTTATTTCGTCTAGGTACCTATGTTGATTTTAAAACTCTTCATGTGTTATCTAAATATGTGACATCACCGTAACAAAGTATTTGGGCTTATTTGCATAGTGAATTTTTCTACTTTCTTTAATCTTGCAGGTGTGAACTTATATAAATTTTCGAAACATAGAGTTTACCAGGCGCCAGCATCTGAGTTTAAGCACTCATCCGCTGACTATCGATACATTTCAGCGGTTGGAGACTGAGGAACGCACAGCTGACTCCAAGCACTATTAAGCAACTTTTGTCTGTCATTCGGTTTTGACAAATTGACAACAGTTAAGTTTCAACAAAAGCTCAGCGGGACTGGTGAACGCATACGTTTACACACCTATTCAACTGTTGGCGCCTAGTGAACTCGGGCAATGTATTCCCTGTACGTTTAACTGATTTACTACCGTGATCTTTGAACACTAACAACTAAACATATTTCTACTCTATATACACCCTGTATATATATATATATATATATATATATATATATATATATATATATATATATATATATATATATATATATATATATATATATACATATCCGCTATCAGATAGAAAACTGGAAATGACTTGAGCATGGGTTTTTCGTTTCTTTATAAGAGTTTAAATAAATTGACAATTTTTTTAACGACAGTTGCAAGAAGTTGGCTTTCTCTGCGAGATATTAAAGGGCACGAAAGTTTGCAACTTTGCAGCATCTAAACCTATCGTCTATCTTTAGCAATACGCGACATCCCCCTGGTGAGGCTCAAATTTGAATCACCGTGTATATTTATTCGGATTTTAAAATTTCCCTTTGCGGTCATTAAGAAAACTATTTACTTAAATAATGTTACATTTTTCCTTTCCCAAATTATAAAATTTACTAAAAAGCAAAAAAGTTTTTACTAGTTTACCAGTTTCTTCAACTACATGATATAATATAAGCATCCGTGGTGGTCCAGTAGGTAAACATTTATATTTTTCCGTACGTACTGTAAATTAACATTAACCGAGGTTGTGGCATTGTGTTTGAAATTTAATGCCTGCACATTCCTTCCTTTGGAAGCGGCGTAGAGCCGTCGGTCCGATGTACCATCTGATGTAGGGCACCTTAGAAATACTCTAGCACCAAACATTATTTTTTATTAATTGCCCACAACTTTTTTCTGGTAACGTAGAGTTCTGAATTTTGGCATATGGTTTACTTTTAGTGAATTTTCTTTAAAAAATTAACTAAGGAGGAGATAGCCACTTTATAATTTTGAAATAATTTCTTTAAATGAGCGAGAACTAGGTACCTAGAACACATCTTGGGTCAGTTTCGATTTGTATATATATATATATATATATATATATATATATATATATATATATATATATATATATATATATATATATATATATACCTCTGCTGAATAATGCGTAGGAGCCCCATATAGTTGATACGTACAATTCACATACGCAGTAAGTGGTAAATTGTCCAAGAAATCAGAGGCAGTGATTCACAAAATCTCTAGATATTGCACAGCTGTCAGATTATTATTGTAAATGCAGTACGATATTTTATCATCCATCAGAAGAGGAAACAAGTTGAAGTTGAATTTTCTCTGAAAACAGCGTTCTCTTTTGACATGAGGATTGTCTTGAGCCCAGTAGTGAATATTATGTCTGTTAAATATTCGTTTTTGGGACATCTTTTTGTCGGTCCAAATTATGCTTTTCAGAAATAAAGGATCGTTGCGGTGTCTTTCAAGGAGAGTGTGACGAAATTCAATTCGGTGGGCTGGATCGTTCGGTTCCAGAGCTTGTACACTTATAAATTTATAATTATGCATCTTATGCTTGGACAATATTCTCTGTATGGAGGAACGTGCTATGTTCATGTCATGTTCAGCTGAACGTATTGACGCCTTTGGATGAACTTCGAAATAAGACAACAAAGAAATTTGTGTACCTTCGTCTTCTGTAACTGGAACTGATATTGATGTTTGTTTAATCGTGCAACTTCCCGTTCTGAAGAAATTGGTTTCATAACGTCTGAATTTCAACGCAGTCATTAGGGTGGACTCGGAATACCTATCATTAAACAGCCGACATGTTCTGCTGACCACTCTGTTGCACTCTGTATGAAAATAAAATAAATTCAGCAATTGTTCGTTTGAATAGCTGGAATTATCCATTATAACGTAGAATTCCTATTAATTCAGACAACAGAGACAAAATAACTCACGTTGTGAATGACAGAAATATAAAACTGACAATAAACGTGAAAATGTCAAACATCACATAGCACTCTTAGAATTCATATAGATTTTAGACATACTCCTAAGTTTGTCTTTTTTTTTGGTAAACCGCAAATATGTCGACAATTCTCAACTTTAGGTATAGGGAATGCTAATACAGTTTGAAATATAATTATCTGCTCTATTCAATGAAAAGATAATATATAGGGTGTTCTATTTGAAATAAATGAGTTATTCTAGTTTAAAGCACACCAAATTCTAATACATCCTACAAAATGTATATGAGAAAATTTTTCCTCACAATCATGTCAAAGCTTAGGAACGCGTCTGACAAATTAAAGAATTTTCAGCATCCTAACACGACACAAAATCACCTTCATTAAGTCAGCCTCACCTTGAACAGAATTCTCAAATTAATTGACATAACTCGAAAACAGTTGAAGATAGGGAGAGCATACCCTTATAACTTTTAACCTAAAATTATATTCTAAAAATGCAATAATATATAGGGTGTTCTATTTGAAATAACGATGTTTATATCTATCTACGGTGTAATCGGATGTCCACGATTTTGGAAATTATTTACACTAAATAGAGCATTTTAGGAAACCCCCGTATACCAATTTTCACACTCAAAAATGTATATTTTCGGAAATAATCTAATACATTACTCGACGTTGGACACCCTGTATATATATGTATATATATATATATATATATATATATATATATATATATATATATATATATATATATATATATATATATATATATATATATATATATATATATATATATATATCAACTCAAAAAATAATGGGACGATTTTGATCAAATTTTGTAAACATTTTCCTTTTGAAAGTGGCATGGATAAGTTCGTTAGCCAGGAAATGCGGCCCAGGTTTTTCCAGAAAATTTTGTGTTTTCTTTCGGGAATAACAAAGTACGGGCGACCAAATCTGGTAAGTATGTCTGTATGATAAAAAGTGAACCGCCTACCAAAATTTTGATCTGTAAGTTAGAAGACAAAAAAGTTAGAGGCATTTGAAGAAAAAAAAAATGTGTTTTCCTCAAAACGTCGCGATATGAAACGTTAAAATTGTCAACATTTAGGCAAATAACATGAAATAAATACTTGTTACGTAAAGGAAATGTTGCAAGAAGAGTGTTCTACAAACCCTTAAGTTTTAGCTTCAACCGTCATTGACCTTTATTTTACTAAAATATTTCCAGAAAATTCATTGCAAATAGACTCTTTCTCTGATGCTTTGGCAGTAGCTTTAGTTACGTTTATGGTTTAACGGTTTATAATTTTTAGCTAATTTTCCTTAAAAAAATTCGTTAATGAGGAGAGCGCGACGTTTGAATTTGAAAAAGATTTCATAAAATCGGTACAAACTAGGCCCCCTAGAATCCATATTCGGGTTTACTTTCAGTTTTTATCTGTTTACACACACACATATATATATATATATATATATATATATATATATATATATATATATATATATATATATATATATATATATATATATATATATAGGTGATGCATTTCTACGGTAAAGGTCAATATATTGTTATTATGCAAGATACGAGAATAATTGTATACGTTCATTATAAGGTGTCTGGAGTGCATCTTATAAAATTATTTTGAAAATCACAGCGTGGCCCATAGTTCGTTGGTGATAACTGCAATTTTTTTTTCGAACATTCCTTATACTGTTGCATTTTTAATCGAAATATGATGCATGTTTGTAAGAACAATTCGAGACGCAGTAAGTGCGTTTTGGTAGCGAATTTTCATTAAATTCTTGGAATCCCGTTTTCTCAGAGACATTTTAAGTTTATTTTCGGAAAATTTTTGTACATTTTTAAACAATACGTTATTTTGATAAAATATGGTACATTTTTTTACTATATAGGTTATACCGGTAACTAAATTGATGCCTGCTTGCATTAAAAACATTTTATGGAAATTCACTTCCATAACGCACTCGCTGCGTCCAACTTCTTATAACCTACAGCCACGTACCCAATTTGGTCGCCCATTATTTTTCGAGTTATCGGGGTGATACGCACACACACTAATATATATATATATATATATATATATATATATATATATATATATATATATATATATATATATAATTGAAACTGACCACGGACATGGTGTCTAGAGATCCTAGTACGAGATTTTTTTTAAAATTTAAAAGTCTAGGAAAATTCATCAAATAATATATGTAATAATATATTTCAGAATAACTGCACAAGGTCAATATGATCAACTATATAATACCTCCACACAGTATCTAATAAACAAACCCTGCCCCTTATATTTGTCGGTCCTTACACGCACAGAAGCCAGACAGTTTTTTTTAACTGTTTTTTTTTTATTGTCATGTGTAATTCACAAACACAGTTATGTTTGTACAAAAAACGGTATTGTTTATGGGGTCTTATACACACTTCAAGCATAATACATATTTAAGGGGTCTTCACACAACGTGTGCATTAAACATAATTGCGGAACCTCACTTTATTTGCAAATATTTTCTAAACGAGCGTGTGTATAGTATTTTGGCGCGAATTATCAACATCTGGAGATAAATATACAACCACGACTCACCTCAAACATTAAGATCCCACAAGTTGGTGTGTTTTGGTGTGTCCCTGCAAACATACGAGCACATGTATGTGTGTGTGTGTGTGTGTGTATCCGTCTGATAACTCAAGAAATAATTAACTGATTTCAATGAAATTCGGTAAGTGCCTTTCTTTTATTAATGGCTTGGATGAGTTCGTTATCCAGGAGACTGTCCAGGAAAATTGTGTCTTCTTTAAAAAAAAAATTTCTGCGAAAATAACAAAGCTGCTTTAGTGAAATTTACTATATATATATATATTGCCTTGGGAGAGGCCTTACTACGTACCAAAACTTAACTTTCTATGTTTATAAAAAATAGAGTTATTCAAATTTTAAATTTTCTTTCAAAAATTTTTTTTTCTCCGAAAACTACAAATTTATTTTAATGAAATTTGGTGGATATATTGCACTAGGAAAGACCTTACTACACACCAAAATTAAACTTTATCATTTTAGAGAAAATTGAGTTATTGAAATTTGAAGCATTTAGTAAAAATTCACTACCATAACGCACTTGCTGCGTCCCGAGCTTTTTTTAACATTACTTTCCCCTGTTTGTGGAAAATGATATAACAAATTAGATAGCTTTTTTAAATCAAATGTCAAATACGCCTCCAACCTTAAATCTCTTCCACTGCAAATACTCAGGTATTTTGCTTCGTTTACACATCGAATTGGTATGCGTGATTTGCATTGCACACTCATGTTGACGTTTCTGAAAGTTCGTTCGAAAAGCATACGGAAGGAATACAAAATATGTTATTCAAGTTTAAGGGATAAAGTAATTTAATTATACAGTGTGGAACAGCCAAATGAAATATATACAGTATCTCAATTATTGTACATATTTATAACAAATCCCTAACACGGCAATTTTAGATTGAAAAATGACATCCTGTAACGTGAAAACCTCACCACTATATTGCCGTGCAAAAGTAAAACCTAGTAACTCGAGTTACTTGGTTTTACTTCTGTTTCAATATTCCGATTGCCTGTAACGACCTCTATCTGTAGATATTTTACGTTTGTAAATAGGCCTTTTCTTTACGAAGATATTTAGTGTTGCTTTATAGTAACCCGACTTATATTTAGATTTCTTCTGCACTAAAGCGACTTGCTTGGCAATTTTTTGTTCTTGTTTGGATCGCAATAAAAATTACCACAGTATAAACAAGTAAGTCTAGTGTACAATAGTTAGTTCAATAATTTCCTTAGATGAAATGCGACACTAGTGTAAATAAAAATAAAACAAAGAAATTGAATTACGAAAGTAAAACCAAGTAACTCGTGTTTCCGTATAATATAAGGAGAGAAATGAACTATTAATATAAAGTAAGTAGATTTCGCAGTTGCGTTTTGGTGGGGTTAAACTATAGCAAGTCTGTTTACACGCCTGCCGGCGGCTCTGGGGTCTTCACAGCATTATTTTTGAATACTTTGAACCCGGTCATAGTTTCATGAAAGCGGATTCCATGCATGGTGAAAAAATAAAAAATTAAAAGAAAAACTAAAGAGGTTTAAGATTATGAAGATTTGGAGACTTTTATTGAGACGTCAAACAAGAATACCCTATTATAAATTTAAAAGCTGAAGATTTCCATGAATTTGAAAATGGATGTGTTCAAAGAAAAAAATAGAACGCGAAATGGTCTGGTTCTTAACACACGGGAGACTGAAATGCTTCTTTTTTCTCCGGTGGGTGTGCATCCGAATCTGAGCCTATATATGAGATCTGATTACGGTTCAAGAAGACAGGGCACGTTTGTAAAGTTTTTGGGGATCCATCTGGATTCTAACATATCATGGGATGTCCATGTTGACCATGTGGTGGCCTCTCTTGCATCTAGGAATTACGGGTTGCTGCAGCTGAGGGATTCCTTAAGTACTCAGGCGTTGTTGACATGCTACTATGGTAGTGTCAACTGTCTCCTGGCATATGGTTTGCTGTGTTGCATCTGGGGAGGGTTCTGTTGATGCAGAAGAGAATGGTCCGCACCATGTTTGGCATGCCGTCTTCCGCACCTTGTAGACCATTATTTATACGGTATGGCATTTTAACAGTGACGTGCCTATATATATGCTTGAGGCGCTTTGTTATGTCAGAAAAAATATTGACATTTTTAGCACCTTCGGTAATATTACAGCCTATGAAACAAGACAGGCTAAAGATTTGTATGTTCCCCCTTATAGGATCGAACATATTAATCGGGCACCTCGCAACACTGCAATACGCTTATATAATCATTTACCTGACAGCGTCAAAAATTTGACTCAGGCAATTTAAGTTTGCTTTAAAATCGTTTTTTAGAGAGCATTCCTTTTATTCTGTGGACGAATATTTTAATTTTAAATTTTAGCGTTGATAAGCTGTTTTTTGTGTTTGGAATATTTCCGATATCTTGTAGAGATCTATGGAGCAGTTTTAATAAATAAATAAATAAACTCAATTAGATGAAATGCGTACAATTTAGAAGGAGGTCGAAAAAGATACATTATAAAAGTGATTTTGAAAATGAATGTTGTGAGATTTGATTTGCCACATCCTGAAAATATTCAGTGCAATAGAGGGATAAACTCCAAAAAAGTGCCATAATAAAACTTCCCTATATGCCACCGGGAAAGCACCTTTATTGGAAAAACCTGGCTTCTGCAGAAGACATATAAGATTTCGGAAAAGTGTCAGCTACTACTAAATAATGAGAAAATATATAAAAATTCTTCTATCGTATGCAATTTTTTTTTAAATTTAACATATATGTATTTTTGGTAAGTATTCTTTTGCAACTATCTGTCTCATATTTCCATTATAAATTATAATATAATGAAAAACAATTGAATAGTTGTCATTCCTTAATAGAACCATCCGCAACCACTTGCTTGTAAACATTTTCAATTAATGTATTATTATATTTTTTTATGAATTGCATGGCGCTTGTCTAAATATTAAACCGACAAGCTGTGCGTTTTAAAAATAGACGTTCTCATGTCTTGAGCCATTAGCATTGCACTACTAAAAGAGATCCTTACAGACAATGATTACAATTGAACTTATCCATGTTTGTCTTTTATAATTATTTATATTTTATAAGTGTTAATATTGAAAGGTTAGTGGTACCCATTAGTGTAAAGTTGGCGATGTTTAAGACCCGTGTTTTAATAGGTAAGCTAATTGGATAATATAATATAAGCATATATGTTACTGATAGAAAATAAATATTCCATAATTGAAGAAAATATTATGAGGTTATATAAAGCAACTCAAGTTAAGTCATTTTACCTATGGATAAATATGTTTTTAATTACTACAATCCCTACATACTTCAATGAAGAATTGAATATATAGATTTAAAAAAAGTGGAAGTCGCCTTGCTTGCTTTTTCACTTGTAAAATAGATGGCTAGCGGAAGAGAAAAATTGGCAAGTGGAAGTTTAATTACCAAGTAACTTTAAATTTGTTAATAAACATTTTAATTGAAAATTTTTATTAGTAAGTACCCAATATTCATAAAGAGCAGTGAAAACTTTATCTGATCTGCGGGATCAGAAAAATTAATTGTGGTTAATGAAAAAACTATCTTCAGTCGAAATATAAAAACTTTGGACTTCCCTACTGAAAAGTTACAAATTAACAGTTACTAGGTTTTACTATTGTACGGCAGTAATTTCAACGCGCTTCGAGTGACAGTGGCAACCCCCAAATTTTTAAGTGGGAAGTTCGGTATTGATACCTCATTTGAAAGAAGTCTTCATTCTCTATTCTAAAGTGCCACGGTTTTAAAACTTATTGCCAAAATTAACATTAAAAAAATTTCAGGATGCACAAGTGCGTTACAGAGGCGAATTTTCATAAGAATTGTACACTATTATTATACCGTATATTAGTAAAGTTAATACTTTAAAATTACACAGACCTTGAAGATCGATTTTAGATGTCCTAGTACGCGCACATTTGAAGAATCCCTTCGAAAGTGTTACCATTGTCGTCTCCCTATTATCAAAAAAGTCTGGCCGTAGCAAGTGCATTATGGTAGCGAATTTTCGTAAAAATCCTTTTAATGGCAAATATGTCTTGTTTTTAAAAGAAGGACATTTGGTTGGAGGTATAACCTATATATTAGTAACAATCGACGGTATTTCATTAAAATAGCTTTGATGTTTCAAAAAGTACAAACATTTTCCGAAAATAAACCTTAAAAGTTCCAGAAAAAACTGGGCCGATTGTCCTGGCCAACGAACCTCTTTAAGCTGTTTACACACCTGTCAGGATATAATTATTCACAAACAGCTTTGGGACCAAAATTTAAAAAAATATGAAAATTTGCAAAAATTTATTTTACAGAAAATCACCATTTTTTTTTACAGAAATTGCCTTCAGTAATGTTACACTAAATTACATTTTTCACAAAAATTCGACAACTTTTCTTTTACAATAACTTACTAAACATTTATTATTAATTACCAACATGTCACAAAAATCTTACAAAAATAAATTCCACAGAAACACTCAAAACATTTCTGCGAAAACTTTTAAAATTCAGCCACTATTTGAGCGTGCCCATGTAAGGGACAGCTCAATTTTTTTAACGAGTAGTATAAACATAAAGCTCTCTGAATGCGTCATTTCCATGGGCCTCCGCTATCTATTGATAAAATCGCCGTTTCGCAATTTGTGATATGTGTTTGAAATATGTTCAAAAAACGTGAAAGCTTGCAAAACAATTGAAATAACTCAAAAACGATATCAATTTTTTTTCTTACAAACATACATTCTGATTTGCTGAAAAACACAAAAATGCAATCAAATAAGCGGGTGTTCTATTAAAAGAAGAAAGTGTGTATCACCAACGACTTATGGGCCACCCTGTGATTGTAAAGATAGGTTTATAAGATGCGGCTTGAGATACCCTATAATTAACGTATATACTTTTTTGTCATATATTGTATAGTAACGGATATATTGAGCGTTGCCGTAGAAAAGCGTCACTCTGTATATGTGTAAACAGGCAAAAACTGAAACTGTCCCCGTATATGGGTTTTTGGAGCTCTAGTTCGTGCTCATTTGAAGAAATTTTTAAAAAAATTCATAAGTCGGGGTCTTCTCAATAACGAATTTTTTCGACGAAAATTTGCTAAAATATAGACTATTAAACTATAAACTCTATAGCTGAACCTACTGCAGAAGCATCAGAAAGATGGTCTATTTAAAATGGATTCTCTGAAAATATTTTAGTAAAATGAAGGACAATGATGGTTGAAGCTGAATGTTAAGGCTTTGTAAAACACACTTCTTATGACATATCGTCTACATAATCCGTATTTGTTCCAAATTCGTTGTCTGAAAATTGCACATTTTGACGTTTCAAATAGCGACTTTGACGTTTGAAGAAGAAAAATTATCAAATTTTCAAAATATTTTTTCTGCTACTTCTTGACGTTTTTGCGTCAAGAAAACTTAACTGTTGGATGTAATATTCAATTTGTTCTTGTGCTTTCCTCTGATCACCAGTGGCCTTTTTACAGACCTATAACTTTTTTCCTTTAAACTGAGGGATCTGAATTTTGTCATGCGGGGTAGAAACGACAGTAGAAACGCATACGCCAAATTTGGTTGTCATAGCTCTATTATTTCCGGATGTAAGAAAATTTTCCGAAGGAAAACCCAAAATGTTCCTGGAAAAACTGGTCAGATTTTCCTGGATAACGAACTTATCCAAGCCACTTACAAAAGGAAGGCACGTACCAAATTTCATTAAAATCGGCCCATTATATTTTGAGTTATCGGTGTGATACACACACACACACAGATATATATATATATATATATATATATATATATATATATATATATATATATATATATATATATATGGAATTTTGCACTACACTGTAATCACTTTTAAACATACACTTTATTTGTTTGCCGTACGTTTGTGATTTCTTATTTTTAAACACAAAACCGAAAACAGAACACCAGAAACAAACACAAAATACACAACATTCACTAATAACCACCGCATCAAAAAAATAACACAAACACTCAAACAATATGACTTAAAAATGAGCTACAAAACCAATAACAAAATAATAAACAAAATAAATAAAAAACAAGAACACAACCCACATTAATTAAACGGAATATATCAAATAGAATGTAACCCAAACAATAAAAAATATATAGGAATGAAAAAAAAATCAATAGAAACAAGATACAAGGAACATATAACAGCATTAGATAAAATCCACATATCTAGCTACAAATCAAACGTAGCTACACACATTCACAACACAAAACACCAAAAACCAGACATCACCTACAACTAAAGAAACATGTTAAAGACCACAAAAAATGGAAATCGAAGACTAATACTGCATTCAACAGACAAACAATAAGAAACAATTAATGCCAGAACAAATCCAAGTACAAACATTTAAACAAAACTTAATAAAGGCCATACAAATAGACAAATTATCAAACCACAGTGATCAAGACAGGAAACCGATACACACGACACAGACCGATGGCACAACCAATCAGAGAACCGGAAACCGACCAATCGAAGATCACGGCGCATGCGCCACGTCGAATCTCAGACGTAGACCACACAGGAGCGATAACAGTCAGTAGCGTGCTGATGATGAACCGGGACGGTTCGAAACTGCAGTCCGCGCAAATCCATAAGAAATCATACACGTACAGCAAACAAATAAAGTGTATATATATATATATATATATATATATATATATATATATATATATATATATATATAAACACAGATTTCCTCATTAGTGAATTTTACGTTTTACGAAAAATTCGTTAAAAATATAACGCGTTGTAACTCCTTTTGAGAAAAATGCCCAAAACTCAATTTTCTATAAAGCTTAAAAAACTAAGTTTTGCTATATCTGTAGATAGTGTAAACCTCTTCAAAAGAAAAAACTTGTATTACAAATTTCACTTAAGTTATACAGAAGATTTCCAGAAGAAATCTTAATTTATATTTAGAAAAGTAAAGTATCTGCCAAACTATAAACGTAGCAGTTATTTTTCCTTGTTAATCGCCAGTATGATTTCGTTTTAGTCAACCTAATTAAGTA
Organism: Tillus elongatus; assembly: GCA_964006375.1. Lineage (NCBI taxonomy): Eukaryota > Metazoa > Arthropoda > Insecta > Coleoptera > Cleridae > Tillus > Tillus elongatus. Next base: position 26,131,369 of record OZ023262.1, on the reverse strand, counting down.
CACTTGGAGAACCCAAATCACCACGACCTGACGATCGTTTCACTAACCAAGTTAGCGTCATCAGGGGATGAAACATTCTAAATACTTAAAAAAACTAACATCAACTTATATACCGGATCTTTACCTGAGATCCAGGTAAACAGGACTAACATCAACTTATATACCGGATCTTTACCTGAGATCCAGTATATAAGTTGATGTTAGTTTTCTAAGTATTTAGAATGTTTCATCCCCTGATGACGCTAACTTGGTTAGTAAAACGATCGTCAGGTCTTTTAAAATGTGTTGTGGTGCTTTGGGTTCTCCAAGTGTACTTATCAGTGCTCATCACAGGTTTCAATCTTCACTTAGTCAACCTAATCAAACCGGTTTTCCCAATAGCAACAATAACAAAATTATAATTCCAGACTCAAAGGTGACAAACTTATTTAGGCGTTTTAAACAAAAATGAGCTCTTGTACAAAACGTATGAAATCTGTGCACTATTGTTTCTGCAAATGTCAAAATAAAAGATAAAAAACAAACATTTAACGAGCTGAATTCGATCGCGTAACCTTCTGCTTATGAGGCAAGCGCGATTCCTCTCAGCCATCTAGACATACGTCATAGTTGACGTGTGTCTAGATGTCAACTATGACGTATGTCTAGATGGCTGAGAGGAATCGCGCTTGCCCCATAAGCAGAAGGTTACGCGATCGAATTCAGCTCGTTAAATGTTTGTTTTTTATACCGCACACACGTGTTTCAGGCTTATTAGCCATCATCAGTACGGTATAGCCAGGTGAAGATGGGAACACTCTGGATGAAGATGCACATACACGGAGTCACAACAGGCAACCAGTGCACAATTGCAGCAACATTTGGAAGAATTCCCATCTTCACCTGGCTATACCGTACTGATGATGGCTAATAAGCTTGAAACACGTGTTTGCGGTTGTCTCCTTGCGGCTTTGCCCTTAAACCTTTCTCCTTGTATAGTACAGAAATGCCGTGTTATCAATCCTGTTATAGTTAATATATATATATATATATATATATATATATATATATATATATATATATATATATATATATATATATATATATATATATTATTTTTATTATACGTAATCATATAAACATTGAAACTGACCTTGGATATGGGTTCTGGGGTCCCTAGTTCGCGCCCATTTCAAGACATTTTTTCAAAATTCAAGTGGCGACCTTCTCGTTATAGTGATTTTTTTAACAAAATTAACTAAAATGTGTATTTTATCATCAGCTAAATACTACATATTTCAGGGCAGTGAAATCATTCATGAAAAGGTCCTTGTCAAAATATCAAAGTTCAAAGGTGTTACATAACGAGGCAATAGTGTAGGTTCTTTCTTATGCAGTATAATAATGGTCCGATATATAGAACCTTTACAGAAAAAGGTTTTTTTGGCGATTTTTCTAAACCTACTTTACTTTGGGTTGAACATAGTTGGAACTTGAAATGGCAAGCTTCGGCCGATATTTTGTACCACTTATTTAAATCACAAATCCTTAAATAACCACTCATTCATTATTTAGCATTTAAATTGAATGTCGCCGCTGAGCTCTTTGTCCTTTGTACTAAATAAACTCCGTCGCAGTTATTTTATAATGTCAGATATCAATCATACTGGCCGTGGAATCGGGCAGAATGTTGAAGAACAATCAAATTAGCTTCAGCAGTGACAGCGGTGACATTAAACTGAACAAAAGGTCCTGGAGGCTCAAATTCGTCCAAGTAATTAACTGACATAATTAAACAAGTTATAGATATTTACAGAACACCCGTCCAAAGGGTCGTTTTTATCTAAATGAGCATGCTCGTAGAGGAACTAATATCCGGTGTTTGCTTGGAACCGACGCGACAAAGTGTTTGGACTGAGATTGTAGCAAATGGTGTGTTGACTACAATTAATTATCAGTTGCTAATAGAACGTACGGTGGCCTAGTTTTAGCGAATAAAAACGAGGATCGATAAACTAAAAAAACAAAACAAGTGAACGAATTGTCTTATGATCGACTTAAAAAGTCCGGACGCAGCAAGTGCGTTATGGTAGTGAATTTTCATAGAAAAGATCTGGCACCAAATAATGTTTGTAACTTTTTTTTCCTGTAACATAGAAATCTAAATTTTGGTATACAGTTTTCCCTTGATGTTGTAAACTTGTTTGCCAAATTTGATTTCCATAGATTTATTTTTCCGAAGATATAATTTTTTTCCGAAAATGAGTGCAAAATGTTTCGGGAAAACCTGCACCGATTTTCCTGGATAACTAACTTATCCAAGCCACTTGCGAAAGGAAGGTACTCACCAAAGTTAATCAAAATCGGCCCATTGCCTTTTGAGTTATCGGTCTGATACATATATACATACATATATCTATATATATATATATATATATATATATATATATATATATATATATATATATATATATATATATAAACATATAAAAATTGAAACTGACCCTGGATATGGATTCAAAATTCAAAAGTCGGCCTTTCCCCATTAGTGAATTTTTTCTAAGAAAATTTCTGGCCGCGCAAGCTGCGGGCTGGAATGCAACCTTTTAGTGAATTTTCGTAGAAAAATTCACTAATGGAGATATCCCGACTTTTGAATTTTGAAAAAATTTTTGCAAATGAGCGCGAACTAGGACGTTAGAAACCCGGTGTCAGTTTCAATTTTATATATATATATATATATAATTATATATATATATATATATATATATATATATATATATATATATATATATATATATATATATATATATATATATATATATATATATATATATGTATCACACCGATAACTCAAAAAATAAAGGGCTGATTTTAATAAAATTTGGCGTGTACCTTCCGTTTGTAAATGGCTTGGATAAGTTCGTTATTTAGGAAAATCTAACGAGGTTTTTTTATCTCAAAAAATGGAAAAGCTATCATAACTAAATTTGGTGGGTAGGTTTACGATATAAAAATTAAACTATACACAAAAATTCATATTTCTATGTTACAAGAAAAAAAGTTATAATAAAATATTTGATGCCAAATCATTTTTATGAAAATTCACTACCATAACGCACTTGCTGCGTCTGTGAGTTTTTTTTCCCTACACTGATCCCTACTTGGGATTCTGAGGGTATATGATCTAGTCAACCTAATATTGTCCTCTGCATTCCGTACCTTGATGGTGGAAATCGGAATTTCCTTTTCCACCTCCTTGGCGACTCTTGCATATCCTATTATTGCTACTTATATATATATATATATATATATATATATATATATATATATATATATATATATATATATATATATATAAGTAGCAATAATAGGATATGCAAGAGTCGCCAAGGAGGTGGAAAAGGAAATATTATATATATATATATATATATATATATATTCTTTTCATAAAAAAAGTGTACCGTAAAACGGGGTTACTTTAAACGGTTTTTTAATTTAAATCTATATATCTCAAATAAGGCAGTGAGTAAAAAATCAATTAAAAAAAATATGTCACCGGCCTATAATGAAACTACGCGATTTTTAAGTAACCCCCCAGATATTGTTGCTATGAACACCTAAACACTAGAAACTCCCTTGTTTTCAGGAAAAAAAATGCAACAATAATACACAATTATTCACATAAAATAACGTATTTTATTCATAAACATATGGTAAGGCACTTATTAAAACACAACATAAAAAAACTAACGGGACGCAGCAAGTGCGTTATGGTAGTGAATTTTTATTAAATGCTTCAAATTTCAATAACTTAATTTTCTATAAAGTTAGAAAATTTAGATTTGGTGTGTAGTAAGGTCTTTTCTAGTGCAAGATATCCACAAAATTGCATTAAAATAATGTTGTAATTTTCGGAGAAAAAATTTTTTTCGAAAGAAAATTGAAAATTTGAATAACTAAATTGTCTATAAACTTAGAAAGTCAAATTTTAGTACGTAGTAAGGTCTCTTTTAAGGAAATATATACGTTAAATTTCATTAGAACAGCCTTGTAATTTTCGGAGAAAAAATTTTTTTTTAAAGAAAACTCAAAATTTTTCCGGAAAAGCCCGTCCGATTTTCCTGACTAACGAACTCATCCAAGTCATTAATAAAATAAAGGCACTTGCCGAGTTTCATTGAAATCGGTTAATTATTTTTTGAGTTATCAGACGGATACATACATATATATATATATATATATATATATATATATATATATATATATATATATATATATATATATATATATATATATATATATATATATATATATATATATATATATATGTATATATATATATATATATATATATATATATATATATATATATATATATATATATATATATATATATATATATATATATATAAATTCGAACTGACCCCGGATATTGGATCTAGGGGTCCTAATTCGCGCTCATTTAAAAAAATTTTGCTAAGTCTCACCATCGATACCCCTCTATTAGTGAATTTTTTAAAATAAAAATTCACTAATAAAAAACAGCAGTAGGTACCTACCTATTCTAACAAAACATGATATATAAAGTTCGGGACGCAGCAAGTGCGTTATGGTAGTGAATTTTCATTAAAATGTTTTTAATAGCAAATATGTGTGTGTTTTTAAGAAAGCAGGCATCAAATTTGATTACCAGTATAACATATATAGTAGAAACAATGTGCCATGTTTCATCAAATTAAATTTATTGTTTGAAAACGTACAGAAATTTCCGAAAGTAAACTCAAAGTGTAACCGCAAAAATCCGTTTCTTGGTCAACCTAATAGGTTAATAGCAAATTGAGCTTTTCAAATATGAAGCATTTTATTAAAATTCGCTACCATAACGCTCTTTCTGCGTCCAGAATTTCTTAACTTACAAACATGCATTATATTTCGATGGAAAATGCAAAAACATAAGGCGTTTTCGACTAAAAAAAAATTATTTGTATCACCAACGACTTATGGGCCACGCTCTAATTGTAGCAATAAATTTTTAAGATGTAGCTCAAGACAGCATATAATTAATGTATACAATATTTTTTCATATCTTGTATAATAACGGATATATTGAGCTTTATTGACTTTTTACGAAAATTCGACAAAAATTATATACCATTAAACGATAAACTATATAGCTAAGGCTACTGCCGCAACGTACCAAATTTGGTTGCCCTTACTTTGTTAATTCCGGCGTTATAATTTTTTTTTGAAAGAAAACACAAAATTTTTCGGGAAAACGTGGGCCGATTTTATTGACTAATGAATTTATCCAAGCCATTTGCAAAAGGAAGGTATTCACCAAATTTAATCAAAATCGGCCCATTATTTTTCGAGTTATCGGTGTAACACACACACACACACAAATATATATGTATAAACATATAAAAATTGAAACTGACCCCGGATATGTGTTCTGGGGGGCCTAGGGCTCATTTGAAGACATTTTTTCAAAATTCGAAAGTCGGGATCTTCTCATTAGTGATTTTTTTTAAAAGAAAATTCACTAATAAAACTAAGCTAATATTTGGCAATAATTTTACAGTCTAAAAAAATAAGTGCACAGAAATTAATGAATGGAACTGAACTATCTATTGCAGACTTTTCAGATATGGGCGAAGATGATTTGCACTAAACAAGAAGGCCCCTCTTCTGTCCATTTGGGGGTCTGGGAGAGCTGTTAATAATTCGGAGATGGGTATAATTCCCTTGTCGGGCACTTGTGGCCAGTAAAATTTGTAATTAACTTTAGACGACATTCTTAAAAATGCCATTTCGACATTTTGGTTTTCTAAGTCACCAGTGGGGATTACTTTTCCTAAATAGTAGTAAACTCGAGATTTTACTTTAAACTGAACCAAATAAAATGTATCTAGTTTTATATTTCCAACATATTCTGCGGGTGCTTCATCTACATCAGACTCCAGTAACTGTTCTGATTCTTCAATTTTAAACTCTTCATTTTCAGTTTCTTCTTGAACCACGTCTTCAACTGTGTTTGAGTCATTCTGATTTTCTCTGAGGTCGTCTACACAAAAGCTTTTGACTGGTCGAACATTAATCTTCTTTTTCTTCTGTCTCTGTGTTGGCATGTCACAACCGCAAAATCTTTCAACACTTCAATTACAGCCGTAGACACATGTTCCCATACCGGTGCTTCATTTTTCTCAGGTTGATAGTCAGGTAAACGTTTTAGGTGATGCTGTGGGTCTAATGGATAAATTCCACATGCTTTAAAACCAGCCTGCATATTTTCTGACACTTCTCTTCCTTCTGGATACAATTTGGTGTATAACTTAAATAGTAATTTTGGAAATTCTTCTTTAGTGAGAGTTTGAGATTTACGCCGCACTGTTATTTTCTATTTATTTAATATCTGACGCCAATATCATTTTAATGGTCCATAAAAAGCGACATCTAAGGGCTGAAGGAGATGTGTTGAATTGGCTGGCAGGCAACAAAATTTTTTGTTGTATTTTTCGCACTCTGACAAAACTGACTCCGTAAAGTGGCTGGACAAATTATCTTCTATAAGGACTTTGGTTCCTGGTAGTTTTTTTTGCAGCCGGTAGAAAAATCGTCGTAAACCAGTCATCAAATGCGAATGCATCAAACCACCCACTCATTTTTCTACCATAACGGGTTTTTGGTGGACCGCCTTCCATCCATGTTGTCCACAAAATCTCAGATTTATAAACTACATATGCGGGTAACATTTGTCCCATTGCATTTCCACAAAACTTGATAGAGGTGGCACTTTTTGAAAAATCCCTAATTCTTTCAGAATATTTTACCCCACGTTTGAATAAACATTTTTTTTATTCCTAGATTGTCGGACAGGTTAGTCTCATCGTAGTTGAATATGTTTGTTGGCTCAACGCCCTGAATAGTTTCTTTCAAATTTACAAAAAAAATTCGACCATTTTGGCTGAAACGGCTGATCTGGCTTTTTTATATTTTGGCAATTTCGTAACGTTATTGCATTTTGTGTCTCTTTAAAAATTGCAACACCCATTCCTTGGACGGAAAATTATTCTTGAATTGCAGAATGTTTTCATGTTTTTTGCAGCCTTCGAAATGTAATAAAAGACCAATTTTCTCAGGTCCTTTAAATTCAACGGGAAACCCCACTCCCCCAGGATCTGAGCGTTTTTAACAATATAAGTTTCCTCCTCTTCTGTGAGGGCAAGGGGGTGACAGAACTTATTGTCATGCTTTCCTCTTAGCTTGTGACTTAACGTCCCTAATGAAATTCCATATTTTTTTGATGCTTCACGCAAAGACATTTTTTTGGATTATATTTCATGAAGAGCTGTCTCTAAGACTTCTGGAGTAAAATTGGCACATTTTCTTGCAGCAGGTTTTCTTTCGTACAAAAGGACCATTTTCTACAAGAAAAAACAGAGTCAATTTATAGCCCGGGGCTTCATTGAACGCATTCAAAGTAACCCCAAAAATGATGTCTGAGCGTGTTGTTTTGATAAAAAAATTATCATCAAATTTCTTTAACATAGCTTTGTTAGGATACCGTATTGTTACAGCAAATGCATTTAAACATGTGATGCATATACTTACGATTACAACAACAAAAGTTTGCACCCCTCTTCTAACGTCAGTTTTGTAGGTTAGAAGTTACGTGTCAAGTTTGCCAACCTCAGAAAAAACATTTACGACCAATGTTGCCATACCATTCTTAAATGTGTGGTGAATTGAATTGTGAAAACTAGATATCGCTAACCTGAATGGTTATTTCACTATCCGTCAATATAACAAAATTTATTTTTTGTTCAAAGTAGCCACGCGGTTCAAAATAACCCCGTGTTACGGTAGTTCAATTTCACAGAAATCGATACAAAAACGCATTGCTGGGTACAGACTTTTCCTTAATTGACAGATATAAAAAAACTCTGGACGCAGCAAGTGCGTTATGGCAGTGACTTTTTATAAAAATACTTTAAAAATTAAATATGTCTTTTTAATGCAAGCAGTCATCAATTTGGTTACCGGTATAACCTATATAGTAGAAACAATGTGCCATATTTTATCAAAATAACTTATTGTTTGAAAATGTACAAAAATTTTCCGACAATATACCTTAAACGTTGGTTTTCTAACCAACAAATCTTAGGTTAATAGCAAATTGAGTTATTGAAATTTGAAGCATTTAAGGAAAATTTGCTACCAAAACGCACTTACTGCGTCTTGATTTTTTTACAAACATATTTTGATAAAAAATGCAATAAAATAAGGTTGTTCGAAAAAAAATTGTAGTGATCACCAACGATCGACTTGTGGGCCAGCCGGTGATTGTCAAAATAATTTTATAAGATGCAGCTCAAGACACCCTATAATTAACTTATACAATTTTTTCTTGTCTCTTGTATAATAATAATTACATTCAGCTTTACCGCAGAAACGCGTCACCCTGTATATATGTAAGCAGATCAAAACTGAACGTAAACCCGGATATGGATTCCAGGGGCTTAGTTTGCGCTCATTTGAAGAAATCTTTAAAATTCTAAAGTCGCGGTCTCCTCATTGACGAATTTTTTGTACGCAATTTAGCTAAAAATTATGGACCGTTAAACCATAAACTTAACTAAAACTACCGCTAAAGCATTAGAGAGTAAGAACTAACCTGTTGCATATCAGCCCTTTTGTAAATCTATCGATCCTTTATATGTATTGATAAAACATAACAAACACTGTTTAATCCACCCACTAACATTAATAAAGGAATAATTTGCACTTGTATATAAAAATTTCCCAAATGACACAAATAATTCGTCGACACAAACAAATAAACCTATAAATAATCTCATACCAATACCATACGACATCAGTTACAGCGTCTAACAGACCTGCGCAATAATATCAAATGTTCCGTTACCACGGCAACCACATACTAGATCTCATATAAGCTATTGACAATGAAAGGCGGTGATATTAAACATAAATGTTTCAAATTTGAATCGCTCAATTTTCTGTAACCCTAGAAAGCTGAATTTTGGCACATAATTAGGTCTTTCCCAAAGCAATATGTACACCAAATTTTATCGAAATATCTTTGTAATTTTCGGAGAAAAAAATTTTTTTCCAAAGAAAACTCAAAATTTTCCCGGAAAACCGTGTCCGATTTTTCTGGCTAACTAACTCATCCAAGCTATTAATGAAAGAAAGGCATCTAGCGAAACTGACCCCGGATATGGTTTCTAGGTGCCCAAATTCGCGCTCATTTGCAAAAATTTTTGCAGTCTCACCATCGATACCTCTCTATTACTGATTTTTTTAAAATAAAAATTCACTAAAAAATTTAAAAAATATTTTACTTCTCTTTACGCAAACTAAACCTGTTATGCGACTTTACTGTACGCCTGGGTACAGTTAATATATCTCCCTCACGCAATTCTAATTTCGAAAGCAGCTTTTTATCGTTAACATGACTCCAATAAATCATTACAGTTTTTTCTACTATACACCGCCGACATAATGACGCCTATATATTACAATGACACTGTGCGATTTATCCCTAACTTACACGTTTTTGTATTATATAGAGGCCTTTCACATATGTATTTCAGCCAATTTTTCAGTAAGAGCCCTTCTGTTCGACTAAGGACCGTATTTAAAGGAGCGAATAGAATGGAAGTGGAAGTGTGCCTATATTTTCTTGGGAATATGTGACTCCATACAATGGTGAAGGTCGCTCAGACGTGCCAGAATCAAACCATTTATCTGAATGTGTTTAAATAAACTCGGGATGCTGGAGGGTCGTTTTATATTCAAAGAATGACTGATCCAGCGACTTCTGCTTTACATTAAGTCAATATAAGTTGGTGGTAAAATATTAGCTTATACAAGGTTTACAAATCAGAGCAAACTCCTTTAGGGATTAAGTAGCAGCTAACCCACTTTCTTTAGCCACATCGCAATGCTGCTGTTTTCAACCACAATTATGGCGTTGTTATGTAAATTATAAGGCCTTAACCCGTAACCACTGGGGTGGATTATTTTCCTTTAACTGCTGAGGTGGAGTCTTACAGACTCCGACAAATAAATAGGGCTAATTAAAGTACGAAAATTGAAATAATTGCAATCCACATGCTGCACTAGTAAGATTGATATTTTTGGAAGTACGTATCACCAATTTTAACAAAAAAATATCGTAAAGGTGTAATAATAATATTTATTTGCAAATTACGGTACAAAAAGAACACATATTTCTTTTAAGTCATTTCTGACTTTGAAACGAGAAAAATAAATTACATAACTGCGTAAGTATGGTAATAAAGGTTGAGACAAAGTAAAAACGTAAAAAACAAAAAAATATCTACTAAGGAAAAAATTCGTGCAGGTGGTTCTTACTCCCTTAGTTCGGCACAGGTTGCACAGATTTTTCTGGAACATCCAAGACAGATTGGCTTCTGGCAGTGAATGCATACGTATTTCGTCTTCCTGTGCAACTTGGATGGACAGAGGAAGCAATATCGTCTATTTTCAAGGACAATTTCCTCATCAAGAACGGGAATAGGCATGTCCAGTATTCGACTGATGAGCATTTTTACTTCTTTGTTTATCCTTGGGTTTCTGAGTCTGATTTCCATGTAGGGTTTGACGAGAGACATTGCCAGATTTTTTATAAAGTTACTTCGTGAAACGTCTTGGTTGTTTTTGTAACAACCGTTTAAAATGTAAGCATTTACCGCTGACATATCCAAGATTCTGAAGAATATGGCCATGGGCCATCTTTGCGTTCGGCGACTTGTTCCATAGATCGCACACTTTTCGTCCAAGGAATCCACTCCGCCTTTTGTGGTATTATAGTAAGCTATAATTTCCGGCTTTCCAGTTTCAGGATCATCGGACATGGAGTGGTGCATGGATGATACCAGTAACACAACCTTTCCTTTTTTCGGAACATGCGACAATAAAGTCACATCTTTGGTGAACCCGTATATTATGCTTGTACCTTCTTCTCTTTTCTTCCCCAAGAACTGCAAAGGCACTTCCCTTTTATTTTTTTTCAATGTACCGACGTATGTCAGGTCTTGCTTCTTCAATTCGTCAACTACTTGCAATGACGAAAACCAATTGTCAGCTGTTACATTGCGGTTGGACCCGTAAATTGGCTGTGTCAAACGCATTACTGCTTGAGTGGGTACATTCCAGTTCTTTTTTTGCGAATCAGTCAAAGGCATTCCATCACTTCCTTTTCCAGAATAAATATAAGCATTGTATGCATATCCAGTTCGAGCGTCAGTCAGCATCATTATCTTGAGACCATACTTGACCGGTTTATTGGGCATATACATTTTGAAACGGCAACGTCCCCTGAAACCTACCAACATCTCGTCTATGCATGCATTTGCACCGATTGAGTACATTGATTGTGCGTTTCTTATGAAATTGTTGAAAATCTCACTCACTGCTGCAGTTGGATCAGTTTTCTTTCTTTCATTCCGATCGACTGGGTTGTCGAATCTCAAATGTATGAGTAGCATGTTGAACCTTTCTTTACTCAATACTGCCCGAAAGATATCTCTTCTACTGCCATCTGTGGCAAACAGCAGCGAAGAATCTTCATGATTGGACTTAAAGACAGCCGTGTAATACAGAAAACCAATAAACGCCTTCATCTCAATTGCATCAGTGTCCCGCAATTCGGTTCTCTTGTCATCTTTATATTTTGAGGCTTCTTTTCGCAGTTTTACATTTGTCCATTGAACGACCATCGCGATCATTTGACTATCAAACATTGTGTTCCAGATTTCTTGTGGAGTTGCAGACTCCACCAAGCGAGCAGCACCGCGTAATGTTGGAAGCTTCAAGATATTGTGCTGGGGTGTTCTTACATTTCTCTTTGGTGCTGTTAGTGCCCATTTCATCCTATTCTTTCCGTATGCATATCTTTTCACTACCAGTTGTTCTTCTTCGCTACTTTCTTGTTCACTGCTGGTAGATGGCCTTCTCTTTCTTTGACTTCCTCCAGCTTCAGCATCCTGTCCCGAATTTTCGCCGCCAACTTCCGCATCCTCATCCGAATTTCTTCCCTCGTTCCCTGCTGATTCCTCCGAAACTGTGTTGTGATCACTGTGTGCAATTTCTTCGGCAAAATCGTCGCCAGTTTCACTTAGATCACTGTCAAGTTCATCAAGCCAACCGATCGCAATTTCTGCAAAGTCATTTTCAAGGGGATTGATTGTTTGTCGGTAAGTCCCAGGCTTGGGATCCATTTCTAGTCAGTTTTTACGCTATAAAATTTTGATTATTAGTGAAGAGTGAAAATAATAAAAAAGTTACGTACTTACTGAGGTGGAGTCTGCGAGACTCCTGCCTTATTTCAACTGCTAATAACAATTTGTGCGATTACGACATGCGGCTGCCCTTACGTGCACGGCTAGACTGACCTAAGATGGGAAGGTACCTGGGAAGGTGGAGTGATGGGTTTAAAATTGGGGGTGGGGCTGAGAGTTTAAGGTGACACGGAGTCTGAGATACTCCACCTCAGTGGTTAAGGGTTAAGTTAAAATATATGCACACATGTATACAAGACGTCAACATCTAACACGCAGGAAAATTATATACGACCAACACTAATTATGTGTGTGTGTGTGTTTGTGTTAGGTTGGCTTGAAATTTTACATTTATTGTCCACACTAATTACCAGGGCTCAGATTATATGCAATTCGCATATTTTTTTGCATTAGTTGCATATTTTAGTGTATTATGCCTAAATTGCATATTTCCATATATTTTGCATTATTTGCATATTTTACAATTTTTAGGGGTTTCCCCATATAACAAAAGCCATATACTTGTTTCAATGTAAACAACTGCTAAGGTAAATTTATAGGCCGTTCAAATGTAGCTGGCGGGAAGGAGATTCCAAATTCCTGGTATTGTATAATTCGAGCGCTTCACTCAGATAAAAGACAGTGCGCTAGACAGGGTGAGCTACCTCTGGGTTCTTAGAATCTACCGCCTCCTAGCTTTGTACGTGATATACCTAAATGAAACTAGTAGCTAGTAGGTGAGAGTATAAAAACAAATTCTTGGAAGGATTGTCGGTAATAGCGCTCTTTTCGTTGTACTTTACATCAACGTGAAATAAATAGCAAAATGCAATTTGTAGGTATTGTATACATCTAAAATTCGTAGAACTAGGGTTTTTAACTTCCTTGGAGGGTATGAAGAAGAAGTTCTTATTGTGATTTATGCAACGAGGGTGGTTGTATGCACACGAGGGGGAAGGGGGGAAATGCCCACGACAAAGCAGACCCCCCCCCCGGTTTGACTTGCGACCGAAGGGGAGGGGGGGTGTGCTTCGTCGTGGCGATTTTCCTCCCCCGTCGCGTGCATACAACCACCTTCGCTGCATAAACCACAAGAAAAAGCCTTGTTCCTACCCGCCAAGTAAGTTACGGCATCTTCGGGGGATAGGGGTGCTGTGCGGGGTAGGCAGGGTTTAAGGGGGATGTGGCTTCAAGATGTGAAAAAGACAGCGTTCAAGCCCGTTTTATTCGAATTTTCTGTCCATATTTCCTTTTTACTACCTACCCCGCCCAGCACTCCTACTCACTCCTGGTCCCGTAACTTCCTTGGGGGGTGTGAACAAGAAATTTTTCTTGGGATTTGTGGATGGGGGGGGGGTCTAGGCAGGTTTCTGAAAACAGGTTTTTTTAATTCTCTACCAAAACGCACTTACTGCGTCCAGATTTTTTTCTTGCAAACGCATCATATTTTGATTAAAAATGCAAAAATGCATTAACGAATTTGTTCTACGAAAATTAGCTAAAAAAAAAAATTATAGACCGTTAAACCATAACCTTCACTAAACCTACAGCGAAAGCATCAACTTAACTAAACCGACAGCCAAACCATCAGAGAAAGGGTCTATTTGAAATGAATTTGCTGTAAATATTTTAGTAAAATGAAGGACAATGACGGTTGAATCTGAAACTTAAGGGTTTGCAGAACACTCTTCTTGCAACATTTTCTTTTCACAATCCGTATTTGTTTCACGTTCTTTGTCTATGCATCGCCAATTTTGACGTTTAAAATTGCGAGTTTGACGTTTTGGAGAAAACTCCAATATTTGTTTCTTGAACTGCCCATAACTTCTTTGTCTTTAAAGCTAGAGACCTAAATTTTGGTACAGGGTTCACTGTTTATAATACACGTACCAATTTGGTTGCCCTTACTTTGTTATTTCCGGAGGTATGAATTTTTTTAGAAAGAAAACACAAAATTTTTCGGGAAAACCTAGTCCGCTTTTCCTGGCTAACGAACTTATCCAAGCCACTTGCAAAAGGAAGGTACTCACCAAATTTGACCAAGATTGGTCCATTATTTTTTGAGTTATCGGTCGGATATGTATATAATAACAAACATGAAAAGAAAACCTTTTTATGAATTTGAGTGAAGTCGAAAAGTGCCAAACTGACATATAAAGCTAAATATTGTCTAATTGAATTTGTTTTTTGTTTTTGTATAGGAAATATAAATAGGGGTAGTGATTTCTAAAATTATTATCTTTCTTTAAGTTTATTATTATTGTATTCCATGTAATAATTGTAGTTTAAGATACATTGGCCAAACAAGCAGAGTCCTTAAAGATAGGTAAACACAGCACAAAAGTGACATACGTTTACAAAAAAGAACTTGCGCTCTGTCAGAACATAATCTCGACAGTGGCCATAATATAAATTTTAGTAATGTTTCTATTTTACACTGTGAAACTTAAGTAATAAAAGAATGTGTTTAGAAGAATTTTAACGAAAATTTAATTAACTTAAAAAAGATAATAATTTTAGAAATCACTACCCCTATTTATATTTCCTAGACAAAAACAAAAAACAAATTCAATTAGACAATATTTAGCTTTATATGTCAGTTTGGCACTTTTCGACTTCGACTAAGTAATAAAAGATTGTGTTTAGAAGGATTTTAACGAACATTTAATAAACTTAAAGAAAGATAATAATTTTAGAAATCACTACCCCTATTTATATTTCCTAGACAAAAACAAAAAACAAATTCAATTAGACAATATTTAGCTTTATACGTCAGTTTGGCACTTTTCGACTTCACTCAAATTCATAAAAAGGTTTTCTTTTTAGTTTAGTAGAACTCATGTTATATGTAAGTATTTTAAACTTTTATATTTTTTCCAAGTAAATTGTAAACTTTTTTTCTTTCCATGTTGTAGCCTTGAGAAGGGAATAAATTTTTCCGAAAGCTCGGCCTATAATAAAGAGTTTTATTCTACAACTGACGGCTTTCCCACAATTTTTTGATTTATGGAAACTCGACGTTTCGGCTCCTGTTTTGGAGCCATTTTCAAGAGGTAAAGGAAATATGTAAGGACACTCTAAGGCCTCAATCTGCCTACTCCTTAGAGTGATGGACAAAGCTGGGTAAAGGAAATATGTAAGGACACTCTAAGGCCTCAATCTGCCTACTCCTTAGAGTGGTGGACAAAGGTGGGTAAAGGAAATATGTAAGGACACTCTAAGGCCTCAATCTGCCTACTCCTTAGAGTGGTGGACAAAGGTGGGTAAAGGAAATATGTAAGGACACTCTAAGGCCTCAATCTGCCTACTCCTTAGAGTGGTGGACAAAAGGTAGGTAAAGGAAATATGTAAGGACACTCTAAGGCCTCAATCTGCCTACTCCTTAGAGTGGTGGACAAAAGGTAGGTAAAGGAAATATGTAAGGACACTCTAAGGCCTCAATCTGCCTACTCCTTAGAGCGGTGGATAAAGGTAGGTTGGGTTGTTGTAGCTCGATTACGGGGCCTCAATCTGCCTACAGATCTCTCTGAGGCCTAGGGTTGAACACACTGAGACCTCACAAACGATCTCCGGCGAGATTTGGGGAGTAGGCAGATTGAGGCCCCGTAATCGAGCTACAACAACCCAACCTACCTTTATCCACCGCTCTAAGGAGTAGGCAGATTGAGGCCTTAGAGTGTCCTTACATATTTCCTTTACTTCTTGAAAATGGCTCCAAAACAGGAGCCGAAACGTCGAGTTTCCATAAATTATGGACGCGGTTTAACCCGAGAACCAAGCATGTCTCATATATATATATATATATATATATATATATATATATATATATATATATATATATATATATATATATATAAACACAGATCTTCTCATTAGCGAATTAAAAAAAAATTGGCTAAAACACTAAGAAATGGGCTGGGACACCAGAAATCGCCCCAAATTAACAACAGCATACGCACCTAGTACACTTTCTCAAGAAACGATTTTAACTTTTTAAAGAAATAATCTAAATTGTCATCAGGAGATCTATAATCACACAAAAACATTGCATTTTAGCAAAACGTTTGTTGGACAGAACCAATGTATCGGGAATATTTTAAGTTTATTTTTTTTACATTTCCAAACAATAAAGTTATTTTGGTGAAGTGTGGCACACTATTTCTACTGTATATGTTATATCGGTAACCAAATTTGATGCCTGCTTTCTTTAAAAGAAGAGACGTATTTGCCCTTGAAAAATTTGTTATGAAAATTCACTACCATAACGTAATTGCTGCGTCCAGACTTTTTACTATTCCTGTATAGGATATCTGAAGGCATGGAAAATAACGTTTCTTACCCTATGCTTAATATAGGAAGTATTTTGTAATAAATAGCAAATTGAGACACCAAACCTACTTCTATATAAATGTTTCTAATATAATAAAAAATTCTGGACGCAGCAAGTGCGTTATGGTAGTGAATTTTCATAAAAATGTTTTTAATAGCAAATATGTGTTTTTTTCTCAGAAAGCAGGCATCAAATTTGGTTACCAGTATAACCTACATAGTAAAAACAATGTGCCATGTTTCATCAAAATAACTTTATTGTTTGAAAACGTACAGAAATTTCCGAAAGTAAACTTAAAATGTAACCGAAAAAATCCGTTTCTTGGTCAACCTTATAGGTTAATAGCAAATTGAGCTTTTCAAATATGAAGCATTTAATCAAAATTCGCTACCATAACGCACTTGCTGCGTCCAGAATTTCTTAACTTACAAACATGCATTATATTTCGATGGAAAATGCAAAAACATAAGGCGTTTTCCACTGAAAAAAAAATTATTTGTATCACCAACGACTTATAGGCCACCCTGTGATGGTAGCAATATTTTTTTAAGGTGTAGCTCAAGACACCGTATAATTAATGTATACAATATTTTTTTTATCTTGTATAATAACGGATATATTGAGCTTTATTGATTTTTTACGAAAATTCTACAAAAATTATATACCATTAAACGATAAATTCTATAGCTAAGGCTACTGCCAAGCATCAGAGAAAGGGTCTATTTGAAATGAATTTTCTGGAAATAGTTTAGTAAAATGAAGAACAATGACGGTTGTAACTAGACTTCAGGGTTTGTAAAACATTCCTCTTAAGACATTTTCTTTCCAGAGCCCGTATTAGATTAAAGTTCATTGCCTAAATGTTGCGAATTTTGACGTTTTAAATTGTCACTTTGACGTTTTGAGGAAAACCCCAATTTATTTGTCTTTAAATGCCCATAACTTTTTTGTCTTTTGACCTACAGAGCTAAATTTTGGTAGGCATATAATGACATAAACCAGCGTACCAAATTTTGTTGCCCTTACTTTGTTAATTCCGGAGATATAATTTTTTTTGAAGGAAAACCCAAAATTTTCCGGGAAAACCTGGGCCGATTTTCCTGACTAACGAACTTATCCAAGCCATTTGCAAAAGGAAGGTATTCACCAAATTTAATCAAAATCGGCCCATTATTTTTTGAGTTATCGGTGTGATATATATATATATATATATATATATATATATATATATATATATATATATATATATATATATATATATATATATATATATATATATATATATATATATATATATATATATATATATAAACATATAAAAATTGAAACTGACCCCGGATATGTGTTCTGGGGGGCCTAATTAGCGCTCAATTGAAGAAATTTTTTCAAAATTCAAAAGTCGGGATCTCCTCATTAGTGAATTTTTTTAAGAAAATTCACTAAAACTAACAAATATACAGCCAGCTCTGTTATCAAAGCTTAATTTTTATAATGATAAGTAAGCGGTAAAAACGTGCTGACAGCAGAAACAATGAGACTCATATGAATTGATTTTCCTTGAAAAATTTCACACTTCACGTTACCCAAGTTTTCATTGCTCCGACTCAATATTCATAACATAAAAGTTAAATAAAGTTTCTGCTTTGTTTTCAGGGGTGGTATTCAATCAAACCGTCACTCCATGTCAGAAGAAATGGAACGTATCGGCTGAGTCCCGATTTCTCCAGAGAGATTATTCGAAAACAACTGTTCAAAATGCGGATTGATCAAGCAGCCGGATATGACGACCTTGATACTGTGCCAGCCACCATTTTTTAACACGTTCCCACTCTTCCTGCTACTGTTTTGTTTCTATCTGCTAGAATGTGGAGATGCAGGTAAGCTTTATTATAATTTATATATATATATATATATATATATATATATATATATATATATATATATATATATATATATATATATATATATATATAATAATTTGCGTTCAGAGAAGTTTTTTTTCTAAGAAACGCTGAAACACGTCAATCTTAATATTGAGTGGGACATGTTTTGACATAAAACTCAACTTTGTCACATCAACCCCTAAAGGGTGGTGACAACAACCCTTATATTTTATAGGGAACATGGGTCGAGTATTACATCATTTGAAAGCTCTTTCTTTTCTGAATTTAGCACACAAATTTTTTTGGAAGTTTTATTAACTCGTTTAAAAATTATTCACAGTCGAATATGCAAAAACGCATTTCCCTTATTCCGATAAGAAATGTGCTGATAGTCAATGTTTTGTTGGTTTGTAAACAAAAAATTGACTATCAGAACATTTCTTATCGGAACGAGAGAAATGCGGTTTACTATTTCAGTTTAACACTTGATAGTACTACCGAAAATTAATTTCACAATGGTGTATTCCGTAGAAGAAAGAGTTGAAATAATTACTCTTTTCTTCAAAAAAAGAAATGTGCTGATAGTCAATGTTTTGTTGGTTTGTAATCAAAAAATTGACTATCAGAACATTTCTTATCGGAATGAGAGAAATGCGGTTTACTATTTCAGTTTATCGGTCGGTTTAACACTTGATAGTACTACCGAGAATTAACTTCAAAATGGTGTATTCCGTAGAAGAAAGAGTTGAAATAATTACTCTTTTTTTTCAAAAACGATGACTGTGCCAACCGTACCGTAAATTTGTTTAATGAACGACATCCGAACAGATATGTTAACAGAAAATACATTTTGTAGTTAGTTGCAAAGTTTCGACAAAGTGGTTCAGTAGCCAACAAAAAACGGGATCCTGAACGTGAATTTCTGGTTAGAAATGAGACTACTGAGATTGAAGTTTTAGGACAAATTGCTGCAGATCCAACTTTGAGCACGAGAAAATTGGCCACTGTTTCAAACATCAAAAGAAGAACTATTCAGCGAATGTTAAAGCATAATAAATTTCACCCGTATAAAATTCATCTTGTACAACAACTGAATGAAGATGATTTTGATCGGCGGCTGGAGTTTTGTGAAGTTATGGCTGCACGAATAGCTGATAACGGGAACTTTCTGTTCAATATCTGTTGTTCAGACGAGTATACGTTTTTATTAAACTTTACAATCAATCGTGATAATTGTCGTTATTGGGCAGATAATAATTCAAAAATTTTCACGAAGTCCGCACTTAAACTCCACAGAAATTGAATTTTTGGACTGGCATTTTTGGAGACCGTTTAATGGGACCAATTTTTCTTGATGGCAATTTGAGTGGTGAAACGTATTTGGAGTTACTAGAAGATATCGTCTACCCTCTACAAACTGGCATTGTTGAAAATGATGATCGCTATCAAGAAAATCAATTAGTGTTTCAACAAGATGGAGCTCCTCCGCATTTTTCACCTCATGTTAGGGAGTTTTTGAATAGAGAGTTTCCAGGGCAATGGATTGGGCGTAGAGGTGCTATTGAGTGCCCCTCTAGATCACCGGATCAAACTCCTTTAGACTTCTTTCTATGGGGCCATTTAAAGATTAGAATTTACGCAACAGAACCGGAGTATCTGGAAAAATTACGACGACGCATTGTTGAAGAATTCCATCTAATAACTCCACAAATGCTCCAGAATGTCAGAGATCGTTTTGAACAAAATTTGTACTTTTTTATGGAAGCTGGTGGTCAACCATTTGAACACTTGTTTAACCGAATAAATATTTTTGAACGTTTGGTTTTGTGTTTTAGTTTTTTTAACGAAAAATTGACTAATTACTGCATTTCTTATCACAATGAATGAAATACGTTCTTGCAATTCTAACTGTGAATAATTTTTGAACTAGTTGATTAAACTTCCAAAAAATTAGTGTGCTGAATTCAGAAAAGAAAGAGCTTTCAAATGATGTAACACTTGACTCATGTTCCCTATTTAAAATATAAGGGTTGTTGTCACCACCCTTAAGGGGTTGATGTAACAAAGTTGAGTTTTATGTCAAAATATGTCCCCCTCAATATTAAAATTTACGTGTTTCAGCGTTTCTTAAAAAAAAAAAAATCTGGACGCAAATCGGTCTGTTTCGTTTTCAATGCGCCACCGTAATATATATATATATATATATATATATATATATATATATATATATATATATATATATATATATATATATATATATATATATATATATATATATATATATATATATATATATATATATATATAGGGTTGCACATAGGAAACGCAACAAGGTCGTAACTCTTAAACCCTGAAAGGCGTCGCAATTGGCATCTGTAGAATTCCATAACAGATTATTTGCGACTATTTGGTAGAATTATCGACATCTCTTTAATTTCTTAAATGGTAACATGGGTCGTGCGCCACAATTTTGGAAGGAGTATGTAGCTTACTTGTTGATAATATTTTTTTTCTTTAAGTTACCCTTGGCAAGAACGGAAAAGACACTTGGAGAACCCAAATCACCACAACACGTTTTAAAAGACCTAACGATCGATTTACTGACCAAGTTAGCATCATCAGAGAATGAAAATTTCCAAGTACGTTAAAAACTAACATCGGATCTGAAGTAAAGAAACGGAACAGAGAGGGGAACTAGTCGAAGGCAAATTCTGCAGTGTATTGTCTTTTTATTGCCGGACTAGGTCTTTGAACTCTCTTTATTACCTTATCTAAGGTGTTGATCTCTAATAATTTTGGGAAGGTTCAATGACAACTAAATTAACATAGTTTCGTTTGGCGGAAATATCTGTATTCTTATGTTATCCCTAGGGCGTGTTGAAACGTGCGAATTTCTTTTACAAAGCAATCTATCAGGTGACTTGTAATCGGCGGTGGAGAAACGTTCATACATTTTTTTCTTGTAACTATAGTTGGCTATCTATATATATATATATATATATATATATATATATATATATATATATATATATATATATATATATATATATATATATATGTGTGTGTGTGTATGTATATATATACTGTCGAACGCGTTTATCTGTGCTGGTTGTCTAATATTTTTTATTAATTTTAGATTATCTTCATTAACGTGATGATTATTATCCCAAATGTCGGGCGACGGATGCTCTATCTATAGTACCGTATCGTAATTAGGCTAAGTGTTCTTTGAATCTAATTCCAATCACTCTTTTTGTTTGTCTGGCGTACTTAAGATTACAATCTTTACAACTTATTTCATAAATTCCCGACATTTTGTCCGTGCTATCCTTGTCTTTTGGGTTGCCTAGCAAGTTTTTTACGGTATTGTTTGTCAAAAATGTTAGCTTAAAGTTGCCTTTTTGCAAAAGGAGTTTAGCTGTCCTTTTTGTCTAACATTTTTTATTAATTTTAGCTTATCTCCATTAACGTGATGATTATTATCCCAAATGTCGGGCGACGGAAGATCTATCTATATTACCGTATCGTAATTAGGATAAGTTTTCTTTCAATCGATCTTTTTGTTTGTCCGACGTACTTAAGATTACAATCTTCACAACTTATTTCATAAATTCCCGACATCTTACCCGTACTATTCTTGTTTTCTGGGTTACTTAGCAACTTTTTTTTTAACATTTTTTGGTTAGCTGCGAGTTGGCTTTTAAAAAAAAGCTATCTGGACCCCTCGTGAATCGAGGTTTAAATGGTAAGCAAAGTTTTTTTCGGATTTATCTCTTCTAAGCGTCGTTGATTCCGTCAACATTTTCTTTGTTTTCTGTTGCTGATCAATTTTTCCACTAGGCAAGCAGTGTATCCGTTACATTCGGCCACATTCTTAATATAATTTAATTATTTGGTATATCTACTTTTGTTTAAACCAAAAATTAATTAACCGTCTTACTGAAAAATTCTGCCTGGCTCTTTTTGTGCCTATGTATAATGTGAGTTGTTCGGAATCTAGTTTAGAATTGGAAATTAATAATAAATTACCTTTTCTAAACGTACTAGTTATCAAGAATGAAGACACTTTAGAATTCGATTTCCATAGAAAGGAAACCACCACTCTTTACCTAAGATCCAGTATATAAGCTGATGTTAGTTTTTAAGGTAGTTAGAATTTTTCATCCTCTGATGATGCTAACTTGGTTAGTGAGACGATCGTCAGGTCTTTTAAAATGTGTTGTGGTGATTTGGGTTTCCCAAATGTACTTTTCAAAAGGGTAATTTGTTGGGGACGGTCTATTTTCAGCAGGATGGTGCTACACCTCATTACGCTGCAGTAACCAGAGACTCACTAAGTGCCACCTTTGGAAATCGTTGGACAGAGATAGGAGGTTCTATAGCTTGGCCACCTCCCCTGAACTCTCCGTACCAGACTCTTTTATATGGGCGTATGTGAAAAACAGGCGTTACAGTCCAATCCCCCAAAATTTAGAGCAACTTAAAGAAAATATTAGAAACGTCTTTAACAACATTACCCCCCGAAAAATTAGGTTAAGGCTATCACAACTTTGTAAAACGTATAGATAAATGTATTCAAGTTAATGGACATCACTTTCAACATCTTATATAAGTAATGTTTATTGTTTTGTTTATTTCTCAATCAGTATTCCGCCACAAATTGTTTCATCGAGTTTGATATGTATATTATCGTAAGTAGCAATTCAAGTAAAATGTTATTGTTTGTCATTAAACTAATTTGACGTTTGCAAGTGTGGCTGTCTTTAATTCCAAAGTCGACTTTGAGAAACATTCCTTCTTTCGTAGATCACTTGCAGAAGCGGTTGCTAAGAAATTAGATTTCCTCTTAAGGGCTCGCAAATAATTTTTACCAGCTAATCTCTATAGCTTATATACTTCACAAATAAGACCAAACCTCGAATACTGCATCCACATCTGGGGTGCTGCTGCCGCTTCTACACTCGCTATCCTGGACTCCATTCATAAGAGAGCTATACGCTTCATCGGTGACCCTACCCTCACCCAACGGCTGCCATCTCTTGCCCATCGACGCCCCCCCCCCTCTCTCTCTCTCTCTTTTATAGATATCTACACGGGCACTGCTCAGAGGAGTTTTTTCATAGTTCTTCCACCTGCTGCCTCCAACAGATCTACCAGGGCAACAGAGCGAATGCGCCCTTTTACTGTCCAGGTCACCAGACATAGAACATCTTGGTATACCCGTTCTTTTGTCCCGAGGACTTCCAAATTGTGTAATTCCTTGCCGGCACAGGTTTTGCTTCTCCTCCGAGCCTCCAAACCTTCAAGTCTAGAATTAACAAGTTGTCTCTTTCTTCCTTGTCGACACCCACGGTATGATAGTATTTAGGCTGTAAGCCCTCGTGGTGTGTTGTTGAAATAATTTAAAAAAAAGATTTCAGATAAAACGCAATATTTATTTTAATGGTTTGTAAAACCATCACTCTGTATAATAACTGTAACAGGTATAGCATTTTTGGAAAGAGCAAAGACTGGGTTTTAAACTGTGAATAAATATTTCCATTCAATATTACAAAGTTGCCCTATCGTTGAAAATACCTTTTGTCATTTCCGGTTAAAGCGGAAGTGAGTATAAAAAGACAGATACCCAGAAACAAACTTATAAAAATAAGAAGAAGGCAGGCGAAAACCTCATTTCTTTAGATCAATTATTTCAAAAGTTACGTACGTTGATAAAGGGTCAAAATATGATGGGGCACCCGGTATCAATATTTACATAACACGCATACTTAAGGAATTAAATAAACTTCGCCAGTTGTCTAAAAGTCACGAGGGCATTAAGTACAGTTGTATGTGTGGCTCTTCTTTTTGTTATCCGGGTTTACTACAAGTAAAAGCACTGTCGTCACTACATTAAGCTTTTTTAGCGAGAACGAAAATTCCGACTTGGTATAATTACAAGGGCCTGATTTATTTTTGTTTGTTCTGAATTACCTAAGTTAAGGTCTGTGTAATTGGAAACCTGGATTTACCACTGCGCAACAATCATTCCAGTTAATTTTACACGTACCTGTTATGTACAAGTACCTAATTTTCTTGTAAGCACTTTGTCAAAATGAAACTAGGAGTTGAGTTTCGGCTGCAGTGTAATAATATATATATATATATATATATATATATATATATATATATATATATATATATATATATATATATATACAGGGTGGCGCATTGTAAACGAAACAGACCGATTTGCGCCCAGAGAAATTTTTTCATAATCAACGCTGAAACACATCAATTTTAATATTGAGGGGGCCATGTTTTGACATAAAACTCAACTTTGTCACATCAACCCCTTAAGGGTGGTGATAACAACCCTTATATTTTAAATAGGGAACATGGGTCGAGTGTTACATCATTTGAAAGCTCTTTCTTTTTTGAATTCAGCGCACAAGTTGGAAGTTTTATTAACTCGTTTTAAAATTATTCAGTTGGAGTTGCATGAATGTATTTCATTCATTGTAATACGAAATGCACTAATTAGTCAATTTTTCTTTAAAAAAAATTCAAAAACAAAACCAAACGTTCAAAAATGTTTATTCAGTTAAGTAAGTGTTCAAATTGTTGACCACCCGCCTCCATACAAAAGTACAAATTTTGTTAAAAACGAGCTCTGACATTCTAGAGCATTTGTGGAGTTATTAGCCGGCATTCTTCAACAATGCGTCGTCGTAATTCTTGCAGAGACTCCGGTTATGTTGCGTAAATTCTACTCTTTAAATGGCCCTATAGAAAGAAGTCTAAATGAGTTAAATCCGGTGATCTAGGGGGCACTCAATATCACCTCTACGCCCAATCCATTGCTCTGGAAACTCCCTAACACGTTGTGAAAAATGCGGAGGAGCTCCATCTTGTTGAAACACTAATTGATTTTCTTGATAGCGATCATCATTTTCAACAATGTCAATTAGCATAGGGTAAACGATATATTCTAGTAACTGCAAATGCGTTTCGCCACTCAATTTGCCATCAAAAAAAAAAATTGGTCCGATTAAACGGTCTCCAAAAATGCCAGTCCAGATAGTCAATTTCTGTGGAGTTTGAGTGTGGATATCGTGAAAATTTCTTGGATTATTATCTGCCCAATAACGACAATTATGACGATTGACTGTAGAGTTTAATAAAATCGTATACTCGTCTGAAGAACAGATATTGAACCTAAAGTTCCAGTTATCAGATATTCGTGCAGTCATAACTTCACAAAACTCCAGCCGCCGATCAAAATCATCTTCATTCAGTTGTTGTACAATACAGTGTCCAATTTTCTCGTGCTCAAAGTTGTATCTGCAGCAATTTGTCCTAAAATTTCAATCTCAGTAGTCTCATTTCTAACAGGAAATTCACGTTCAGGATCCCGTTTTTTATTGACTACTGAACCACTTTGTCGAAACTTTGCAACTAACTTCAAAATGTATTTTCTGTTAACATATCTGTTCGGATGTCGTTCATTAAACAAATTTGCGGTACGGTTGGCACAGTCATCGTTTTTGAAAAAAGAGTAATTATTTCAACTCTTTCTTCTACAGAATACACCATTGTGAAATTCATTTTCGGTAGTAGTATCAAGTATCAAACCGACCGATAAACTGAAATAATAAACGGAAATAATAAACTAAGAAATGTTCTGATAGTCAATTTTTTGTTTATAAATTTATCGGAATGAGTGAAATGCGTTTTTGCATCTTCAACTGTGAGTAATTTTTAAACGAGTTGATAAAACTTCCAAAAAAATTAGTGTGATAAATTTAGAAAAGAAAGAGCTTTCAAATGATTTAACACTCGACCCATGTTCCCTATTTAAAATATAAGGGTTGTTATCACCATCCTTAAGGGGCTGATGTGACAAAGTTGAGTTTTATGTCAAAATATGTCCCCCTCAATATTAAAATTGAAGTGTTTCAGCGTTTCTTAAAAAAAGTCTCCGGACGCAAATCGGTCTGTTTCGTTTTCAATGCGCCACACTATACATACATATATATATATATATATATATATATATATATATATATATATATATATATATATATATATATATAAAATATATATATATATATATATATATATATATATATATATATATATATATATATATATATATATATATATATATTGTTACCTTTCTATAAGTGGATTTTATTTCAGAACATTCACCAAGAAAAGTAAATGCGCCTAACTTTGAAAGAAACTTTTTGCTTTAATGTATCTTAAAAGGTATCGTCGTTCTAATCTTATGCGTAGATTTATTTATATGTGCCGTGGAGAATTCTCTACGACTTTTATTGATCGATACATACTGATTGAGTTTTCATCCCGCGTATCGCTTAAACCATTCGCTGCCTAAATAATTTATTTTTAATCCAGTCTAAACAACACAAAGGGGATTCTTATACTGACTATAGTTTACTATAGGGAATCCGGCATATTGAAAACCCATTTTTGTTCGTATATTACGCACACCTACCAGTCTATCAGACATACATATATTGTATCAGCTGTTATAGAGTGTAGAACAGTCAAATTGAATCAACGAGTGAAGATTGGAACCCGTGATGAACACTGATAAGTATAATTTGGACAACCCAATTGATCGCAATACAGTTTTTAGACCTGACAATCGTTTCGCTGACAAAGTTAGCGGAAGCTGAGGAAGCGGAAACAACAACATGAGCTTTCGATGAAGATTTCCCCAAGACCGTCATGCGCGGTGAAGAGCAGCATCCTGCACGAGCGGGCCCTGCTTATAACTAACCATGACGGATCTAGACGTGGAGGTCGAAAAAACCTCCCCCAATCCACGGTTAAACGCGACCCGTGCCTAGAGATGGATGGCACCAGGGTGATAGTCTCGTGAACGGAACCTCTGTAGTACCGGGCAACCCTTCAGAGTAACCCGCTTTGCACCAGACAGGGGGGGTCTGATGGTGTGGAAAGTATTTCCCCGATTCTCGAGGGAACAACATGAAGGGGAGAAATTCAAATAAAACCAAAACCAATGAAGCCCGAGGAGTGGTTCCGGCTACAGACTCGTGCCTTGAGTATATTCCGGAAACGGAGACGAGCCAGGGGGCCGCAGCGTCCGCGGACTCTGGAGGTCTCACGACCGACGTAGATATTGGGGATCAGGGGGTAGCTTTGGGCACAGACTTGCCCCCAACAGCCCAGCTGGAGGCTGGGTCCCAACGGAGGGCGGCGAGGTCCGCGGACTTTGTGAGGGCCCCTCCACCAGTGAGGACCCTACTGCAGGGGTAGAGGGACTGTCCCTGCAGTTCAACAGTTCAAGCGTCTTTCCGGGACACAAAGAAAGAAGCTCCGGGGGGCGCAGAAAGTGGCAACCTGCGCGTGGACGGTCGAGAAACCTGTAAAGGCGCAAGAAGGGAGTGCGAGTCAGAAGAGGCCGCGCTCGGACTCTAGCACCACTACTACAGACAGACGTCCCAAAAAGGCCAGGGCACCTGTAAAGGCGCAAGAGGGTAGTGCGAGTCAGAAGAGGCCGCGCTCGGGCTCTAGCGCTCCTACTACAGACAGACGTACCAAAAAGGTCAGGGCCGGAACACCGGTCCAGACTGGCTCGTATAGGGAGGCTGCGCAGGGCCTCGGGATGGCGGTGATTGACGGACGCCATCCTGAGGTTACGCTAGACTAGAGGAAGGCGGACCTGATCCAGGCTGCGGTGGTAGCTGCAGTTAACTCTCTTCAGGAAGGGGAGAGCCCGCCTCAATTCCACCGGGCGCGCCTGGCGGGAGGCATCCTCTGAATAACCTGTTCGAGCCCAAAGACCTCCCAAAGAGACGCAAGATCCTCGTACGGATCCCTGACACCGTCCCGCAGGAGACGGTGATCAGTAGACTGAAGATCCAGAACCCTGAACTGAGGACACAACACTGGTCGGTTCTGAGCAGGAACGCATATGAGAAAGGACAGAGTCTCGCCTTCTCGATCGACCAGGCGTCTTACAGAGCTCTTGAATAAACCTCCTTCAAGGCATTCTGGGGCCTGGGAAGGGTTAGCTTCCGCCACCTGGGGAAGCAACCGGGTGTTGATGGGACTTAGGATCCTTCAGGTCAACCTCCAACACAGTAGGGCATCCAGACTACTGATTACTCTGAGAAACACGGACGTGGCCCTCATCCAGGAACCGTACTTCTATAAAGAAGAGATCAAGGGGCTCGTCGGAGCTGCTGGAAAGCTCATCTACAGCAGATCCATATAAATATAGGTAATAATTCATTCTTTAGTTAGTTAGTCTTTTCTGTCCAGCCTCAACAGTTTAGATTACTCACATTAATATTTTACATTTTACAACAGTTAAATTGTATTTTATTAATAGCTGTCTATTTTAACTTAAGTTAAATAAATTTAGCTTTATAAAGTTACTCTGAAGTACAACTCTTAGTGGCGCAGTCGGTAGTATGAGTTTAATGCCTTTTTGACAGCATCGCAAAAGTCAGGACTTCGATTTTTATCGTTTAAAACACAGAACAAGCAACAGATTTAAATAGCGAACAACATCGGCAAAGTTAATAAAAATAATTATAAGAAAACTTAAAGTAAAACAGTGAGCGCGCGAGCGATCATAAGAGAAAATAAGGTTTCATTCGGAACTTCTGCCTACGATGTTGGCTGCCTTATTCGCTGTATTTTATGATGCTGAAGCAAAGAAGAAAGAACATGGTTTTAAAAAAATCTTCATAACGCGATTCAAAATACAACACATTCTAACCTTTATTACAACGAGATAAACAACTATCAAAATATCGTTGCTCATCAAATAGTATAAACAGAGAAAATCTCGTATTTAACCAGATCATGCCCCATAACAATCACCACGAGAAGCGAGGACTCATAAATGCAGTAGGCACAGTTATAAAAACTCTAATAGGCAAGATGGACGTTGACGATGCCGAACGTTATGACATAAATTTGTTAATTAACATAAAATCAAGACAAAATTAAAATAATAGTTGACAATCAAATCATGTTGACAGAGCAATCCATAGAAAAGTTTAATAAAACTATATCTTCAGTAGTTTTAGATCAAAATAAAATTCAGGAACGTTTGCAATTGACCACTTTAGGTTTATAACAAGAAAACATCAGTAGCGAGTACATCATGCGTTTGCAGGTGGTGTATATACAATTGATTACAGAAATTTCTAATATTAAAATTATTTTAAGTATGTTCGTTAATGCAATAACTTTTGCCCGATTAGAAACCATGCATCCTTCCATATTAGAATCTGATGACTAGTAGAACTTAATAGAATTGGAAGTTTTGTAGTTAATCTCCCTTATAAACTTGATGCAAGTAATTATACGAGGAAGTATCCACAATAAAATGTTAAAATATAAATTACACATTGGTATTTGCAATTGAAATTCCATTAGCCAATTCTTCAAAAATTATTACCACCTTTTTGAATTTCCAGCAAAACAATGTTTTAGTCAAAATTATTCTGTTATTATCCCTGAATCCAAATACCTAGCCCTTAGCGATGAAAGATACAACTTACAAAACACCCTATGCCAAGAATTGGTCAGGAAGACTACCTCTGCGAAGGCAAAACGATGAATCAGAGCAGCACTAGCAGCCCCTGTGAGGTTCAACTGATCAAGTTTACGTCAAAATATAAAGTTTGTGAACACCACCCTGTCAGCATTCAACAGATGAAGAGCCAAAATATAAGTCCAAATAAATGGATAATGGTAATCCCTGATGAAACCACATCACGCCAACGTTGCCGTAGCCGACAAGAGACCACAACTTTAGAGGGAAATTATTTAGTTCAAATACCCGAAAGATGTGAGATAACAATAAATAAACAAATACATTTTAAAGATGGCGGCGAGTGAGTCGGTTTTAGTGAATGAGCTACACAAAATGAAGAAAAATGAACTAATTGATGTTCTAGTGTCGAAAAAATTACCACAAAATTTTTGTGAAAATCGAATACTTAAGGAATTTTTGAAAGATTTGGTTCTAGAAGTCAAGTGTGGTGCACAAGGTGACGAAGAATTTCACGATTCCGTTAACACCGTGTCCAGTAATGGCGACTGCAACCAACGTTCATGTATTGAAAATAAGCTAAAATGTCATTTTGTGCAACGAGAAATCGGAGTAACAAGGGAACTGATGTCACAGATGGAAAAGAGGCTTTGTGATCAAGAGTTTATTATTTCGTTGTTAAAAACAGAAATTAGCTGTTCAAATGAAGTTGTTAGTAAAACCGGGGGCCATTCATTGAAATCAACAATAGAGATAAAGATATTTTCCACAATTGAAAATACTGGCCCTATAAAAGAGACAGATTACAAAAACAGATTGCAAAAACAAAAGTCGGCTGACAGTGATAACGTCGGTGCGATGACTAGAAAGGCTAACTCGGCTGTGCACAACGGTGGATTTCAATCGCCGCTAAGAAGAAAACATCAACAGGTGATTACGGGTAAAGGCGGCCACTCTGCTGCTGCCAAAATACGGGGAGCAAATGAGGTTTCCTGGATATTTGTGGGGAGAGTAAGGGGCGACGTGGATGTTTCTATGATGGGGGAGTTTTTTGCGGAAAACTGGCCGACATTAAAGTGTGAGTGCTTTAAACTTGTATCCAAAGGTAACAATAGTAGTTTTAGAGTGAGTGTCCCGAAAGAAAACAAAAGTGATATCTTCGACGAGGTAAAGTAGCCTGCTGGTGTAATAGTGAAAGATTACAGATTTTTTCACAAGAGAACTGAGCTGCGACCAACAGAGTGATTGTGACGTCCTACTAGATAATGAAATCACAACAGTAAGTGGCAATGTTTTTAACTTTTCTGACGCGAACAGGTGCACTTCCGGTGACCCTATTCTAAATTGTGACATTAGGCAGATATACTTACTGCATATAAATATTCAGTGTTTAACAAATAAAATTAACATTTTAGAACTGTTTCTTGAAAGAACGAAATCGCGATTTATTTATATCTGTGAACACAATCAAATTGTAATGCTGTGGCTCTTGATTGTTATGTCAAAATCGATGCATTTGTACGAACGATCCACCGACACGGTAGGTCAATTATTTTCGCCACTGAAGCATCTGTACAGATATGTAAACCATTGGCTTATTTAAATAGGTTTTCAGTTGAGCTTGATTTTGAATGTGCTGCTATACTATATGATAAACAGACATGTATTGTTAATATTTATATGTCGCCTGCAGGCAACTTTGGGGTACTTTGCGACATATTGTGTAAACTCCTAAAAACTGTTATTCAGAGATACAAATTTGTTTATGTAACAGGTGACATCAACATAAATAAGGATGGATCGCTTAATTATAAAATAATAGACGATCTATTTCATTCTTACAATTTAACTTCTCTTGCTAATACTCCCACAAGGGTATTTAGATCGGGTGACATCTTGAGTATTAGTAGCATTGATTATGTATTAACAAATATTGAGGGTGTTGTTGTAGACAATTTTGATCCAGGAATCTCGGACGATTACGCTCAGTCAGTTAGGTTTCCCGTAACTAACGGACTTGGTCACTCTTCCATAGAGGCTAAAAGAGAAATTGTCTTTCAAACTCTAAATGAAATGACAATAACGAATTTAAAACTCGTTTTGCGAGCGCATACGATTTCAATTTAAGTGAAATCGAGGATATAGACATGGCATTTAGAATTTGTTTCGACACTTTTGTCTGCTGCTTTGAGGTAGCTTGTCCGAAAACTAAAAAAATTGTAAATTCCGGTTTCAACGTAAAATATCGAATCAAGTTTTCAGCAAATCTGCAACAAAAACTTAATGACCTAAGGGTTTGAAATTAAATGCGAAAACAATCCGTAGAGAGGGAGATTAACGCTATGTATAAAGCAATGAAAGCCGAGGTAAATAACCTAATTAAACAGGAAAAACAAAACTACACAGCATCTTATATTTGTAACGCCCCAAATAAAACTAAAGCACTATGGGAGCTTGTTAATCTTAAGAAAAACAAACCTAGTGAAGAGCACTGCATTTAGAATTTACTATACGAAAAAAATATATAACTAGTAGGGTAGAAATTGCTGAGGTACTTGCCGGATATTTTTCATGTGTTACTGAGAGGAAACTCATGTTGCATTTCGGAGGCCAGATGTCTGATAGCTGCACAGCCGAACAATATAAGCCCAAAACACTTTTTATAACACCTGTAACTGAATGTGAAATTATTGACATCATCAAAGAACTTCCTAATAAAAAATCATGCGGCTTTGATGATGTTCCAATAAAAATTATTAAGCAATGTGCTGCTGAACTTGCCGCGCCACTTACAAAGATTATAAAGTCCTGTATATGTTTGGGAAAATTCCCTGACATATTGAAACTGGCTGTCGTTGCTGTGTTGAAGGCGGGAGACAGTACCAATTTGTAGAACTATCAT
Organism: Tillus elongatus; assembly: GCA_964006375.1. Taxonomy (NCBI): domain Eukaryota; kingdom Metazoa; phylum Arthropoda; class Insecta; order Coleoptera; family Cleridae; genus Tillus; species Tillus elongatus. The sequence goes on along the minus strand of OZ023262.1, from coordinate 26,098,401 downwards.
CCCATCTCTATATTAAGAATTTTTTCAAAGATCATAGAAAGAGCAGTACATAAAAGGATGTTCAAGTTTCTAAACGCTAATAATATAATATCACCATCACAGCACGGATTTAAAACATTCTACAGAAACTGCCCTTATCGAATACACTCAATATATAAACGAAAAAATGGACCTAAATTACATTGTGGTGACCTTATTTTTTGACCTGTCTCGTGCCTTTGACACAGTAAATTCTTTTTTTTTTTGTTAAAGAAAAGATGTGGGCGTTGGGGATAAGAGGCACTTGCAACGACCTTCTGCTTTCGTATCTCACCAACAGACAATTACTTATGAAAGCGAATAATACTAATTCCCAAAGATATCGTGTAAGTATGGGCACACCCCAGGGAAGTGTCATTGGCCCACTTTTGTTTACACTCTATGTAAACGATTTGCCGCAATTTATTCAAGACGGAAAAGTCTTCATGTACGTCGATGACACTTCTATTGTTGTCTATGGCAAGACGGTGGAGGAAACTGAATTTAAATTAATGTCAGTAGTACAGTCTTTTGATGAATGGTGTTATAGAAATCGACTAATTTTAAACTATGGCAAGATGTTTTCTCTCGAAATGCATAACTGCCACCGAAGAGAGAGGATGTGCGACAGCACTAGTTTGGTGAACGAAAATGCGGTACCATTCAAAAAGTAGACAAAATTTTTGGGTGTTAGAATTGGCAGTAGCCTGTTATATATAGACCAGATCGATCACGTGTGCAAGAAATTAAATTCCGCGTTTTATGCAATTTTGATGCTTAAAGCTCGGAACATCTGCTGAAAGTCTATTACGCGACTGTCTATTCACATCTGAGTTACGGTATCGTTATCTGGAGCCAATCCTCGGACTACCATAGAATATTTGTGCTACAGAAACGAATCCTGAGATTACTATACAATCTACCTTATGGGCACTCTTGTCGTGACATCTTTAAGAAAAATAACATTATGACGTTAACATCAGTATATTTGTTCCATCTGTTAACTTACATTCATTCACAAAACAAGAGAAAATTTGTTACCAACTCGGATATTCATGGGTACAACACTCGTGAAAAAGATACTTTTCACCTGAATAAATGTCACCATTCTTTTTTTAAGAAGTCGCCGTGTAATGCAGGTTGCTTTTTGTACAACCAGCTTCCTTGTTCTCTGAAGGACACAAATTGTACAAAAAAATTTAGAAAGCAACTGAAGGTTGCTTTAATTACTCATAGTTTTAATAGTTTGAGTGAACTTCATGAAGCTGCACTGTAAACGTATGTTTTTTGTTGTGATGTGAAGCTCGTTATATTTTAGATTTTTGGGCACGTACTTTGGATAAGTTGTGATACGTTTCTATCTTTTTTATCTTGTAAGTTTTTATCTTGTAAGTTTTTTGACTTGCCCGATTTACAATAATTGTAACTAAAGGACCAAATAAATATTATTATTATTATTTCCCCCATCACAGAATGAAATAATATCCACATACCACATTCAGTTGCCCAAGTTAAGTTAAGTTTCCAACAACCAGTTAAAATAAGTGGTAAACACAGTTCCAATTAAATTAGAATCCATATATCTTGATGAATTACAAACAACAAAGCATTACTGAAAGAATTCCAGCTCCCCTATTAAAGCATATCTACTAGCATCTGGACAATCCTTTTGTATATAATTGTTGTCCTGGTAACCATATCTGCATTATGGAAACTACGAAAAGAAACGAAGCCCGAGAAGTCAATAGCATCAAAGAACCAGGAAGAAATCCCACTGGAAGAAATGCCGTTGGAGAATATCACCTTGAAAATTTAGATCCTCCTAAATTTTCCATCTGGCCCCGGGGGAGTTATGGTAGCACCACCCGGTATAGCACATAGGAGAAGGCACCGACCAGCAATTGTGCGTATCCTGCATTTATGCACCTATGTGCACTTCCTGTTCAGTCAGCGTCTGGGACATTTGCAAACCAAAGACTTTATTGATTCATATCAGCATAGTTATGTTTATAAATGTAGAAAATAATTCATTTGTTAGCTAGTCTTTTTTGTCCAGCCTTAACAGTTTAGATTACTCACATTAATATTTTATATTTTAAGAGCCTCGGTGGTTCAGGGGTAAGAACGTGTGCCTTTGAACCGAAGGGTACTGGGTTCGATTCCAGGGTACTCCTTTCACTTTTTCAGTACAAACTGTAAAATTAACATCAACTGAGGTTTTGGCATTGTATTTGAGCAAGTTGAATGTCTGCACGTGCCGCCCTTCGGAGGGGGCTTAAAGCCGTCGGTCCCATGTCTATGCGATGTTGGGCACGTTAAAGATCCCTACCCTCTTTACAGAAAGGCAGGGGTTCGGCAAAATTTCCAGGATAGTGAGGTGAAACTGCTCCCTGGCGTCGCCATAGTCGCGGAAATAGGCCGACGTTAACAAAACAAAACACAACACATTTTATATTTTACATTTCATTTAAATTGTATTGTATCTTTTGTAACTTAAGTTAACTTAAGTTAAATAAATTTAACTTTACAAAGTTGCTCTGAAGGTACCGCTTGAGATATTTTAGTGATATCTAGTACGGAGAGACAGCTAATAAATATGCATTTTTTCAATAGAATTTTTTTAGCTTTAACAGTGTCATGCGTACGTGCACTGACTTCGATGATTTTGAATTAAAAAAAATAGTATGCCAATGATTTTCACCAAGTAAAAATTATTTTTGATATCCTCGTTCTATTGGAAACATAAGAGCTCTAGTTGTTTTGCTGCAATGCGCTATTTTTGAGTAAAAAAATAAAAACTGTCATATTGTTCGAGAAAATTAATGTAGGTAATTACTGTGCCATAAAACTATCAGTTTTCTTAAATCAGCATTTTATTCATCCTTACATTTTTTCATGCAGCACACCCAAAAACCTTGGGCACGAGCCGCCACTGACTACAACACACTACAACACACTTTCTGCGTCCAGACATTTTAGCGAATTTCTCGTAGAACGAACGAACGGAAGATGTTCGTATCTCCAAAGATAACAAAGCTATGACAATTAAATTTGGCATACACGTTTCTATTGTCCAACTTGCTCTACACGAAAAAATTCAGATCCCTAAGGCAAAAGAAAAAAAGTTATAGGCATTTTAAGAAAAAAAAATTGGGTGCCACTGGTGATCAGAGGAAAGCACAAGAACGAAATATTTTGTGTGATTAGCAAAACTAGTTGAATACTACATCCATTACTTGACGCAAAAACGTCAAGAAAAAGCAGAAAAAATATTTTGAAAATTTCATAATTTTTCTTCTTCAAACATCAAAGTCGCGATTTGAAACGTCAAAATTTGCAAAGAAGTGTGTTTTACAAAGCCTTATCATTCAGCTTCAACCACATCATTGTTCTTTATTTTACTAAAATATTTTCAGAAAATCCATTTCAAATAAACCCTCTTTCTGATGCTTCGGCAGTAGTTTCAGCTATAGAGTTTATGGTTTAATAGTCTATATATTAGCAAATTTTTGGTAGAAAAAATTCGTAATTGAGAAGAACGTGACTTATCAATTTTAAGATGTCTTCAAATGAGCGCGAACTAGAACCCCTAAAACCCATATAGGGGGTCAGTTTCAGTTTTTGTCTGTTTACACATATACAGAGTGACGCTTTTCTACGGTAAAACTTAATATATCCGTTAGTATACAAGATATGAGAAAAAAGTATATACGTTAATTATAGGGTATCTCGAGCTGCCTCTTATAAACCTATTTTGACTATCACAGGCTGGCCCATAAGTCGTTGGTGATACACACTTTATTTTTTTAATAGAACACCCCCTTATTTTATTGCATTTTGGTGTTTTTCAGCGAATTATAATGCATGTTTGTAAGAAACAAATTTTTGCAAATTTTCATATATTTTTTTTCAATTTTGGTCCTTAAGCTGTTTGTGAATAATTATATCCTGACAAATGTGTAAACAGCTTAAAGAGGTTCGTTGGCCAGGAAAATCGGACCAGTTTTTTTCTGGACCTTTTAAGGTTTATTTTCGGAAAATCTTTGTACTTTCTGAAACAACAAAGCTATTTTAATGAAATGCCGTAGATTGTTACTAATATATAGGTTATACTGCCAACCAAATGTCCTGCTTTTAAAAACAATACATATTTGCCATTAAAAGCATTTTTACGGAAATTCACTACCATAACGCACTTGCTGCGCCCCGTCGTTTTATTTACTTCATTTATTTGAATTAAATGACGTCGACACTCGATTACGGTTCTGCTAAGGTTTATAAAAAGTCAGGAAATAATAAAAACACAGTGAGATGAACAAAGCACTTTATCAGGCAGTCGTCGTCTAGGCTCCGTGGACTGACCAAAGTTATGCGATGACTCACCGGAAACCTCACACTTCTTCCATACACAACTTCGCTTCCGCATTTGTCTTATTGAACACTGCAGACGTGGAAAAACCTCTGATTCTCGTTTATCTGGTTACAATATGTTTTATGTTTGATATCACGCATAGAAAGAGTCCCTACAGCGATTCCAATTCTTGGAAATTCCTTTCCGCCTCTTGCAACTGACAACCTGATGTTGAAAAGGTTGTGTATATGGCAAGTGTCACCAATATTATGTGCATTATATACTGACTGTATAAAAACAGGAGAGGAGTAAGAGTTGACCAGTTTTAATCAAAGTTGGTTGGTAAGACTTTCGGAAAAGTCTGACGATCGGTTCCTCTCTAATGGTGAATTTTCTTAAAGATAATTCACTAAAGATAACTTTTGTACATTTTCTTTCTCTTTCCCGTTTTAATTACAGATTAGGTATCAAATTTGAATGTCACATATTTTTTAGCATATTTTGGAATAAAAGAATATTTAGTCAATTTCTTCTTGAGATAGCTCGTATTAGTTTCAGTTTCTTTGCCTAAATGTTGCCAATTTTGATGTTTTAAATCGCGACTCTTGACGTTCTAAGAAAAGCCCCAATTTTTTTTTTTTAAATGCCTATAACCTTTTTGTCTTTTAACCTACAGAGCTAAATTTTGGTAGGTAATTTATCTAGAATGATATAAACCCACGAACCACAAACAGACATAAGTTTTGGCACATGGTTCACCCCTTATAATACAAACACGCGTACCAAATCGGGCTGCCCTTACTTTCTTAATTTCGGAGATATATTTTTTTTCGAAAGTAAACACAAAATTTTCCGGGAAAACCTGGGCCGATTTTCCTGGTTAACGAACTTGTCCAAGCCACTTGCAAAAGGAAGGTATTCACCAACTTTAATCAATATCGGTCTATTATTTTTTTGAGTTATCGGTGTGATACATATGTATATATATATATATATATATATATATATATATATATATATATATATATATATATATATATATATATATATATATATATATATATATATATACAGGTGTTTCTAAATTGATGCGAAAAATTTTACAGGGTAATTCTTTGGCAAAAAATAAGGGGTGTCTTTTTAATAAAGTTTTTCTTGATACCCCTTCTCCTCCAAGTTACAGCCCTTTGAAATTTTGGCAAAAAAAAGTTTTCATTAAATTTCTCTGTTATTAAATAATTTGAAACAACTTAATTTTGAATATGCATAAGGCTAACAAAATGACAGTTTTAAATAGATTTTGTAACCCTATAATGTTATCACAAGAGGGTGAAAAAACCTACCCTTACATTATTTTTTATTAGTACTTTTTATTGTGTGTACGGTTTTCTATTAAAAAAACATGATTTAGAAAGAAGGATTCATTTAGCAACTTTTTTATGTCCTGACATTTTCTCATAAAATTGCTAGTTTCATCACAAAAAAATAAAATATTACTCAGATCGATGTCACATGAATTTACAGTGGTTGTTATTTACTGAAAAATCAAGTACGTCGTAGGCTGTCAAATAACGTCATAATTACACTAATATGTTAATATGTATTGTTTTGGCTTTTAATAATTTCCAAAAATTCATAATAAGAAACAACAACTATTGTACTACTGTTTTATAATTAATAATTAACAAACTAAGAAACGAAAAGAAATATTAACAAAATGTCAGTACGTATCATCATAATACATGTTGAAAATGCGCCCCCCCCCCCCTTTCGGAGAGAACGCATGACTCTAGTCTTTTTCTCATTGAACTTCGTATTCTATGAAAAATACCGGGTGTGCTTCTTATAGTATCACTTGATGCGATAATACGATTTATGAGGTCATCCATGTTTTCAACATGACTTGAATAAACTAAGGTTTTCAGAAAACCCCAAAGGCAAAAATCCAACGGATTCAATTCAGGAGATCGGGCAGGCCAATTCTGTGGGCCTCCTCGACCTATCCAACGATTTGGGTAAACTTGGTTCAATTAGTCACGAGCGCTGATACTAAAATGAGCCGTAGCCCTGTCGTGCATGTACCACATTTGTTGTCTAATTTGTAAAGGAAAATTTTCAAGAGGTAGGGGCCACTCTTCTTTGAGTAGATGACAGAACACTTCTCCATTCAGTCTTATCGGAGGAAAATATGGTCAAAAGTCATCACCAATGACAGCAAGCCATACATTTAATGAAAACTTGTGTTGAAAATGAGATTCCGTAATTTCGTGTGGGTTTTCTTCAGACCATTTGTGGTTATTATGAAAATTTCTAATAGATTCTCGTGGAAAGTTGGCCTCATCAGTAAATAAAATACGAGACAAGAACTGTGGAATTTGCGTGATCATTTGAAGCATCCATTGACAAAAAATTAAACGAGGTAAAAAATCACGAGGTAGGAGCGCTTGAACTCGTTGGATATGGTAGGGATACAGTAGTTGTTCTTTTAAAATTCTAAATACCGTGGAATAGCTGACATTTAAGACTTGAGCGATTCTTCTTGTACTTGTACCAGTAGATTCTTCAATTAAATTGTGGATAGTCTCTTTAAGTGCTACAGTTCTTACTTCTCTAGAACGCCCGCAATCGGCGGCACTTCTTGAAAATTTTCCTTCTTCTTGCAGACTTTGATGAATGCGTGCGAGTATGCTGTGATGGGGTACAGTTCTATTTGGATATAACTCAGTGTAGAGGCGCTGTGCTCTTAATACATTGCCATTAGCACGGCCATATTCAAAATGCATATCTGCCATTTCGGAATTGGTATAATTTACCATTTTATTCACTTATTTGTTCTAAGTGTTTAAAAAATTCTCGATAGATTGACAACAACCAGAACAATTAATATTAGTGTAATTATGACGTTATTTGACAGCCTACCACGTACTTGATTTTTCAGCAAATAACAACCACTCTGTAAATTTATGTGACATCGATCTGAGTAATATTTTATTTTTTGGGGATGAAATTAACAATTTTATGAGAAAATGTCAGGACACAAAAAAGTTGCTAAATGAATATTTCTTTCCAAATCATTTTTTTTTTATAGAAAACGGTACACACAATAAAAAGTACTGATAAAAAATAATGTAAGGGTAGGTTTTTTCACCCTCTTGTGATAACATTATAGGGTTACAAAATTCATTTAAAACTGTCATTTTGTTAGTCTTATGCATCTGCAAAATTTCGTTTTTTTAAATTATTTCATAACGGAGAAATTTAATAAAAACATTTTCTTTGCCAAAACTTCAAAGGGTTGTAACTTAGAGGAGAAGGGGTTTCAAGAAAAACTTTATTAAAAAGACACCCCTTATTTTTTGCCAAAGAATCACCCTGTATATATATATATATATATATATATATATATATATATATATATATATATATATATATAAATTGTGTAACTGACCCCGGGTATGTGTTCTAGGGGGCCTAATTAGCGCTCATTTAAAGAAAGTTTTTCAAAATTCAAAAGTCGTTATATTCTCATTAGTGAATTTTTTTTTATAGATAAGTCACTAAAACATTTTTAACATTAAAACATTAAAAACATTTATTTACAAATTCGCTACCATATCTTACTTGCTGAGTCCAGACTTTTTTCAATAAAAAACAAGTAACAACCTCTGCTCTTTGATAAAGGGGGTAATTTGAATCCAGGAGACTACCCTTGTAGCTATATTTATCCATTATAATTGATTGATTTCTCCAGCAACTTAGACCGGGAATCTGACAGAATCTGAGATCTGCGTTAATTATTATTAATTGTGTATTGATGTTCCCAACAATTAAGGGTTCAGGCATTAGCCTTCAATAGTCTCCACGCCTGATTCAACTTCGCAAGTTGCAAAGTACGATCGTTTTGTTCATCCACTTTAATTGCCCTCACGTAATTACCCAATTTTATTGCTACAATTGCTTCAATTGTTGCTCGACAAAGTCTTACCCTCCTGCTTGTGTGATTTGTTGAGGAAGTCAGACACTAAGTTTAGAGAACAATATTATTTAGCGTTGTAATACACTAATCGAGTGGATCTTAGATGATATATTAAACTGGAGACGATGGTCACTAAGTGAAGATTGGAACCTGTGATGAGAACTGATAAGCACACTTGGATAACCGAAATCAACACAACACAATTTAAAAAGTTCGGGACGCTGTAATTGCGTTAAGATTATGAATTTTCATTAAATGCTTCAAATTTAAATAACTCAATTTTCTATAAACTTAGAAAGTTGAATTTTGGTCAGTAGTAAGACACTTCCCGAGGCAACATATCTATTAAATTTCACTAAAATATCATTGTAATTTTCGGAGATAAAATTTTTTTTCGAAATAAAACTCAAAAATTTTCCCGGAAAACCTTGTCCGATTATCCTGGGTAACGAACTCATCCAAGCTATTCATCAAAGAAAGGTACTTGAAGGGTTTCATCCAAATCGGTTAATCACTTTTTGAGCTATTGGTTGGATATATAGAGGCTGGCGCATTGAAAACGAAACAGACCGATTTGCGTCCAGATAATTTTTTTTTAAGAAACGCTGAAACACATAAATTTTAATATTGAGGGTGACATGTTTTGACATAAAACTGAACTCTGTCACATCAACCCCTTAAGGGTGGTGATAACAACCCTTATCTATTAAATAGGGAACATAGGTCGAGTGTTACACCATCTGAAAGCTCTTTCTTTTCTGAATTCAGCGGACTATTTTTTTTGTTAAAGTTTTATCAACCCGTTTAAAAATTATTCACAGTTGGAGTTGCAAGAACGTATTTCATTCATTGTGATAAGATATGCACTAATTAGTCAATTTTTCGTTAAAAAAAACTCAAAAACAGAACCAAACGTTCTAAAATGTTTTTTTAGTCAAGTAAGTGTTCAAATTGTTGACCACCAGCTTCCATACAAAAGTACAAATTTTGTTCAAAACGAGCTCTGACATTCTGGAGTTATTAGACGGCATGCTTCAACAATGCGTCGTCGTAATTCTTCCAGAGACTCCGGTTCTGTTGCGTAAATTCTAGTCTTTAAATTGCCCCATAGAAATAAGTCTAAAGGAGTTAAATCCGGTGATCTAGGGGGCCACTCAATAGCACCTCTACGCCCAATCCATTGTTCTGGAAACTCTCTGTTCAAAAACTCCCTAACACGTTGTGAAAAATGCGGAGAAACACTAATTGATTTTCTTGATAGCGATCATCATTTTCAACAATGTAAATTAGTGGAGGGTAAACGACATCTTATAGTAACTCCAAATACGTTACGCCACTCAAATTGCCATCAAGAAAAATTGGTCCTATTAAACGGTCTCCAAAAATGCCAGTCCAGACATTCAATTTCTGTGGAGTTTGAGTGTGGACTTCGCGAAAATTTCTTGGATTATTATCTGCCCAATAACGACAATTATGACGATTGACTGTAGAGTTTAATAAAAACGTACACTCGTCTGAAAAACAGATATTGAGCAGAAAGTTCCCGTTATCAGCTATTCGTGCAGTCATAACTTCACAAAACTCCAGCCACCGATCAAAATCATCTTCATTCAGTTGTTGTACAAGATGAATTTTATACGGGTGAAATTTATGATGCTTCAATATTCGCTGAATAGTTCTTCTTTTGATGTTTGAAACAGTGGCCAATTTTCTCGTGCTAAAAGTTGGGTCTACAGCAATATGTCCTAAAACTTCAATCTCAGTAGTCTCATTTCTAACCGGAAATTCACGTTCAGGATCCCGTTTTTTGTTGGCTACTGAACCACTTTGTCAAAACTTTGCAACTAACTCCAAAATATATTTTCTGTTAACATGTCTGTTCGGATGTCGTTCACTAAACAAATTTGCGGTACGGTTTGCACAGTCATCGTTTTTGAAAAAAAAAGAGTAATTATTTCAACTCTTTCTTCTACAGAATACACCATTGTGAAATTAATTTTCGGTAGTACTATCAAGTATCAAACTGGCCGATAAACTGAAATAATAAACCGTATTTCTCTCATTGCCGATAAGAAATATTCTGATAGTTAATTTTTTATTTACAAGCCAACAAAACATTGATTATCAGCACATTTCTTATGAGAATGAGTGACATGCGTTTTTGCATCTTCAACTGTGAATAATTTCTAAACGAGTTAAGAAAACTTCCAAAAAAATTAGTGTGATGGATTCAGAAAAGAAAGAGCTTTCAAATGATGTAACACTCGACCCATGTTCCCTATTTAAAATTTAAGGGTTTTTATCACCACCTTAAGGGGTTGATGTGAGATTGAGTTTTATGTCAAAAAATGTCCCCCTCAATATTAAAATCAAAGTGTTTCAGCGTTTCTTAAAAAAAAATTCTCTGGACGCAAATCGGTCTGTTTCCTTTTCAATGCGCCACCCTATATATATATATATATATATATATATATATATATATATATATATATATATATATATATATATATATATATAAACTGAAAGTGACCCTAAAGATGAGTTCTAAGGGGCATAGAATTTTTTTAAAGAAAATTCACTAACAAGTGAAACGCTCGTTGGGCAATTAAAATTGTGTTGCGGTAATTTGTGTTCTACAACTGTACTAATAAGTGCTCTAATAAGATTAAGGCGCAGGCAAAAGTTAGTTTTAGGATTGTATTTTGAATATTGCTAAAATAGATCCATACACTAAATACACTCCTGTTTAATAAGCTTTATTCTTGAATGTGCGGTCAATCTGTTATCATGACGGAAACCTCTATTTATTTAAGCTGTAGTACATTTGCTACATTTCATTCTCTTATAACCCATGTTTACTTTGGCGGGTCAACGTTCAGCTTTGTACAAGTTTCCTTGGTATCAACAATTTGATTGATTGTGTCAAGCGGCGTCTAACGCAAACAAATAGGCAGTTCAATATGAAAAACGATATCCACGTTTATTAAATTCTTGCCGCAATGTAGGACGAATGAAATTTTCATGGGAGATCGATCTAATACCATTTGGAGCATTATTTAGTGAATATTAATGATAGCACGTCCTGAAAGGGACCTGTGCATGTTTGTACAGTTCTATTAGGCGAATGAAAAGTTTTTACGAGAAGGTTCGTGATGTTAGATTCTGATGTAGTTTCTTACGGCTTGGCTGCCAGGGTTCAAGACTGGAAAGGCTTGCGTAAAGTAGATGAAAAATGGATAGCTAAAGTATTTTCTTGTATCGTGCATTTTGTGTATTTGTCGGTGGGATATTTACGTGACTTAGACCAGTACCGGGCCAGGGAGTGGTTTTACCTCCCTTTCCTTGGAGTTTGATTGTATCCACCTTTTTGACAGAAAATGGTGAATTTTTCAGGTGCCAAGCATTCCGTGATACACAGAAGCGATATTTAAACACAATATGACAATCTTGGTTGTGTAAAGTAAGTTTTAAACATAATCTTTAGTAGAAACTGTACCATCTGATATTTTGTATGATATTTGACGACACGGCGAAGTGGGGCTTAAGTGGTTTGAGGTTTTAATAACCACCTAATTTTTGTACACAGATAACATAAAAAAACTGAAATGTTTAATGCATCTGAAACTAGAGGTGCTTTACCCATTTACTAGTTGAAAGAGAGTCATTTAGAAAGGACTTGTTCGTAGTGTAATTTTATAGTAAAAGATTAATTATATTGTCACAACGAACACTCTGGAATGACATTTCGGGAATAGCCCAGAGGTAACAGGTGTAGAATAGTTTAGAATAGTGTGGAACGTCTAGAATCTCTATAGAAAAGTATAAATAGACGATCGATGCACAGAATAAGTTAGTTCAGTATTGAATAAGGTGGTGTAAAGAAGTGATCATAGAGTATAAAGAGAATTAACAGTAAATGTTGTGGTATTGGAAGCGATCATAGGAGGCGATAGTGAAATATAATTCTATGGACATTTAATAATAGAGAAGAGATATATTTTAGTTGACACTGGTGTTGGAAAATAGTTGGTAATAATAAATTAGTAGTTTGGAAAGCTGTGTTTTGTTAGTAAGCAAATCAAGAACCCCGTAGAACGTAACAACTGGTATCAGAAGCGGGATTTTCAAGCTGCTACTGGAAACATTTTCCAGAATATTCGTTGAACAACGTGAAAACTTCTAAAATCTCTGAAAGATCAGTGTCAGCAGTGATTCATAACTGGGTGTGTTCTTGAAACAGAATAAACTGTGTATCAGCTTTAAGTACCTCTATGCCTAAGACACGTAGCGCAACAGCCAATATGGACGCCCAGCTATTGGAATTGATTAAATAAATGAAAGAAGAGGCCAGAAAAAGAGATGAAGAAGCCAAAGAAGAAATGAGAAAAAGAGATGAAGAAGCCAGAAGAAGAGACAAAGTAGCGAAAGAAGAAATGAGAAAGAAGATGAAGAGGCCAAAGAAGAAATGAGAAAAAGATGAAGAGGTCAGAAGAAGAGACGAAGAAGCCAAAGAAGAAATGAGAAAAGATATGAAGAGGCTAGAAAAAGAGACGAAGAGATAAAAGAGGAACTGAGAAAAAGAGTCGAGGAAGCCAGAAGAAGAGATAAAGAAACAAAGAAAATTCTGCAAGAGCAAGCCAACAGAATTGAGAATATTACTTCGTGTGTGGACGAACGTATGAAGCAGGTAAAAGACGACATCTTCCAGCAAGTATAAAGCAGAGTAAGGGGTATCAGCGACGATGAACATGACAAGCTGACGAATATACAAGAGGCAGTGCATCATAAAATACAATCACTAGAAAATAAGTGCAAAACCCTAGCCAAAGGAAACATCAGGCTCGAAGATAGCCCGGTCGCAAGAATTAAGGTTCCCACATTTGATGGCTCAGTCCCGTGGGGTATTTATCTACGCCAATTTGAAGCCGCTGCTACAGCAAATGGTTTGGGCGAGAAAGAGAAAGTGACCTCGTTAATAGTAGCTCTCAGAGGAGGTGCCCTCGACGTGCTTCAAGGAATTCACAGGGAGGAACAGAACAGTTTCGACAGCATTCGGTATTACCTAGAAATGAGATTTGGAGACCACAATCTACAACAGCTGTATCAAACTCAGCTAAAAAGTCGCTGTCAGAAATCAGGCAAAAGTCTGCAGCAATTCGAAGCCGACGTTGCCAGACTAACGCGACCAGCTTACCCCGCAGCTCCGGTGGAGTTTTTGAACCAGCTGTCGCTGCAAACATTCATTGACGGCATCAGGGATACCGACACTCAACAGGCACTGAGGATGGCGAGACATAAAAACTTGAACGATGCTTTGGCACATTCGCTAGAATTTGAAGGTGCCAAGCAAGTTTCTAAAGGCAACGTGAGAGTTCGCAGTCTCCACGTCTCGGGAGACGAAAATAAAACTGTGTTATCCACGGTCATGCAGTTACTACAGAAATTATGGGAAGGTCCTTATAAGGTGGTCATAACGATCAATGACGTTGTCTATCGCATTCAGAGGAGCCCGAAGAGCAAGATGAAGGTGGTCCATATGCACAGACTTACGCCGTACCAAGAAATGTCAGAATTCGACCGGGGCGATCGAATATAAGAGGGGGCAGTGTCACAACGAACACTTCTGGAATGACATTTCTGGAATAGACCAGAGGTAACAGGTGTAGAATAGTTTAGAATAGTGTGGAACGTCTAGAATCTCTATAGACAAGTATAAATAGACGAGCGGTGCACAGAATAAGTTAGTTCAGTATTGAATAAGGTGGTGTAAAGAAGTGATCATAGAGTATAAATCGAATTAACAGTAAGTGTTGTGGTATTGGAAGCGATCATAGAATGCGATAGTGAAATGGACATTTAATAATAGAGAAGAGATATATTTTAGTTGACACTGGTGTTGGAAAATAGTTGGTAATAATAAATTAGTAGTTTAGAAAGCTGTGTTTTGTTAGTTTCAAATCCAGAACCCCGTAGAACGTAACAATATTTAACACAGTGCATATTAGTTTATGTGATAACTGAATTTGGAAGCTCAGGTGAGTACCTGCTTGCTAAGTGTCTTGGTTCATTATAGCTAATAATATAATTCAGATAGCAGTAGTTATTAGGAAAAAATACCTGGATTGGTTATTATACAGGGGGATTAAATATTTACTGACAATTGCTAGATATTTAGAAATTATAGTAAGAGCCACATGTGCTGTAGTTATATGGTTACTAATTAGACTGTCTCATGTAGTTATAGTGATCGGGTCTCGGATCTGCTTTGTCTGGCAGGCAGGGGTCAAGTGGAGGACCCCCGGGTGGGACACACAAATGTAAGACCTGTAAGGTGCCATAACCTCTGGATATGTAAAGTTGCGGGTACGTTTGGACAGCGTGCCTGGTCTGCTGTGTCCAGCCGCGCTACCTTAGGCCTAAGGTAAAGGCGTGGATAAATCAGGGCACTTGTGTAATAATGCTGGCATAATATGCCTTATTAATGAGTTGTTGCAATTATAGACTTATAAAGACAGTTGTTTTAGTACCATATTTAAGGAATATTTAGGATATTGAACTTGTCTTGATTTAAATAGGGGATTTAGATTAGACAAGGTTGAGCTGGATACTTACAGTGGTTTATCTTTTATTGCACATGTTTAGAAATTACAAGCACGTCCTTCTCTTCTGTCAACTAAAGCGGTGAGTGTCGACTAATATGTGTTTGTTTACTTAAAAACATAAATGATATCCTGACGGCCCTCTATCTGTGACTTGTGTGTTACAGTTGCTGTTGATTTTACAGTTTGTCCTAAGAAAAACAAAGCGAGTCAAAGTTTCTATCGCGATTTAAACCCACGCCAGTTAGCTTTACAGGTACATAATTCAACAAACTTTATTATGTCAGGGTCTTTATACAGGGTGGCGCATTGAAAACGAAACAGACCGATTTGCGTCCAGAGAATTTTTTTTAAGAAACGCTGAAATACGTCAATTTTAATATTGAGGGGGACATATTTTTACATAAAACTCAACTTTGTCACATCAACCTCTTAAGGGTGGTGATAACTACCCTTATTTTTTAAATAGGGAACATGGATCGAGTGTTACATCATTTGAAAGCTCATTATTTTCTGAATTCAGCACACTAATCTTTTTTTGGAGTTTTATTAACTCGTTTAAAAATTATTCACAGTTGGAGTTGCAAGAACGTATTTCATTCATTGTGATAAGAAATGCACTAATTAGTCCATTATTCGTTAAAAATAAATAAAAAAACAAAACCAAACGTTCAAAAATGTTTATTCATTTAAGTAGGTGTACAAATTGTTGACCACCAGCTACCATACAAAAGTACAAATTTTGTTCAAAACGAGCTCTGACATTCTTGAGCATTTGTGGAGTTATTAGACGGCATTATTCAACAATGCGTCGTCGTAATTCTTCCAGAGACTCCGGTTCTGTTGCAAAAATTCTACTCTTTAGATGACCCCATAGAAAGAAGTCCAAAGGAGTTAAATCTGGTGATCTAGGGGGCCACTCAATAGCACCTCTACGCCCAATCTACTGCTCTGGAAACTCTCTGTTAAAAAACTCCCTAACACGTTGTGAAAAATGCGGAGGAGCTCCATCTTGTTAAAACACTAATTGATTTTCTTGATAGCGATCATCATTTTCAACAATGTCAATTAGTAAAGAGTAAACGATATCTTCTAGTAACTCCAAATACGTTTCGCCACTCAAATTGCCATCAACAAACGGTCAATTAAACGGTCTCCAAAAATGTCAATCCAAACATTCAATTTCTGTGAAGTTTGAGTGTGGACTTTGTGTGAAAATTTTTTGGATTATTATCTGCCCAATAACGACAATTATGACGATTAACTGTAGAATTTAATAAAAACGTACACTCGTCTGAAAAACAGATATTGAATAGAAGATTCTCGTTATCAGCTATTCGTGCAGTCATAACTTCAGAAAACTCCAGCCAAAATCATTTTCATTCAGTTGTTGTACAAGATGAATTTTATACGGGCCAGTTTTATAGTGCTCAAAGTTGGGTCTGCAGCAGTTTGTCCTAAAACCTCAATCTCAGTAGTCTCATTTCTAACCGAAAATTCACGTTCAGGATCCCGTTTTTTGTTGGCTAGTGAACCACTTTGTCGAAACTTTGCAACTCACTCCAAAATGTATTTTCTGTTAACATGTCTGGTCGGATGTCGTTCATCAAACAAATTTGCGGTACGGTTGGCATAGTCATCGTTTTTTAAAAAAAGGGTAATTATTTCAACTCTTTCTTCTACAGAATACACCATTGTGAGATTAATTTTCGGTAGTACTATCAAGTATCAAACCGACCGATAAACTGAAATAATACACCGCATTTCTCTCAATCGGATAAGAAATGTTCTGATAGTCAATTTTTTGTTTACAAACCAACAAAACATTAACTATCAGCACATTTTTGCGTCTTCAACTGAGAACAATTTTTAAACGAGTTGATAAAACTTGCAAAAAAACTGGTGTGCTGAATTCAGAAAAGCTTTCAAATGATGTAACACTTGACCCATGTTCCCTAATTAAAATATAAGGGTTGTTATCACCACTCTTAAGGGGTTGTTGTGACAAAGTTGAGTGTTATGTCAGAACATGTCCCCCTGAATATTAAAATTGACGTGTTTCAACGTTTCTTAAAAAAAATGTCTCTGGACGCAAATCGGGATGTTTCGTTTTCAGTGCGCCACCCTATATATGAGCATACGTACAGATGTATTTCTAATACCTAACTACAATGTTTTAATTTTAGTTAAGCTTTTACAAGGTGTGTGGTTTTTTTTTAAATTGTTTACGAGTCGTGGGGTATCTCTCAATTGACTTGATGTATAAATAAATGGTATACACAAAGAAGACGAACATAAAAATGCCGTATGATTTCAATATTCAATGCACTATTATTTCACGAGACTTAAATTGGGAATTAATGTGAAGTGTTCCCGCTTTCATCTCTGGTCGGGAGTTACCATGGAAACTCTTTAATCTATAAATCTTGACCAGATCTAACTGCAAAGTGACAAATTTAATAAGCTAATGATTTTTGACATTGTAACCGTCCTTAAACAAAAACAAACAAAAAACTGGAGACGTGGTACATTGTGATTGACCTCAAGTGGATTTGAATCTGTTTGATAGTGAGGTCACTTTTGCCTAATAGCCCTACCCTAAAAGCATCTATCTATCAGATTATTATTATTATTTAGACTAGAAGCACTTTAGGAGGTTGGCAGATGTTGATATGGTTTGATACTCACGCTCTTTTCTGTGTTGCTGTACCTGGAGTCCTATTTTTGTGAGCGCCTCAGGCTAGTGCCTGGTTATATAAAATATAAGGAATCTAGATAAACGATAAATAGAATTTATTAATTGTGTTGCTGCCAAACAGGAGAGATATTAGGGAGGAATTTCTCTTCAATTAAACAGATATGTTAATGTAACAATAAGATTAAATTTATTCATATAAATAAATTTGGGATAGCAAAGAAAATCCAATTAACATGGTTGGCAAATTTCAAATAAATATTAACTCATACACAAATAAATATCAGATAAACAGCAAGAGTTTCACGAAAAAGAAATTATCATTTTATAAAGCATATGACAAAATAATAAAATAAAATGGTCCAAGTTTACAAAAAGATATTAACATTACACATTTGAGGTATATTAGGGATCAAATGCGGCATTTCACAGCTCAAAAGTAAATACAAATTATTGTTTAAATTGCTTGACGTTCATCAATTAGTTGGGTTAATTTTTCAATGAATTAACTGGCCAGTCCTTTGAGTGAGGCTCCATTTAAGAAAAATATTACTATATGAAATTTCTACTTTAATGATGGTCGATGAAAAATGTAAAAAAAAATGTACAGGTTAAATATTTTACAAGCAAAAATCTGTTAATTACAATTTCAAGTACTATGTATTTAAATTCACAATATTAACAGAATTATAAAGAATAAACAGGAAATTTACAGTTGCCCTTTTTACTGGCACTCTTAAAGTTCAAGTTTGATCATGTTACTTTGAAAATTCAAATTTTAAAGGTTCAAATAACTGACTGCTGCGAAAAAGGTTTTGATTGCACCATAAAACAAATAAAGTACAACTCACCAAACCCTGATACCTGGGGTTGCCTGTTGAACCTTTGAAGATGCTGTCTAGTAGAGTCAACGATCAGGGCCTACATAGGCTCACCAATTCCAATACGAGATGGGAGGTTGGAGAGAAGAAGTGGTACTTTCCATGAACGTTTATTGGGCAGGTGGATCTTGTTGCTCCAATACTGGGGGAGATAATTTGGCCCCTAACATCAAATAAACAACCATCTTATGTCGATGTTCGGAATCAATTTGACTGAAATCTCTCTACAGCAACTAAATGTAAATCGGCTCAAGTGAAATTTATAATGCCAACTGATTCAGAGCTCGGTAATAATCAGAAACTTTGTGTGATTATTTTTAGGGATTCACCAGGTCGGTGAACAAAGGATCACTGCTTAACTCGCGTTTTTTTGCTAAACATGTTGTTAATTTAAATTCCAAAAACCGATCAAATGATATTAAACAATGACTGGTAACTGTTGTTAGATAGTATAGAGAACAAAAAGGAATTTTATCACCTGTTTTAAGATAATTATTAGCCACGTTAATTAGAACGATGTTAACTTGTCAACCGCCTAGCTCACTCTCCCTGCTGGCAAGTCAATCTTCCTCTTGCCAGAGCTGCACGAAAAATTCTTACCGTGACATGTTAGTGGCTGTGCGCGAGCTCTTTCTATCTTCCTTTCTTCGAATGAGACAAAACGAGACCTCTAATCGGTGGCGAAACCACGACGTCTTCTATACACACCTCAAAACAATAATGGACTTGGTCCACCGTTTTAAGCGTTTTTCTAGATTTCATCATAATTACGTCAGCTTCTGTTATTTACCTAGAATTTCAGGACAATAGAGATATTCATTTTTCACAACAAAAATGCAACGTCTTTCAATGCTTGGTTTTCAACGCATATTATAGGGAATTCAGTGCGGGTGTTACGATATAGAATTTCTTAGCGAATTTTTAATGAAAAATTTTGAAATCAAAGCATAAATTGCCTTACAGATTTGGATTGGATTGTCGGCTATTAATTAAGTCTCTGACGGGTTCATTTTGAATATTTGAAGTAGTAATGACACGCAATCGTTACAACATATAGTGTGTGTGTTTTGTTTCTTTAACATCGGCCTATTTCCGCGACTATGGCCAATCACCGACGCCAGGGAGCAGTTTCACCTCACTATCCTGGAAATTTTGCCGAACCCCTGTCTTTCTGTAAGGAGGGTAGGGATCTTTAACGTGCCCAACATCGCATGGACACGGGACCGACGGCTTTACGCCCCCTTCGAAGGGCGGAACGTGCAGACATTCAACTTGCTCAAATACAATGCCAGAACCTCGGTTGATGTTAATTTTACAGTTTGTACTGAAAAAGTGAAAGAAGTACGCCGGGATCGAACCCAGTACCCTTCGGTTCAAAGGCACACGTTCTTACCTCTGAACCACCGATGTTCTAACATATAGTGAAATGCATACTTCTCTTCAGTGTACAAAATTTTATGATTATTTTTTATAACGTTTGATGATATTTCTTTCGACGTTTTTAATTATTTAACATTCTAGTGGCAACTCATTCTTATGAGAATTCGCTATCATAACGCATCATCTGCGTCCAGATTTTTACCTTTTCCTTGTAAATATGACAGAGAAAGCAAAAAGGAAAGAGTCTCATCATTAGAGACAGCCTTTTTATGTCCTACAGATAATTTAATATTAAATAATTTGCAAATCCCACAAAAATCGACAAGTCAGGGTTCAGCTCACATGTAACATGTAGCCGTTCCACAACAATGTACAAACGAATCTAATCAATGTCTCATTATCCCGACAGACACGAACACGCTCCTGTTCGAGCACTTGTACTTATCCAGGTTTATTACAGATTCTGGGCATTTGTTCCATATAAATTTCAAATCATGACAACGGGTAGCACATTTTCATTTAAATATGTCGAACGTGTTTGATACGGGCTATCATTCATTTACGAATTCAATTACACCGAAAATGTATTTAGTATAATACACTAAGTTTAAAGTGTGTATAATTATATTTTAGTGAATTTTCGTAGAAACAAATCACTAATGGGGAGATCCCGACTTTTGAATTGTGAAAAAAAATTTGCAAATGAGCGCGAGCTAGGACCCCTAGAACCCATATCCGGGGTCAGTTTCAATTTTTTATGTATATATATATATATATATATATATATATATATATATATATATATATATATATATATATATATATATATATATAGGTTAGGTTAGGTTTGAATGTGAGTGGTTCATATCGGTCCCTCCACCGCGACCATAAGGTCTATACTATATATATATATATATATATATATATATATATATATATATATATATATATATATATATATATATATATATATGTATCACACCGATAACTCAAGAAATATTTAGCGGATTTTGATCAAATTTGGTATGTGCTTTCCTTTTGTAAGTGGCTTGGATAAGTTCGTTAGCCAGGAGAATTGGACCAGCTTTTTCGTGAACATTTTGAGTTTGCTTTCGAACAAATTTCATATCTCAAAAAATAAATAAACTATGGTAACCAAATTTAGTACGTAGATTTACGTTATAAAAAGTAAACTATACACCAAAATTTAGATTTTTATGTTACAAGAAAAAAAGTTATAATAAAATATTTGGTGCCAGATCATTTTTCTTCTGTAAATATCACACTGGAGATTTAAAACGTGATATAATGCGGTTTATCATTGATAAATATTGGTAGAAATTTATATTAGAATGTTCTTGATTTATGCTACTCTTCTCATTTGTTACAAAGTTGCAAAATGTCTCTAAAATAGACCTCACATATTACGACTAAATAACTGGAGACGATTATGCGTTATCTGCCTGTAATTATTTTTTGTTTCCCAAGCTTCGTTAGCGCTGGGGCTTTCATAACTAGCTTTGAATTCTGGAATTTTGTTGCAAATGAGCGCGAAGTAGGACTCCTAGAACACATATCCGGGGACAGTTTCAATTTTTATATGTTTATATATTTCTATGTTATTTATTTTAGTATACCTGCAAATATTTATTTTAGAGCTGAGAACATATATCTTAATCATCAGGTTGGGTTCATTATAATTACAGCTAGCTTCTACTAATTAAAATTCATTAACATGTGCTATTTAAATTCATTTATTGATTTTTACTTGATCAAAAATTAATTTCGCTTTGCACAGATGGCTATACAACAATTTTACTGATTAATTAACGAAAAACAATACTTCTGGTTAATTACAATCTGTTATACATTCCATTTAATTCATTACACAAATTTTACGGTGTCTAGGTGACACATATTAAATACAAACAGAAACATTTAAAGCATTCATTACATAAACATAAATTGAAAAATTCTATTAAAACATTCAGGTAACATTATAAATAATTACACAATTACCGGTTAAACATTGATATAACATAAGCAATATACATCGACAATTCTACAGAGATCACAGTCTCTTTCTGTTCATTTCAAGCAAATTTTTTCTTATTGAAATTTATTGGCACTCAATCTTTAATTGGTGCTGTTAAAATGGTGAAATTCAAACCGCACTGATCAATTTAGGAAAAGGAAACACTTACTGAAACATTTTCCATTGGATTATATATTGTTTTTCCATTATTACTGTCCATTATTAATTATTATTTTTTTTCTAATTTGTCCATGCCATATTTTACTGCCCATTTATTGATTATTGATAGATTTAATTTATTAACATGTTGATATATTCCATATTCGTAGCACTCTGGAGGTTTTTTATAATCTCCCTTCGATGCACTCTGGAATTTCTTATGTCAACTTACATAATGATGACGATGATCACATGATCTGGTGAAATGATGCTGATGAATTCACTTGATGAAAGACCCTGGATACTCCCGGACTCTTGCTTTTATTAACTTTCTTACAGGTGAAAAAATGCTATTGTTCATCCAGCCACCTGTGTTTGAGCTTTCCGTCAAACCTTTAGTGTCTTTCTACGTTTTTTTCTTGCGCGCACATATACCTTAATACTACATAAAGTTTTGTTTTTACAAAAATCCTCTGCTCTTTTAATACATCGAGCCTTTAGGTAGCTTGGTCATACCTATTTTTACACACAATAAATCAACAGAATTGCATTTATTAGCTACAATCTCATTCTCCCTACAAAAACTGAAGCATTGTTCTTGGTTTCTTTACGGATATTTCTAGAATATATTTTTTTTATGACTCGAATGAAACTTAATATCGAGGGTTGCTACATGGGTCACTGACATTCATGTCGGGCGTTGACATCTCATGCTACACTCTTTCGTTGCTACATTAGGGTGTATACATTTATTTTATATATACTAGGATGTATAAATTTCCCGTTTCCCATTAAAATTTCGTAATCTTTTCTATTATTTACTATCTATAGCAATTTATATATATATATATATATATATATATATATATATATATATATATATATATATATATATATATATATATGTATATATGTATATATATATATATATATATATATATATATATATATATATATATATATATATATATATATATATATATGTATGTATGTATCACACCGATAAATCAGCAGGTGGAGGAACAATGGAAGAAAGCTCCTCCGAACAGTGCCTGTGCAGATATCTGTAAAAGAGAGAGATAGGTCACCAACGGCACGTTGGTGGGCAAGAGATGGTAGCATTTGGTTGAGGGTAGGGTCACCGATGAGACGTATAGCTCTCTTCTGAACGGAGTACAGGATAGCGAGCGTAAAAGCGGGAGCGGCACCCCAGATGTGGGAGCAGTTTTCGAGGTTTGGCCTTATTTGTGAGGTATATAAGGTATAGAGATTAGCTGGTGAAAAGTATTTGCAAGCCCGGAAGAGGAAACCTAATTTCTTAGAATCCGCTTCTGAAATTGATGTGACATGCCACCCTCCATGAGTCTGCGATCCTCTTCTAATTGGGCTAAAGAGACAGGCTTAGAATGTTGTATATTTGAGTGGAGGGTGCTGTCGTCCGCGTAACTGTGAAGTAGGTTAGATATGCTAGAGAGGAGGTCACTGATGTTGAGAAAAAACAAAGTAGGGGCTAAAGCTGAACCTCGAGGGACTTCTGCATTAACTGGATACAGTTTAGAGGAATGGCCATCCACGACAACAGAAATGCTCCGGTAGGAGAGGAAATTTGCTGTCCAGGTACAGAGTTTTGGTGGTAGGCCATGGGCCGGAAATTTATTAAGCAGCGCTTCGTACCAGACTTAGTCGAATGCTTTGGATATGTCTAGAGTGACAATCTGGGATTCACCGTGTAGTTCCATAGACTTGTTCCAAAAATGGGTGACAAAAGAAAGGAGGTTGGCAGTCGATCTGCGCTGACGGAATCCATACTGCCTGTGTTTTTCAGGACATTTTTGTAATTCGGTGTTTATATACTTTTACATCACTTTAGAGGCGACTGAGAGGAGAGAAATAGGCCTGTAGTTGCTATGAAGCGCTTTGGATCTTTTCTTGGGGACGGGTTGCACTCAAGCAGTTTTCCAGTTACTAGGGAATATGCCTTTATTGTTTGAAATGAGTCAGGACAGGAGGAAGTACTGGTGCGCATTTTTTAAGAAGAATTGCTGGGATCTCGTTAAGGCCAGTGGATTTCCTGGTATTAAGAGAAGAGAGCATCTTTCATACCTTTTTAATTTTGAAAATGATATCCGTCATTGTATGCGCGACTTTAAGGTCTATTTGTGGTTGAACATTTGGAGGTGAACAACGAGGCAGAAAGTTCAACCTTACTCAGGGCTGTAGAAACAATTTTATCCCTTGAAACAAGAGGTGGGAACGTGCTCTTGAAGAAATTATTCCCAATATAATCAGCAAGAGTCTAGAATGGTTTGCTGCCATTGGAGGTTGAGAGGAGTTTGTTTTTGTTGTGGTTATTAAACGAGTTTTTGCCTCAGAAAGTATGCGGACATAGCGATTTCTTGCGTCGTTAAATGCTTGACACTTTCTTGATTGGGATTGTGTAGAAGTGTTTTGTAAGCTTTGACCTTTTCAAGTCTGGCCTTGTCACAGTTTTTTGTGTACGTGAAATAAAGTATTCCATGCCAGCTTGGATAATTTCGGTGACCTTTTGTGAGATATCAGAGGGGTCAGGATGGGTGAAGCAGACAGACGCCCATGGAAATGAGGAAAAGTAATCCCGCATTTCTTCCCAGTTCGCGGAGTTGTAGTGCCAAACGATACGTGGGTGTGATGATTGTGTGACCTCGAGTTGCATTGCGCGGGAAGCAGTGACCATACCGTGGTTTGAGCGACCAAGTGGGGCGGTGACTGATGTCTTCTGGCATTCAGGATTTGTAGTAAGAAGGAGATCCAGGGGATTTATGCTGTCTGTTGGGATGCGAGGGAAGTAAGTAGGTTGCTGAACCATATTGGCTAAAGCATTGCTGACTGCAGAGGCCTCCGCTGCTCTCCCTCGTGGATCGGTTTTTGAAGATCCTAGCCATTCCTTATTATAGACATTGAAGTCACCAAGAATAGTGACCTCGGAGGAAGGATATTCAGAAGTCAGATGGTCGGTTTGTTCAGAAAGGTAGTCGAAGAGCTGGACACAGTTGTCGTCAGAAGGTGACCGGTAAATGCAACAGATGAATTTAGTCTGGTGCAGGGTAGATTGCTACGGACGTATGAGCACACACCTCCATGCAATCTAAAGGAAGCAAGGAGCTCATACACCGTGAAATTAAGGTGATTAATGGCTGTTTTGCCACTGATTTGGGTTTCGGTGAGGAAGAGGAGTTGAAGCCTATGAGCCTGAAGGAAATGGTTCAGGTTAAAAATTCAGGTTAAAATTTAGGCCACATATGTTCGAGAAAGATATGTTAAATCTTGATGCCGGTGCACTCTGCACACCCCTCTCCCGGAGATCTGAATGGAGGGGTATTTTATCTACGGAATCTTTTGTACAAGAAGGCGCCATCATCATTTTTGTTTGTAAGAGAAACCGACTCATACACCAGGACCGGAAACGTCCGTTGAGACTTCACCGGGACATTAAACAAATCGCAATCCTCTTGTTATGGTCGCATGGTATACGGGAACGATGACTTTAAGCCCACCGAACCCCCCTCTCTACGAAGGAGCGGAACGTGGAGATATCAAACACAATGCCACAACCTCGGTTGATGTTAAGTTTAACGTATGTATTGAAAAAGTTAAAGGCGAATCCGGGGAATCAAACCCAGGACCCTCGGATTCAGAGGCATACGTTCTCACCGCTAAGCCACCAAGGCTCTATCTTGTGAATTATAAACTAGAAGTAGATTATTATTTTGATACAAAGAAAATAGTTGTAGTAGTTGAAAAAGTTTTGATTTTGTTAACGTCAAACTATAATAGTTGCCATATCTTTGAAATTGTGTTGTGTGTATTGTGTTAGAATGCGAGCGCTATTATTGTCTCAATCTAGTTAGTTTGCAACAAGATTTTCTAGAAACACCTTTCCATATATTTTTTGTAAAAATCCAATATAACTTCACATAGTTCCATGCAGATATTCCAGCAGTCTCCTGTGACATTTCCTATTTGTTGTATCTGTTAGGAAAATATTTTTCTTTATCATATGTTTGCAAAATGTACGTTAATTCCAAAGTTCATTACCACAATATTAGATGCTGTCCCTGAGGGGACTGTGATTTAATTAAAATTTATAAAACTTTCTTACAGTTCGCTGGATTTAAAAATAGAAATTAATTATTTTTATTTGAGTGCAGCTAAATTAACTTATATGAAGATGTTTTGCAAGCCCTGGAGAAAAAAGTTTTAAAAGTAAAACTCATTTATCAAAGTTGTGTTTAAGTTACTCAAGTTGCTGCAGTGAGTTTATATACGTCATTAAGTATACCACTTGCATTAAAAATAACTGGCATAGTTAGATTTTTAACGAATTTTTGTTAAGAAAAATCGCTAATAGATAGGTCACGATGAAAACCCTTTGAAATATTTTCTTCAGATAATCGCGAATTTGGGTCTCTAGAACCCAAACGCAAGGTCCGTTACAATTTTTACAGGTTTATATGTATATATATATATATATATATATATATATATATATATATATATATATATATATATATATATATATATATATATATGTGTGTGTGTGTGTGTGTGTGTGTGTGTGTGTGTGTGTGTGTGTGTGTGTCCGAGCGATAATTCAAAAAATACTGATTTCAATCAAACTTAGTAAAAATCTTGTTTGGGCTAAAACCGAGCCTTCATGCTCAAATTTTTCCGGTTGGGAAATCTTGAAAAAGCTTAAAAAAACGATATATTTTTAAAATTATTAAAGTGAGTGGAATGGAATTTTTTTTACATATATAGAGCATTCAAAGATCTTCTCATGTATTAATTTTGAGGCGTTTCTCTCAACACAAATTTTAGTTTTTCCCCTCAGGGCTCGTCCGCGACTTTCGCTGCCCCGAAATAACTGCAGCCTTTGGCTTATTGTGCATGCGCTTAGTCTTTTTACTCCACCCATTCCAAAATCACTGTCACTTGAACTAGTTTGCACAGCAATTGGTAGGGTGAAGTTTTATATTGCTCTCTCTCCGGTCTAGACTGACCGTAGATCAGTTGTCTTTTGCAATCGAGAGATTTACACTCGCAGCTGGGCTGATTGCTCCCCCTCGCCGCAGAGTCTGCATGCGAGGTTCGCCTCGAACCGCCCTATTTTATGCAGATATTTCTTGGGGCCATGTGTCCCGTCAAGAGACCTGTTATGTTTCTGAGCTGTTCTGTGCTAAGATTCAGCAGCTCCACAGCTCTTTTTGAACTGGGTTTGTCAATTACTGATTTCCCATGTCTCAGCCCAGGACAGTCTGCCCAGTACACCTTGTGTTCGTTTCTGACCCAGGACTTAATCGCTACCCTGCTCTTTGTCACGCCCAGAACCGGTTCTGGTCCCACAAATGGTTCTGCTGCCGCTTTCTTCGCGAGACTGTCAGCTTCTTCATTGCCTTTGACCCCCGAGTAACCCGGCACCCAGATGAGGGTGACCTCATTCTGTCCAGCCATGTTTCTCGTCTCGTCTCGTCTCGGCACTCACTCTCCAGCCAGGAATTTATCCGTGGGCTACTTAGGGCCTTAAGGGCTGTCTGTCACTATGAGGATCCGCTTGTTGGAGTAGCCTCTCCTCTTGTTCTCCCGCACACAGTGCAGGATGGCGTACATTTCGGTCTAAGAGACCGTTGCATGGGCTCCGAGGGAAATACTATGACTTACCCTCCGTCCTTCCGAATAAACACCTGCCCCCGTCGCACGCTCCCCGCCGGATCCTTCCGTGAACGATACGAGCGCGTCCCATGGTATGCTCGGCGTCTCCTCCAGCTATTCCTCGCGGTGGGGGATTTCCACTGTAAAGTTGTTTTCCCTGCAGATTCGCGGGCACGCGATGTCTGACCTAATTTCAAGCATGGGCTCTTTCACGATCTTCTGAATTTTTCAGTGGCCCCTGAAGCCTGGGTTGATCTTCAGTCTATTATTGCAGGTTAGTCTGTATTGTCCTAGCCTTGCCTCCCCCATAATAACTAAGCGTACGGGGGAAGATCCAGGACGACATGGCCCCTGTGATGCCTAGGCAAGCCATCATTTGGATCTTGCCTAGTTTGTGTTTGGTACTGGATTGTGCCACCTTAGGCCACCAGACCAGTGCCGCGTATGTTAACGATGGTCTGACCACCTTTGTGTACAGCCAGTGTGGCCTACTAGGTCTTAGTCCCCACGTTTATCGATATAGCCGCCTAGTGAGGGCTAGGGTCATGACTGCCTTACGCAGTATTTTTTCAACGTGACCATTCCGGGTTATCCGACCCCAAGATATTTTACCTCCCTGGCCGTTGGATGTTTCTACCATATAGAGTAGGAGTTCGATGGCTTTTCAACTTTCTCATTCTCATAAACGGTATGACAGTTGCTTTCTCGGGACTCGCCCCGAGCCCTTGACCAACTGTCCACAAATTTAAGTTATCCTGAAGTTAAAAAAATTTAAAGCTACGACACGCTCCTAGAAGTTTATTAAGGCGTTGTGTAATGTGCGTGGGAGCGGTTGACATAATGTATGTCTTAGTTTGTTTTCTTTGAACGCTGGAAAGCTATGAAATCGTCCTAGTAAATTGAAACAGCCAGAGTTGTCAGTTTCAAAATTTTATTAGATAAAGTTGGGAGCTTTCCTTCGTTTGGAAAATTAACGGTAATATTTATTTCTAGAATTGATTTGTTATTCAATTTGTTATTCAAAAATCTATATGGTAAAATCGGCCGCTAAAGAGTTGAAGCCTGATTTTAAGTTGGGATCCAAATATATAACTAAATAAAGACCTTATAAGTTGAATAAAACTTTTACAATTGTAACATTTTTTGTGAATTTAGTCTAGGGAGATTTATATAGAGATTTGGCATTCTGAAATTACCAACGAGATGAATCTTGGTCGCGTGGTTATAAATTAAATTGCTATTGGTTTGTACGGCTTGCAAAGTCTGCGTACCGTATGTTGTTGATCCACACTCCATTCACCTAAATACCTAAATCGCGTTCTTCTAGCGCCTCCTGAAAGATGCTTTCAGAATACAGGTTGAAGAGGAGTGGAGAGAGAACGCATCCCTGTCTGACCCCTCTAAGGATCTTTGTCGGTTCTGTGTGTTCATTTCCAACCTTGACTACGGCTGTTTGGTTCCAATAAAGGCTCCCATGCAGCGGATATCCTTCTGGTCTATATCCATCCTCCTCAAAATTTAAATGAGTTTGTGGTGTTGGACCCTGTCAAACGCTTTCTCGTAGTGGATGAAGCATAGCATCACATCCCTCCTCTGGTCGTTGCAGTTTTGAATCAATACTTGAGTTGCAACTATAGTCTCTCTCGTACCTAGTCCCCTTCTAAATCCAAATTGTGTGGACCCTACCCCTCTTTCGCAATTTATGGAATTTCTGTAGTGAATAATCTTGAGGAATATCTTTAACGTGTGGCTTATTAGACTGATGAGCCTATGGTCCTCGCACTTCGTTTTGTTATTCTTTTTTGGCAAGGGCATAAGATGTGATGTAATACACTTGGCAGAGAACTCCCCCGTGTTATATATTTTGTTAAATATTCTGTGCACTACGGAAATGCCCCTGTCGTCTAGTCTTTTTAGTAGTTCGACAGGTATGCAGTCCGGGTCAACTGCCTTTCTGTCCTTTGACGTATTTATTTGCCCTTTAGTGAATTTTTATTTAAAAAAAATCACTATTAGAGAGGTATCGATGGTGAGACTTTGCAAAAATTATTTCAAATGAGCGCGAACTAGAACCCTTAGAACCCACATCCGAGATCAGTTTCAATCTTTATATGTTTATATATATATATATATATATATATATATATATATATATATATATATATATATATATATATATATATATATATATATATATATATATATATATATATATATATATATATATTATTTTGATCAAATATGTCAAAATGACATTTCAAATTTTGGTGCTTTAAAATTTATAATATTCGAAAATCTAAGTTAAAACAAGACAATTTTGTTATTGGACCATGATATAAAAATTCCAAGGATATATATGAAATATTGGTTATAGGAAACAATTATGGGAAGTTAATTAAAATGAAAAATTGGAAAACCAAAATCAAAGTGCCGTCAGTGTCAAGAATATTTCGAGCTATATTGCAGTTTTCCATTATATTCAAGTCCAAATTGTATCAATTGCAAACACAAGTTTAATACTTAATTGTAAGATGCATTGTAAAATTTATACACCAATAAACTAATAATAATAATAATAATTATATATATATATATATATATATATATATATATGAGACATGATTGGTTCTCGGGTTAAACCGCGTCCAGAATTTATGGAAACTCGACGTTTCGGCTCCTGTTTTGGAGCCATTTTCAAGAGGTAAAGGAAATATGTAAGGACACTCTAAGGCCTCAATCTGCCTACTCCTTAGAGTGATGGACAAAGGTGGGTAAAGGAAATATGTAAAGACACTCTAAGGCCTCAATCTGCCTACTCCTTAGAGTGGTGGACAAATGTGGGTAAAGGAAATATGTAAGGACACTCTAAGGCCTCAATCTGCCTACTCCTTAGAGTGATGGACAAAGGTGGGTAAAGGAAATATGTAAGGACACTCTAAGGCCTCAATCTGCCTACTCCTTAGAGTGGTGGACAAAGGTAGGTAAAGGAAATATGTAAGGACACTCTAAGGCCTCAATCTGCCTACTCCTTAGAGTGGTGGATAAAGGTAGGTTGGGTTGTTGTAGCTCGATTACGGGGCCTCAATCTGCCTACTCCCCAAATCTCGCTGGAGATCGTCTGTGAGGTCTCAGTGTGTTCAACCCTAGGCCTCAGAGAGATCTGGCAGTTCGTTGCAAGTCTTGTCTTATATAAGTTGTTTCGTCTACCTGTTGCGTCATCAGTGAAAGTAGTGGGGTCACCGTCAATTAAGTGGGGGGATAATGATGCAACAAAATTGTCTGTGGAATTCATTTCCCTTTTGTGTGTTTGCAAAGAAGATATAATAGGTTTCCAAGTAGTCGGAAGGCGAAGACCATCATCTCTCTTATTTAAACAATCGGGACGTTTTTCAATCTCGATTGCTTCGCGGATAATTCTCGTTTTGAAATTGTAAACCGGTGCTATTGTTTTGGCATTATCGAAGTCTATTTTGTGCCCTGTATGAATATGATGCATGGCCAGCGCCGATGAGGGGTCGGATTTTCTAACTGCGAGGGTGTGTTCGTATATTCTATTGTGGATGCGTCTGTTTGTTTGTCCTACGTAAGTTCGGGAACAGTCGGAACAAGGAATTTCGTAAACTCCGTGGGATTCGTTTGGAATCGTATCCTTGGGAGTTTTTATAAGATTTGATAGTTTTTGGTCTGTTGTGAATACGGTTTTGATATTATGGGTTCTGAAAATTCGGCTGATTTTGTCGGTGACACCTTTAATGTATGGTAAAAACGCTGTGTGTTGTTGTGTGGACGCTGCTTGTTCTTGTTGTGGTGTAGTGGTTTGTTGTTGTGCGTTTCTAATGTTTCGTAGTATGTGATTGTTGTCGTATCCGTTTTCTAGCAATGTCTGTCTTAAAAAGTTTAATTCTGTCTGTTTGTTGTTGTTGTCCGTTAGTCTAAGGGATCGTGTTACTAATGTTCTAACCACGGAATTTAGTTGCGATGGGTGAGAGTGAGATTGGGCGTTAAGATACCGATTAGTGTGGGTTGGTTTTCGGTAGACAGTGTAAGAAAATCCTCTGACTGGGTTTTTAGTGATGCGTACATCTAAGAAAGGCAAAGAAAAATTATTTTCCATTTCCATGGTGAACTGGATTTGGGGGTTGATGTTATTTAGGTAAGAAAGGAATTCGTCTAGAGATTCTTTGCCGTGTGGCCAGACAGCGAAAATGTCGTCAACGTATCTTAACCAACACGTTGGTTTAAGTTGGGATGAATTGAGGGCTTGTTTCTCGAAGTTTTCCATGAAAATGTTGGCCAATGCAGGAGAGAGGGGTGAACCCATTGGAGCACCTCGAACTTGTTTGTAAAATTTGTTTTGAAAAAGGAAATAAGTGTTAGATGTGCAGTGTTCCACAAGAGCTAAGGTATCGTGAGAAATTTTGTGTTTATTTTTGAGAATGTCAAGGGTTTCAGATAGAGGTATATTGGTGAATAAGGAAACTATATCAAAGCTAACTAGGATGTCGTTTTGAGAAATGGTGTTGTTTTGAAGAATGTCGATGAAATGGGTGGAGTTTTTGACATAGGATGTAGCGTTTTCTACTAATGGTTGGAGAGTTTTGGCTAGATGTTTTGCAAGTTTTTGTGTGGGTGAACGGTGGGCACTTACGATAGGGCGAAGGGGAATATCAGGCTTATGGATTTTCGGGAGACCATATTTTCTAGGGATGAGAGATGATTTAGAAAATCCGACCTCTCATCGGCGCTGGCCATGCATCATATTCATACAGGGCACAAAATAGACTTCGATAATGCCAAAACAATAGCACCGGTTTACAATTTCAAAACGAGAATTATCCGCGAAGCAATCGAGATTGAAAAACGTCCCGATTGTTTAAATAAGAGAGATGATGGTCTTCGCCTTCCGACTACTTGGAAACCTATTATATCTTCTTTGCAAACACACAAAAGGGAAATGAATTCCACAGACAATTTTGTTGCATCATTATCCCCCCACTTAATTGACGGTGACCCCACTACTTTCACTGATGACGCAACAGGTAGACGAAACAACTTATATAAGACAAGACTTGCAACGAACTGCCAGATCTCTCTGAGGCCTAGGGTTGAACACACTGAGACCTCTCAGACGATCTCCAGCGATATTTGGGGAGTAGGCAGATTGAGGCCCCGTAATCGAGCTACAACAACCCAACCTACCTTTATCCACCACTCTAAGGAGTAGGCAGATTGAGGCCTTAGAGTGTCCTTACATATTTCCTTTACCCACCTTTGTCCATCACTCTAAGGAGTAGGCAGATTGAGGCCTTAGAGTGTCCTTACATATTTCCTTTATCTCTTGAAAATGGCTCCAAAACAGGAGCCGAAACGTCGAGTTTCCATAAATTCTGGACGCGGTTTAACCCGAGAACCAAGCATGTCTCACATTACAGACCGCGGAAATCTTTCTGAACATATATATATATATATATATATATATATATATATATATATATATATATATATATATATATATATATATATATATATATATATATATATATATATATATATATATATATATATTAATGAAAAATCGCGACCATAACACAGTTGCTGCGCCCCGAAATTTTTTATGGCTTGTATTCTTTATTTAACTTAACTTATTCAAATTGCTAAACATCGTCAATACGTGTGAAAGCATGGCATTGGCGACAATAATTAAAAATATTTTTTTTTTGCTTAGACGTTGTAAAAAGTGTCAAAACATATCAAAAACAATTTGTAAACTAATTTTTTTCGTATCTATCGGTCTGTAGGTCTGTCTGTTTGTAGCCACGATAACTTTAGAACGAATTAAGATATCGTCTTCAAATGTGGCATACAGTCAGCACCCGACAAACGAACGGTTCGAACTGGTTTTGGGTTAAATCGCTCCAGGGGGGTAGGGGATGGATGGGGGATGATTTGGTGAAAATTGACATTTCTTCGTTAAAACTTGAGTAATATAACGTTTTAGGTTTTGTCCATTAGAAAACTCTCAATGTCATCAAATATCTGGTGTTGTGTGATGAAATTAAATTGGGGATTGAATGTGTGGGGGTGGAAATTTGGTGACGAAAATTTCATTTCTTTTTGCTCACATTGCGTGAAAAGTCTCCAAAAGTATATAAAATTTGATTCTGGAACTAAAATTTTGTTGTCTCTCAGTCTGTCGGTCTGTCGGTACAGGAATACGAATATTTTCTTTGTGGTCGTCATGGACTTCATTTCATGAAAATGTCTTTCTCAGGAGAATCGATTATCACAGGGTAGCGCATTTCTATGGAAGCTGAATATGATTGTTATTGTACAAGATGCGAAAAAAAGTTGTATAACTTAATTATAGGGAGTCTTACGCTGCATCTTATAAAATTATTTTGATAATCACAGAGTGGTCCATAAGTCGTTGGTGATACCTCCAACTTTGTTTGAACACCCTTATATTATTGCATTTTTGCATTTTCAATCGAAATATGATGCATGTTTGTAAGAAAAAAAATCGAGACGCAATAAGCGCGTTTTGGCAGCTAATTCTTTTCAAATTTCAACAACTTCATTTGCTATTAACCCAAGGTTTGTTGGCTAGGAATCCAGTATTCTTGGAAACATTTTAAGTTTATTTTCGGAAAATGTTTGTCCTTTTTAAACGATAATTTTTTTTGATAAAATATGGTACATTGTTTCTACTATATATAGGTTATACCGGTAACCAGATTGATGCCTGCTTGCAATCAACTTTTTACATTTTGGAACATATCAAAAATTGTGATACGGCGTTTTTACTAATGAAAATCGGAGTCCCATGAACATGGCGCATTTAGGGTGAATTTTCATTAAATGCTTTAATTTAAATAACTCAATCTTCATCTAATTTAAGATTCGTTGGCTAGGAAACAAGTTTTTTCGGGAACACCTTAAATTTATTTTAGGCAACCTTTTCTACATTTTCAAAGAATAAACTTATTTTGATGAAATATGGTATATTGTTTCGATTTTCATAAAAATGTTTTTAATAGCAAATATAACATCACGTATCAAATTTGGTTACCAGTATAACCTATATTGTTATACTGGTAACCAAATGTGATACCTGATTACATTAAAAAAAGAAATTTTTGCTATTAAAAACATTTTTATGAAAATTAACTTCCATGCTGCACTTGCTGCGTTCCGACTTTTTAGTGAATTTTTATTAAAAAAATTCACTAATAGAGAGGTATCGATGGTGAGACTTTGCAAAAATTCTTTCAAATGAGTGCGAACTAGGACCCCTAGAACCCATATCCGGGGTCAGTTTCAATTTTTATATGTTTATATATATATATATATATATATATATATATATATATATATATATATATATATATATATATATATATATATATATATATATATATATATATATATATATATATATATATATATATATATATATATATATGTATCCGTCTGATAACTCAAACAATAATTAACCGATTTCGATGAAACTTGGCAAGTGATTTTTTTTTATTAATGGCTTGGATGAGTTCGTTGGCCAGAAAAATCGGACGGGGTTTTCCGAGAAAATTTTTAGTTTTCTTTCGAAAAATTTTTTTTTCTCCGAAAGTAACAAAGCTGTTTTATTGAAATTTACTATATATATTGCCTTGGGAGCGATCTTACTACTTACTGAAATTCAACTTTCTAAGTTTATAAAAAATTGAGTTATTCAAATTTTAAATTTTCTTTCGAAAATGTTTTTTCTACGAAAATTATAAAATTATTTTAATGAAATTTGGTAGATATCTTGCGTTAGGAGAGACCTTACTACACACCAAAATTAAACTCTCTAAGTTTATAGAAAATTGAGTTATTCAAATTTGAAGCATTTAATATTTAACATGAAGTTTACCACTGAAATCGTAGAAACGACGAAACGATTTTCACGTCTCTAGTATCAGGATCACATGAGAGGATAGGCAGTGGCAGTGTTTAAGTTTTGTTTAGTATAGTGTCATGCATGTGGCGTCTGGCGATCGCTTCAGGTCGGTATTGGTATTGGCACATGAATAAGATCTAATATCGCTTGCGTCCAAAAGAAAAATCATGGTAGATATGCGAGTACGTGCCTAATGGACAGTCAGTGTTAATCAACAATACACATCCCTTCCTTTTAAGTTAAAGGCAAGAATTTTAGGCTGTTATTGTATTCTAATTTTAAGAATTTAAATAATGGAGGGAAATATTTATATAATTATATAGTGATAAAACAAATTATTACGATATTCGCTCTATATAATTATAATATGAACCGTTTCGTTAAATGTGGCTTTTTCAGAAACAAAAGCAAAATGCATGTAGTAATTAACTACAGATGCAAATATTCATTTGTTTTATTATTTACGTTTGAATTGCATTTACATCAGAGATTATTAGTGAATTTTTATTTTAAAAAATGACTATTAGAGAGGGATCGATGGTGAGACTTTGCAAAAAATTTTTCAAAAGAGCGCGAACCAGGACCCCTAGAACCCATATCCGGGGTCAGTTTCAATTTTTATATGTTATATATATATATATATATATATATATATATATATATATATATATATATATATATATATATATATATATATATATATATATATATATATATATATATATATATATATATATATGTATGTATGTATGTATGTATGTATGTATCCATCTAATAACTTAAAAAATAATTAACCGATTTCAATGAATAATGGATTGGATGAGTTCGTTATCCAGGAAAATCAGATGGGGTTTTCCGGGAAAATTTTGAGTTTTCTTTCAAAAAAAAATTTGTCTCCGAAAATAACAAAGCTGTTTTAATGTAATTTACTATATATGTTGCCTTGGAGGAGACCTTACTAAGTACCAAAATTCAACTTTCAAAGTTTATCGAAAATTGACTTATTCAAATTTTCTTTCGAAAAAATTTTTTCTCCAAAAATTACAAAGTTGTTTTAATGAAATTTGGTGAATATCTTGCCCTCTGAAAGACCTTACTACATACCAAAATCAAACTTTCTAAGTTTATAGAAAATTGAGTTATTCAAAATTGAAGCATTTAATAAAAATTCACTACCATAACGCACTTGCTGCGTCCCGAGTTTTTATATTTTAAACGCAAATAATTAATTCTAGTCCACGCTTTTCGTCAGACGCCCGTTGTTGCATAATTTTACCATTGCAATTAACCCAAGCACAGAATTCAGCATAACCTTAGTGAAATATTTGGTACTAAAACACTTCGTTGTAAAATTTTAATGAAGAAAAGGGTAACGCACTTAATTACCTCTATAAATATTTACGATACTAGCACAATTTTATAATAGGAGAATTTGTAGTAGGATGCATAGCTCATAAATTGTATGGATTTGACATAAAATCTTGTAAAGTAACTACACTGTATACCTAACTACATGAATAACGGCTTAATCCAGAGCATCATGTCTGAATTGGGAATTAATGGTTATGTTACAGAAAAATTACCTTCTTCTCATCTAGCTCTATCTAGCAGCTGAATAGGTTTAATAATGTGATTTAAATTTTATCCAGGACAGGTGACTAAAAGGGTGAGATATTTAGATAATAATAAGATCGCGTTCTCTCCGTTAATTGGTAGGTCTTGAAAAAAAAGGCACCAGCATCCTCGCAGCTTAAAAGCGGTGTCGCCTTTACTTTTACATTTCATAAACGCGCTTGGAAAATGTTCTGATTTGTAACAAAGTTTGTTAAGGGAGCGGAGGATATTAAGGGATAATAGTTTATAACTAGGATAATATGGACATGGTATCGACGTAATTTGTGATAAAAATTTAATAAACAATAAAACGAATTAACATTTTTTTTAAACTAACTTAACTGAATAAACATTCAAACCAAATCTGTACATAATTAAATTAAAAAGTCTCGCGTCTTTACATTTTAAGAATTTAATCAAAAATCTCTGATATTAGTGTCTACATTTTCAAACCAAAAGTTAAAAGTCAAAAGTCCCTACCTTATTCAAAGCAACTGTCTTGTAATATCAACAAACATCTCTATATATAAACTTCTGTGTGAACTAGATTCTTAAAACCACGTAATCAATTAGTCAGCGTTTCTCATACTGTACTCTGCAATTCCAACTTGTTTATTATTTATGTAATATGAGCAATTCCAGGTCAATAATTATAATTTATATGCGACCTACTTAATTATAAACGATATTATTTGGATTTATGCTAGCGAATTTTCGTATAACTATTGTAATATGAATTTAATATTAAATATATTTTCACGATTAGGAATTGCCCCCTTGGATAGTTTTCTGTTCTATGAACAAAGTTTCTTCGAATTTTTTTGCCAGATTTTTTAAGATGTCTGGTTGTTAATTTGTCTACATAATTTGTCTAGCGTGTTTCGTCTTTATCAAATTCGTGTCTTAAAATAGACAAGCCCAGATAATTTGAGTTTATTTGATGTATTTCTCCTTTATGTCTTTCTTTACAGTTTTTCTTCTCTCAGTATAGCATGTCAGATATTTATGGAAATAATTCTTATAAGACGTGTCAAAAAGACATTTGTTTTTTGTGATTGTCGTAGAAAAAAATACACTAATGAGATGGCGCCGACTTTATAATTTTAAAAAAGATTTTCTAATGAGCTCGAACTAGGGCCCCTGGGACGCAGTTAGTTAGTTTTAATCTTTATATATATATATATATATATATATATATATATATATATATATATATATATATATATATATATATATATATATATATATATATATATATATGTATATGTATATATAAGACTAGATGCATTCTCACAACAATTGGAACCGGAGACCCGTTTCGCTCTCATTAGAGCTCGTCAGTACGGCATACTAATTGCAGCGAAAATACACCTATAAAGTAATACGGCTAAAGTGCCAGCCATTTAACACTAAGTGAGTGGTTTCAGTACAAAAAATAAGACTACTTTTTGATATAAATATGGGTCTGCAAATGCTTAGTTCTTTAAATACAGCGTGTTAAAGTTATTTGTTTTTGTCAGTTTTTCACGAATAAGTCCGAGTCAAATTAAAATTTTGACGTGAAAATTGGCATGTGGGGGTTTTCGAGGGCAAGAAATTTAAATATGTTGTTAATAACACTGTTGGCAGAGAGCGCCACCTGTTAGACATCGCTTGCATTAAATTGGCTATAATTTTTTGACACCCAGTAATATCGACCTCACCGTATAGTTATATTGCAGCCCTTATCAATTCTAAGCAAAAAATGTATATCTGATTTAAATCTCTCAGACACACCATTTTCGAGATATTTCAATTTTTGTATGTCGATGTCTCTTAAAAATTAATTCTGCGACTAATGATAGGAATACCTTTTTCACCTTTTAATTGCTATCAGTATGTATAAACTTAATTTTCTTATTCTCTAGTTAAAAATTAAAATCTTACCAGAAAAAAGAACTGACAAGACACAATAATGAAGATAGAATAAAAAGCCATAACAAACTTTTAACAAACCATTTAACAAAGTAATTTCCATCGTTACGGGACTTGACTTTTGCGTTTTCGTCCTGACATATACTACATTAGACTTTTACGTTTGAGACTACTAACTATTTTAAAGTAATTAATTGTATTGTCCGTAATTTTTCTAATTAAATATGGAAGTATTTACCAACAATGAACTAACAGACATGCATGCTATGTATTCACGGGCTGTTGGTAATTGTTATGAGGCGAAACGACTGTATGAAGAAGCTTTCCCAAATCGGAGAATTACAGACAGAAGGATGTTTCAACGGATTGACATCCGTCTCCGAGAAACAGGTACATACTTACATTATCTAATACATCGATCTGTCTCTTTCGAATATATATATATATATATATATATATATATATATATATATATATATATATATATATATATATATATATATATATATATATATATATATATATATATATATCCAGGTACCCTTAATAAAGTTACTGCTAATCGAGGTAGACTACCATGTGCACGAAATCCTGATTTTCAAGAGGCTGTTCTGGATGAAATTGAACAAAATCCAAAAATAAGTACTAGGGAATGGCCAATAATCTGGGAGCATCTAATGCAA
Organism: Tillus elongatus; assembly: GCA_964006375.1. Classification (NCBI taxonomy): domain Eukaryota; kingdom Metazoa; phylum Arthropoda; class Insecta; order Coleoptera; family Cleridae; genus Tillus; species Tillus elongatus. Next base: position 26,058,469 of record OZ023262.1, on the reverse strand, counting down.
CGACATGGCAAGTTCTTCACGAGCAACAATTGTGTCCACATCACATCCAACGTGTGCAGGCACTATCGCCTGAAAGAGATTTTATACCTCGCCTACAATTTTGCCAATGGTTTCTTCCACATAATAATGTAGAGAACTTGTTGAATTGTGTATTGTTTACTGACTAGTCTGGATTTAGGCGGGACGGAATCGTCAATTTTTGTAACTGCCATATTTGGGCTGACGAAAATCCCCACGCAGTTTTTGAAGGCATCATCGACAGCAATTTTCCTTAAATGTATGGGCTGGAATTGTAGGGTGTAATTTGATAGGACCAATTTTTTTTACCACACAGACTTAATGCTACAACTTATCTTGAATTTCTGCAAAACCAACTAAATAGGTTATTAGAAAATGTACCTCTTGACATAAGACATAACCTGTGGTTTATGCATGACGAAGCCCCTCCCCCACATTTCGCCATAAATGTCAGAAATTACCTAAGCAATACTTTTGGAGGTGGATCGGACGCGATGGACCTCAGTCATGACCGGCTCGATCCCCTGATTTAAATCCTATGGACTTTTATTTATGGGGGCATCTCAAAAGTATTGTTTATGAAGCAAATGTTGAAAATGTTGATGATCTGCAGCAAAAAATTGTACTTAGATGCGAACAAATTAGAAATACGCCAGAAATATTTCACAGAGTACGACGTTGTATGCTCCGCAGAATACGAAAGTGTATTGAAGTGGAGGGTGGCCATTTCGAACATTTATTGTAGTCAGGTATCATAAAATGTTATAAACTTTTTTATTTGTTGTTTTATTAGTTGTTAAAATTTGCAGACAATACAATTAATTACTTGAGAAAAATTAATTTTTGAGCGACATCGAGTATCTATTGTATTTAATTTTATATGGATCAATGTATAATACCTTTGTTAGTACCTATACCTGGAACATCACAGTTTAGTTTTATCTTAGTATAGCTAGATTCTTTAGTTTTAGGCATTAATTGTATCAATACTTTTCCTAGTTAGTCTAGGTTAGTGCGTTAAACCGGGGGGCAGATGTGTCTGCCTGCTTGAGCATAACCTAATGGTTTTCCTTTAATTTTTTTGTTGCTATTTTGCCTTCTTTTGTAATTTGAAAGGAAAACAAACACATTCTTATTATTATTATTATTATATCCTGAAAAGGTTATTGTTTGGGCAGGAATAGTTAAAAACCATGTCATTGTTCCCTTTTTGAATGATGGCAATTTGAACAGGGTTTACTATTCAGCATTGCTCCAAACTAATGTCGTACGAACATTGTCAAACATATACTGATGGAGTAAACACACAAGTCCCAGCGAATGTAATATAGTTCCAGCAGAATGGAGCACCGTCACATTTACGAAATCAGTGTTCGGCAGTACCTCGACTTAATATTTCAAAATCGGCGTATAAGGTTAATTTAGAGTCTTTTAAAGTTCAATAAGTCTAACAACAATTTTGTAATACAGCTTGTCAAAAGTTCAGTAATTGTCGTATCTTCTGCCACATCTAAACTCTTGTTGCAATTACTTGAAAAGATTATTTTTGTCTTAAAAGAATAATGAGCTCTCTGCACACAATTTTCTCAACAACCTTAGCGAAAACTTTAACGAACGTAAATAATTCAGAGTAAATTAAGAATAAAGATCTTTAAGAAGTTCTAAACTCAATAAATCAATAAAACACATATTAGATATGCCATAGATATTGTTGTTCAAAAGAAAGCAAAACGCACAAGTCAGCAATCATGAATACATATATTATCACCACAGGGAAAAGCAGGATGTAGGTATTGTAACCAGATACCAGCGCGTAACTCAAGCAACCGGCCCCTGAGGGACAATTGCCACTTCATACTTGTCTACCCTGCCAACGCACACAACCCATTCCTCCATTTCTCCATGTTATGCCTTCTCTTATGTCTGCCATTCTTTTTTATATCGCCATTTGTTCTTTGTCTTGCCTTTTCACTCGCTAACAATGCCTTCGTGGCATGCGTCCAATACATACAACAATGGATAGAGAAATCAATGGTCTTCCCCTCGTGCTCAATAAATTAAAATTCCTGAGACACTCGTGTAAAGCGCGACCCCCTGTTTGTGTTATTTTAATTGAGAACGTTTGCTCAGGTTATAACGAGTGCTAATAGAGAACAAACATTCATTGTAATGCAGGAGGTTCAAGAGAATAAAATTTACGAGGACTAAGTAGATGAAAGTAAACTTTTGAGGATTATATTCTAAACATTAATGTACGGTTTATTATACCTACAAAAACATCAATACTAATACCTATACTTAACAAACCGTTTAGACCTTCTTACGGTATGGTCCACAGAGCATGATAATATTTTAAAATCTCTCGACGCAGCAAGTGCGTTATGGTAGCGAATTTTCTTTAAAATATTTTTAATGGCAAATGTCTTTCTTTGATGAAAGCAGGCATCAAACTTGGTTGCCTATATAGTAGAAACAATGTACCATATTTCATTGAAATAAATTTATTGTTTGAAAATATATAAACATTTTTCACAAGTCTGGATGCAGCAAATGTGGTATGTAAGTAAATTTCCATAAAAATGTTTTTAATAGCAAATGTAGTAGAAACAATGTACTATATTTTATCAAAATTACTTATGGTTTGAAAATATACCAAAATTTTCCGAAAATAAACTTAAATGTTGGTTTTCTAACCAACAAAGCTTACGTTAATAGCAAATTGAGTTATTGAAATTTGAAGGATTTAATGAAAATTCGGTAAATTTGCAGATTTAGCTCCCGAACGCTTAAAAAAAAAATTGTTTTCAGAAACATTACTAGAACCCCACCTGGATGCACAAACCACAATAAAAATTTCTTGTTCACACCCCCCAAGAAAGTTACGGGACCAGGAGTGAATAAGGGTGCTGGGCGGGGTAGGTAGTAAAAAGGAAATATGAGCAGAAAAAGCAAAGAAAACTGCTTAAAAGCTGTCTATTTGAAGCCATATCCCCATTAAACCCCGTCTACCTTGCCTACCTCACACAGCACCCCTATTCGCCGCCAGGTCACGTAACTTATTTGGGGGGTATGAGAAAAAAAAATTCTTGTGGTTTATGCAACGAGGGTGGTTGTATGCATACGAGAGGGGGAGGAAAATGCCTACGATGAAGCAGACCCCCCCCATTTGACTTGCGGTAGGGTCGGGGGTTGGGGGGTCGCTGCTTCGTCGTGGGGTTTTTCCTTCTCCTCTCGCGTGCATACAACCACCCTTGTTGCATAAACCACAAGAAAAATTTCCTGTTCATACCCGCCAAGGAAGCAGGGAAGTTACGGCACCTGGGGGAATAGGGGTGCTGTGCGGGCTGGGCAGGGCTTAAGGGAGATATGGCTTCTAGATGTGAAAAAGACAACTTTCAAGCCCGTTTTATCCCAATTTTCTGCTCATATTTCCTTTTTACTACCTACCCCGCCCAGCACCCCTATTCACCCCTGGTCCCGTAACTTCCTTGGGGGGTGTAAACAAGATATTTTTATTGGGGTTTGTGGATCCAGAGGGGGCCTAGGCAGGTTTCTGAAAACAGTTTTTTGAAAAGCGTTCGGGAGCTAATCTGCAAATTTACCGAAAATTCGATACCAAAACGCACTTACTGCGTCCAGATTTTTTTCTTATAAACGCATCATATTTCGATAAAAAATGCAAAAATGCATTAATAAATTTGTTCTACGAAAATTAGCTAAAAAAATTATAGACCATTAAACCATAAACTTCACTAAACCCATAAATAAGTATCCAAAAAGCATCAACTTAACTAAACTCACAACCAAAGCATCAGAGAAAGGGTCTATTTGAAATGAATAGCCTGTAAATATTTTAGTAAAATGAAGGGCAATGACGGTTGAATCTGAAACTTAAGGGTTTGCAGAGCACCCTTCTTGCAACATTTTCTTTTCACAATCAGTATTTGTTTCACATTCTTTGCCTAAACATTTCCAATTTTGACGTTTAAAATAGCGAGTTTGACGTTTTGAGGAAAACGCCAACATTTGTTTCTTTAACTGGCCATAACTTCTTTGTCTTTAAAGCTAGGGACCTAAATTTTGGTACTGAGTTCACTCTTTATAGTACAAACATGCATTGCCCTTACTTTGTTATTTACGGAGATATGAATTTTTTTAGAAAGAAAACACAAAATTTTCCGAGAAAACCTGTTCGTATTTTCCTGGCTAACTAACTTATCCAAGACACTTGCAAAAGGAATGTACTCACCAAATTTGATCAAGATGGGTCCATTATTTTTTGAGTTATCGGTCGGATATATATATATATATATATATATATATATATATATATATATATATATATATATATATATATATATATATATATATATATATAAACACAGATTTCCTCATTAGCGAATTAAAAAAAAATCGCTAAAAAGTCTGGACGCAGCAAGTGCGTTATGGTAGTGAATTTCTATAAAAATGTTTTTAATAGCGAATCTGATCTTCTTTAATAAAAGCAGCCATCAAATTTGGTTACCCATATAGGAAAAACAATGTATCACATTTTATCAAAATAACTTTATTGTTTGAAGAAGTACAAAATTTTTCCGAAAATGAACTTAAATGTTTTTGAAAAAACTGGTTCGATTTTTCTGGCGAACGTACCTCTTCAAGATATTTACCCACCTACCAAAAAATTATTATTCACAAAAAGATTTTCGACGAAACTTTTCATGAAAATTCGCACACAATTTTTTGAACAAAATCCGAAAACATTTTTTTTATAATAACTTACTAAACATTTATGATTAATTACCAAGGCTGTTAGAAAAAAAATGATTTGTACGGAACCACAAAAAAAAATCTGCAGAACCTGGCTAAATATTTTTTTACACAAAATTGTGCTAAAAGGATACATAAAATTCAATTTGTATACCTAATCTGTAATTAAAATTGAAAATAAAATAATTTCTTGGAAAGAAAATCCTTTATAACCTTACTTTCGACGAATTTCGTTAAAAAAAAACGTTCCATCACTTGTACAATTTTTCACACAAAAATTGTCAACAAACACTTTTTCAAAGAATTTTCATTAAATTTATTTATAAGAAAATTCCCTATTGAAAGAACATTTTGTACAAGAAAATTTGCTAATAAAAATAAATTGAATAAATTTCAAAAACTAGTCCGAATTTACTCGCCTCTTCACAGGAAGGGCAACACTGTCAACAGCCATCTGTCAGTTGACTCCTGTCAAATTCTGAACAAGCTGCGTCATTTAGTTTGTGTTAGATAGCTATTGAAAGCAGATAATCTCTTGAGTTATAACGAAAATGGAAAAAAGTGAATTTCGTGTGCTCATACAACATAATTTTTTTGCGGACAAAAACCATCACTCAAACCAAATCTAAGCTTGATAAATACTATGGGTACTCTGCACCATCAATTTGCATGGTAAAAAAGTGGTTAACTGAATGTTGTTGCGGCCATACAAGCACAAATGACGCTGATCGTTCTGGACGCCCAGTTGAAGTCGCTACACCCAAAAAGATTGAAAAAATTCACTGTATGGTGTTGGCCGATAGGAGATTGAAAGTTCGGAAGATTGTGGAAGCCATAGGAATATCACAGAGCTCAGTAGTTTCGATTTTGCATTTTCACTTGAGTATGAGAAAGCTATCCGCAAGATGGGTGCCGCGTTTGCTCACAATCAATCACAAACGCAATCGTGTGACAACTTCGAAGAAGTGTTTGGCGTTGCTCAACCTCAATAGGGACGAGTTTTTGCGCCGTTTTGTAGCCGTAGACAAAACATGTATTCACCATAACACACCAGAGACCAAGCAGCCGTCAGAACAGTGGGTTTCTCCGTGTGAATCGGCGCCGAAGAAGGCCAAGGTGGATTTGTCAGCCAATAAAGTCATGCTGACCGTTTTCTGGGATGTACGCGGTATAATCTACATTGATTACGTCCAAAAGGGAAGAACAATCGGGGGCGAATATTATACGAATTTATTGGACCGATTCAATGACGATTTGAAGGAAAAACGACCGCATTTGGCCAAGGAAAAAGTTCCTTTCCACCAAGACAATGCAAGGGTGCACACATGTGTAGTCTCCATGGCGACATTGCCTGAATTGGGCTACGAAGTTCTCCCCCATCCTCCCTGTTCCCCGGATTTAGCCTCGGGTGACTATTTCTTGTTTCTAAACTCTGAGAAATGACTCGGCGGAAAGAGATTTGACGCCAATGATAAAATTATCTCATAAACAAATACATATTTTGAGAACCTCGACAAATCTTATTTCTTGAAAGGGATAAAAAAATTGGAGAAACGTTGGTCGAAGTGTATAGAGCTCAAAGGAGACTATGTTGAGAAATAAAATTATTTTTTGTCAAAAAACCTGTTTCATTCAAAAAGTCACGGACTTATTGACCCGCCCTCGTATTTACCCACCTATCAAAATAAAATTTTTCACAAAAACTTTTTCGACGAGACAAAAAAATTTCATGAATATTTGCTAAAAATTTTTTCAAAAAATCCGTAAACATTCTTTTTTATAATAACTTTTCAAACATTTATCATTAATTACCAAAATTTCACAAAAAAATCTTACGAAAAATGATTTGTACGGAAGTACAAAAACATTTCTGCGAAAACTGGCTGAATATTTTTTAACAAAATATTCCTAAAAGACTACACAAATTTCAAATTATATAAGTACCTAATCTGTAATTAAAATTAAAAAAAATATTTTTTTTTTGTACGAAAATCTATTAAAACCTTATTTTCGACGAATTTCGCTTAAAAAATGTGTCATCAATTGAATAATTTTTCATACAAAAATTCACAACAAATGTTTCTTCAAAGAAAATTCATTATATTCAGTTATAAGAAAATTCGCTATTTAAAGAACATTTTGTAGAAAATTAGCTAATAGAAATAAATTAAAAAATTAAAAAATATTCGAAATCGGATCTAAATACAGAACTAGATACTTAATCTGTGGCTTCACAGAGACCATTCTTTTGCCTGTAGATGCTGTAAAAACTTATTCCGGTTGTGGAGAACAAAACAACCTCTTAAGATGTCACACATCTCTATGTCTATGTTAACTGTGGAACGGTTTTACCAACTAAGGGCAACATCAGCTGCTATTAGACTTTAATTAAAAGTCTTAAAAGTGCCTATCTTTTCTTATTAGTAATTTTTTCAACAAAAAGTCGCTAAAAATACTGAAAATACACAATCTCATCAGGTAATGTTAGAATTGAATTAGAGATGAAAATTTTTTTAAAAAAAGGTGAAAGAGAAATTCAGTCAACGGTGATATTTGAACCTTCGTTTGCTTATCAGCCAGCCATCTAACCATTCGACCACCGTTTCACTCGGAGAAGAATGCGCAATAAAAATCAAATAACCTATCATGGTCCTCAGTTATTCATTCGTAATATATAAGGTCTTGACAGGCATATTCTGCAACTATTTTAACAAAGGACAATAGGAGCATAAATCTGGAACGTCCTATTATAAATTTTATGTAATATTCACCATTAATAAACCACAAAAGTTATACTAATTTTCACGTTTCAAAGCTCCAGTTTGACATTTACTGGAGAAAAATTATAAAATTTTCAACGTAACTTTTCTGGTACTTCTTGAACTTTTTGCCGCATGAAAAAATTAACGTTGACTGTAACATTTAATAGATTTTGTTTAACACATCCAATGTTTTGGTATTACGTCTTCTCAGGCTTTTAGTGACAGTAAAATTTTGCTTCATTAAGGGCCTATAACTTTTTTTCTTTCATAACATCAGCCGAGGTTGTGGCATTGTATTTCAACATCAGCCGAGGTTGTGGCATTGTATTTCAGCCAGTTTAATGTCTGCACGTTTCGCCATTTGGAGGGGGCGTAAAGCCGTCGGTCCCGTGTCTATGCACACCCTCCTTACAGCAAACTTGCACATTAAAATTGCTTTCAACGTTGAGTTGAGCAAGAAACTGTGAAGTAATCGTGAAAATGTCAAAATTCTCAATTGACCTAAGTAAAAATAACGCATTTCTGTGGAAGCTAATAATAATCAACATCAAGGTCCATGATAACAGACTTGATGAAGAAATTAAAATATTTTTGTTGTATCTCAACCCAATAAATCATAGTTCCTTAAGTCCAAGAGCAACTCAATTTTTTTTTCGCACATACATAGTTTTTTACGTAGATTCTAATTTTATAAAAAAAGGATATCACCCTATTTAAAAATCCAAAGCTACCTCTTGCCCCTTAAAATGGAGAGGGGGCGTAAAGGTCAATAATATATTTAAATATATCTCTCATCGTCCCCCTATTATTTCACCAAATGTTTACAAAAAAATTAAAGTATTTTCGAGATATCCGCTTGTAATACTTTAAATAACTCACCCTATACATATACATATATATATATATATATATATATATATATATATATATATATATATATATATATATATATATATATATATACAGGGTGTCCAACGTAGATATTCCACTAGCCGTTTCTGGAGTACGGCTCACAATTGAATTCTGAAAATTCACGTACGTTTCAAAATTTCCAGTTCACCGAAAATATTGACGTTAGTATGGGACTTTCAGTTTTACCGGAAGTAGATGTCAACTTTTTTATTTCAAATGGAAGATGGTATTTTGGATTACAGATCTAGATTTCTCGTCAAATTTTTGGTAGGTTTCACTAACATGCTATGATATATATATATATATATATATATATATATATATATATATATATATATATATATATATATATATATATATATATATATATATATATATATAGGTGGGCCAAACTCGATGGCGTATTAGAAGGTTATGGTGAACCAGAAAAAAATATAAATCTGAAATTTGGGTTATGTTCATAAGTAGTCATAACCTTATTTTAAAAATATTTTTGACACTGCGACGTTGCCAGATACCAACTTTGCTCTGTTAAATTAAACAGCCTATATATTGTGGTATTTTCAAATTTCACGGTATATTTTAAAAGTTTTTTTTAATGTGATATATCTTGCAGCTATATAAGCAGCCTATAAGCAGAAAACATTTTTTTTTCTAGAAAATTTGACAACCTGCATCCATTAATGAAAAAAATGTGCTTTCCGCAACCAGCATAGGCGGAGGTCTGAGTTTTTGTTCGCTTTTTGCTAATAAGTTGATATATAATGGTCTGTCATGCAAAATCCATTTATTGCATACAGGTTGTCTACAAAAACTGGGCTTTTGGTAGAACAGAGAAGAGCAAGTAATGCGAGATTTTTGAATAGAGAAGCCTATATTTTATCGTGAAGATCAATTGATTTTGATAGTGCTTTGTGAGTCAAAAATACGGCTCGAGATGACTAACAAACTCCTAGATCTGTGGTTCAGGCGTGATTTTCCATAATTTCGTTAAAATATGAAAAAAAGTTTTAAACCAAAATTTAATGGTGTAAATAATCAAGACTATAGAAAAGTATTACACTAGAGTATCTATCTGTTAGTAGATACGTCTGTTATGTCGAGAATGGCCGAGAGGTGAGGGTAGCAGGGTTGATTTAATAATGGACAGTTATAACACGCGTTTTAGTCTCAGTTAGTGACTTCACCTTTTTTTTTAATTAGTCTTATTTTATTTTACCGTTATTTGATCAGATTGTGTAATTCCGACGAATTTTTAGCAAGTTCTTATATGACAAATTCAATTAGGACGAGATGAAAACTTTTAAGACTTAATTCAATTTGAATAGCAGATCTGGTTGTTTGTTATTGCCTTAAAGTGAAACCGTCCCATACTTAATACAGCCGTAGACTTTTCTTGTGGCTTCACAAGTGCTTGTTGTTTTCGGCGATCGATTTCAATTTTAACTGGACGCAGCCAGTGCGTTATGGTAGCGAACTTTCATTACAGTTTCAAATTTCAATAGCTTAATTTGCTATTAACCTAACGTTCGTTGGCCAGGAACGAATTTTTCGGGAACATTTTAAGTTTATTTTCGGAAAATTTTTGTACATATTCAAACAGTAAGGCCATTTTGATGAAATAAGGTACAATGTTTCTACTATATAGGTTATACTGGTAACCAAGTTCCATGCCTGCTTTCTAAAAGAAAAAAGACATATTTGTTATTAAAAACATTTTTATGAAAATTCACTACCATAACGCACTTGCTGCGTCCAGACTTTTAATTAGAGAAATTTACATAATTGTATATTAAATTGAAATTTACCCAGAATGTGACTTCAAAGAGTACTGATTCAATATTAAAAAGTCGCGATTTCCTCATTTTAGATTTTTAGGAAATTCTCAAAAAACTTAAATTATTTCCAATATAAACAGAAAAGAAAAGTAACTGTAAAAAGTACAATATAAACCAATCTGAGGAACATTGATTAAGTGTAAATGAATACGTAATGGCTGTCGATATTAATTAGTAAAATTCACGGAAACTTTGAGCACACTTTAGAAAGAAAAACCTTAATGTTCGATCCACATCAATTAACCTCTCTCTTCGTTAGTCTGCTAAAAGATTTTTATCAATAAATTAAAGACGCTTTATTAATTGACTTAAACCACTTACAACTGATTTGCGTCGAGAAATATTATGGGTATTGATCTCCGGCTCTTTAAAAGTTCTTTAATTACTGTGACAAAGTGTCCAGTATGCCTTCCACTTAATTTTATAAATTAAAGTGTAATTCCTCTGTAGATATTGAACAATAAAAGTCTGGACGCAGCAAGTGCGTTATGGTGGTGATTTTTCATAAAAATGATTTTATAACTAATATGTCTTTCAGTGAATTTTCGTAGAAAAAATTCACTAATGGCGAGATCTCGACTTTTGAATTTTTAAAAAAACCGAGTAGCGGGCTGAGGATGAACCGGGACGATTCGAAACTGCAGTCCACGTAACCAATAACAAATCACTGAAAGTATAGCAAACAAATAAAGTGTATATTTAAAAGTGATTACAGTATAGTTCATCATTCCAAAAGAGATATATATATATATATATATATATATATATATATATATATATATATATATATATATATATATATATATATATTTATAGGGGAGAAGGGGGCACAGAAGACCACGTAAGACAATATCACTCATAATTCTTCAACAGTTTGTTTAAAAGATATGATTTTTGATTTATCTTGTTAAGCTATCTTTTTTCAAGGGCCAAAACTCGAAATTGCATTAATTTTTCACTTAAGTTCCAACTAAACAGAATTTTTTAACATGACGGCAACGGTCCTTTTCAAATAAATCACCAACGATGAATTAAAAAAATGTTTTGTTAAGTAACGATTATATTCGATAAGAAAACATTTGTTCATAATTTTCGTGTGTTATCATTAACAAAAATAATTATTATTCTATGCACATATAGGTAACCATATTAAAAAAAAAACATTCATAATATTTGCGTGCTTCATTAATAACAAGAATGATGGTCAGTATGTGCACATAATGCAGTAAAAACGCTCTTATTTCTCTTCTACACCAGCGCATACATCGTGAGCCCACTCCTTGCATCTTACACATTGGATCCATCCTTCTTCAGACTTGGATTCTGAAAATTTACAATGACAATACAGGCACTCGGTGTCATCTTGATTATCTTTACTTTCTGATGAATCATTTTGTTTCCTTGGCTTAAATATTTGTTTCTGTTTCTTTTTCTTATTTTGTTCTGAAGTGCTATCCACTAGTTGCCGCTTGACAAGATTAACTTTCTTCTTTTCTGCTTTATTTTTGACTAAACTAGCTTCCAATTCATCTTTGAATGGGGTGCTTGTCAATTCCTCCGCTCGTTGGGTCTTCCATTCAGTTTTTAGTGAATTTTCGTAGAAAAAATTCACTAATGGGAGATCCCGACTTTTAAATTTTGAAAAAATTTTTGCAAATGAGCACGACCTAGGACCCCTAGAACATTCTGGAAAGAGTTGAAGAAGACCCAAGTACCAGTACCCGTCGCTTAGAACGTGAGTTACATGTTCCTAAATCGATTGTCAATGAGGTTTTAAACGAACAGTTGTTACATCCATACCACGTAGAAAAAGTCCAGGAACTTTTACCGACTGATCCCCCAATGCGGCTTACATTTTGTCAATTTATTAGAAACAAAAGAATCCGTGATCCAAATTTTTGTAGAAAAATATTGTCTACTGACGAGGCGTGCTTTACAAGATCTGGAGTAACCAATCTGCACAACGAACACATTTATTCCGATGAAAAGCCACATGCCATTAAAGTTGCACATCATCAGCATCAATTTAAATTAAATATTTGGGCAGGCATTATTGATCGCTACCTTATTGGTCCTATTGTTATTCCAGACAGGTTAGATGGAAATATTTATTTAATTTTTTTGCAATACACATTACCAATGCTCCTGGAAAATTTGCCCCTTTAACTTCGGAGGGAAATGTTTTATATGCATGATGGTGCCCCGCCCCATTTTTCTGTTGTAGTTCGGCAATACTTACACCATCAATATCCCAATCGATGGATTGGAAGGGGCAATGAAGCACCAGTAAAATGGCCACCACGTTCTCCAGAGTTAAATATGTGTGACTTCTTTTTGTGGGGCGCTATTAAAACAGAAGTTTACAAGACTCCGGTAAACACACGCCATGATTTATTGACGCGGATTTTAAATGCAGGCAACCATTTTAATAACCCCGAGACATTAAATAGGGTCCAATATCATTTTTTAAGGAGTGTTAATGAGTGTATTCACCAAGATGGCGGTCATTTTACACATTTGCTTAAGTAATGTTTTTGTTTTACTTAGTTTCTTACAATATTTTTAATACATATTTCCAACTTTGTTGTACTTTGTTTTATTAATAATGTTAATTGATGTATGCAGGCAATTGTAAATATTTTTTTCTGGCAAAACAGCTCATCAAACGAAAAATCTTGAAGAGGTAAAATAGCTTCCAAATACATCCAGTCACTCGACAAAAATATCTGGGTTGTCATAACGTCGTTGATATAAAAAATCAGGAGAAATTTTGACGTATTAATCACTTTCATAACACTTCCACTTATTTACAGTCGGTGACTATACTACAACAAAAACGTCATTTTATAGTATTAGTCTACATAGTAAAAATCGATTAGCAGGTTTTCACGTAATTTAGGAATAACCAATATTTTTACAAATTTACGATGCCCTCTACCGGCTAAACGAAGCAATTTTGGATATAACTAAGTCGGCTTAGATCGACCTATTTTGACGTCAGGAGTCTGCTGTCAAACGTTGTACACGTATTTTCCGGACACCCTGTATATATATATATATATATATATATATATATATATATATATATATATATATATATATATATATATATATATATATATATATATGTATGTATGTATGTATGTATGTATGTATCACACCGATAACTCAAAAAATAATAGGCCGATTTTGATAAAATTTGGCATGTACCTTCCTTTTGTAAATGGCTTGGATAAGTTCGTTAATCAGGAAAATCAGAGGAGGTTTTCCGGGAACATTTTGAGTTTTCATTCGAAAAAAAATTTTATCTCAAAAAATAGAAAGCTATGATAACCAAATTTGGTGGGTAGGTTCACGATATAAAATGTAAACTATACACCAAAATTTAGATTTATATGTTTCAAGAAAAAAAATATTATAAAATATTTTGTGCCAGATCATTTCTATGAAAATTTACTAACATAACGCACTTGCTGCATCCTGGCTTTTGTTTATTTTAAAGTTGCCGGTTTAGGAGAAATTAATTCAATAACCTCCGCAAATGTGGCGTTCTCTTTAGAACTACTTGATGTTGGCTCGGATTTTCCTTGGAGTATTTTGGTAGTGTTCGCTGAGGTTCTGTTGAGCAACTGGGTCCTGGTTCAACTGGTTGATCGTCAATTTGATTTGGTAAGTGCTCTCTCGTTTCATTATGAAATGCAATTTGGGTACCACTTTGAGACTGGGCATGCTGTTCAACATTAGTAACTTCAGCAGGTAGGAAGTCTTGGTCATTGAATACGCCAGCATTGAATGGCCATATACCTGCTACCTCGAATCCTTTAATAGCCTTTTCGATATTTGAAATGTGTGCAAAGGCTTTTGCAAATATCTCCACAACATCATAGATTGTAATTCGTTGGCCAGGATGATTTGAATGCCAGACATCACATTCCCTGGCATATTGTGCCTTCAACGGCCCGAATACGAAACAGTCGAGCGGCTGCAATCTATGACTCGTATGAGGAGGAAGCGAAATTAGAAGTAAGTTCTCTTTTGCTTTAGTAATACCTTCAAGGGATCTATAGCTGGTATGGTTATCTAAAATTAGTAGGATTTTTCGATCTTCAGTTGGTTTCACCATACCAATGAAATGGTCCATAAACTTCAAGAAATGGTCACTGTCCTTCCACCCTGAAGTATTAGCATACCCAACTGAGCCTGCAGGACAACCTCGCATTAACAGTGGAATCATTCATTGTCTTGGAAAAGGGAAGAACGGGGGTAAATAATATCCCGAAGCAGATATTCCACATACGGCGGTAATATTAAACCATCTTTCGGCACTAAGAATGCGACCAATCTGCTTTTTCCCCTTCTTCGCCAAAATTTTTCTTGGAACGGGGACAGTATTTACGCCACATTCATCGATATTAAAAATTTGGTCGGCCTGGAATCCATATTTTTTCAAACAAGATTCTAGTAGATTGTGGAATCTTTCCACCTGAGGCCTATTGAATCCTACTGCCCTAACCATACTTGTAGCTTCAGGAGCCCGAATGGAGATTACTGGATTTCTTTTCCTAAAGCCCGCTAACCAATCGATACCAGCTAATTTCGCTTCTTTATTGAGTGTGTTTTAATTTCAACTTTTCTGCCAAATCGAAAGCTAATTTTCGGCAGTCCATTGTTGTGATTCCGTAGAATCTGGTTTCTAAATCAAGTATGTGATCAACTAATTGTTTCTCTTGTTCAGCAGTAAACACTTGCTTGTAAGTATCATTTCTTCGTCCCAAACATTGTGAATCCGACGAAGCAAGCAAGTTTTTCGGATATTAAATTGCTGACTTGCTTTACTGATTGACAGATGTTTTTCGTTTATTGATTGAAGACCTGCCTCCATATCTTGAGAAGTCTACGACGCCGCATCGCGTTTTTTTCTGTATTTTCGAACCACCTGTAAGTAAACAATAAACTATTATTGAGAAAGGAATACACCAATGACAAATTTAATGGGGTTGATGAGGAGCGGTCCTTATCTCCCATACCGACATGGTCCTGTTCGCCCCATATGTCCGTTAATGCAAAAAGATTGTTACCGCCATTCTACATAAAGGTTATGTTACATTCAAAACTCCCAAAATTGTGTCAAATCATGTAAATATCACCAAACGAACTCTAAAATTATTTCCTATCATTTAGAAAGGCATACGATCAATTGACAAATTGAATAATTTTAGATCACTTACTGTTATTTCCGGTTTTTTATTATCACACACTCAAAGTACAACCTCAGGTGTCACATATGAGTTCGCGACTGTCGGACCCCTGTACTCTATGGGCTAGAGGTTGTAGCAAGTTGATGGCGCATGGCACAAATGAATAAATGGCCCGGTCCCAGTCGCCCCAGTGGTCCTCTGTGCCCTCTACTCCCCTAGATGTTCGGAAAGGTTTCCGCGGTCTTTAATGTGAGACACACATGGTTCTCTGGTTGAACCGCGTACTGAATTTATTAAAACTCGACATTTGGGCTCCTGTTTTGGAGCTATTTTAAGAGGTAAAGAAAATATGTAAGGTCATGAACTCTAAGGCCTCAATCTGCCTACTCCTTAGATTGGTGGCCAAAGGTGGATTGGTTTGTTGTAGCTTGATGACGGGGCCTCAGTTTTTCTACTCTCCAAATCTCTCCGGAGATCGTCTCTAAGGTCTCAGTGTGTTCAACCCTAGGCGCAAGAGAGATTTGGCAATTCGTTGCAAGTCTTGTTTTGTATCTATCGTTTTGCCTACCTGCTTCGTTATCAGTGTAATGAGTCGGGTCACGGTCTGTTAAGTTAGGGGCTTTCGTCGCGGTACTTAAAGGATTAAGAGTATTGCACGTATTTGTTGAGTTACGTAATAGGGAAATAAAATTGTCTATTGAATTTATTGTCTTCTTGTGTGTTTGTGATGACGATATAATAGGTTTCCAAGTAATCGGAAGACGAAGACCATCATCTATCTTATTTAAACAATCGGGACGTTTTTTGATCTCGATTGCTTCGCGGGTAATTCTGGTATTGTAAACCGAGTTGTAAAACAGATTTGACAGTTTTTGCTCTATTGTGAATATGTTTTTGATATTATGGGTTTTGAAAATTCGGCTGATTTTGTCGGTGACTCTTTTAATATATGTTAAAAACGCTGTGTGTTGTTGTGTGGACTCTTGTCTTTTCGTTCTGTGGTGTAGTGGTTTGTTGTTGTGAGCTTCTAATGTTTCGTAGTATGTGATTGTTGTATCCGTTTTCTAGCAATGTCTGCCTTAAAAAGTTTAATTCTGTCTGTTTATTGTTGTTGTCGGTTAGTCTGAGAAATCGTGTTACAAGTGTCCAAACCACGGAATTTAGTTGCGATGGATGATGGTGAGCTGGGAGTTAAGATAACGATTAGTCTGGGTTGGTTCTCGGCACATAGTGTGACAAAATCCTCTGATCCTCATATCTAAGACCAAATTTTAATTTTTTAGCTCCATATAATATATACATTTTTTTCAAATAATCGCTAACTGGGACTGTAATCGATCTCCAAAGTCCATTTAAATTTAAAGAATTAGTTTTAATAATATATCTTACTAATAGTGTAAAAGTCTTATGAAAATTCACTACTATAACGCACTTGCTGCCTCCAGAGTTTTTTATTTATTACGAGTTAAAAAAAATGTTAATTCGCTGTCATGACCCACTTGCTGCGTCCAAACTTTTTATGAATTTGGTTGAAAAGGTCCTAAATCGTAGGTTGTCAGGCCACAATAATTCTTTTCGTTGTGCTTTCGAAGACACTAAAAACTCTCACATACATGTAATACTATGTGAAGAATCCAGACGAGATAAGTTAGTTTTACGTATAAATCACCAAAGTAAAATTGGTCCAATGGTAGTAAAGTTGAAGGGTCGGGTAAGATAGGGACCGCAACATCGTTTATGTAAATCTGTTGTTTGGTTCTGATGAGGGTCACACATAAGCGGAATTCCTTCCAGAAGCTTTCCTTCATTGTTTCTGACACATCAATGAATAAACATCTCGTGTTTCTTCCCAAATTTTGACAGCAGAAGTATAAATTAATAATAAATAAGGGCATATTCCAACTAAATTAGCAAAATCTATTTATATCCCACCACAAAATAAATTATCATGTTTTCTCAATTCGATAACAAGGTCTGTATTTTATTTACTTTCGTATTTTTCTAATAGAAAGGACAATTTACAGTAATTAAAAAATCGATTGTCTAATATTTTTAGTACATACAGATTGGAGACATATTTTTGTTTGCTTTTAGTAAATTTTTATTAAAAAAAATTCACTAATAGATAGGTATCGATGGTGAAACTTTGCAAAACTTTTTCAAATAAGCGCGAACTAGAAACCCTAGAATTCGGGGTCAGTTGCAATTTATATATATATATATATATATATATATATATATATATATATATATATATATATATATATATATATATATATATATATATATATATATATATATATATATATATATATATATATATATATATATATATATATATATATATATATATATATATATGTATGTATCCAACCGCTAACTCAAAAAATAACCAACCGATTTCGATGAAACGAGGCAAGTTCCTTTCTTTTATTAATGGCTTGAATGAGTTCCTTAGCCAAGAAAATCTAAAAGGGTTTTCTGGGAAAATTTTGAGTTTCTTTCAAAAAAAATTTTTTCTTCGAAAATTACAAATATATATTTTAATGAAATTTGGTACATGTATAGCCTCGGGAAAGGCCTTACTACGCATTAAAACTCAACTTTCTACGTTTATAGAAAATTGAGTTATTTAAATTTTGAGTTTTATTTTGAAAACAATTTTTTTCTACAAAAATTACAAACCTATTTCAATGAAATTAAGTAGATATGTTGCCCTTAGAAAGACCTTGCGACACACCAAATTTAAACTGTCTAAGTTTATATAAAATTGAGTTATTCAAATTTGAAGGATTTAATAAAAATTCACTGCGATAACGCACTTGCTGCGTCTCGAATTTTTAATATTTGTTAGCGACTTTTTCTTAAAAAAAAAACAGTTAATAATCTGCTAACAAATTACTTTTCTCTACTAGAACAATTGATGGCATACGTGATCAAAGTAGTTTAGCATCAAATAAACATTCTAACAATAAGATTAATACAGATACTATTCAAAAGAAATAAAAACCTATAAAACATATACAGGCTGGCGCATTGAAAACGAAACAGACCGATTTGCGTCCCGAGATTTTTTTTCAGAAACGCTGAAACACGTCAATTCTAATATTGAGGGGGACATGTTTTGATATAAAACTCAACTTTGTCACATCAACCCCTTAAGGGCTGTGATAGCAACCCTTATATTTTAAATAGGGAACATGGGGCGAGTGTTACATCATTTGAAAGCTCTTTCTTTTCTAAATTCAGCACATAATTTTTTTTGGAAGTTTTGTCAACTCGTTTAAAAAGTATTCACAGTTGGAGTTGCAAGAACGTATTTCATTCATTGTGATAAGAAATGTACTAATAAGTCAATTTTTCGTAAAAAAAAAATAAAAAACAAAACGAAAAGTTCAAAAATGTTTATTCAGTTAAGTAAGTGATCAAATTGTTGACCACCAGCTTCCATACAAAAGTACAAATTTGGTTCAAAACGAGCTCTGACATTCTGGAGCATTTGTGGAGTTATTAGAATGCGTCGTCGTAATTCTTCCAGAGACTTCGGTTCTTTTGTGTAAATTCTACTCTTTAAATGGCCCCATAAAAAGAAGTCTAAAGGAGTTAAATCCGGTGATCTAGGGGGCCACTTAATAGCACCTCTACGCCCACTCAATCTGGAACTCTCTGTTCAAACTCTATAACACGTTGTGAAAAATGCGGAGGAGCTCCATCTGATGATGCACAAATTGATTTTCTTGATAGCGATCATCATTTTCAACAATGTCAATTAGTAGAGGGTAAACGATATCTTCTAGTAACTCCAAATACGTTTCGCCACTCAAATTGCCACCAAGAAAAATTGGTCCGATTAAACGATCTCCAAAAATGCCAGTCCAGACATTCAATTTCTGTGGAATTTGAGTGTGGACGACAATTATGACGATTGACTGTAGAGTTTAATAAAAGCGTACACTCGTCTGAAAAACAGATATTGAACAGAAAGTTCCTGTTATCAGCTATTCGTGCAGTCATAACTTCACAAAACTCCAGCCGCCGATCAAAATAATCTTCATTCAGTTGTTGTACAAGATGAATTTTATACGGGTGAAATTTATGATGCTTCAATATTCGCTGAATAGTTCTTCTTTTGATCTTTGAAACAGTGGCCAATTTTCTCCTTCTCAAAGTTGGGTTTGCAGCAATTTGTCCTAAAACTTCAATCTCAGCAGTCTCATTTCTAACCAGAAATTTACGTTTAGGATCCCGTTTTTTATTGGCTACTGAACCACTTTGTCGAAACTTTGCAACTACCTCCAAAATGTATTTTCTGTTAACATGTCTGTTCGGATGTCGTTCATTCAACAAATTTGCGGTACGGTTGGCACAGTCATCCTTTTTGAAAAAAAGAGTAATTATTTCAACTCTTTCTTCTACAGAATACACCATTGTGAAATTAGTTTTCGGTAGTACTATCAAGTATCAAACCGACCGATAAACTGAAATAATAAATCGCATTTCTCTCATTCCGATAAGAAATGTTTTGAAAGTCAATTTTTTGTTTACAAACCAACAAAACATTGACTATCAGCACATTTCTTATCGGAATGAGTGAAATGCGTTTGTGCATCCTCAACTGTGAATAATTTTTAAACGAGTTGATAAAATTTCCAAAAAAATTTGTTTGCTGAATTCAGAAAAGAAAGAGCTTTCAATTAATGTAACAATCGACCCATGTTCCCTATTTAAAATATAAGGGTTGCTATCACCACCCTTAAGGGGTTGATGTGACAAAGTTGACTTTTATGTCAAAACATGTCCCCCCCCAATATTAAAATTGACGTGTTTCAGCGTTTCTTAAAAAAAATCTCTGGACGCAAATCGGTCTGTTTCGTTTTCAATGCGCCACCCTATATAAATTGACACTGACCGCGGATATAAGTTCTAGTGGTCCTAGTTCGTGCTGATTTGAAAATATTTTTTCAAAATTTGAAAGTAGCGATCTCCTGATTAGCGAATAATTTCTACAAAAATTCGCTAAAAATAATAGACTATTTACTGAGAAACTCTATAACTACAACTTCAACAAGTACCAAAGCATCAGAGGAAGGCTATTTGACATCCATTTTTTGCAATTATTTTAGTAAAGTGAAGGTCAATGACGGTTAAATCAGAAATTTAAGGCTTTTTGAAATACATTTCTTACCAAATCTTTTACGTATCCCGCACTCGTTTCAAAATATTTGTTCCAAAATCGTCAGTTCTGACGTTACAAATCACGGCCTTAGCGTTTTAAGAAGAAAAAAAAACTATAAAATTTTCAAAGTATTTTTTCTGGTACTTATTGATCTTTAGCTCCAAGGAAACTTAATCTTTGTCTGTAATATTCACTAACCACACAAAATGTTTTGATTTTTTACCACACTCTGACCACCAGTGGCAAACCATTTTTTTTAAACGTACAAAAACTTTTTGTTAACTTAGAGATCTAAATTTCAGTATGTATATATATATATATATATATATATATATATATATATATATATATATATATATATATATATACAGGATCATTGATGGTCGATGGTGTGTTAGACGTTTATGGAAAACGGGACATAGGCTTAATCTGAAAATTTGGATACTGCCATAAATAGGCAGGACCTGTCTTTCTAATTTATTTTTATTTTGGCGCTGTTGCCGCTTCTACTCAAAAGTAGTAACAACTTTCTTATTTTTAATAGGACACCTGTATATTATTTTGTTTTTAGAATTGTAATTTCTTTATGATCATTTTTTATTAATAGCTTCCTATACCCATCTACACCGGTTTTCAAGATAATGCTTATTCAATTTTTTTTCTCGTAAAAATGGTACCACTAAAATTTAAAGTTAGCTGCTATTTGAAACCATAGAAAGCTAAAATTTTGGCCACAGTTTGAAAAAGCCTGGTATTCAATAGTTTCATAAATAAATTCATTTAATGGTATACACGACAGTTTAAAATTAATGATTTTAACGTGAACACAAAAAAAGCCAAAACTTCATTTTTTTAAATAGGATAGCCTGTATATTAGTTGAAATTCTGAAAGGCAATTAAATTTTCTCCAAATTGATGTACCATAGTGGTAATAATTACTAAAAAACACATGATCTGCACATAATTTGAATTAGTTGGTCATGGAACGCCAAGTGATTTGATAATTGCTTAATTGTTTACTGTGTTTTACAGACGCCGAAGTTTTAAGATTCATTTGCTATGTTCCACTTAACATTTATTTGAAAACAAGTTAAGATGGAGCGAAATAACTACTTAAATGAAGTTTTGATGACACTATTTATTCTTCATGGACAATGTGACAAAATTGTAGCAAGAACATGTAGAAAATTCAATGAAATGTATCCTGAATTGCAACCAATGAACGAAAGAAAGTTGATGCGAATACAAGGTAATTTTATCAATTATGGTTTAAGACTTGGGGCAACTCGAAGTTTTCCAAGGCCTGTAACGTCGAATGAAGTAAATATAGTGAACGTTTTAGCCTATTTCCACGCATATCCGCAAACTACCATCCAAAGTGCATATGATTTAGGCGTAACTTATTATGCGGTGCAAAAGATTCTGGCCAGTCACAACATGCCTCCTTTTAAACTTATAACACTTCAACACCTGAAACCAGATCAACGATCAACGTCACATTCAACAATGTGAGACACTCCTAATACGCATTCAAAAGAATCCTAACTTTTTGAGAAAAATAATATGGACAGACGAAGACAAGTTTTCGAGAGAAGGCATTATTAATAGAAGGAATCTACATTTTTGGACCGATCAAAATGCACGCATGGTCAATCAGAGGGGCTTTCAAGAAAAATTTAGTTTTCATGTTTTTTGCCTCTTAAAAGACAACCAAATAAGATTCTTCATTTACATGAAGCCATTAAATACCAATCAATACCTCCACATTTTAAAAACAGTAGTATCAAATTTTCTGGAAAATTTAACATTAGAAGTTTTCCGTACTTCTTGGTTTCAGTTGGATGGAGCACCCGCACATTGCACGCAAGAGATAACACGTGAGCTGTTTCAGTATTTTATGACCACTGGTTTAGGCGTTTGGGCCCATGGGATTGGCCTGCAAGGTCCCTCGACCTTACACCCCTCGATTTCTACCTTTGTGGTACTTTAAAACAAAAGGTATACCAGACACCGGTGAACACTAAAGAGGAGCTACGTCAACGTGTGACCAATTGCATCGACCAACGGGATGCTAATGAAATACATAAAGCGACACAACTGATGGTGTACATCGCCGGATTTTGAAGTGCTCAGAACCCAATGGGGGATATTTGAGAATTTGTTGTAAAATGTTTAGAATCTAATAATAAATAATAATTTAAAAAATATCTTGTATTCGCATAACCTTTCTTTCGCTCATTGGTTGCAATTCATGATACATTCATTGATTTTCGTACATGTTCTTGCTGCAATTTTGTCACATTGGCCATAAAGAATAAATAGTGTCATCAAAACTTCATTTGAGTAATTATTTCGCTCCATCTTAACTTGTTTTCAAATAAATATTAAGTGGAAAATCGCAAATGAATGAAAACTTCGGCGTCTGTCAAACACAGTAAACAATTAAGCAATTGTCAAATCACTTGACGTTCCATGACCAACTAATTCAAGTTATGTGAAAATCATGTGTTTTTCGTTTAATTATTGAATTCTTTCGAAAACTTGACGAGCTAGGTATACCACTATGGTACATCAACTTGAAGAAAATTTAATTACCTTTCATAATTTTAAATAATATACAGGATGTCCTATTTGAAAAAATAAAGTTTTGGCCTTTCCTGTGTGTCACGTTAAAATCTTTAATTTTAAACCGCCATGTATAACATTAAATGAATTTATTTAAGTAACTATCAAATACCAGGCTTTCCAAACTGTGGGCAAAATTTCAGCCTTCTATGGGTTCAACTAGCAGCTAAATTAAAATTTTAGTGGGGCCATTATTCTGAGAAATAAAAATTAGATAAGTATTATCCCGAAAACCGATGTAAATAGGTATAGGAAGCTATTAAGAAAAAATGTTCATAAATAAATCACAATTCTAAAAACCAAATAATATACAGGAGGTCCTATTAAAAATAAGAAAGTTGTTACTACTTTTGAGTAGAAGCGGCAACACCGCCAAAATAAAAATATTTTAGAAAGACAGGTCGTGCCTATTTATATCAACATCCAAATTTTCAGATTAATCCTATGTCCCGCTTTCCATAAACGTCTAACCTACCATCGACCATCAATGACCCTATATATATATATATATATATATATATATATATATATATATATATATATATATATATATATATATATATATATATATATATATATATGAGACATGCTTGGTTCTCGGGTTAAACCGCGTCCAGAATTTATGGAAACTCGACGTTTCGGCTCCTGTGTGTGCCTCAATCTGCCTACTCCTTAGAGTGATGGACAAAGGTGGGTAAAGGAAATATGTAAGGACACTCTAAGGCCTCAATCTGCCTACTCCTTAGAGTGATGGACAAAGGTGGGTAAAGGAAATATGTAAGGACACTCTAAGGCCTCAATCTGCATACTCCTTAGAGTGGTGGACAAATGTGGGTAAAGGAAATATGTAAGGACACTCTAAGGCCTCAATCTGCCTACTCCTTAGAGTGATGGACAAAGGTGGGTAAAGGAAATATGTAAGGACACTCTAAGGCCTCAATCTGCCTACTCCTTAGAGTGGTGGACAAAGGTAGGTAAAGGAAATATGTAAGGACACTCTAAGGCCTCAATCTGCCTACTCCTTAGAGTGGTGGATAAAGGTAGGTTGGGTTGTTGTAGCTCGATTACGGGGCCTCAATCTGCCTACTCCCCAAATCTCGCTGGAGATCGTCTGTGAGGTCTCAGTGTGTTCAACCCTGGGCCTCAGAGAGATCTGTCAGTTCGTTGCAAGTCTTGTCTTATATAGGTCGTTTCGTCTACCTGTTGCGTCATCAGTGAAAGTAGTGGGGTCACCGTCAATTAAGTGGGGGGATAATAATGCAACAAAATTGTCTGTGGAATTCATTTTCCTATTGTGTGTTTGCAAAGAAGATATAATAGGTTTCCAAGTAGTCGGAAGGCGAAGACCATCATCTCTCTTATTTAAACAATCGGGACGTTTTTCAATCTCGATTGCTTCGCGGATAATTCTCGTTTTTAAATTGTAAACCGGTGCTATTGTTTTGGCATTATCGAAGTCTATTTTGTGCCCTGTATGAATATGATGCATGGCCAGCGCCGATGAGGGGTCGGATTTTCTAACTGCGAGGGTGTGTTCGTATATTCTATTGTGGATGCGTCTGTTTGTTTGTCCTACGTAAGTTCGGGAACAGTCGGAACAAGGAATTTCGTAAACTCCGTGGGATTCGTTTGGAATCGTATCCTTGGGAGTTTTTATAAGATTTGATAGTTTTTGGTCTGTTGTGAATACGGTTTTGATATTATGGGTTCTGAAAATTCGGCTGATTTTGTCGGTGACACCTTTAATGTATGGTAAAAACGCTGTGTGTTGTTGTGTGGACGCTGTTTGTTCTTGTTGTGGTGTAGTGGTTTGTTGTTGTGCGTTTCTAATGTTTCGTAGTATGTGAATGTTGTCGTATCCGTTTTCTAGCAATGTCTGTCTTAAAAAGTTTAATTCTGTCTGTTTGTTGTTGTTGTCCGTTAGTCTAAGGGATCGTGTTACTAATGTTCGAACCACGGAATTTAGTTGCGATGGGTGATGGTGAGATTGGGCGTTAAGATACCGATTAGTGTGGGTTGGTTTTCGGTAGACAGTGTAAGAAAATCCTCTGACTGGGTTTTTAGTGATGCGTACATCTAAGAAAGGCAAAGAAAAATTATTTTCCATTTCCATGGTGAACTGGATTTGGGGGTTGATGTTATTTAGGTAAGAAAGGAATTCGTCTAGAGATTCTTTGCCGTGTGGCCAGACAGCGAAAATGTCGTCAACGTATGTTAACCAACACGTTGGTTTAAGTTGGGATGAATTGAGGGCTTGTGTCTCGAAGTTTTCCATGAAAATGTTGGCCAGTGCAGGAGAGAGGGGTGAACCCATTGGAGCACCTCGAACTTGTTTGTAAAATTTGTTTTGAAAAAGGAAATAAGTGTTAGATGTGCAGTGTTCCACAAGAGCTAAGGTATCGTGGGAAATTTTGTGTTTATTTTTGAGAATGTCAAGGGTTTCAGATAGAGGTATATTGGTGAATAAGGAAACTATATCAAAGCTAACTAGGATGTCGTTTTGAGAAATGGTGTTGTTTTGAAGAAGGTCGATGAAATGGGTGGAGTTTTTGACATAGGATGTAGCGTTTTCTACTTATGGTTGGAGAGTTTTGGTTAGATGTTTTGCAAGTTTTTGTGTGGGTGAACGGTGGGCACTTACGATAGGGCGAAGGGGAATATCAGGCTTATGGATTTTTGGGAGACCATATTTTCTAGGGATGCGAGATGATTTTTCGCGGGGGATTAGTTCTTTTTTGAGGTCAGGATTGAGTTGGGAGTTGTTGATGATAGTTTTGGTTTTCTTTTCCAGATAAGTTGTAGGGTCGTTAGGGATTTGTTTGTAGTCTGTGTTGTTTAGTATATTGTCCATCTTTTGTATATAGTCTGTTTTGTCAAGTATGACTGTAGCGTTGCCTTTGTCTGCTGGTAGGATTATAATTTCTGTGTTTCGGTTTAGGTCTCTGATTGACTGTCGTTCGTGAGGAGAAAGGTTGGAAGGTGGAAGTTTGGCAAAACGTAATATTCTTGCAATGTCTTGTCTCGTAATTTCAGCTTCGTCAGTCGGTAAGTGTGTTATTGCATCTTCTGATTGAGAAATTATCTTTTCTATTGGGATGAATTTAGGGGTTGGTGCAAAATTAAAACCTTTGGATAGGACTTTGATGGCGACGTCACTTATGGTGGAATTTGAAAGGTTGTGAACTACTATAGGAGGATTGGCATTATGTGTGTGTTGTGTGAGATTTTTGTTGTCTAGAAGCTGCTGTAATTTTCTTTTTTGTACGTCTATATATATATATATATATATATATATATATATATATATATATATATATATATATATATATATATATATATATATATATATATATATATATATATATATATATACACATATACATATATCGTACCGATCTTGATCAAATTTGGTGAGTACCTTCCTTTTGCAAGTGGCTTGGACAAGTTTGTTATCCAGGAAAATCGGACCAGGTTTTCCCGGAAAATTTTATGTTTTCTTTCTAAAAAAATGTATATTTCCGGAAATAACAAAGTAAGCGTAACCAAAACTTAGGTCTTTAGGTTTAAAGACAAAAAAGTTATGGGCAGTTAAAGAAAATTTTTTTTGGAATTTTCCTAAAACGTCAAAGTCGCGATTTGAAACGCCAAAACTGAAAAAAGGACGTGAAAGAAATACGTATTGTGTAAAGAAAATGTTTCAAGAAGAGTGTTCTGCAAACCTTTAAGTTTAAGCTTCAACCATCACTGCCCTTCATTTTACTAAAATATTTACAGAAAATTCATTTCAAATTGACTCTTTCTCTGATGCTTTGGCTATCGGTTTAGTTAAGTAGCTGATGCTTTCGCTGTAGGTTTAACTAAGTTTATGGTATAACGGTCTATAATTTTTAGGTAATTTTCGTAGAACAAATTCGTTGATGCGTTTTTGCATTTTTTATCGAAATATGATGCATGTTTGTAATAAAAAAATCTGGACGAAGTAAGTGCGTCTTGGGAGCGAATTTTCATTAAATCCTTCAAATTTCAATAACTCAATTTGCTATTAACGTAAGGTTTGTTGACGAGGATATCAACATTTACGTTTCTTTTCGGAAAATTTTTGTACATTTTCAAACAATAAGTAATTTTCATAAAATATAGTACATTGTTTCTACTACATAGGCCATACCGGTAATCAGATTGATGCCTGCTCGTATTTGCTATTAAAAACATTTTAATGAAAATTCACTTCCATGACGCACTTGCTGCGTCCAGACTTTTTTTAAATTCAAAAGTCGCGGTCTCCTAAGGGGTGATTTTTACTACGAAAATTCACCAAAACGTTGCTTTAAAAATAGGATAAGTTCAAAGGCCTCCAACTTTATAGTATTTCGTCTCGCACTATTTATGATAAATCATGGAAAGAAACATCGATTTTCCAGCATCCTAGCTACTTCAGTGGCACATCTCAAGGCGTTTTAACTGACAGCGAATTTCATTCTAGGAAATGTTTATTCGACCACATAATTTCAGCTTAAATGCAGCATTACATGGGATATTACCCGAACAAGATAGCATACAAATCCATGAGCTAGGAGTACGAGTTGCAAGACTGATCCTATAAAACTGGCGTAGAGCAGAACAAAAACTCGTTTTAACAGAAAAACGTAAAACATCTCCAAACGAGATTTGCGAGATCAATTATCGCAAGAAACCCTAAGAAACTTTTTATCTCCTTGGTAAATGATTACTCAATCAGTTCTTGCCTAGACCAGAATGCAATGCATTGAAATTCTGTAATGAAACTCTAACGTTTCAGTGTTGTAACAAATTGCATCTTGCTTTAAGTGCATCGTTTGCGCGTAATAAGGCGCTGCATTTCCAGACACCTATTAAAATCACAGCCAATTATTGTGCAATTTTCAGTAATCAATATCGGACTAAATACTGTATACTAAATACAAATTTTTCTACAATATGGGAAAAATATTCCAAAAGACGTAGTGATATTTCTGGAGAAATGGGTTACAAAGCAAGACGTCAGCAGCAAGTGTGTTATAGTATCGAATTCTAAAAAGAAACTCCAAATACGAATAACCTAACTATTACCACTACTACTGCCGCAGCTGCAGATTCTGCTCCTGCTTCTGCTTCTAAGAGGCTATTGAAATAGTAAGGACAGCTCCTTTTCAGCTTGGTTTTGGTCATCATGTGCTGCTGCAATGTGCTCTTAGTCTGAAAAAAATGTGACGGCTGTGCTGGGAAATTGCAGTCACTGTAAACCCATTTACCTCAATGGTTTCACCTGGTGCACTCTAAGTAGGCCCAACAGCCCTGCAATGCCATATGGACTAAGACAATTTTTTCTATTCAACATTGATGAGCAGATAAATTCACTGTAGTGCGTCTTTGGAGATACCACAAATGTCCTGTAGAGAGCCTGCATGTTATGGGTTGCGTGCGCGGGCAAATATATTTTACTTCAGCAACACACCACGAGGGCTTACAGCCTAAATACTATCGTACCGTGGGTGTCGACAAGGAGGAAAGAGGCAACTTGTTAATTCTGGACTTGAAGGTTTGGAGGTTCGGGAGAGAAGGAAAAACATGTGCCGGCAAGGAATTCCAAAACTTGGAAGTCATCAGGACAAAAGAGCGGGCACAACCAGATGTTCTAGGTCTGGTGACCTGGGCAGTAAAAGGGTGCATTCGCTCTGTTTCCCTGATAAATCTGTTGGGGGCAGCATGTGGAGGAACTGTGGAAGAAAGCTCCTCTGAGCACTGCCCGTGCACATATCTATAAAAGAGAGAGAGGTTACCAACGGCACGTTGATGCCCAAGGGATGGCAGCCTTTGGGTAAGGGTAGGGTCACCGATGGGAAGAATAGCTTATTTCTGAATGAAGTCCAGGATATCGAGTGTAGAAGCGGCAGCAGCACCCCAGATATGGGAACAGTATTCGAGGTTTGGTCTTATTTGTGAAGTATATAAGGTATAGAGATTAGCTGGTGAAAAGTATTTGCGAGCGCGGAAGAGGAAACTTAATTTCTCAGCAGCCGCTTCTGCAATTGATGAGGCATGTTGGTGCCAATTGAGATTTCGATCCACAGAAACGCCAACAAGTGAAAAGGGCTCATTACTTTGAATAACTTGGTTGTTCATTGTGATGGGTCTAGGGCTGGTGTATCTCTTATGAGAAAGAAAGCAACACTGCGATTTGGTGGGGTTGAATTGTACAATATTTCTACTTCCCCAGTCTAATATTTTTTGGAGATCCACGGAGACAGAACTCTCCATGAGTCTGCGATCTTCATCTAATTGGGCTAAAGAGACATGCTTAGAATATTGTATATTTGAGTGGAGGGTGCTGTCGTCCGCGTAACTGTGAACTGGGTTGGATGTGCTAGAGAGGAGGTCATTGAGAAGGAGAAGAAACCAAGTAGGGGCTAAAGCTGAACCTTGAGGAACTCCTGCATTAATTGGATACAGTTTAGAGGAATGGCCATCCACCACAACAGAAATGCTCCGGTTGGAGAGGAAATTTGCTGCCCACGTACAAAGTTTTGGTTTTAGGCCATAGACCGGAAGTTTATTAAGCAGCGCTGCGTGTCAGACCTGGTCAAATGCTTTGGATATGTCTAGAGCGACAATCTGGGATTCACCGTGTAGTTGCATATATTTGTTCC
This sequence comes from Tillus elongatus, assembly GCA_964006375.1. Classification (NCBI taxonomy): domain Eukaryota; kingdom Metazoa; phylum Arthropoda; class Insecta; order Coleoptera; family Cleridae; genus Tillus; species Tillus elongatus. Next base: position 26,028,505 of record OZ023262.1, on the reverse strand, counting down.
AAGAATGGGTGACAAAGGAAAGGAGGTCGGCAGTTGATCTGCGCTGACGGAATCCATACTGCCTGTTCTCGATTAGACTGTGTTTTTCGAGAAATTTTAGTAATTCGGCGTTTGTATACTTTTCCATCACTTTAGAGACGACTGAAAGGAGAGAAATAGGCCTGTAGTTGCTAGGAAGCGCTTTGGATCCTTTTTTGAAGACGGGTTATACTTGAGCAGTTTTCCAGTTACTAGGGAATATGCCTCTATTGTAAGATGTCTGAGACAGACTAGTCAGGACAGGAGCAAGTTTTGGTGCGCATTTTTGGGAACAATTGCTGGGATCTCGTCAAGGCCAGAGGCTTTCCTGGTATTAAGAGAAGAGAGCATCTTTTGTACCTTTTTAGTTTTGAAAATGATATCCGTCATTTTATGCGCCACATTGGGGACTGTTGGTGGTTGAACATTTGGAGGTGGGTTGAGAGTAGAATTGCCGGCGAACAACAAGGCAAAAAGTTCAGCGTTGCTCAGGGCCAACAATTTCATCCCCTGAGACAAGAGGTGGGAACTTGCTCTTGCAAGAATTATTCCCAATAGATTTAGCAATAGTCCAGAAGGATTTGCTGCTGTATGAACTTAAGAGGACTTTGTTTTTAATGTGGTTATTAAACGAGCTTCTTGTCTGAGAAAGAATGCGGACATAGCGGTTTCTTGCGTCGTTAAATGCTTGACGGTTTTCTTGACTGGGATTGTGTAAAAGCGTTTTGTGTGCTTTGACCTTTTCAAGTCTGGCCTGGTCACAGGATTTAGAGAACCAGTGCTTTTAAGTGACTGCAAGGGTTTTCTGTGTAAGTGGAATAAATAATTCCATGCCAGCTTTGATAATTTCGGTGACGTTTTGTGAGATATCAGAGGGGTCAGGATGAGAGAAGCAGACAGACGCCCATGGAAATGAGGAAAAGTAATCTCGCATTTCGTCCCAGTTCGCGGAGCTGTAGTGCAAAGCAATACGTGTGTGTGATGACTGTGTGACCTCGGGTTGCATTGCGCAGGAAGCAGTGACCATTCCGTGGTCTGAGCGACCAAGGGGGGCGGTGACTGATATCTTATAGCAGTCAGGATTTGTAGTAAGAAGGAGATCCAAGGGACTTCAGCTGTGTGTTGGAATGCGAGGAAAGTAAGTAGGTTGCTGAACCATATTGGCTAAAGAATTGCTGACTGCAAAGGCATCCGCTGCTCTTCCTTGTGGATCGGTTTTTTAAGATCCTAACCATTCCTTATTATGGACATTGAAGTCACCAAGAATAGTGACTGCGGAGGAAGGATATTCAGAAATCAGAAGGTCGGTTTTTTCAGAAAAGTAGTCAAAGAGCTGGACAAAGTTGTTGTCAGAAGGTTACCGGTAAATGCAACAGATGAATTTAGTTGCAGCCCTGAGAGAGAGTTTTATCCATAGTATGTCTTTTCTTCCAGCTTCTAAATTGGGGAGTCTGGTGCAGGGTAGATTGATACAGACGTATGCGCACACGCCTCTATGCAATCTAAAGGAAGCAAGGAGCTCATACCCCGGGAAATTAAGGTGATTAGTGGCTGTTTTGGCACTGATTTGGATTTCGGTGAGGAAGAGGAGTTGGGGCCTATTAGCCTGGAGGAAATGGTGGACGGAGTTCAGGTTAGAATTTAGGCCACATATAATCGAGAAGGATATGTTAAATCTTAATGCTGGCGCCCCCTGTACACCCCTCTCCTGGAGATCCGAATGGAGGGGTATTTTACCTGCGGAAGCTTTTGTACAAGGAGGAGCCATCATCATTTTTGCTTATAAGGGAAACCGACTCATACACCAGAACCGGAAACGTCCGTTTGGACTTCACCGGCCCCTTGATGTAAGGGGTGGTACGTCCTCGGGCGTGAAAAAATGTGAATATGAATTTAACATTGTTTTTCGGGTTAGATGGATGGCATCCATCTCTTTTGAGCAGGACTGGAAAAGTTTCCGAGGACATTGTCTTGTCGATAATATATTGCATCTACTGTTTAAAGAGGTTTGCCTGCGCCCAATGCGAAGGATGAGGTACCCCAGTGGCACCGAAAGAAGCTCTTCTCATCAGCTCTTCGGTCATGCTTATTCTCTGGAATGCAAGTTCATTTGCAAAAGAAAGCTTGATGCCATTACGGTGAGCTGACAGCCTCGGGATATTTTTCCCGTTGAGGCCCTAAAACATATATTCCATTGTTAACAAGTACTTCATCAATTATTTTTCAATATGATCAAGTAAAACAGGTTTTTGACCTAGAACTTTATAAACAACACCATTGGGAGGTACTAGTGAGGACTGAAACCTGTAATGGCACTGATAATTACCAAGTTAGCCAACTTGATTGGTGAAATAAGCGTCGGGCTTTAAAAAAATGTGTTGTGTTAATTTGGGTTCTCCAGGTGTACTCATCATTGGGAAGCTTAATTTGTTCAGCTTACTTTCGTAATGCAGTATTTGGTACATTGAAATATTTGCCAGTCTTTTTCACTCTCATATTGATTTTTTTCACCATCTTTACAGCAGCACACATCTTCTCTGTATCCCACATCTGTCGGTTTCATGTACTTTTTAACCCCAAGTTGGGTCTCGGCATCAAAAATTATTACAGCATAGATTTGATGAGTATAGGAAAATATTTTCAAATGCAACATTTTTTACATGGTGGTAATACGGACTCAAAACCATACTCAGGCATTCTGGAATCCATATTACCAGCCTTGTTATTTTGAGAATACTTCCAAACCTAATCGACATATTGAGGTAAAGTTTCGACATATTATTATTATCGCCTTACCAGTGTTTTCCAGGTATGCGATCGATATTTGTGCATAGTGCAACGTAAATATCCATAAGGCCTGTATATCACTTACTTTGCTAAAGTTTTACGAATCGGATGAAACTACAAACATTTGAAACACAAAATAACTTTTTAATAATGCATGCCAATGACGACTTCTTATGACAGAGGTAGTGATTAGAGTTGATTTATTCCTACAATGTATGATCTCAGGCCCGGTGATATTTGGATTACTTATAAATTGTTTCAGTTTCAAGCGGCTTATGCATTTGGACATGCTCTAAACAACTTTTTAGTAAATTTTCTTGAAAAAATCACTAATGGGGAGATCCCGACTTTTGAATTTTGAGAAAATTCTTCAAATGAGCGCGATCTAGGAACTTTAGAACCCATACCTGGGGTCAGTTTCAATTTATATATATATATATATATATATATATATATATATATATATATATATATATATATATATATATATATCGGTGACATAACATACATTAAAGGTGTCACCGATAAAATCAGACGAATTTTTAGAACCCATAATATCAAAACCGAATTCACAACAGAGCAAAAACTGTCAAATCTGATAAAGACTCCCAAGGATACGATTTCAAACGAATCCCAGGGAGTCTACAAAATTCCTTATTCCGACTGTTCCAGAACTTATGTAGGACAAACAAATAGACGCATTCACAATGGAATATAGGAACACACCCTCGCAGTTAGAAAATCCGACCACTCATCGGCGCTGGCCATGAATCATATTCATACAGGACACAAAATAGACTTCGATAATATCAAAGCAATAGCACAGGCTTACAACTTCAAAACGAAAATTATCAGCGAAGCAATCGAGATCGAAAAACTAAAAGTGTTTAAATTAGAGAGATGATGGTCTTCGCCTTCCGATTACATAGAAACCTATTATATCTTCATTACAAACACATAAAAAGAAAATTTAACAGACAATATTATTTCCCCATTATCTGTCTCGACAGATAGCGGTAATCCTCTTAATCCTTTAAGTACCGTGACCAAAGCCCCCGACATAATTGACAGTGATCCGACTACGTTTACTGATAATGAAGCAGGTAGATAAAACAATACATACAATACAATACTTGCAACGAACAGCCAGATCTATCTGAGGCCTAGGGTTGAACACGCTGAGAACTTGGAGACGATTTCCAGCGAGATTTGGGGAGTAGACAGATTGAGGTCCCCTAATCGAGCTACAACAACCCAACCCACCATTGTCCACCGCTGTAAGGAGTGAGCAGATTGAGGCCTTAGAGTATCCTTACATATTTCCATTACCTCTTTAAAATGGCTCCAAAATAGGAGCCGAATCGTCCAGTTTTAATAAATTCTGGACGCGGTTCAGCCTGAGAGGCAAGTATATCTCATATATATATATATATATATATATATATATATATATATATATATATATATATATATATATATAGGGTGGCACATTGAAAACGAAACAGACCGATTTGAGTCCAGAGATTTTTTTAAGAAACGCTGAAATATTAAGGGGGACATGTTTTGACATAAAACTAAACTTTGTCACATTAACCTCTTAAGGGTGGTGATAACAACCCTTATATTTTAAATAGGGAACATAGATCGAGTGTTACATCATATGAAAGCTCTTTCTTTTCTGAATTCAGCACACTAATCTTTTTGGAAGTTTTATCAACTCGTTTAAAAATTATTCACAGTTGGAGTTGCAACAACGTATTTCATTCATTGTGATAAGAAATGCACTACTTAGTCAATTTTTCGTTCAAAAAAACTAAAAAACAAAACCAAACGTTCAAAAATGTTTATTAAGTTAAGTAAGTGCTCAAATTGTTGACCACCAGCTTCCATACAGAAGTACAAATTTTGTTCAAAACGAGCTCTGACATTCTGGAGCATTTGTGGAGTTATTAGACGGCATTCTTTAACAATGCGTCGTCGTAATTCTTTCAGAGACTCCAGTTCTGTTGCGTAAATTCTACTCTTTAAACGGCCCTATAGAAAGAAGTCTAAAGGAGTTAAATCCGATGATCTAGGGGGCCACTCAATAGCACCTCTACACTCAATCCATTGTCCTGGAAACTCTCTGTTCAAAAACTCCCTAACACGTTGTGAAAAATGCGGAGGAGCTCTATCTTGTTGAAACACTAATTTATTTTCTTGATAGAGATAATCATTTTCAACAATTAGTAGAGGGTAAACGATATCTTCTAGTAACTCCAAATACGTTTCGCCACTCAAATTGCCATGAAGAAAAATTGGTCTGATTAAACGGACTCCAAAAATGCCAGTCCAGACATTCAATTTCTGTGGAGTTTGAGTGTGGACCTCGTGAAAATTTCTTGGATTATTATCTGCCCAATAACGACAATTATGACGATTGACTGTAGAGTTAAAAAAACACTTGTCTGAAAAACAGATATTGAACAGAAAGTTCTCGTTATCAGCTATTCGTGCAGTCATAACTTCACAAAACTCCAGTCGCCGATCAAAATCATCTTCATTCAGTTGTTGTACAAGATGAATTTTATACAGGTGAAAATTATGATGTTTCAAAATTTGCGGAATACTTCTTCTTTTGATGTTTGAAACAGTGGCCAATTTTCTCGTGCTCAAAGTTGGGTCTGCAGCAATTTGTCCTAAAACATCAATTTGGCTACTGAACCACTTTGTCGAAACTTTGCAACTAACTCCGAAATTTATTTTCTGTTAACATGTTTGTTCGGATGTCGTTCATTAAACAAATTTGCGGCACGGTTGGCACAGTCATCGTTTTTGAAAAAAAGAGTAATTATTTCAACGCTTTTTTCTACAGAATACACCATTGTGAAATTAATTTTCGGTAGTACTAACAAGTGTCAAACCGACCGATAAACTGAAATAATAAACCGCATTTCTCTCATTCCGATAAGAAATGTTCTGATAGTCAATTTTTTGTTCACAAATCAACAAAACATTGACTATCAGCACATTTCCTATCGGAATGAGTAAAATGCGTTTTTGCATCTCCAACTGTGAATAATTTTTAAACGAGTTGATAAAACTTCCAAAAAAATTTGTGTGCTGAATTCAGAAAAGAAAGAGCTTTCAAATGATGTAACACTCGATCCATCTTCCTTATTTAAAATGTAAGGGTTGTAATCACCACCCTTAAGGGGTTGATGTGACAAAGTTGAGTTTCATGTCAAAACATGTCCCCCTCAATATTAAAATTGACGTTTTTCAGCGTTATTAAAAAAAATATCTCTGGACGCAAATCGGTCAGTTTCGTTTTCAATGCGCCACCCTGTATATATATATATATATATATATATATATATATATATATATATATATATATATATATATATATATATATATATATATATATATTGCTATAGATAGCAAATGATAGGAAAGATTACGAAATTTTAATGGGAAAACGGGAAATTTATGCATACTAGTATATATAAAATAAATGTATACACCCTAATGTAGCAATGAAAGCGTTTTGGCAGGAGATGTCAACGCCCGACATGAATTTCAGTGACCCATGTAGCAACCCTCGATGTTAAGTTACATTCGAGTAATAAAAAATTATATTATATACTAGAAATATCCGTAAAGAAACCAAGAACAATGCTTCAGTTTTGTAGGGAGAATGAGATTGTAGATAATAAATGCAGTTCTGTTGATTTTATTGTATGTAAAAAATAGATATGACCAAGCTAGCTAAAGACTCAATGTAGTAAAAGAGCGGAGGTCATTTGTAAAAAACAAAAGTTTGTGGAGTATAAAGGTAATGTGCGCGTAAGAAAAAAACGTAAAAAGACACTAAAGGTTTGACGGAAAACTCAAACACAGGTGGTGTGACGAACAATAGCGTTTTTTCACCTGTAAGAGAGTTAATAAAAGCAACGGTCCGAGAGGGTCCGGCGTCTTTTCCATCCAGTGAATTCATCAGCATCACTTTACCAGACCAGGTGATCATCGTCATAATTATGTAAGTTGACATAAGAGATTCCAGAGTGCATCGAAGGGAGAGTATAAAACACCTCCAGAGTGCTACGACTATGGAATAAATATATCAATATGTTAACGAAGTAAATCCGTTAATAATCAATAAATGGACAGTAAATTATGGCATGGACAAATTAGAAAGATAATAATAATTAATCAAGGGTCGCATTAATGGAAGAACAATAAATAATCCAATGGAAAATATGTCAGTAAGTGTTACCTTTTCCTAAATTGACCAGTGCGTGTTGAATTTCACCATTTTAACAGCACCAATCAAATATTTTTGTGCTAATAAATTTCAAAAACAAAAATTTTGGTTGAAATAAACGGAAAGAGACCGTGATCTCTGTAGAATTGTCGATGTATATTGATTATGTAGTATCCATGTTTAATTAATTGTGTAATTAGTTATAATGTTACCAGAATGTTTTAATAGGATTTTTCAAGTTATATTTATGTAAAGAATGTTTTAAAATATCTCTTTGTATTTAACGAGTGTCATATCGGCACAGTTAAATGTTTTAATATGATTTTTCAATTTATGTTTATGTAATGAATGCTTTAAACGTTTCTGTTTGTATTTAATGTGTGTCAAATAGACACCATAAAATTTGTGTAATGAATTAAATGGAATGTATAACAGATTGTAATTAACGGAAGTATTGGTTTTGGTTGATAATTAATCAGCAAAATTGTTGTATAGCCATCTGTGCAGAGCGAAATTAATTTTCGATCAAGTGAAAATCAATAAATGAATTTAAATAACACATCTTAGTGAATTTTAATTAGTAGAGGCTAGCTGTAATTATAAGGAACCCAACCTGATGATTAAGACATATGTTCTCAGCTCTAAAATAAATATTTGCAGGTATATACTACCCGTAAAGTAAAGTAGAATACCATAGCAATATATATATATATATATATATATATATATATATATATATATATATATATATATATATATATATATATATGTTTGTATGTATGTATGTATCACACCGATAACTCAAAAAGTAATGGACCGATTTCGATAAATACTAGCGTGTACCTTCCTTTTGGAAGTGGCTTGGATAAGTTCGTTAGCCAGGAAAATCGACCAGGTTTTTCGGGAAAATTTTGGGTTTTCTTTTGGATTTTTTTTTACCTCAAACAGTAGAAAAGTTATGGTAACCAGGTTTGGTACGTAAGTTTACGATATTAAGAGAAAACCATATACCCAAATCTATATTCTTATGTTAAAACGAAAAAAGTTAGGAAAGAATATTTTGTGCCAGATCATTTCTATGCAAATTCACTACCATAACGTACTTGCTGCGTCCATACTTTTATTTAACACACTTTATTCAAAAATTCAGGTTTACTTAGAAAACGAAAAATAAATCATTTCCGTTAGCATCTCGTATTTACATAAACCGGGCCTTCGAAACTCGTCTACTAGTAGTTGCTATAAAACATGTATCGACTTGTTCATAGCCGGCTAAGAGCAATTATGGTTAAAAGGAATGAGCAATAAAGGCTTGTTTCTCACAGATATTGTTTTTTATTTTTAACTCTGCGTTTTACGGTTCATCTAAACCATCTTCAGGCGTTAAACACCCAGAATATAAAAAGATTGCGAGCAACTATGTTTCTGGTAGGTCTTACATATAAGCACATTACACAGTAGCTACAGAAATCTCAAAGGTCAAACATCCACTAAGTGAAGATTGGAACCTGTGATGAGCACTGATAAGTGCACTTCGAGAACCCAAATCACCACAACACATATGTTTAAAGACCTGACGATCGTTTCACTAACAAGGGTAGCGTCACCAGAGGATGAAATAGTGAATTTTCATAAAAATGATTTTAATAGCTAACATGTTTTCTTAAAAAAGCAGCCATCAATCTATATAGTAGAAACAATATGCCATGTTTCATCAAAATAACTTTATTGCTTGAAAATGTACAAAAATTTCCGAAAGTAAACTTAACTTGTTCCCGAAAAAACTGGTTTCTTGGTTAACCTTATAGGTTAATAGCAAATTGAGCTATTCAAATTTGAAGCATTTAATCAAAATTCGCTACCATAACGTACTTGCTGCGTCCCGAATTTCTTTTCTTACAAAGATGTATTATATTTTGATGGAAAATGCAAAAATGCAATAACATAGGGCGTGTTAGATTACAAAATTCGCTACCATAACGCACTTGCTGGGTCCCGAATTTCTTTTCTTACAAAGATGTATTATATTTCGATGGAAAATGCAGAAATGCAATAACATAGGGCGTGTTCGATTAAAAAAAATTTTGAATCATCAACGACTTATGGGCCAGCCTGTAATTGTGGAAATATTTGTTTAAGATGTAGCTTAAGACACGTATATACATTATGATTAATGTATACCATTTTTTTTCGTAACTTGCATAATAATGGATATATTGAGCTTTAATGATTTTTTACGAAAACTTGACAAAAATGATATACCATTCAACGATAAACTCTATAGCCAACACTACTGCTAAAGCATCAGAGAAAGGGTGTATTTTAAATTAATATTCTGGGAATCTTTTAGTAAAATGAAGGACAATGACGATTGAAACTAAGAGTTTAGGCTTTGTAAAGCATTATTCTTGAGACATTTTCTTTTCATAGCTCCTATTAATTTCAGGTTCATTGCCTAAATATTACCAATTTTGACATTTGAAATCGCGACTTTGACGTTTTGAGGAAAACCCAAATTTATTTTTCTTTAAATGCCTGTAACTTTTTTGTCCTTTAATCTACATCTTTTGGTAGGTAGCTTACCTATGATAATATGAATCCGCGTACCAAATTTTGTTGCCCTTACTTTGTTAATTCCGGAGATATAAATTTTTTTCGAATGAAAACTCAAAATTTTCCCGGAAAACCTCGTCCGATTTTCCTGACTAACAAACTTGTTCAAGCCATTTACAAAAGGAAGGTATGTGCCAAATTTTATCAAAATCGGCCCATTATTTTTTGAGTTATCGGTGTGATACATACATACATACATACATACATATATATATATATATATATATATATATATATATATATATATATATATATATATATATATATATATATATATATATATATATATATATATATATATAAACATATAAAAATCGAAACTGACCCCGGATATGGGTTCTAAGGGTTCTGGATCGCGCTCATTTGCAAAATTTTTTTCAAAATTCAAAAGTCGGGATCTCCCCATTAGTGAATTTTTTCTACGAAAATTCACTAAAATTCTAATCTGCTTACTAATAAACATCACCTTATATACTTAGTTTTAGATAGAGACCGATAGCGAGAGGGAAACTAAATCGCAGGCAAATTAACTTTGTATTGCATTTTTATTGCAGGACGAGGTTTTTCTTTATCGCTTTTTCTGGCATGTTTCGGAATGTTTAACTGCTTCAAAGGCATAACGCAAACAGCGGACTGCAAGCCAGTGGCGGAGATCGATTTAGGGAAATTTATTTTTTATTGCCCTAGAAATATAAATACTCTCGTACGCATCAGGCTTTGCTGACTGTCTAATATTTTTGATAAGTTTCAGATTTTCTTTACCAATGTGTTGGTTATTATCCCAAATGTGTTGTGTCACGCATGACTTGTCTACACTACCGTATCTCAAAATAGATGTATTATCGCCAGAATTAGAACCGTAGACCGGTTTCGCTCTAATTATAGCTCTTCAGTACGGCATATTAATTGTAGCGAAGATACACCTATAAAGTAATACGGCTATGGTAGCCAGCCTTCCAACACTAAGCGAGTGGTAGACACGAAGCAACGTGCCGCCACCTAGTTGCGGAACCAAGTAGTATGTTGTCACGCCAGCTCCAAATAACACAAATTGTTAAAGAATAGAGACTGTATGCAACCAACTAATATTAAATTATCAGCCCTGGCCCAGTTCTACCCTAATATAGGGACAAAGTACGTAAGGATAGATGTATTCTCGCCACAATTAGAACCGTAGACCGGTTTCGCTCTAATTAGAGCTCTTCAGTACGGCATACTAATTGTGGCGAAAATACACCTATAAAGTAATACGGCTATGGTAGCCAACCTTCCAACACTAAGAGAGTGGTAGACACGAAGCAACGTGCCGCCACCTAGTTGCGGAACCAAGTAGTATGTTGTCACGCCAGCTCCAAATAACACAAATTGTTAAAGAATAGAGACTGTATGCAACCAACTAATATTAAATTGTCAGCCCTGGCCCATTTCTACCCTAATATAGGGACAAAGTATGCAAGGATATATGTATTCTCGCCACAATTAGAACCATAGACCGGTTTCGCTCTAATAAGAGCTCTTCAATACAGCACAATAATTGTAGCGAAAATACACCTATAAAGTAATACGGCTATGGTAGCCAGTCTTTTAACACTAAGTGAGTGGTAGACGAAGCAACGTGCCGCCACCTAGTTGCGGAACCAAATAATTATATAGGCAATATGTATACAAAATTCTCATTAAATCTACTTTATTATTATTTCTGATATCGATTTTGTTTTACCTTTCATTTATTCGTGATTTTCGGAATTTGGAAATTTTTTATGGAATTTTGCTACCATAACGCAATTACTGCGCGCAGACTTTATAACTCTGTCTAATTATCTTTGTTATACAGTGTAGAGTCATAATGTGAAATATATTTACAGCCTGTGTTGGTTATTTCGGCTGCTAATTTATACCCCGTGTTGTTACGGAAGGAAATTCAAACCCACTCATATCACAACCTGGTAACCTTCGACTAGGAACCAGGCGGTGAAACTGAGGGTGAAAGTAAAATGAGGATGTCTATAATAAACAGAGAAAGAGAAAGTGGTAGCAGGTTTGAATGCGGAATAATACAATATAATACAGACGTGTCTTACACACCCTCTCGCTTTCAGAACACTGTTGCCAACAGTTAAATACCTCAATGCGCTAGCTGCTAAAACTATTAGATCAGATAATGAAAACACTCTATGACTTTACTAATATAAACTATATTTTCATTAAAGATGAGGCACTTTGCTTTCATAATCACTTCATATTAATATACTGACTTAAAAAAATCTGAATACATCAATTTCAATAAAATTTATACATAATGTGTGCTTATTCAAACTTCAAAAATAGTTACATTTTAAAAGTATAATAATAAAAAATAACAAAGTTATAAATATTAAGTGGGTCCGCCGTGGTTTCTTATGCATCCGATAACTCTTCGAGGCATGCTTGAAATTAAATGGTTTACTGTATCCTAAAGAATGTCCAGAATACTAGAAAGTAAAGGTTTAGACTCCCAAGATCTAAAAATCATTCAGTACCTCTATGAACACCAGGTGGCGACAGTGCAGATGAAAAACACCCAAACAAAAACTGTACCAATTAAACGTGGAGTCAGACAACGCTGTTTACTGAGCCCTATGCTTTTTAACATGTACTCATAAATTCTATTCCAAAACGCACTTGAAGCTGCAGAAGATGGCATAAAAGTGAATGGAACCTTGATAAATAATCTTTGATATGCCGATGATACAGTTATAATCACAGACAGTCCTGAGGGCTTGCAGCGGCTACTTAACAAGATATCAGCCGAAGGAGATCTATTAGGCTTAAAAATCAACACCGTAAAAACAAAGATAAGATATTGGCGGTAAACAGGAATCCAAATCAACAAATACATATAAACGTATGCGGGACACAGATAACCAAGGTCTCTAAGTTTAAATACTTGGGCAGTTGGATCGGCGAAGATCTGAATCCTGATTTGGAAATCAGAGCTCGGATTGAAATGGCTAGGGCAAATTCCTTGAAAATGCGAAGCCTATTAAGCGATAGGTCACTTGATATACAAATTAGACACAATTTTGTGGTGTGCTACATATATTCCACGATTCTGTATGGGCTTGAGGCGTGGACGCTAAAGGCTGGCGGTCTAAACAGACCAGAGGCATTCGAAATGTGGATATATCGACGAATGTTGGGAGTTCCTTGGACTGCTCACACCACAAATTTGGAGGTTTTACATCGTATGGGCAGAGAACGTGAACTCATCGAAATCATAAAAAAGCGAAAAACTGCCGGTCTCAGTCATGTAATGAGACACAATAGATATGAATTTTTACAACTCATGATAGAGGGTAAGAGCGAAGGTAGACGTGGACCGGGACGCAGGCAGTGCTCCTGGCTTAAGAACATACGAGATTTGACAGGCTTGGGTTCAAAAACTTTGCTGAAAAGGGCCCAAGACAGAGAAGAATTCGCCAAAATTGTTGCCGATCTTCGATAGGAGAAGGCACTCGAAGAAGAAGAAGGAATGTCGCCAGAGGCTTCTTGTATTCCGTGATAAAGGTCAAATAAGTTATTTGGTGGCTGGGGTAAATTATCCAGTCGATTTCCAATAATATCGCTCGTATGTTCGATTGGTGACAAGTCTGGGGAGCGAGAAGGCCATGGAAGCAGGGTCGCGTTATTTTCTTATAAGAACCTTGTAGTAATCTTTGTTGTCTGGGGACGTGCCTTGTCTTGTTGGAAAATGTGTTAAATTAACCCTCGCTGTATGGCAGTGCAACAAGTTGCAACACTTTTCGTGTGCAATAATTTTAATTCAAATTTCCGTCAATAAAAACTAAAAGTGACCTGATATCGTATGCTATCGCCATCAATATGAGCACCCCCCGTGTAAGTGCCGTATGCCGTTCCACAGCAAATTTTTAAATTCTGCGTTCTTCACGTAATTGTCTTATTCTTCTGCGACCATCGTGGACGGAAAGACAGCATCGGGGCTCCTCAGAGAACACAACACGATTCTATTCACTCTCCCAATTTAATCTGCCGTTGCACCACTCAAGCCAAGCCACACAATGTCGAGGTATCAGTGGGAGACATAAAAATGATCTATACGAACAATACCCAAAAGCGCGTATTTTGCAATATATCGTTGTCATAGAGAATCTTTGTCGCAGAACTCTTAACGCAGCATTTTCAATCGACCGTGTTGTGTAAACTCTGTCTTGTAAGGACTCAATACTGAAATGACGATCTTCCCGCACTGAAGTTGCTCGAGCTCGACCGGACCCATGACAACAGTTATGGATTACTTCTTCACACCACCTCGACTAACACTGTTGACTTTGCGTTCCTGTTCACAGATAAAGGTAATAAAATGTTTTCAAATAAGTGCAAATTAGTCTTTAGAACCATTTTCTGAAGCGAATGAAAATGTTTGAATCTTTATACATACAGTAAGTAGATTTTTCAAATTTTAGTAAACTTTTGTTGAAAAAAAAATCGTACAGTTCAGATGAGCGCGAACTAGGCGCGCTAGAACACATATCAGTGGTCGGTTCCAATTTTTTATGTTTATATATAATGATTGAAGATTGGAACCTGTGATTAGTACTGATAAGTAAAATTTGGAGAACTCAGTTCATACCCAATAGAGTTTTTACGATCGACGATCGATTTGCTAACAAAGTTACTGTCCATTGATTGTGGTTGCCCTTACTTGGTGAAACTGGTCCATACTACATACAGACTTCGAGACTACTTCTCCGGCTTCACTGTTGGTTTTCGTTTCTGTAAATGAAGAACGTAGCCAGCGCGTAAGCTAACAGAAACGCTGAAAAATATCCTGGAACATCTAGCATTCAGAAGGGCCACTTGTTTCAGTTAGCTTACGCGCTGGCTACGTTCTTCACTTACAGAAACGAAAACCAACAGTGAAGCCAGAGAAGTAATCTCCAAGTCTGTAGGTAAAGTTACTGTCATCAGAGAGAATAAACAAAGCGAATAAAAGCTTAAGCTACTATTTATACGTTGCTTTGACAAGCATTTGCAAACAGCGTCCTCTGCAAAGGTATACAGAGAGACTCCCACTGTTTACTCGAAAATCCCTGTAGTTAAGATTACACTACCTGCTTTTGTAAAACCGCTTGTCTTTAATTAATATTCCTTCTAAAAAAATGCATTTGGTTATCAAGATAACAACTCAAACAATGAACCAGACAGACCTGACCTAACCTGCCCTGTTCATCGAATCTTTTTGTTTAAATTTGTAACCATATATATACAGGGTGATTCATAAGTAGTGACTAAAAATGAAACCCCATGTTCTTTGAACAATTTTAGAGAGGGTATGCCCTATAAAATTTTTTCCTATAATGCTTCATTAAAAAGATACAGGGTGTTGAAGTTGAATTTCAAAAAATAAAATTTCCCAATTTTTTAAAAAGTAGTACATATACTTTGCTG
Source organism: Tillus elongatus (assembly GCA_964006375.1). Taxonomy (NCBI): domain Eukaryota; kingdom Metazoa; phylum Arthropoda; class Insecta; order Coleoptera; family Cleridae; genus Tillus; species Tillus elongatus. Next base: position 26,013,393 of record OZ023262.1, on the reverse strand, counting down.
AAACTTTGCACGTGAAGGCTGTTATGGAAGGCGCGTATTCTACCATAACAAGTGAATCGGCTAATCCAGCAGTGGCTCGCGTACCTACATGTCATTAGTTATCCCTCAAGAAAAAAACGGGTACGCCAATGATATTTTTTTTTTTATTTTTTATTTTTTGAATCTTACTTTTATTCGTGAACAAAATGACATTCTTGATAGTTTTCTGTACGACGCTTATTTTACGAGTAAGCAATGAATCAGGTAAGTGTTTTAGAGCACAGTTCATGATTTTTAACCAGTCATTGTTTGGTAGAAAATCGCAATGATACACTTTTATCAGGCTTATAGTAATTTATTCATTACAATAAATGTTCAAAAATGCTTCCCTTGGCCTGAATACACGCACGACATCTTTTTAATATGGAAAATGTAATGTCTTGAGGATTCATTGTTGCTGGAATATGACTAAAAGCATTATTTATCAGTTGTTGTAGCTGCTCTGGTGTATTTATTTGTTCACTGTAGACCAGTCGCTTAAAATCACCCCAAAGATAGAAGTCAAGTGAGTTTAAGTCCGGTGATCTTTCAGGCCAATGTATTGGTCCAGTTCTGCCAATCCATCTTTCATTATAATGTTCATGTAGCCATGTAACAACGTTTCGACTATGATGCGCTGGTGCACCGTCATGCTGGTACCACATTATACCTCTTGTTGCTAGTGGAATATCATCTAGGATGTTTTCTACACGGTTTTCTAGGAGCGCTAAGTAAGAAGATCCATTTAAACGTTGTGGCAGGACTTCCATGAACAGTGAGCCGTTAAAAATACCACACCATAAATTAATGGAAAATCTATGTTGAAATGTGCGAGTCCTTGTTGCATGTGGATTTTCCAATGACCAGACATGCTCATTATGAGAATTATAAATACCATTTTTTATAAATGTTGATTCGTCAGACCAGAAGATTAGATTAGGGAATAAGATATTTTGATTGTTCATTTCCAACATCCATTCACAAAAGACTCGTCGATGCACATTATTTCCAGGTAGAAGGCAATGAACATTCTGTCGATGATTTGAATGTAAGGCTTCTCGATGTAAAATTCTCCAAACAAAGCTTTGAGAATATTGTAACTGCGTGACAATCATCCGAGTACTTGTAGCAGGTTGATCCATCACTGCATCCACCACTCTCTCTTCGTCTTCTAGTTGATGTTATCTTCTACCATTAGCTCTAGCGTCAGGACGTTGTCCAATACCGCACTGCCGAAGTCTTGAAAATGATCGAGAAAAAACCCTTGGTGTAGGTTGACGGCGAGTGGGAAACCTACGTTGATATTCCCGACAAGCAGCTAGAGCATTTCCATCAGCATATCCGTAGATAAAAATTATATCTGCATACTCTTCTGAGGTGTACTACATTATAAGAAGTAAAAGAGTGGAAAATTTTGCAATTTTATAAAGTTTACCACTTACACCTATTCAAAATAATAACTTGTTAACCTAAACGTCAAGTGACACTTAATGACAATTTTGGCAAACCAGACTACTACTTACTAAAATACAACAAAGATTATCGTCGTACAAAAAATTATCAAGACATTAAATTTTCCATATTAAAAAGATGTAGTGCGTGTATTCAGGAAAATGGAGGCATAAAAGTGTATCACTGCGATTTTCTACCAAACAACGGCTGGTTAAAAATCATGAACTGTGCTCTAAAACACTTACCTGATTCATTGCTTACTCGACAAATAAGCGCCGTACAGAAAATTATCAAGAGAGTCACTTTGTTCACGAATGAAAGTAAGATTCAAAAAATAAAAATAAATATAAATATCATTGGCGTACCCGTTTTTTTCTTGAGGGATAACCAATGACATGTGGGTACGCGCGCGACTGCTGGATTAGCCGATTCGATTGTTATGGTAGAATACGCGCCTTCCATAACAGCCTACACATGCGAAGTTTCACCAAAATATATGTACCACTTTTTAAAAAATTGGAAAATTTTATTTTTTGAAATTCAATTTCAACACCCTGTATCTTTTTAATGAAGCATTATAGGAAAAATTTTTATAGGACATACCCTCTCTAAAATTGTTCAAAGAACATGGGGTTTCATTTTTGGTCACCTCTTATGAATCACCCTGTATACAGGGTGTCCCACCGAAAGGGGCAAGTAGCTTTTGGGTGTCTCTGTGTCTAGTAAATGGAAATTTCTTTCAGCCATCTGTTACAGAATTTTAAGGAGCATATTCCGAAAATAATTTAACATACACAGGCTGTCCCATAATTCAGTGGCAACACAAACTTGTATTTTTTTTAATGGAACACCCCATATATTATTACATATTTCGATTTGCGATGAAATTCTGACTCAAATATTATAGAGGTCTTATAGCTTTAATCTCAACGGTTTTTGTGTAAATGTCAATAAACTGTCAAAATGAGGTTATGTTTGGCGTATTTTTGCTACACCGGCAGTCGAACTGCAATGAATTTGTCTGAAGGAATGTTTTAGGTAGATGGTCTTCTATGTAGAATACACTCCAAGGTGTCAAAAAAATAATACATTGTACAGGGTGATCACTTTTCATGAATAATTAATTTACTGCATTTTTTCAAATGGGACACCCTGTATATTATTACATATTTGAATTCTCCATAAAATTCCGCGTACAACGGTATAAAATTATAGAGCAGTTCAATTACCGGATTTAGAAATATTTAAAAAATGTGACGAATTTCACAGACAAATAGATTCATTGAATAACGTAACTTCACAATGATAATTTATGAAATCTGCAATTAATTTTTTAGTCAAAGGGGAATTCGATTATAAGGTCAAAAGTAAGAAGCCATAATTATGCTCTTCAAGATAATGTCACAAAGATGCAAATAGTCGGGAGAATTTAATACTACTGTTATGTTATGATATAATGTATACTTGCCGTATTTGCAATAAAACAACTCTTATTTTTTCTACTGGTTTTTATTCGCAGAATAAATAAAATTACAGGTGCTCGAATATGTTTCCTTCATATCTGATACAAAGCTGAAGCCTTTTGACGAAACTTTGCCTGGCTTCTATTAACATAGGCACAGTTATGCTACCAAAGGCATCAATGATTCTTCTCCGCATATCCTCACTTGTCGTAACTGGTTCTTTGTAGACCATGTCTTTCGCATACCCCCAAAGGAAAAAATCTAAGGGTGTAAGATCTGGTGATCTTGGGGGCCAGATGATCTGTCCACCTCGGCCTATCCACCTTCTTGGAAAGCGCTGATTCAGATAGTTCCTTACAGAAATAGACGAGTGGCTTGGAGCACCGTCATGTTGAATCCATAGTTGCTGCCTCGAATATAGATCTACATCGTCGAGGAGTGATCCTAATTCGTTCCTGAGAAATAGTTCATATCTCTCACCGGTCAACGTGCCATCCAAGAAATATGGTCCAATGACATAATCCCCAATTATCCCTCCCCAAACATTCAGTGACCATCGGTTTTGATTGTCGATTTTCCTCAACCAATGTGGATTTCTGACATTATAATAATGCATATTGTGTCTATTGCCGATGCCTGTACTTCTGAAAGTCGCCTCGTCAGTGAATAGAATGTTTGTCACAAACTCATTATCCATATGTATTCGGTTTAACATCGTACGGCAGAAGAACAATCGTGTTTCGAAATCGTGCTCGGTTAAATTCTGATGTGTATTCATATGATATGGGTGATATTTATATTTCCTTGCAATTCTATTGATTGTTGTTTTGGGTATGCCTGTTTCATTTTCCAGCTCTCTTGTGGATGTGTGAGGATTTTCCTCTAGTGATAACAATATATTCAACTGCGTACCTTCGTCAGTAACAGCAATAACTGGTCTTCGATTTTTAGGATACGAGTTAACACTTCCCTTACTTATGAACTCTCTCTTCACTCGTTCAAAAGCCTGCCGCTTTGGTTGCCGTCTATGTGGGAATTGTTGATGATAAATCCTTGCAGCAAGAAGAGAATTTTTGTCAGCTTTTCCCAAACAGAATACCATGTCAACTTTTTCACTTACAGATAAATTCATGTTTGAAACTCCAAAAAATCACCTGAACTGTACACTTAAAATTATCACTTAACGCTACGAAAAAGAACAGAAAACTGAGAATAAACGAACTGACGTAACAAAAGTGAACAAGAAAAACTAGAAATACACAGAGATGAACCAAAAACTATTTGAAAATATCATAAAACAATTATTACACAAGCGATGAATGATAACATTCAATGACAGGTATGAAATGACATCAGCCTTCTTTAACAGACAATTCAATTTTCCTATTCTCTACTCTGCGGATATACCTTTCCCTATAACTAACATATGAATTTGTACGGCACCGAAGTGAGAATTTTCCGCAAACTATTGCAAATACCCAAGAAAATGTCGCATCAACTGCTTGTTCATGTATTTTGACTATCACACAGCCAGTTCAATGCATTGTAGAAGCGTTTATTGGAAGTTTTAACTGAACGGATCGGTAATTACGACATGTAACTCGACGAATTTAATCAAAGATATTTTTTACTAACTTTCGACTGAGAATTTAGACAGATTTTCATTAATGTGCATCATTTCACTGTAAACTAGATTGGAGATGATAATCTATAAAATTTTCTTCCGTTAATACATAATGCAATTGACAAATTTAGAAAAATCTCGATTTTTTTTTTAAATATTTCTAAATCCGGTAATTGAACTGCTCTATAATTTTATACCGTTGTACGCGGAATTTTATGGAGAATTCAAATATGTAATAGTATACAGGGTGTCCCATTTGAAAAAATGCAGTAAATTAATTATTCATGAAAAGTGATCACCCTGTACAATGTATTATTTTTTTGACACCTTGGAGTGTATTCTACATAGAAGACCATCTACCTAAAACATTCCTTCAGACAAATTCATTGCAGTTCGACTGCCGGTGTAGCAAAAATACGCCAAACATAACCTCATTTTGACAGTTTATTGACATTTACACAAAAACCGTTGAGATTAAAGCTATAAGACCTCTATAATATTTGAGTCAGAATTTCATCGCAAATCGAAATATGTAATAATATATGGGGTGTTCCATTAAAAAAAATACAAGTTTGTGTTGCCACTGAATTATGGGACAGCCTGTGTATGTTAAATTATTTTCGGAATATGCTCCTTAAAATTCTGTAACAGATGGCTGAAAGAAATTTCCATTTACTAGACACAGAGACACCCAAAAGCTACTTGCCCCTTTCGGTGGGACACCCTGTATATATATATATATATATATATATATATATATATATATATATATATATATATATATATATATATATATATGCCGCGATTGTCTGACATCTTTGAGGATTAACATGAGATATCCTTTATCTACATGACGATTATCCCAAATATGCTGAACAAAACATGTTTTTGAGAATAGAAGTTCGAGACGCGGCAAGTGCGTTTTGGTAGCGAATTTTCATTAAATGCTTCAAATTTCAATAACTCAATTCGCTATTAAGTTAAGGTTCATTGGCTTGGAAACCAGTTTTTTAGGGAACATTTTAAGTTTATTTTCGTAAACTTTTTGTACATTTTCAAACAATAAAGTTACTTTGATGAATGGTACATTGTTTGTACTATAATATAGGTTATAGGTTTTTAATAAATATGTGGTTAACAGTGGAAAGATAACGCAGTCTGAAACATATTTACCTTATTAGCGAATTTTCATTAAGAAAAATTCGCGCTAATAGAGAGAAAAGTTTCTGAAAAAATTTCTTCAGAAGAGCGCGAATTTGGGTCCTAGAACCCAAAACTAGAACCAACATCGGCTAAATTTTTTATATGCGTTGAAACGACTTAGTGGTTAAAGTCCAATGCCTGACAGACAGAAGAGTTAATGGTGCCACACGTAGATTAATTCATACGATAGATATAAGCCATACATCAACGGTAACCAAACTAAATATATACCAGGCGGAAAACGTGCTACCCAAACCAACAATCGTGAAATCTCGGCCGCAATTATGAAAAATGACAGACGACATGAAATTAAAACTTTGCCAAGTGATTGTAATTTAACTGGGATATTCAATCAATCTTTTTTTTTTTTTAATGTCAACAACACACCACGAGGGCTTACAGCCTAAATACTATCGTACCGTGGGTGTTGACAAGGAGGAAAGACGCAGCTTGTTAATTCTGGACTTGAAGGTTTGGAGGAGAAGGAAAAACATGTGCCGGCAAGGAATTCCACAACTTGGAAGTCCTCGGGACAAAAGAGCGGGCATAGGTTAGGTTAGGTTAGGTAGTTTGTGAGTGGTCCATACCGGACCTTCCACCGCGACCAACGGTCTATTGTGGCTCACGCCTAATGTTTATATTTCGCCCAACAAATCCAGCCTCCTGCAGAAGTCGATAACCTTTGTGGGCGAATGTCGATCCAGATCCTCTGGAGCAAGCTTTACCTTGCCAAAGAGCAGGTGTCTAGTCCTATCCGCTGCCGGACAGGAACACAGCACGTGCTCTGCTGTTTCGTCATCCTCCATACACAGTCGGCACTCGGTCTCCTGACCGATTCCAATACGGTGCATGTGATGCCGCAAGCGGCAGTGTCCTGTATATAGGCCTACTAGAGTTCTCAGTTGTTGTCTGTTCAGCTCTAGTAGTTTCTTAGCCCTTGACTCAGACAGGCCATTTATGAAGGCCTTGGAGTGAGCTAATCCTGGAAGATTTTGCCAATATTGAATTGTCTTTCTGTCTGTCCAGGTTTTTAAGGTGCTTTTTGCTGTGCAAGATGTTATTCCCAGCACCGGTTCTGGTCCGATAAAGCCGCACTCGGCACCACTCCTGGCAAGCGCGTCTGCCGCAACGTTGCCATCATGATCCGAGTGACCCGGTATCCAGACCAGCGACACCTCATTACAGCTGCCCAATTCGTTAAGGGCAGATTTACAACTCCATACTGTCTTTGGATTGCACCGGTAGGAACCAAGAGCCTTTATTGCAGCTTGGCTATCTGCATATATCTTTATCGATTTGTTTGTGCATAGGTCCTTTAAACTTTCCCTTGCACACATCTCGATGGCATAAACTTCTGCCTGGTGTATGGTTGCGTACTTGCCGAGACTAGTTGATAGTCTAGCATCGGTGCTGCCCCCATAGGCGCCGGCTCCTACTCCCATATTGGTTTTGGAGCCGTCCGAGTACCAGCAGAGGTCCGCTCTCAACAGGGTCGATTGGTTCCGGTCCCAGTCCTCCCTTTCCGGGAGGACGGTCTTGAAAGACAGATCTCTGCTGATTTTTGTAGGCATCAAGTCTGAGACCATTCCCAGTATCCTGTGACAATCACTGTCATCAAGGAGTCCGGACCCTCTCAGATTGACTTCCCTCGGCATGTTATCTGCCGTTTGTATTAGTCTGTACGTTGTCCACCTCGCCACCCTCTCCAACCATATGTGAAGTGGGGGAATATTGAGGAGGACCTCCAGAGCGACTGATGGTGCGGTGCTTATCGCTCCCGTTATCATCAGGCATGCTTGTCTCTGTAGATGAGCCAGTTTGGCCCTCGCGGTACCGCGAAGTACCTTAGGCCACCAAACTATGGCTCCATATGTTATCATAGGTCTGATAACCACTACATAGAGCCAGTACATCTGTTGGGGGTTTGTTCCCCAGTTGTTCCCACAGATTCTCCGGCAGGTCCACAGGGACATCTTAGCCCTGCGGATAACATTTTCTTACTGTCTGTCCCAGTTGAGCTTCTTATCTAGGATAACTCCCAGATATTTTGCTTGGTCCGAGAATGGTATGTTTTCCCCCATAAGATTAGGTGGTTTTAATTTGTCCAACCTTCTTCTTCTGGTGAACGGGACAATGATCGTTTTGCGAGGGTTCACAGACATCTGTTCCCTTCGGCACCAATCATTGACTACATTTAGTGCTTCTTGAAGAGTACTAGACAGTTCCTCCTCAGACTTGCCTCTAACCATTATGACGAGATCATCCGCATACGCCTGGACCTCAACCTCCCAGAGTTCGAGGATAGCCAGCAGGTCGTCCACAAAGAGGGACCACAGCAGCGGGGATAGAACGCCCCCCTGAGGACACCCTCTCGCAGCCCTAACGCTAACCACCTCTCCCCGTAATGAGGTAATAATGGTCCGATTGTGCAGCATGCTTCCAATCCAGCCACAGATGGTAGGTTCCACCCCCCTAGCGATAGTGGCCTCGTAGAGGGAGATCGGTAATGCATTATTAAATGCTCCTTCTATGTCGAGAAATGCCGCCACCGCAACCTCTCCATTTTCCAGAGAGTGTGTGATCTTCTCGACGAGGTTATTGAGCGCTAACTCAGTTGATTTGCCAGTTTGATAGGCATACTGGTGGGTATTTAGGGGGTTCTTGGGTAAGATGTTCCCCCTAATGTGTCCGTCCAGTATTTTTTCCAATCCCTTCAAGAGGAATGATGTGATACTGAGAGGTCTCAGTGAAGTGGGTAGGAGGTCATTACGTCCCAATTTGGGAATGTAAACCCCCCTAACCACCGTCCAGCTGGAAGGAATATAGTTCCAGGCCAGACTGGCTCTGAACAGCCTGATAAGGTAGGGTAGGAGAATTTCCAGTCCCTTTTGTAGTAGGACCGGTACCACCCCATCCTCCCCTGGCGACTTGAATGGCTGGAAGTGATTCACAGCACACTCCACTGCCGAGGCTGTAACTATTCTCCGAGCAACTAGCCAGTCCTCCCTTTGGGGACGTTTAGATCGTCCCTCAGATGGTAGGACCTCACCGTTGCTCAGGATCAGACAATCTGGGAAGTGTGTGTGTGCTAAGAGCTCTAACGTTTCTTTCCGAGATTCAGTAAAGGAACCATCTGGTCGTTTTATCGATCCCAGTTCCTGTACACGGTCGCGTGAGAGAATCCTGTGGATTCTGGCGCCGCTGGGCACACTATCAATGTCCCCGCAGAACCTCCTCCAGGACTCCCTCTTTGCGTTCCTAATCTCCTTGTTATACTGTGTTAGAGCAGTTTTATATTGTTCCCAGTTGCCTGTAATCTTAGCACGATTGAAGAGACGTCTAACTTCTCTACGTAGTTTTTCGAGGTTATTATTCCACCAAGTAGACCCTCGACTGTCTCTCTTTGACCTCAGTGGACAGTTTTCGTGATAGGCAGAGACCACAGCTTCCCTAATCTGTTCAGCCGCAATCTCTATCTCATCACGATCCCTCACTGTGGGGATAGTGGACCCAAGTCCGGCGGCGAGGGACTGCTTGTACCCCTCCCAATCCGTCCTCCTCGGGTCCCGAAACTCCACACAGGTCTAGGGCCTGTTTCAATCTCAAATAGGATATGGGCATGGTCTGAACAAGAGGGCTCAGACGACACCCTCCATTTGAGGATTTTTGAGCTCAAAAGTCTTGAACTGATCGTAAGATCTAAAACCTCTCTCCGATTAGCTGTAAGAAAGGTGGGTTCCGAGCCTATGTTGTTTACCACTAGCTTCTCCCCTAATAAGTATTCAAATAGTGACTCACCTCGCCTGTTAGTGTCCGTGCTCCCCCAAGCCAGGTGATGGGAGTTCGCATCACACCCCATAACGAGGTGATAGTTGTTCCTCTTGCAGTAGGCGATCAATTTCCGCACCTCTGCTGGAGGTGGTTGTTCTGCATCTCTGTCTCCAGGGAAATAGGCCGAGCAGGCCACTACTTCCAGCCTGGTCCCCCTGGATGTGATCACGAGATGGATGGATGCCATGTCCTTGGTGCAGTATTCTGAAAGTGTAAAATACTGCAAGTTGTTTCTGATCCAGATACAGGCTCTGGGGTTAGTGCCAGTGCCCACCTCTACTATCTTACCAGAAGTGTTACCCAGCCCTTTAGTTCGTTCCGAGTTGGCGGTCCAGGGCTCTTGGAGAAGTGCAATATCTATTTGCTCTTCCTTTAATTTCATGCTAAGGAGGTATGTCGCAGCCTTAGCATGATGCAGATTTGCTTGAATGCACCTTATATTAGTGGGCATGGGGGAAGGGATAGGTGTTCGTGAAGGATAAGGATGAAGGTTAAGGAGCTCGAAGGGAAAAGGATTTAAGGTGCTGGTTCCTCCTCCTTTTTAGAAGCTCGATAACCAAGCTTCCTAGAGGAGGGTCTACCTTTGGTAGGTATCCCAGGGGTGGACTTTCCTTTCCCCTGTTGTATTCCCCTGGAGGTTCCAGTGGAAGGTTGAGTCCTGCCACCTCCTCTCTTGGGGTCAGTTATTTTGGTGGAGCTACCACCCACCACGGTGCCACTACTCGAGGGTACTGACGGGGGGATTGATCCCCCACCACTCCCGGAAGGGCCCGCACCTGTCGCCGGTTTACAGGCGACGCTGGTAGCAGAAGCTGTGGGTTTAGGCTCAGTCGCAGACCCCCTAACCCTCGGCCGGAACAAGACCCGCCCGAAGCCAAAGAATGGTCTGAAGCCAATTCCCTCCAGCGTATTCATGGACATATCGTCGACCGAAAATGTCCATGTCTGTCCTGATGGTCCCGTCGCAACTCGGTGTAGTACGGTCCACTCCCGAGTGTTTAGCCCACCATTCATTCGCCTCAGTCTGGCGAGCACATCCTCGGGCGTCAGTGTTTCCACCCCGTCCGGAAGATATGCCACACAGACATGAGGCCTGGGGAGGTCCTGTCCTCTCACCAGCTTAAGACGAGCCCCCTCCCACGGCTGGAGCCCCCCAACTATTCGCTCCAGCCAGTGCGAGCTGGTCTCGTCCTCGCAATTTATAAGTAGCCATCCGGGTCGATTTGCGCAGCCCCGGAACCTTATATTGGGTTCTTCCTCTGAACTGCTCTGCACAGCCTTCAGTATGGCCTCCTGCAGTAGCAGCAGTTGTTCGTTCTTCAGTGATGAGGAGGGATATTCAGAGTGGATAATGCCCACTCTCACCCCTCCAGTCACCTCACTGAATGTTTTCCTGCCAGCACCCTCACGGGGCTTTTTAGCCCTCTGCTGAGGTGTGCTGCCGTCCGACCGGAGTCGCTTCCCGCTGCCGGCCCCATCCGTGGAGGCCCCAGGCTCACCGAGACGTTTAACCGTCCCATCTGGGCCCCCAGCCCCCACCCGAGATCGGCGGGACTCCGTGAGTGCCTGACTCAAGGCGGTTGAATATGGCACCCCCGCCTTGAGTAGTCGTCTGAGCTGTCTCCTTGCGGATCCAGGCAGCCGTTGTCTTTTACCCCGTCCCTCCTTGGGTCCCACGGGAGACTTTAACAGCTCCCGCTCCTCATCGGAGGACGGAGATGCAGAGGATGGGGACAGGATTGTCCTTGCCCCCCCCCCCCACCATTGGTTTATCGGTAAGAGAGGGGACTTCCCCCTTCTCTACCTCCATGGGTTCTCCAGTTTCCTGGAGATCGAGAGCTTTACCCATCTCGTTTGGGTTTGTATATGTCGTGTCTATGTTGTTCCCACGAGCAGCAAGGGAAAATCAGCCTCCATGGAAGAGCCCCGCATCCCATGGAGAGGCATGTTCACAGGGAGGTCGCCCGGTTTCCCTGGGGAGGGTAACGCTAGAGACAGGATTACCATCCTGCCAATGCCCGGCCACAACGGCCAGAAGCATCATCGCTTCGGCACCAACCCTCCAACGACCTTGCGATGTGGGTTTTTTATAGAGGACTCTCCTCGCAATGCCGGCCGATTAAGGCAAGCATTCCCGGCCCTCCTAAGACATGACTAGGAGGGTTACGGTCTGGTTAGTTCATTTAGTTCACGTCTAATATTAGACGCTATCCAGGGTGCACCACGTGGAGACGAACTAACTTTACACCCCAAGAGCGGGCATAACAAGATGTTCTATGTCTGGTGACCTGGACATTAAAAGGGTGCATTCGCTCTGTTCCCCTGGTAGATCTGCTGGGGGCAGCAGGTGGGGGAATTATGGAGGAAAGCTCCTCTGAGCAGTGTCCGTGCAGATATCTATAAAAGAGAGAGAGGTCACCAACGGCACGTCGGTGGGCAAGGGATGGAAGGCATTAAAATACACTATATTTGTAGCTTTATTAAGAGCCCCAAATACAGTTTTAGTGCAGCATAGATATATTATGCTGCCGCATAATATAGCAAAAATGTAAACAAAATAAAGACAACTCTCCATAAAAATGAATCTAAAATAGTTTCTTATATATATAAACTTAAACATATGACGTTATATAAGACAAAAAGAGTTGTGGGATGTGTTTTAATGGCAATTCTATTAATTCTGTAATTAATTATTACGTATACTTTGGATATAATATCCAGGGCATGGAGCCGATCTAAAGTATCACGCAAATAAAACGTTAGTTGACGTGTGCCTAGATGGCGCAAGGAGCATCGCGCTTGCCTCCTAAGCAGAAGGTTGCACGATCGTATCCAGCTCGATGAATGTATGTTTTTTTATGTTTCATTTTGATATTTGGAGAAACAATAGTGTACAGATTTCATGTGTTTTAAACAATATCTCAGTTTTGTTTAAAACGCCTAAATAAGTTTGTCAACTTTGAGTCGGAAAGTATAATTAAGTTATTGTTAATATTGAAAAAAAAAACCGGTTTGATTCGGTTGAATAAAACGAAATCATACTGGCAATTAATAAGGAAAAGTAACTGCTACGTTTATAATTTGGCAGATACTTTACTTTTCTAAATATTAATTAAGGTTCCTTCTGACAACTTTAATAAAATTTGTAATACAAGTTTCTTTTAAAGAGTCTTACACTATCTATAGATATAGCAAAATTTAGTTCTTTAGCTTCATAGAAAATTGGATTTTGGGCACTTTTCTCTAAACGAGTTAGAACGCAAGATTTTTTTGATAATAGAGAGATATCGATGGTAACACTTTCGAAAGAATTCTTCAAATGTGCGCGTACTAGGGCCTCGAAAATCTATCCTCATATAAAGTTTACTAATATGCCGTATAATAATAGTGTACAATTCTTATGAAAATTGCCTGCTATAGCGCACTTGCTGCGTTCCTAATTTTTTTAACTTAAGAGCTGGAATAGTTGTTCGGTTCGCTTCAGTTGCGTACGAACAGCATGACAGTTATTTTAGAGACTGCAATAATTGCCCAAATGAAAATAAACGCTTTTGATTAAATACAACTATACACAAGATCTAGTGACAAAATTTTCAGACTGGCAACATAGTCCAACGATCCTGAAGAGGAAAGTCATGCATTTTACAACAGAGAGTCTAATAACACTATGCTTCGCTATAACATGATTTTTCCACGCTGGTTTATTATTCAGTACAAACACCGACTGGACGCTGTCAGAGTAAATTGTGTTTCATAATTTAGAGGAAAATTTGACGTATTCTTGGGGTTCAGGTGCCACTGATCTCGAGTCCAAATCGTTTGTCTGTTATGTTTTTTGTGCAGCAAATCTCAACTCAGTAACTTTGCCATACCAGCTTTAGCTTAGTTCTCTTTTAGTGAGTTTTCGTAGAAAAAATTCAGTAGTGGGAAGATCCCGACTTTTGGAAATTGAAAAAAATTTCGTAAATTAGTGTGAACTAGGAGAGCTAGTACCCATATCCGGGGTCAGTTTCAATATATATATATATATATATATATATATATATATATATATATATATATATATATATATATATACACACACACATATATATATATATATATATATATATATATATATATATATATATATATATATATATATAAATTTTCCCGGTTTATGAAAATTCATAAACCGGAGAAATTAATTAGGCCTATTATTTCGGCTATAGATTCTCCAACATATAATTTGGCAAAGTGGTTGTCAAACGAGTTTAAAAGCCTACCTATTAAACAGAAAAGTTGTTCGGTGCTAAATTCTCTTGATTTCATTGATAAAATTAAAGATGTTAAATTAATGGAAGGTAAGATTTTGATGTCATTCGACGTGGCGCCATTATTTACTAGTGTACCCACAAAACAAACGTTGGAGTATTTGGAAAAATTGTTAAAATTGAACAATATAAGTGAAGACGTCTGCAAAGAATATTTAACTCTAACTAGCCTTTGTATAAAACAAAATATTTTTCAATTTAACAATGAGTTCTTTGAACAAACTGGAGGCGCAGCAAAGGGCAATCCATTATCTCCTTTTATTGCAAACTTGTGTATGAGTAGATTTGAGATGGATTTAAAAAATAAAAATGGGTATTTCCCTAGAGTTTGGTTTCGTTATGTCGACGATATTTTTGTAGTGTTTGATACAAATATATGCAAGGTTGAAGAATTTACTGAAAAACTAAATAGTCAATTTGATTCAATAAAATTTACCCACGAAATAGAAATCAACAATAAACTTTCGTTCCTAGATGTACTAGTTATTAAAAATAAAAATAATGGCTCGCTTGAATTCGATGTCTACAGGAAGAAAACGGCTACTATTAGTTATATTTCTAACGACTCACATCATACGTTTGCACAAAAAAAGACTAGTTTAAATTTCCTAGTAAACAGATTGATTGAATTTCCGTTAAGTAAAAATAGATTTAATATAGAATTAAAATACACAAAAAATGTGGCAAGATATAACGGTTACTCGGATGGTTTAATAGACAAATTGGTTAACAAACACAGAACAAAGAAAATGATATCTGAATGTACGACATTTAAGAAAGATAAAATAGACAAAAAAATTGTAAACCACGAATCACAAAGGGTTTGGAAAGTAGTTTTAAGAAAGCCGATTTACATTTGACTTTTTCGACGAAAAATTAATTAAAAAAATTTGTTGGGTAATACGAAAGACAAAGCAAAGTTACTGAAATATCCGGTATTTATGAGATTAGTTGCAAAGATTGCAATCTTAAATACGTGGGTCAAACTAGGAGAAAGATAGCCACCAGATTTCGTGAACATTTCGCACATTTACGATATGGTACGGTGGACAAATCGTGTGTGGCACAACATATATGGGATAATAATCACCACATTGACAAAGAAAATTTTAAACTACTCAAAAATGTTAGACATCAAACTATGCTTGATTCATTAGAAAGTATTTTTATATCAAGGTCGATTAAGAACAAAACTTCATTGAATCGTGCGGCACCTTTAATTTCAAGCCCTTTATTTTCACTTTGCATTTGACCACTTAAACACTCCTAATTTGTCTGATAGAATAATAAATTACTGTCAATAACTCGGTCGGTCTATACATATACTAATCTCTACCCTTTCGTTTTCTTTGTACCTATATATATAGTATTTTAGTTGAATTATTTATCCTTTGTTAGATTTAACATTGTGAGCCAAACACCCGGGTTTTGTTTTCTATATAAAAAAGATGAGCGGAGGTTATGGTGTTTGTCTCGCCAGATGTGCTTGTCGGCTGTCTCCAATATCCACATAGTAAATTTCTAGATCGAAAGGGAACGTGCAGATTCCTTAAATAACACGGTACCGTTCCTTTAAGCCTATTATCTTTATATTAGATAAGGGCTCTTAAATTTGCCGACCAGAAGATTAAAGCAGGTCTTCGACTTCGTGGTTTCAGTACACAATAAACAAACGATGGGTCTTCGACGACAATTTTACTACTGACTAGTTCGTTTACCTAGACGCGATATAAATACGCTGTAGCTAGTAGTTTAATTTTAGAATTTTTATTCTTCTGAAGATGTTGACATGGTCAACGAAACGATCGTAAGGTCTCTGAAATATGTGTTGTGGTGATTTGGGTTCTCCATGTGTACTTATTAGTGCTCATCACAGGTTCCAGTTTTCACATAGTACACCAATCATAGGTGAAAAATTATTCGTTTTAATTAATATGTTTATGGCGAATTTTCAAATTTACAAAACACATTGTATAATTATTATAACAAAAATACTAAAAGGTACTAAAAGTATACTCATGGCGCAAATAAAGTCTAACTATTATTACGATAAATTTCAAATATTTTTATGAAAATACGTTACCGTAACGCAGTTGCTGCGTCCAGATGCTTTTAGGTGCGTACTACATTAAAAATTGTATTTGTTATAGGATTTAACCCTGTAATTTTCGTTTCAGGAGGCAGCATACCAGGTGTAGAATTATCAATGCCCCCATCGCACACAGCGTTAAGCGGAGACTTCCAGATACAAATAGTATCGTCATCTTTCCCTCCACTGTTGTTGCAGCTCTCCAGATTAGAGGGCAACACGGTACAACCCCTGACCACGTTTTCGGTTCTCCCAGAAGCGCACGCACTTTCCTTGAACAGGACTGTAGTTAAGATACCATGTGGTTACTTCTCCAGAGGCGGGCAGTACTACGTACTCCTAAAAAAACAAACACCAGGTATGTAAAATAATGTTTTTTTTTATTTCTTTAAGATTTTTCTAAGGGAAGTCAAATAAATCATGTTTGCATTTGCACTAAGTATATTTTTTAGTGAATTCTCTTAAAAAGAAATCACTAATGAGCAGTAGCGGCTCGTCAGATGACGCAGGTGAAGCGCTGCTTCGCCTATATTTGTCGGTTAAGCTAAACTTTTTTATTTAAAATCCACTACAGTCTTAATTTTTTTCATTCTCTCTAATTCACTTGGTACAACCACATAAAAATATCTAGTGTAAAACCGTCAACGTCAAGCAGCTGCGGACTTACTGAGCCAGATTTTTTCGTATACAAACGCTACGTCTGCTTCGGGACGTTGGCATGAGACGGTTTCCATGGAAACGGCACGCGCAGTGGTAGGTTGGGCCACAAAAGTGATGCAGCCTTTTGAGCCTGCTTCAAATCTTAGTTTCCGTTGTTTGTTTAGATTGAGTAGGATCGTCCGAGGCGTATTTATATTTTTACTATGGTGCTGTTAAATAATCTGGTATGTGTCGCATTTACCGGCTTTGAAAAGCTGGATTTTTTTGTTTCTTTTTATCAAGTGGAATTGATTTCTTTATTATCACCTATAAAAGAATAATTTCAAAATAATAATGTATTAGATATAAAATTTCAAGTTATAAAAAAAAAAGAATTTGAAAAAAAAATATGCTCGCAGCTCTTCCCCCTATAAACAGATTTTCATAGGTAATACGCGTATTATGTTACCGTATGCGTGGGTGTACAATACGTGTACTGTGTCCTCTGATAGAATATTCCGGGTCATTATGCAGAAAATTATTCCTGGTCTATATTTTTGTACAAATGGATTTTTCATTTAAATACTGATGTGCCAGGAAAACGCGTAACCTTGAAAATTAAAAAATATTAACAGGGGAGGTCTTCGTCTTCCTGGACCACCATTCGGGGCGGATTCTGCTAATAAGGAGATCGAGAACTTTGAATTTTGAAAAAATTTCTTTAAAGAAGCGTGCACTAAGCCCCCTAGAACACATATTCGGGGTCACTTTCAATATATATATATATATATATATATATATATATATATATATATATATATATATATATATATATATATATATATATATAGTTAAAATAGCTAAATAGTAATACAATATATATATATATATATATATATATATATATATATATATTATATATATATATATATATATATATATATATATATATATATTGTATTACTATTTAGCTATTTTAACTATTTACAATACCAAACTAAATTTATTAGCTACTTATAAAATACTTACTTAAGGCGCAGGTGTTTACATATATCCAAGGAAGCCAAACTGTAGTACAGTTTTGCATCATTTGTCAAAGAGGTAAGTCCGAATAAGGATGTCAATCTAAAATTACAAAATTCTAAAATTAATAAATGAAAAAAAGATATAAATTCAAAAAGGTAATCCTCAAGTAATAAACACAGCAGATAATTCGTAGATTAACCATAAGCACAGTGAAAATGTACTGAAACAGATAAACACTCCAATCTAATGAAATTTAGAAGACTTTGGATTAAGCTACAATGAGACATTTAACAATTTGTGAAATGTAGCGTGAAATCAAACCAAACTGATAAACAAAGAGGTGGAAATTGGTTAAAATAATAGTTCAGACAATTTGTTACAAGAAATTTGAAAAGTGTTTTGTTGATTATACGTATTTATAGAAAGATTAAAGTTTATCCTAACCTGTTAAAATGTTATGATATCCAAACGCCTCTATTTAAAGTTTGAAAATTATATATATATATATATATATATATATATATATATATATATATATATATATATATATATATATATATATATATATATATATATATATATATATATATTTAAGTATGTTAAGATGTTGTTTTTGTTGATGTTTGTGAAGTAAGGTTAAGAGACGTCATTTATAATGAAAGTGTGGATCAGTAAATTATGGGAAATAAATGGAGTCAGTAGCTGGGCAGATTTAAACAAAATTATACATACAATATAAACAATTAAAAAGGGTATCAATGTAATTAGCACCCAAATGTGGGGTGATTAAAACTAAGCAAAATTACATTCATTAAAATCATAAGAGTTAAATAAAACCCAACATAATCAAACATTATATCTTTATAATATATATATATATATATATATATATATATATATATATATATATATATATATATATATATATATATATATATATATATATATATATATATATATACTCCCTGGATATCAACTGTATACCAAATTTCAAGATGATATCTCAAATCGTTCTGAAGTTATCGTGGCCAGAGACAGACATACAGACCGACAGACAACAAAAATGTTCTTTCCCAAATAATGTTTTCTATATGTTTTGACACTTTTCACGACATTTAAGCGAAAAACATTTCTTTTAAAATTTTTGTCGCCGTGTCGTCACGTGGCGATGTGGAAGTAAAATTACAGTTTTGTCTATACTACATAGTATACACTATATACCATTTAATTTTTGTATGTGAAACTTTAGTTTCTTTATAAAAACATCATATTTGGTACCATAGCAACTAAATTCAATTTTCTGAAAGTTTTTAGGCTAAATAGATATAAATATACCCTTGCTGTTGAATTGTGGTTAATTCGTGTTTTCCAAAGTTTACGTCATCAAGATAAATTCCAACTTTCTCATTGCGGAAATATCTACTCTTTAATTATGCATCAACACTATTGCGTGAAGTTAATTATTAGCATTACGAAGCACTGAAGCCCTATAGTTAACACAAAGGGAGGTAATTCCTTGCACACACAGAGTCACGTACCTATTATTGAAGTCGTATAAAAGCTACAACCCTCTTTTTTAGACAAGCGTATGAGTGGTTGTTAAAACAGGAATCACTTTATAAGTTCAAGTGAAGATTGTGAGTTGTGAGAGCTTTTTCAGATGCTTTGTAGGGCTCAATCAACACATATTCATTAGACATATTATTGGGCTGGATGCAGCAAGTGCGTTATGGTAGCGAATTTCGGTCATAAAGATCTACAATGTTTTGGTTAGAAAATTTGTTATATGAATATATATATATATATATATATATATATATATATATATATATATATATATATATATATATATATATATATATATATAATTTTGTCCAGCACTTGGACTACGTTTTTGAAAAAACCGACCATCTGATTTCTGAATATCCTTCCTCCGTGGTACTATTCTTGGTGACTTCAATGTCCATAATAATAAGGAATGGCTAGGATCTTCAAAAACCAATCCCAAGGGAGAGCAGCGGAGGCCTTAGCAGTCAGCAATTCTTTAGCCAATATGGTTCAGCAACCTTCTTACTTTCCTCGCGCTCCAACACACAGCTAAAATCCCTTGGATCTCCTTCTTACTACAAAACCTGAATGCTGTAAGACATCAATCACCGCCACCCTTGGTCGCTCAGACCACGGCATTTGGTCACTGCTTCCTGCACAATGCAACCTGAGATCACACAGTCATCACACCCACGTGTCGTTTGGCACTACAACTCCGCGAACTGCGACGAAATGCGGGATTACTTTCCCTCATTTTCATGGGCGTCTCTCTGCTTCTCTCATCCAGGCCCCTCTGATATCTCATAAAACGCCACCAAAATCATCCAACCTGGCATGGAATTATTTATTCCACGTACATAGAAAACGTCTTCAGCCACTCAAAAGCCCTGGTTCTCTAAATCCTGTGACAAGGCCAGAGTTAAAAAGGTCAAAGCTCACAAAACGCTTCTACAAAAGCCCAGTCAAGAAAACCGTCAAGCATTTAAGGACGCAGGAAACCACGATGTCCGCATTCTTTCTGAGGCAAAAAACTCGTTTAATAACCACATCGAAAACAAAGTCCTCCCAAGCTCCAACGGCAGCAAACCCTTCTGGACTCTTGCTGAATCTATTGGGAATAGTTTCTGCAAGAGCACGTTCCCACCTCTTGTTTCAGAGGATGAAATTGTTTCGACCGCCCTGGGCAAGGCTGAACTTTTTGCCTCGTTATTCGCCGGCAATTCTACTCTCAACCCACCTTCAAATGTTCAACCACCAACAGTCCGCAATGTCGCGCATAAAATAACGGATATCATTTTCAAAACTTAAAAGGTACGAAAGATGCCCTCTTTTCTTAATATCAGGAAAGCCTCTGGCATTGACGAGATCCCAGCAATTGCTCTCAAAACATGCGTACCAGAACTCGCTCCTGTCCTGACTCCTCTGTTTCAGACATCTTACAATAGACGCACATTCCCTAGTAACTAGAAAACTGCTCGAGTACAACCCGACCCCAATAAAGGATCCAAAGCGCTTCCTAGCAACTACAGGCCTATTTATCTCATTTCGGTCGTGTCTAAAGTAATGGAAAAGTATATAAACACCGAATTACGAAAATTTCTTGAAAAACACAGCCTAATCCACGACGGGCAATATGGATTCCTTCAGCGCAGGTCAACTGCCGAGCTCATTTTCTTTGTCACCCATTCTTGGAGCAAGTCTATGGAACTACACAGTGAATACTAGATTGTCGCTGTAGACATATCCAAAGCATTTGCCCAGGTCTGGCACGCAGCGCTGCTTAGTAAACTTCCGGCCTATGGCATACCACCAAAACTCTGCATTTCTGTTGTCGTGGATGGCCATTCATTTAAACTGTATCCAATTAATACAGGAGTCCCTTTCTTCTCCACATCAATGACCTCCTCTCTAGCACATCCAACCCAGTTCACAGTTACGCGGATGATAGCACCCTCCACTCAAATACATATTTTTTATTTTTTCTTTAAACCGTGGGTGTCGACAAGGAGGAAAGAGGCAACTTGTTAATTCTGGATTTGAAGGTTTGGAGGTTCGGGGGATGGAGAAGGAAAAATATGTGCCGGCAAGGAATTCCACAACTTGGAAGTCCTCAGGACAAAAGAGCGGGCATAACAAGATTTCTATGTCTGGTGACCTGGACAGTAAAAGGGTGCATTCGCTCTGTTCCCCTGGTAGATCTGTTGGGGACAGCAGGTGGGGGAACTATGGAAGAAAGCTCCTCTGAGCAGTGCCCGTGCAGATATCTATAAAAGAGGGAGAGAGAGAGGTCACCAATGACACGTCGGTGGGCAAGGGATGGCAGCCTTTGAGTGAGGGTAGGGTCACCGATGAGACGTATAGTTCTCTTCTGAATGGAATCCAGGATAGCGAGTGTAGAAGCGGCAGCAGCATCCCAGATGTGGGAGCAGTATTCGAGGTTTGGTCTTATCTGTGAAGTATATAAAGTATAGAGATTAGCTGGTGAAAAGTATTTGCGAGCCCGGAAGAGGAAACCTAGTTTCTTAGCAACCGCTTCTGCAATTGATGTGACATGTTGGTGCAATTTGAGATTTAGATACACATAAATGCCAACAAGTGAAAAGGACTCATTACTTTAAATAACTTGGTTGTTTATTGTGATGGGTCTAGGGATGGTGTATCTCTTATGAGAAAGAAAACAAGACTGTGATTTGATGAATTTGAATTGTACAAGATTTCTATTTCCCCAGTCTAATATTTTTTGGAGATCCACGAAGATATAAGCCTCCATAAGTCTGCGATCCTCATATAATTGGGCTAAAGAGACAGGCTTAGAATATTGTATATTTTAGTGGAGGGTGCTGTCGTCCGCGTAACTGTGAACTGGGTTGGATTTGCTAGAGAGGAGGTCATAAATGTGGAGAAGAAACAAAGTAGGGGCTAAAGCCGAACCTTGAGGAACTCTTGCGTTAATTGGATACAGTCTAGAGGAATGGCCATCCACGACAACAGAAATGCTCCGCTTGGAGAGAAAATTTGCTGCCCACGTACAGAGTTTTGGTGGTAGGCGATAGGCCGGTTGTTTATTAAGCTGTGCTACGTGCCAGACCTGGTCGAATGCTTTGGATATGTCTAGAGCGACAATCTGGGACTCACCGTGTAGTTCCATCGACTTGTTCCAAGAATAGGTGACAAAGGAAAGGAGGTCGGCAGTTGATCTGCGCTGACGTAATCTATACTGCCTGTCGTGGATTAGACTGCGTTTTTCAAGAAATTTTAGTAATTCGGTGTTTATATACTTTTCCATCGCTTTAGAGACGACTGAAAGAAGAGAAATCGGTCTGTAGTTGCTAAGAAGCGTTTTGGATCCTTTCTTGGGGACGGGTTGTACTCGAGCAGTATTCCAGTTACTAGGAAATATGCCTCTATTGTAAGATGTCTGAAACAGACGAGTCAGGACAGGAGCAAGTTTTGGTGCGTATTTTTTGAGAACAATTGCTGGGATCTCGTCAAGGCCAGAGGCTTTCCTGGTATTAAGAGAGGAGAGCATCTTTCGTACCTTTTTAGTTTTGAAAATGCCATCCTTCATTTTATGCGCGACATTGGGGACTGTTGGTGGTTGACCATTTGGAGGTGGGTTGAGAGTAGAATTGTCGGCGAACAACGAGGCAAAAACTTCAGCCTTGCCCAGGGCGGTAGAAACAATTTCATCCCCTGAAACAAGGGGTCGGAACGTGCTCTTGCAGAAATTATTCCCAATAGATTTAGCAAGAGTCCAGAGGGGTTTGCTGCCGCTGGAGCTTAAGCGAACTTTGTTTTTGATGTGGTTATTAAACGAGTTTTTTGCTTCAGAAAGAATGCGGACATAGCGGTTTCTTGCGTCGTTAAATGCTTGACGGTTTTCTTGACTGGGGTTGTGTAGAAGCTTTTTGTGAGCTTTGACCTTTGTAAGTCTGGCCTTGTCACAGCATTTAGAGAACCAGGGCTTTTGAGTGGCTGCAGAGGTTTTCTGTGTACGTGGAATAAATAATTCCATGCCAGCTTGGATAATTTCGGTGACGTTTTGTGAGATATCAGAGGGGTCAGGATGAGAGAAGCAGACAGACGCCCATGGAAATGGGGAAAAGTAACCTCGCATTTCGTCCCAGTTCGCGGAGTTGTAGTGCCAAACGATGCGTGGGTGTGATGACTGTGTGACCTCGGATACATACAATATTCTAAGCCTGTCTCTTTAGCCCAATTAGATGAGAATCGCAGACTTACGGAGGGTTCTGTTTTTGTGGATCTCCAACAAATATTATACTGGGGAAGTAGAAATATTGTACAATTCAACTGCCCCAAATCTCAGTCTTGCTTTCTATCTCATAAGAGTTACACCACCCATCACAATGAACAAACAAGTTATCCAAAGTAATGAGTCGTTTTCACTTGTTGGCATTTCTATGGATCGAAATCTCAATTGGCACTAACATGTCATATCAATTGCAGAGGCGGCTGCTAAGAAATAAGGTTTCCTCTTCCGGGCTCGCAAATACCTTTCACCAGTTAATCTCTATACCTTATATATTTCACAAATAAGGCCAAACCTTGAATACTGCTCCCACATCTGGGGTGCCGCTGCCGATTATACACTCGCTATCCTGGACTCCATTTAGAAGAGAGCTATACGTCTCATCGGTGGCCCTACCCTCACCCAAAGGCAGTCATCCCTTGCCCACCGACGTGCCGTTGGTGACTTCTCTCTCTTTTATAGATATCTGCACGGGCACTTTTCAGAGGAGCTTTCTTCCATAGTTCTTGCACCTGCTGCCCCTAACAGATATACCAAGGGAACAGAGCGAATGCACCCTTTTACTGTCCATGTCACCAGACATAGAACATCTTGTTATGCCCGCTCTTGTGTCCCAAGGACTTCTAAGTTGTGGAATTCCTTGCCGGCACATGTTTTTTTCTTCTTCTCCGAACCTCCAAACCTTCAGAATTAACAAGTTGACTCTTTCTTCCTTGTATTTAGGCTGTGAGAAACTCTTGGTGTGTTGTTGAAATATATATATCTATATATATATATATATATATATATATATATATATATATATATATATATATATATATATATATATATATATATATTTATTTATTTATATGCAGGGTTTTTTACGATAGCCGGGCATTAGAACTTTGTGGAGTTCCTGAATATCCTAAATTTTGAATTTATGGTGTCGGCGGTAATTCGCAACCAACTTTCATTTTCAAATGTGTTCAAGGTCACATCGTTTCTGGTTAAACAAGAAGTCACCATTAACTTTGTTAATTTTAATGTAATGCCCTATACCTTAATGCATATTCGGATTCACCATACAATTTTATAAATAGTTATATTAGGTTTTCCTATACATATCTTCAATTTTTTCAGTAATATTGTGAGTTTTCAAGATAAAGGGCTCAAACTTGGAATACTATAAACACTGGGATGTAGCTTCTATCCTGTGTTCCCAAACTTCACTCTCTTTATACAGAGTAATCTAAATTTAGATACCCACTTGGACATTTGCGATGTTGCAAAAGTATTTTTGAAATAGCACACTCTGTGTATTATTGACAATTCGGGTGTTTACTTTTACACCGACTTCATATAAGTTTCCCTATTTCTATCTCTAGTGAATTACTTGTTACTAGCGTTTCTAGGTAACAACCTCCTTTTTTTTTTAAAGAAAGCACATTATATTACACAAAAAAATGCGGCCGAGACTTTGTGTGATAACGAAAATAAAATGATTCCATCTATTATGAACTTTCATGAAGAAAATTCACTAATAGAGAGGTATCGATGGTAAGATTTTTGAAAATTTCTTCAAATGAGCGCGAATTGGGGCCCCTTGAACCCATATCCGGGGTCAGTTTCAATTTGTATATGTTTATCTATATATATATATATATATATATATATATATATATATATATATATATATATATATATATATATATATATATAGTTACATCCCTGTATATTCTCAACATCATACAAAATACGACGAATCCGGAAACCCTGCATCATCAGTTTAGTGACCTGTGTAAGAGTGCTGATGCAGACGTTTGCATTTATGTTAGTTCTGTAGAACATTATTTCATTCAATCGCTGTAACTCTAGTTGTTCACATGTTGTTTTGAATCACATATTCTATAATAAATTTAAGACTGTAATAATTGTACCACTTAAATAAATAAATTACTTTTTTCGGACAATCGCTACGAAAAAACCTAATTGGCGCTGCATAGAACAGTATTGCACATCGAAACCTGATTTTGGCAAGCTTTAAATCTTCGTAAAATTAGTTTCGGTCTTTTTTCTAAAAGTTTATGTGCAACATCGAACATCCACACCGGTGCAAGTCAGTCCACACTGCCAGAGGGAAATCAGCGAGAAACCAATAGCAGAAGTACCAATGAGCTTCCTGTAAGTTTCCTCCAATATTTTTATCTGTGCATTCATATCGTATCTATTTTACATTTATACCTTATATAATTTTGTTCAATAATTCCTATTCGCGCTCTATTTTTCAATTCACCCTGTAATACTTAACAACCATTACTTGTTCATGTATGTTGTGTAATGATAAGAGATAGATCGCCTATTAGGAAAAGAGAACCTATATTAAAATTAGAGGAAGACAATTTTAATCAATTAAGTTTAAATAATTTAGAAATGGCAAATAATCACATTGCCGAATTTTCACAAGCTGCTATCATGATCCCCGAATATTCCGGTGGACAGAAGCATCTTGCTTATTTTATTAAACAATGCGAACTTTATATTACTAGTTATAGAAGGCCAGAAGCCGAAACACACGCAAATCGAATGTTACTAGAGTTTATAAAAGCTAAAATCACTGGTAACGCTCGTGACGTGTTAATTAGTTTAGAAAACCATACATGGGAAAATATAAAATTTGCTTTAAAAAATCAGTTTTCAGACCCCCGTTCAGAAAATCTTTTATTTAATGATTTAAATACTAGCTTTATGACTAAATCACAAACTATTCAGGAATATTTCAATGTAATTAAAGAAAAGCTAAAGATCTTAATTGAACATGTAGACATACAAGATTTAGTAAACGATGTAAAAACTTATAAGAAAGAATTTTATCAACAAAATGCAGTGGCAGCATTTAAAGCGGGTGTAATAGAACCTTACTTCTCACATCTCAGATTAGTTAGTGTTAATACTTTTGATTCACTTATGTTAGAGTGTAATAGAATAGATAACGAGATTATACAGTCGAATTTCATTAATAGCCTGAGAAACAAAAATAATACGAAAACAAATCATAACACACCTGTACAACATAGACAGACGTATACCCAAAAACCAATATTTCCAGCATTTCCCCAAATTTACAACAAACCACAACAAATCACACAACAAAGGCAACCGTTTCCTTCTCAGCCAATTTCTAACATAAGACCCGTTCAAAATTTTAATAAAAATATACAACACGCTCCAACTCAATTGAGTAGAGGAACGACACCCATGTCAATAAGCAACCAAAGTCCCTTAAGAAATACACGACAAATGCCCCAAAGAAACCACTTTATACCCCAATCTAGGCCCACGTTTCAACATCAAGAACTCTTTAACCAAGAGGACCTACCACTAGATCATTCTGACGAATACCCTTATGACGACCGACCCTCTGACGAAAATATAGAGCCACTAGAATTTCCTGAACCAACTGAAACTTTTACAAATTACAACACCAATCCAAATCGGGATTTTCACGAAACAGCCTCGGAAAACTAATCTATTTAGATATAAATAATATTGTTAATACCCCTAAATTACCGTTTTTTGTCATACCAAGTCTAAATTTAAAAGTACTGATTGATTCCGGAGCGTCAGCTAGTATCATAAATCCAGGACCGGCTTACGAGTTATTTAAAAAATTTATTTATAAGGAACCATTTTCAATGAAATCAGTTAACCAGATAACCCACGGTGAAGACAACGTAAGGTATCCTATTTTACAAGAATTTAATATTAATTACCAATTTCCAATGCGTGTCATGCAATGGCACCATCGATTTGACGCGCTTATTGGGTCAGCTCATCTTACAAAATTAAAAGGAAATATCGATTATAATAAACAAATTTTAACTCTAGGAAACCAAAAAATACCATTTTACCTTGAAATAAATCCACTGAATTTTACACCTTTCAAACAAATTTGTGAAAACTATGTATCAGTCCCTGTAAATATAGAAAAAGGCACAGTAGTTTTACCACGTATTGAAGAAACAAATGTTTTAATTTACGAGTCAATAGCTGAAGCAAAAGATGGATATTGTAGAGTACCCATAATAAAGAAAAATCCAAATTCAAAATTTGTAGAAATACATTTTCAGGAACAAATAGATGTCGATCCATTACAAAATTACTCTGACGAACTACCTAAAATTTCAAAACATTTTGATGTAACAAAAGTTTTAAGAACAGATCATTTAAATACAGAAGAATATGAAAAACCTATTAATTTGTGTCGAAAGTATAATGATATTTTTTATCATGAAGACTCAGATCTCTCTTTCACCAATGCAATTAAACATAAAATAAGAACTAAAGACGATGAAGTTGTTCACACCAAATCATACCGGTACCCTTTTCATTTACGTGAAGAAGTCCAAAACCAAATTCAAAAACTCTTAGACAACAAAATAATTAGACCCTCAATATCACCCTACTCAAGTCCGATATGGATTGTCCCGAAGCGTCAAGACGCTTCTGGAAAAAAGAAATGGCGCTTAGTGATCGATTATCGTAAACTTAACGAGAAAACGATCGATGACAAGTACCCATTACCTCGTATCGAAGAAATTTTAGATAATTTGGGACGCTGCTCCTATTTCACGACTCTCGATCTAGCACAAGGATTCCATCAAATTGAAATGGATCCTGGCAGTGTCGAAAAAACAGCATTCTCTGTAAATAATACCCATTATGAATGGATCCGAATGCCGTTCGGGTTGAAGGGGGCTCCTAGTACCTTTTCACGCCTAATGGATAATGTATTAAGACCATATTTATACAAGTTTTGTTTCGTATATATGGACGATATTGTTATCTGCTCGAAATCCCTTCAGGAACACCTTTGTCACGTGAAAAATATATTTGATAAGTTAAAAGAGTGTAATCTAAAAATTCAGTTAGATAAGTCAGAATTTTTGCGTAAAGAGGTCGAATTTCTAGGCCATCGGGTCACTGTCCGTGGGATCAAACCGAACCCATTAAAAATAACTGCCATTCAGAATTATCCAATACCAAAGACAAGTAAGGAAATAAGAGCATTTTTAGGATTAACAGGCTATTATAGACGCTTTATTCCAAATTACGCTAAAGTAGTATTCCCCATCAATAAATATTTAAAAAAGGATACCAAAATAAATATTCACGACCCGGAATATGTTGACGCATTCCAAAAAATAAAAGAATTAATTACAAATTCTCCTGTCCTGACCTACCCCGATTTTTCTAAACAATTTCATTTAACCACTGACGCAAGCAATATAGCTATAGGTGGAGTATTGTCACAAAATAATAAACCAATTGCGTTTTACTCAAGAACACTAAATTCAGCCGAGAGAAATTATTCTACCATTGAAAAAGAGTTATTATCCATAGTAGAAAATACAAAACATTTTAGACCATATCTCTTTGGACAAAAATTTGTTATAGAAACTGACCACAAACCGCTTGTTTGGCTATTTTCAATTAAGGAACCAAACTCACGGCTAGTTAAATGGCGACTAAGATTAGAGGAATTTAATTACGAGATAAAATACAAGAAAGGCAAAGATAACGTAGTAGCTGATGCCTTATCGCGAATCGAAATTAACGCGATTGAAGACGACTTTGACCTGGAATCAATAATTAATAACGTAGACCCTGACGAAGACAGAGAAAGAGAAATAATTAACGAACTAGAAAACGACGCAAACAATGCCTGTACTAGCACGACTAATAACCTACCTGAAAGCAATGACTCAGAGACACAACACTCGTCTGCAGAAAATCCAATTTTCAAAATACCTATATCAGAAAATCCAGTCAATTATTTTTCCAGACGAATAATTTTAGATTACGGACCAAAATATGACACACGCAAATTAAAAATATTTAAGTTTGAAACAATACATGTAAAGGTTCAACTCAATTACGAATTGAGACAAATAAATGACTTCTTGAAACAATTTATTGATCCAAAATTCACGTACGGAATTTTCTGTAAACATGATAGACTATTCAAATATTTCACTGCTGTTTCTTCAACATTATTTATTAGTTCTGTTAAAATAATAAAATCTAACGAATTTTTACAAGACGTTGAAAAACCAGAAACTCAACAACAAATTATAGACGAATATCACACACGAAACCACAATGGCATTAACGAGACTTATCAACATTTAAAACAAAAATATTTTTGGCCTAATATGAAAAATTATATAAACGCTTTTATTAATAAATGCTCAATTTGCCTTCAGACCAAATACGAAAGAAATCCGTACAAACCACCATTTTCAGGTCCCCTTCTAGCTAAACGCCCTTTTGAAGTGATACACATTGACACCTTCAGTTTCGATAATTGTAAATTCCTAACTATCATAGATTTATTCTCCAAATATGCGCAGGCATATTATATAACTGATGGATCCGCAATTACCGTGTTAAATAAACTTAGACACTATTTTTCCCATCATAATCATCCCCTAAAAATAGTAGCTGACGCTGGCAAAGAATTTTCGAATACTACCCTTAAAGAATACTGTAATTTATTTAATATTAATCTTCACATAACAACCCCCCAAAATCCTAACTCAAATTCACCAGTAGAGCGACTGCACTCAACTCTTGTAGAAAAATTGCGAATTCTTAAATTACAAAACCCACAAGAGAGGCCTGCAACCCTAATGATAACAGCAACCCTTATTTATAACCAGTCTATTCATTCGACAACTGGGTATTCACCTTTTACATTACTATACGGCCCTTACGACGACTTACCAACAGTCACACCTGAAACTACCCTTTACGAAGAATACAATAACAATAGGCTCAAAGAAATAATGCCTTTCTTCGACAGTGTATATCAGAAACAAAAAGTAAGTGGAGACAAAAGAATTTTTAAAGCAAATGCGGACAGACAAACGACACCAGATTTACAAGAAATGACACAACTAGCTATTAGAGTACCAAAAGTAAGAAAAACAAATCCTCTTTATAAATTACGATCACATCCTAAACAAAAAGAAAACATTGTTACATTTTCTAAACCAAAAGCAAAAGCTCACGTTTCTAACATAAAAAGAGTAAGAAAGACTTTTTCGTTACAGGACAAAACTACTACTACTACAAACAACGATGACCCTCAACCTGGTCCATCCACTTCAAATAACACCGATAAAAACTAACGGATATTTTAAAGAGTATTTAGGCATAGCAAAAATACTCAAACATTATCATAAATTTTATTTTTATTTTAATATTACCGATATAGAAATTAATTATAACATATTATTAAAAAAATTCTAAATTTTTAAACACTGGACAAATGTCTGCAAGTAACGAACGATATTTACTAATTTTAGATGACCATTTGTCACGATTAAGTAACGAACTACAAAAACTATCAATGCACAGAACTAAACGCGGATTAATAAACGGAGCAGGCTCTTTAATTAAAATGATAACAGGAATTCTCGACCAAGAAGACTTGAAAGAAATCAATAAAAATTTAGATAACCTTTTCCAAAATCAAGAAGATATAATTACCCAAATTGATAATTTAAATTCATTTGCTAATATAATCACACAAAGGTACGAAAAGGACCAAAAAATTATTAATCAAAATCTAGATCATATTTATCAGACTTTTTCCACTTTAGATAGCGAAAGAGAATTGTCGAGTAAAATTCATTTCCAAATTCACGTAGCTGTTAAATTACTCCATAATATAGAGATAATTCAAAGAACTATTTCCTTAAGTTTTAACGAAATTACTTATATAGAGCTCTTTACCACTAGTGATCTGTTAAATATTATTGATCACTTAAAGTTAAGTCATGACAGAAATGAATTGATCGACTTTGACAAAAATCATGTTTTTAAGGTTGTAGAATTTACCAAATTTCATATATTATCGGTTAAGGATACGATTGTATGCCTTTTAAAAGTTCCTATCCTACATCCCAATCCTGGTTCTTATTTTCGTGTTTATCCTATACCACAAAATTATATTCTCCTGGTACCACCCAGCTCATACTATTTAGAAACACCCTCTTCAAATTTATGGACCCAAGAGAAGTGCCCCTCTATAGAAGACGTGGTTATATGCAATAATCGCCCACGAGAAGAACATTGTCAGCTTGACACCTTACAAAATTGCACTTCTGCCAAAGTAATGAACCCCTACGAAATATCAACTCAGCTGCAGAATGGTCAGATCTTAATATCCACTAGCTCAGCAACCACTATTGTCGAAAATTGCGAAACATCGTTAGAACGAAAAATCTTCCAGGGAAACGGTCTAGTAACATCCCTCAATTCCTGCAAAGTCAAGATCAATGAGGAAATGTATGAAGACGTTGCTACCAATTTGACGCTACAACCCATAGAAGTCGAAGAATTGCAACCGACACCTCAACATCATATCCATTTTAAGCCAATTCATCTAAAAGATAACAAAAGGATAAAAGAAGCATTGTCTCAAATACAACAGCATCCATTTCATCTCCGACCGTCCATGCAGTATTCCCACTTAGGCATTACCATTGGTATATCCATCGCTGTTACCATTGTACTTCTGTTTCTTTTAAGAAGAAAAATTCAGAGCATCCTATACAAGTCCAACAGGCAAACACAAACAGAAGAAGTGTCCGAACACGAGGACGTGTTAAAGATTTAAGGGTGGAGGAGTTACATCCCTGTATATTCTCAACATCATACAAAATACGACGAATCCGGAAACCCTGCATCATCAGTTTAGTGACCTGTGTAAGAGTGCTGATGCAGACGTTTGCATTTATGTTAGTTCTGTAGAACATTATTTCATTCAATCGCTGTAACTCTAGTTGTTCACATGTTGTTTTGAATCACATATTCTATAATAAATTTAAGACTGTAATAATTGTACCACTTAAATAAATAAATTACTTTTTTCGGACAATCGCTACGAAAAAACCTAATTATATATATATATATATATATATATATATATATATATATATATATATATATATATATATATAAAGTCACTAAGTGACTAATCCTGGAGAGATTACCTGGCCTAATTTACCGTCATAGCCACTGCATTATGTTACACCATAAACTGCAATTAGGTTGGAATATTTTCCGACATTTTCCGTGGAGTAATATACGAAATCCGGCATGTCGAATGGCATAATTGTTAGGGGGGGCGGGGGGTAATTAGGAGGCCGCGATTTCGGAAAAGAATTGTGGCCGGACGAAACGCCGACGGAGAGTTGTCAGTTCTTGAGGCACCGCGAGCAAGCCAGTACGTCCGTCGCAAAGAAGTGAAATTGGAAAGTACGTGAGGTTTAAGAGAAGACCGGTAAGCAGAGCGACGCGGCCGATTCACGAGGCCACCGCCGCAGCGGTTGTTTAGTGAACGTCGTCACTGGAGAATACCCCAGGTAGATAAAGGCCTAATACTATTTAGCGAACCCGTGGTACAAATGTTGAACGTTCCGCAATGACACTGGGAACCTTAGAGGACACCGTTTCTTCCCTGTCTCCGTTGGCGGGCTGCTCGGGGAGTTAGGGGCGGTGATTCGAAGTTGTGGTTCCCCCGGGATCGCAGAGGAATCGGCCGCACGAAGGTGTTGGAAGACGTCCCTGTCGTAGTGATTGCATTATCTGGGACAGTCAAAAACAACACTTTGGGTGGTCGCCCCGTGTTCCTGTGGGGGATTGTAACCAGTCCTGGGCTGTGGTAGATTCGTATTGCAACGACTGAGCTGTTCCGCTGGTCCGTCTCGAGCTGTCCGCGGCCCCGTTGAGAGGGGGTGTAAATCCGGGAACAGGGGTGGGCAACTTCCGCACCGAACTATATTTTAGTACGCAGCTAGCTTAGCTTGATGTAGTGTCCGACACACCCTGTATGCTACATGCCCGCTTGGGAACACCCGCTATTATTCACTACCTTGCTACCACCCCGCACCGCTCACTTAGGAAAGGGGTGAATATCCCGAGGGAGCACGCCTACTCCCTGAAAGAAACTCTATAGGCCTTGGCGCTCGAACAGGATCTTGTCGTAAAGCCGTGTCCCGGAAGTCAGCCCGAAAATTCCCCATATTAGGGAAAACTAGTATTAACCCCCGGCTACCCCAAGTGGGCGTTGCAATATATATATATATATATATATATATATATATATATATATATATATATATATATATATATATATATATATATATATATATATATATATATATATATATATATATACAACCGATAACTGAAAAAAATATTTCAGCAATCAAAACCAAATTTGGCAATTCCCTTCACTTTTTTTAATAGCTTGGACGAGTTTTTTTTTACACTCAAATACTTTTAGAAGAAAATGCGAAAAACTGTTTGAAAACGCATTATTTCTACCACGAAATCGAATCCGCTGCTACTAATACCTTAGAATTTTAGAACAAAATACTTATTGTTTACTTTTAGTTTTTACTCTTCATCTCGTATATGGAAAATTTGAGGTAAACGAAACTAGATAATATCATGCAGTAGTTTAAAGTATACCTATAAACAGATGTTCAGCGTAAATTGTTAAAATTTTAATTTCAAAATTTTATACTGTTTATATTTATTTATTTCATTTTTAAAAAGTATGGATACAGCAATAGTAAATAAGTGTTGAAAAGAGTTTATGTGCAGCAAGTGCGCTATGGTAGCAAATTTTCGTAAAAATATTCCAAATGGTGATAATTCAATTTCTCATTAAACAAGAATCTTCAGTTTTGATACAAACTAAAACCTATATAAAAGCATCATGGATATTCAATTTAAAAACTAACACAGTGAGCTTCACAGGCAACGACAAATTTGTTTCAGAAAACCATTTTTGTTATTTTGTTTGCAGAAACTGGTTCAATTGAGTTGGCTAAAACGGATCATCCAAGCGACTAATAAGGAAGAATAACCGCCACGTTTATAATTTGGCAGGTGCATTCGTTTTGTAAATAAAAATTAAATTTTCGGTGAATTTGCTGATTATCAGACGGGGGCTTTTTAGAAAAAAAATAATCAAAACATGCTTAGGTCTCCTTCTGGATGCACAAACCACAAGAAATATTTCTTTCAAACAGCCCCTAAGAAAGTTACGGGACCAGGAGTGAATAGGGGTGTTGGGCGGGGAAGAAGATAAAAAGGAAATGTGAGTGGAAAGTGGGAAAAACCAGGTTAGCTGGACCTCTATAAGCTGCCTTAATTACATTTTGCAGCTATACTTCCTTAAAATTCTTTTTATCCCGCTCAGAACCGGTCCCGTAATTTTCTTGCGGGTCGTTCCCAAGAAACTTTTTGGTGTTTCCATTGTTCTTGTTTATGCATGAGAGTGGTTGTTGGCGTGCATAAGGGGAAGGGAAACCTCTGTGACAAAGCAGCGAACCAAGATTTTCAATTTATGTTTAAATTGTTACCCCCATTTCTAATGTTTAAAATATTTTTCCAGAAATTTAATTTAGTTTGCCTTGTTTGTCAGTCTTACATAAAGAGCTACAATATTTCATCATTTTACAAAAGTGTGGATACAGCAACAGCAAATAAGTGTTGAAAAAGTCTGGGTGCAGCAAATACATTATGGTAGAAAATTGTTGTAAAAATATTTGAAATCCGATAACTAAATTTCCTATTAAGCTAGAATATTTAATCTTGAACCATAGTAACACCTATGTAAACGCAGGGTGGGTACTAAATTAAAGAAAAAGAACATTATAATCTTCGCGGATAACTACAAGTTGATTTTAAAAAACCTTTTTTGTTGTTTTGTTTGCAAAAACTTGTTCAATTTGGTTGACTAAAACAAAACCCTCCAAGCAATTAAAAGGAAAATACCTGCCATACTTACGAGTTGGCAGGTAAATTCCCTTTGTAAATAATTAATTTTCTGTGACTTTAATGAAATTTGTAACACAATGTTTCTAAATAGACTTGCAGTACTTACTCTACCAAATTAAAATTTTCTAGTTCCATAGAAAATATAAACTTCTTCAAATAACATAATAACTGAGATCTGTGAAACTGGTCTCCCAAGTCCATTTAAATTTAAAGAATTAGTTTTAATAATACACCTTACTAATAATTAATAATTCTCATAAAAATCCACTACTATAATGCACTTGCTGCGTCCCGAACGTCTTTTATGTTCAACACTACAAACAACAAATAAGTACTCAATAAATTACAAATGTGAGCAATAAACAACACACACAAACGAAAAATTGTAAAGTGAATTTTAGCTCACAGTAACTGTTTTATATGATGACCATTTTGGTTAGGGCACTGCAGAATTCTATGATTCGTCTCATCTGTTGTAGCTCTTCTGATTTTATTTAGGTCCAAATCCCTGAAAGCTCTTCTTATACGTCCTAGAAAATCCTCTTTACCTTCCACCGCTGTGTCATATACTTGGCTTTTTATACGGCCCCATAAATAAAAATCAGCAGGAGTTAAGTCAGGCAACGAGGAGGCCATCTCCAGAGACCGTTGTCCCCACTCTATTTGTGCTGAAACACTCCGTTAGCTGCCGATAGATATCTCCAGTTGAGTGAGGTGCGCCATCTAGTTGATACCAGCGACTTCGCCTTGTATCTGGTGATAACCTTGCAAGGAAATTCCTAACAACTCTACGTAATAGTTGAAAATACCCTTAACCGTTCAAATTTTCATTGTAAGTTTCATGAATTACCATATTGTCCATAATAATGCACAACACTTTAAAACTGAAATTGCTTTGAGAATGACCTCTCGAAAACGAGGATTTTCGCTAGACCAAAAATGATTATTTCTGCGGTTGACAATTCATTCTCTGCAAAATTTAGACTCGTCAGTCTAAATGATTTTGGATAGATTTTCGTCTTATTGAATATTTATAAACATAAATTCATAACTTGGGCCGCCCGCCTGTCTACGAGCAAATGAAATAAAACTAAACTATTAATGTTACAGGGCAGGTGAGCATTCTACCACTAATCTGCGAATGCTAGCTCATAATTTGTTTGTTTACTTGGTAGTTGTACAGACGGCAACTTGCTGCCTCAGGAAACTTTGCAGTGTATACTAAAAGTGAATTAAATAAACAGCTAATTGCCTAATTAATTGAATTGTGACTTGAAATACATTTGACAACTGTTTTGATCTTAGATGACGACTTATTATTGGGTTTAAAGTAAAAGAACAAACTGTATTAAGATCGTTTTTATAAACGCGACTTAACTTCACGGTTAAGACGTTTGAATTTTTAAAACAATTTATTTAATACTTTTGAACAATCAATAATTAATTACTTAGTTACAAAAATGAATAATATATAATACTAAAAATAAGACTATCAACCTACATGTGATCTACAGTCTCAGCACTCGGTGTGCGAAGGACTAACTCGGAACAAGAATTGAACGGTTCTCCCACTGTGATTAGCCTCTTTATAGTCTTTCCTCCAGGCGTGGCACTATTGTCTCTGGATCACAAGGAATCTACTGATGTTGGTTCTCACAGTGATATTCCGTTCTACTTGCACTTTGGACCTGCAAGTTCTTGGCTCCGTTCAGACGGCGGCTGACTCAGCGGTTCTTACCGTGGGAAGGCGACATTGTATTATAATGGGCCATTGTTTGGGCTCCATTTATCTCCTCCCCTTTTTGAAGACGAAGCTATGGTTCGTTCCGGATTTTCAACGGAAATCCGGACTCGGTGGTTCCTGTTTTTGTTCCTTTATCTTCCTTGCGGTTTCTTCGTTTCTTCAACCCCAT
The DNA here is from genome assembly GCA_964006375.1 of Tillus elongatus. Lineage (NCBI taxonomy): Eukaryota > Metazoa > Arthropoda > Insecta > Coleoptera > Cleridae > Tillus > Tillus elongatus. The sequence goes on along the minus strand of OZ023262.1, from coordinate 25,976,163 downwards.
TCGGACGGCTATCGTTGTGATGGTTATTAAGACAGCTATGTACAGTAATATTGTCCATATACTCAGGTGATGGATTGGTATTGTTATAGGTCCTGGTATATTTTGTTTAATTTTTTGAAGTTGGTGTTGGATTTGATTGATGTTGTGTAGCTGTACGTTTTCTAATGATATTTCGGGTACTGGTCCTGGATTTGGTTGATCTTCTTAAATGGGGGTTTCTAGTGTAGGCAGGTTGAATAGTTGTTGTGTTTCTGCTGTTGCTGGGCCGGTCTTGTAATTTTTGTTGCCTATAGTTAATTGGCAATTTGGTTGCATGTTGATTAATTTTGTACCCTTGATGATGTTGGTCCACTCCTGTTCCTTGCAAGTTATTCTGGCGTTAGTTTCTTCGGGTGCTATAACTATATACTGACTGGTTCCATATCTCGAAACTGTGGTTCTATTAATTTTGATTACTTCTTGATTACAATTGTTAATAGGTTTTTGAAATTTTATTAGCTTTATTTCACATGGGTTTTGATCATTCATGGTTGTTGGATTGTCGTCTTTGCAAAAATATATTTGGTTCTTTAAATTTTGACATTTTTCATTACGATAGGCATATTGTTTACTGCTTAGGATAAGGTATTTGGTTCTAGGAAGTATCATGGTAAAAAGGTGTGTCTTTATAGGGACAGGTAATGTATATAATTGATAATAATCATATGCTGATTCATCTACCAGAGGTATTTCTATTTGAAATATAATTTTGAAATTGTTTTGGACGGCTTTTATTTTAAAGACTTTTTCGTATAGATTTAGATCAGTGGTTGTTATTACTTTAGCATTAGTTGCATAATTTTGGATTTTATTGATTTCTTTTATTATAAATGTTGGTTTTAGTATGGATGTGTGAAAGATTCCTAATTTTGCAAAAGTGATGGCATTTTCTGTTGTTAGTGCTATTTCTTGAATATTGTTTAATAATTGTCCTAGCTGCATGAGTAACTCTAGGATCTTGATGCGATGATAGTGAGTTAATTGTTCACATCGCAGGCTTTCTACTGTATTACCTAATTCATTTATCCTATTTATTATCGTGCCTTGGTTATGACTCAATCCTACTATCGTGTTATTAAACTCGACTATTGCCTCGAGCATTATTGAATTTTGAGACCTAAAAAGTTCATGAATTTTATTTTGATCTGTCGTTAAGACTTCTAATGCTTGTTGAATGCGTTCCCCATCTTGTGAATCGAGATTCCCCGTGATTGACTTAAATATAGAACCTAGTCCGTTTATTAGGCCACGTTTTCGTTTATTAATAATATTGCTATTCGGAAAAATCCTATAAAATATATCGTCTACATTATCTATGGTGAAATTCAATGTCAATATGAAATTATGATATTCAGAGTGGTAATCTTTTGTCATGAAGGTAACTGTATTTGCGTAGTGTCTTTTTATTTGGTTGTAGTCTCTATGTAATTGTGTCAAGTCATGTATGTGTATCAGATTCCAGTTGCTTGTCTCAGTGTATGCTGTGCCTAATTTCTTTGGTTGTCTGTGGATCACAAGGAATCTGCTGATGTTGATTCTCACAGTGATATTCCGTTCTACTTGCACTTTGGACCTGCAAGTTCTTGGCTCCGTTCAGACGGCGGCTGACTCAGCGGTTCTTACCGTGGGAAGGCGACATTGTATTATAATGGGCCATTGTTTGGGCTCCATTTATCTCGCGTGAGCTGATTTTGTTTACAATATCTATTTCATTCGTTCATACTTTTATTCTTGTAATATGAAACTTACCATGTCACCGTTTGGAAAAAACGTCATAATTGCTTTATAAAAGTAATGGTTCCTTACATATTTCTTTATTACCTTCTTTACACCTTCCTCTTTCCACTACATGCTATATTTTCATTCTAAAGCTTCAATTGCAGACGTTCATCAAGTTACAAATATAGTGCATTTTAAAAATTTAGACTTATAAAACAATTACTTGGCAACTTTTTTTACTTCATGTCATCTGTCATTTTAAAGTCGTTATTATTGAGGTACGGTTTCAAATCAAATTAAAAAAAAATTATTTGTAGTAAGATAAAACTTGTAAGTGTTTGGATGACTTAACCTAAATAATTATTCTAAAATTACAAAAGTTTTCGTTATCAAACCCATTTATATAAAGTTAGAAACTAACAGCCGAAAAAATGGATCGTGATCGTGTTAATACAAATGTTACTTTCAAATTTTATTTCTATACGTAACAAACCATCAGATTCTCCATCGCCCTCATCCCTTCATAATAAAGGAACGAATTTTACACACATTACCAATATACGTGCAGATCGCCCTCAGTCCGAGCCTATTTGTACCCGACAAGAGGAGGGCCAGCTCATCGTAATCTTTTAAGGTTTTTATTGTAGAATTTCGAAATGGTTCGTAGACCGGAAAACAATTTAAACGGTTTTCGAGATTCTTGTGGCCGAGATTTCTCGATCGCTAGTTTGGGTAGTATGTTTTATGCGTGTTATTTATATTGTTTGATTGTGGTTCAATTATGATTTATGCCTGTAGTGTGTACCAATCTACGCATGGCGGCTAACTACTCTGTCTTTGTCGGGCTTTAACCACTTAAGTCGATTCAATTCATGTCTTTCAAATTTGATTGCTTGATTTGGAAAAAACTTCAAATTTTGTAAACCAAATTACTAAAAATTCACAATCTATGTATATGTATAAACATATAAAATGGCAAAGGGATCTTGGATATGAGTTCTAGGGACTCTAATTCGCGTTCAATTGGAAAACTTTTCCGATAGTCACACCATTGTTACCTCTCTTTTAGGGAATTTTCTTGATGGAAATTCACTAAAAGCCATTAGCATTCAAGCAAAACAAATTTGGTTGCCGCTGGATGCTAGAGTACTGCACAAAATGTATGTGGTTTATAAAATTTATTAAATATTACAAAGATAAACTTTTTTGGACACACATATAACTTCCGTAAAAAAATGTCGTAGATCATTTCTATGAAAATGTATAACCTTAAGTTACTTGCTGCGTCCAGACTTTTTGTTATAACATGTAATATTTATACACAAAAGGTCCAGATAATACTAATTCTACTTCGTATTAACTTTTAGTTTCTATTCAGTAAAAAGTACAATTTTCTTTGTTTGCAGGTAACACATCATCTTCAGAAGATGACCAGGTGATAACCCGCAGCTTAGATGTACGGTGGCCAATGCCTCAGCTATCGTTAACACCAGAGCAGGTACAAACTTACCCAGAGCGTCCAGTCAACGCCATCCTGGAGTTCCCGGAAGTAGTCTGTCCCCCTATGGCCGGAAGTCCCGCCTCTGCCATACCAGAGTTTTGGCTGGAGCTGCGATACTGTGGCCATTCTCTACTCACCTGTGATACTAATGATAGTAGGCCTACTACTAATTCTGCAAAAAATCAAACTTACGCCCAAGTAAGTAAAACTTTTATTTTGCTAATTAAAATCTCCCATAACTCATACTGGAACGTGCAATTTGAATGCCTGTCCCGTAAGCTGCCCATATTTCTTTTACGTTCGCGTGATTTACTTTTTTAGTAGTAGGTATACTAAACCAGAAAGTGCTAAAAATTCGTTAGGAGACATACATTTGTAATTTCTCTCGTTTGTGTATTGAACATCTTAATTTTTTCTCTCTATGAACATATTTGTGCATTTAATTATTTTTTCGATTAAGCAATCTTCCTTCAAATTCCGAAAAGCTTGAATTTCTTCTGTTACTCCTCTAGAATTGCCTCTAGGCGTAGGAATAATTTTTGTGATATTCTTTTCTCTCGTTTTGCTTAGTTTGAAATAAGGAATTTCGCGCCACTTCGTAATTTGGTTACGCGCTATATAATAATTGTCATTTAGGGGGACGTCGTTGCTGTCAGAACTGCCATCATCTGATAACTCAGAACCAGAATCATGCTTGTTGTCGTCGTTATTGAATACATACCTGGTAGATCTTCTGCATCTGAAAGTTCCATCAAAACGTTTTCATAATCTTCAGGTTTTATTATCTCTTTTCACCAGAATTTCGACCTGTAATACAACAAAATGTGCCCGCCAGAACAGGCTATTCCTACTAAACTCATTGCAATGGTCATCTTTGTGAACATAGGGCAAATTTACCGCCACTCAAAACGAGAATTTGCTTCAAAATTCTACTTGCATCAAAAGCAGCGCCAGCGCAGATTTGATCTGAATTGAGTTATCGATGCTCTCACCAAATACTTTATAATGACAATACAGGATACTCCGGCTGATTTCGTGTTTCAAGAATATCAGCGCCCCTAGCGGATAGTACTGATGTTACGTCGTTCGAGAACGTGTAACACTAGCAATTGCTGGTGTTTAACTGTGTATAATTAAGTTTGAGCTGTGTTTTTTACAATAAATGTTAGTGGTTGGCTGTGTGCAATCTACAATTATTAGAATTATAGCGTGCTAAATCTATCAAATACATTTCATAGGTTTCCAAAGGATGGCGAAACGTGATTTGAAGCAGAAGACAAATTCAGAATAACTTTTATGGCAATATGTACAGTTCGCAGAAGATAATTTATTGTGTAATATTTACCATCATGTCCCTATTAATAGGTAAACTTCGTAAACTGGTGGTTGAAAGGCTTCAATCATAACTTGCCTTCCAGTGCATCAAAAAAATATATATGAAGGCAAAAAAAGTTTTGCATTAGAAATAAATGGTATAAGAAAGCTGTTTTTCTATATTCTTCTGTGTGCTTTTTTATTTCAGTATGGCATAAATTGTCACATTTTTTCACGTTTAAAATTATTTTACTTGGTAAAGGCTTTTAATTATCTTCCCAAGACAAGTTTTTAAAGAGCCATGTAGAAATAAGCAGATTCAGTCGCATAATAGATTTATTTACGGAAGTAAGAGTTAGTCTCACTTTTCATCTGCACAATTTCTTAATTATGTACTAAGTATATCAGTTACATATTTTAAAATATTAGATTAATAAGACAGTTTTCATGTAGAGATATGGGAAATTGAGTACTGTGCTACCATTTATACCTAGAACAATTATTTATAGGTAAGTACAGATTGTAACATAATATCCTCAGAAACAGCTTTCTGTATATTCCTATACCTACCCTTGAAATAGTAGTTTAACGACGGTTTCAAGGTAGTACATTAAATTATGATGAAATAAGATTATGGGTAAGAGAAATTTTCAGAATTATTCCTACTGAATTCATTTAGGTTTCAAGCTGATTGTTGATACAAATTCTATTTATAACTATATAATCAGAAAATGTTCACTGTTTTGTCATGTACAAGTTTTTATATTTATCTATAAGAAACCAATTGTCTAAATTAAGAATATGCAGGTAAATATACAATTCAAATTACCCGCTCAGTTGTCAGTACTTCACGCGAGGTGGCGCTAGTGTACTTGTCACAAATATCACCAATGCTAAAGCATAGGAGTGTCCTGTATTATCATTATATAGTATTTGTAATTACCAACACAACATGTGAAAAATAGTATAAATACACCTCGTAAGAATGGCAGTTTTACTAAAATCATATAGCTTTCTTAAACTTGCTGTTTAATATGCTATTAAAACACTAAACTAAATCTCTAGTTATATGTAATATGCATTAATATGAAAACTAAGATAAACTGCTAAGTATTCTTGACATGACACCCGCATTTCATTTAATCTATAAAAAGGCGCTTTAGGTCTTAAACCATTAGCTCGCTGTTGCTCAGAAACTACCCAAGTTAGAGCACTCTAGCTTAATTCAAACTTATAAATGCATTAGAAAGTTCCCGCTAGTCTCTTAATGTATTGGATACTTTACTTCACTTTGTAAATTCATTACGATAAGTTGAATGGACGAAAAAATAAAAACCATGGATTTCGTTAAAAGTTAATTAAGAAAACGTGAGAGGTAGAATTAACGATTACCAAAGTTAATCTTCCGGTAAAGTTACATTGAAGCAGAAGTAAAACATTATGTAACTAAAGCCCTGTGATCTTTCGCAAAACCATAATCTGCTCGACTACTCTGGATTATCTATCATCTTCGCTTTCCTATGTAGCTTGTAATTTTGGTGGAGCGAGAGTCCAGCTAGTAGTCTCAACGTCTTTTATATTACCATTATATTACAATTTCACGTTACATGTACAGATGGCCCAAAGGTCAATGAGTGAAGGTGGGAACCTGTGATGAGCACTGGTAAGTACAATTTGGAGAACCCAATTCACCATAATACATTTTTTTAGACCTGACGATCATTTCGGTAACTAAGTTAGCGTCATCAGAGCGATCAATAAACTAAGTGAATAAAGCCTAAAACTACTATCTAGATGCTAGTTGCCAAGCAGTTGCGAACAGCGTCCTCTAAGAGGGTATACAGACAGACATCCACTGTTGAGTCTTAAATCCATATAATTAAAACTGCATACCTGCCTTTGTAATACCGTGTGTCGTTACCTAGTCTTACTTTTAAAAAGGACACGCTGGTTACTAAGACAACAGTTCGAACAATGGACTACATATAACCGGACCTACTCTATTCAACGAAACATTTTTGTTCAAATGTCTAACGATATATATCTATATATATATATATATATATATATATATATATATATATATATATATATATATATATATATATATATATATATACATACAGGGTGATTCATAAGTGGTGACCAAAAATGAAACCCCATGTTTTTTGAACAATTTTAGAGAGGGTATGTCCTATAAAAAATTTTCCTATAATGCTTCGTTAAAAAGATACAGGGTGTTGAAGTTGAATTTAAAAAAATAAAATTTCCCAATTTTTTAAAAAGTAGCACATATATTTTGCTGAAACTTCGCATGTGTAGGCTGCTATGTAAGGCGCGTATTCTACCATAACAATTGAATCAGCTAAGGCCAAAAATATAAGAATGACATAAAAATCAATAGAAACAAGATTCAAAACACCAAAAACCAGATATCAACTATTTGCAACTAACAAAACATACTAAAGACCGCAAAAAATGGAAATCTGGGAACAATACTACATTCACCAAACAAACAAATAATAAGAAGCAATTAATCCCATGCCAAATACAAGTGCAAACATTTAAACAAAACTTAATTACAGCCATACAGATAGACAAGTTATCATATGACGATAATTAAAACAGGAAACCAACATAATCGACACAGACCGAAAACACAGTCAATCAAGCAACTGTAAACCGACCAATAGAAGCTCAACACGAGGGCGTCACGTACAACTTTAGATATAGAATACACATAAACGATCGAAGTCAGAAGCGTGCTGATGATATACAGGAAGGTTTGAAACTGCAGTCTACGTAAACAAATAAAGAATCACAGAAAGTACAGCAAACAAATAAAGTATATATATATATATATATATATATATATATATATATATATATATATATATATATATATATATATATATATATATTGGCAAGGACTTGAGTGACTTAGACAAGTTCATTAGCCAGGAAATGTATTTTTTCGAAAAAAAAAATTATCTCCGAAAATTATAAAGCTAGAGTAACCAAATTTAGTACGTAGGTTAACGTTATAAAAAGAAATCCACATACCAATTTATTTATTTAGTTTATTTAGTGAGATCTCTATGATATAAGAAAAAAAATTATAAGCATTTAATAAAAAATTGTTTCTATGAAAATTAACCACCATCACGCACTTGCTGCTTCTAGACTTTTTTTTCTATTAGGCGATCTATCTCTTACCATCCTGATGGGATCAAATGCTACAAATTCTCTTAGGGTTCAAAAAAGTGTCCCCCTTGCAAGCAAAGTCGACGTGTTTTAGGGTTTTTCAAAAGTCTCAACAGTTCGCGGAAAAACCCAGGTGCAACCTTGTACAATAGACGCCCTATATATAAACAATAGCTGACCCCGCAAACGTTGTTTTGCCATATGAATTATTTCTAGAGTATGAAAATATATCTTATTTATTGTAAGTGTGTGCGTATGAGGTATATGAGTGGAAGAGGCATGGAGCGCTGTGAACGTTGACGGAATGTGAAAATAACAACACACCAAATACTATTTTTTTTTAAACACACCAAATACTCATTTTTTAAATTTATTGTAACTTTAAAAAAAAATATATATACAACGAATTCTGAAAATATTAGTCAGCAATATTAATCTCTTAGTGCAATGGAGTGTACAATATTTTTTTAGCTAACACAAACAAACTGGATGGTTTGCCCACTCGAGAGCATGTCACGTATAATAATTGTCCGTGTGAAAAACATGGTGTGCTCAAATCTAAGCCACAAACAGGCATTGTTTGGCCTTGACACTTATTAATAGTCATTGCGTTAAATTTTGTGAGCTGCGCGCGCAGAAAACGACAGGATAAAGTTAGCCATAGAATAGAATTAAAAATATATATTTTTACTTAAATAATACCTTTTTGATTAATTTTAATATTTATCTTTGATCATTACAGCATTTTTACAGTAGAAATACTCTCAATATTAATAATAATTATTAATAATTACATCACTGCAAATTTATAATAAATTTAGTTGAGAATTACACGGAAATGATGAAGTGATAATTGTAAACGTCACTACTGCGATCGATGTACAAACAATAATAATGGCCGAAATTTTTCCGAAAACTTTGTAAGCAGTGATATACAGCTTATTGCAAGAGAGACAGGAGAACGCTCCCATCCCTACTCCGTGCTGTTTACGGGGTGAGAAGTGACACCGGTAGACCCCTGGCGGGGATAGTTGATCAAGTGTTAATTGATCAGCTTTCAACCGGGGTTAAAAAATATAAAATGCTATTAAAAAGTAGGGGTTGGTGGTAGGGGGTGAAAATTAAAGACTGAATGTATTTTTTAATTCCACACCACACAAAAATAACCAAAATAATTGTCCGAAAAATGAAAAAATAAATTGAGGTGAGCCAGCCTTAACACTTAGGGGTATAAAAATTAGTTATAAACCTATTCTTAGACCTATTGAATATACATATAAAATTTCATCAAAATCGGTCGGTACTGAATGTATTTTTTAATTCCACACCACACAAAAATAACCAAAAAAAATTGTCCTTAAAATGAAAGTATAAACACTAAAACTGTGACACGAGATTTTTATATATTAGATATGAAACTTAAAACTGACTTTGGATATAAGTTCTAGACGTTTCAGTCCACGCTCATCAGAAGAATTTTTTAGAAAGTCTCAAAATCATGATCTTGTCAACAGCGAAAAATCTCTGCGAAAAGTTCACTAGAATCGACGGATCTACGAAATAATGAGTTTATTCCTTTTATTTGCACCATGCTGTATAATTTAAATTACAACGCAGAACAGTTGGTTTTAATTTATACCGTGTAGCGGTATAGTTATTTTATATCGCACATATGAAGTAAACTATTTCGTAACACAGTATGTACCAATCTAATTTGATTCCAATTACACACCTACGAGCTTCCCTTGTCTGTATATCTAATTTCTGGCATGACGCAACCGTGCATGAACCGTGTAAATACTAAATCTCTGTAATGAGTGTTTTATTTGTTTTGTTGCAGATCCTGTATTCAGAGCAGGTGCGGGGTTTTCCCGGTAGACGCGTGCTCGACCTGCGATGCGAGTTGTTCGGCCTGGCAGGACATTACGCCCTCTTCCTGAGACCCACGACGCCTTCACCACCTCTGCCTCACACCGCAGCTTACGTCAAGGTAGGATAGTAGGATAGTAATTGCTTCTAAATTTAGTTACCTATACACTAACATAATGTCCGAAGTCTTGTTGAAATGACTTTTGAGGTAGCATATCAATTTGTGTTTTGAAACTACTTCACTAAATGTACAGGATGATATTGAGAAAATTTACCACAAAAAAGTACACTTATATCCATAACCCCTTTGTTTTGGAGATATAGTGTGTGGCGGTGGTTCCGACCGCAGTGTTTCCGTCAACACTACTCTATGTTTCTGCATAAACACTCTTGACAGTTCAAGGTTGCGTTACGTTATGCGACAGCCAGCTGTCAAGAACTACGGCATATAAGAGACACCAGGCGATCTCTTTCTCTCTCCTCGCTACCAACCACTACAGTGAACACACGTCCTCCACGCTCGGTCAGTTATCTGTTATGTACTCATGTACTGTTGTAATTGTTATAGTTAAATGTATCATATAGTTTATTCAGTTAGTGAAATAATAAAGTATATTAAATGTTTACGTACGGATTTAATATCAACAAGTGCAATTAACATCCATATTGGTGACCCCGTGCCGCAAGCCGAAGATGCCGAGCCTGATGTTCCAGCCGACGTCGCCTAACTTCCACGCACGTGCCCATGCCTACATAAAACGAATATCTAAACAGGTCAGTCCTTTCTAATTTAAAAATTATCTGATTTTTTTCACAATGGCCGAAGATTCTTCAAGCAGCAATATCATGGCAAGGGTTGAAATAAAATTACCTCCTAGATGGAGACGTAACGTGAAAATCTGGCAAATGCAGGTTGACGCCCAGTTCGATATAGCGTAGATCAGTTCTGAAAAGACAAAATTCAGTCATGTACTCGCTATACTCGATCCTGATGTCGCAGAGTCAATTTCAGATTTTTTAACCAAACGTCTTTTATTAGAATTTGAAGAGTCCGAAAGTCGCAAAATAAATAAACTTTTAACAGAATTGGAATTAGGCGACAGAAAACCGTCGCAACTTTTACGCGAAATGAAGTTTTTAGCCGGTAGTCAGATTAAAGAGGATTTCCTTAAAACTTTATTTCTACAACGTTTACCAGTCAACGTTCGTTTAATTTTGGCTTTGAGCAACGATTCTCTAGAAAATTTGTCGGTTACAGCAGACAAAATCGTGGAATTTTCCGGAGATAAATACAACGTGGCTGGAATTCAGTCACGCGAGCCCGACAAGCTAGCCAAGTTAGAAACGCAATTAGAGAAGCTAACAGCATCAGTCAACGAATTGCGAACGCGTTCCCGATCTACCTCCAGAGAAAGACCCAAGCTTTCTCGAAATTCCATAAACACAAATTCCTCAACCTCCACGTTTTGGTATCATGAACGATTTGGCAACAAGGCCAAACGTTGCACCCAACCTTGCAATTTTAAAGCAAAACATGTGTCGGAAAACTAATAAGGCACTCTCTCCACGCGGCAGGAGACGAGAGCCACCTAACAAGCCGCCTTTTTATTTTTGATAGACGCTCCAATATGAAATTTCTAATCGACTCTGGAGCGGATATTTCAGTTATTCCACCCACTCACGACCAACGGAAATTTCAATCGAAACGTACCTTGTATGCTGCAAACGGGACCCCTATTCATACCTATGGCGAACAACTATTAAATTTGGATCTAGGTTTACGCCGTCGGTTCTGCTGGCCCTTCACACTTGCCGATATCAAGCAACCAATTATAGGCGCTGATTTTCTAGCAGAGTTTGCTTTACTTGTGAATATGAAACATATACGTTTAATCGATACAAAGACAAACCTCTCTAAGACCGGTGCTAACCCACCACCAGGAATTAATTATAAAATTCATCTCGTAGACCCGACACACCAGTATTTCAAATTGCTACAACAATTTCCTGACCTTTTTGAGGAAACTTCTTCTAGCAACCTTCCAGAGGTTGAGTTCTTCCATACTATAAGTACGGAAGGACCACCTGTCACTGCAAAAGCTAGGAGATTGCCCCCGGAAAAGCTAGCTCAAGCAAAGCTAGAATTCCAGCACATGATAAACTTGGGAATTTGTAGACCCTCCAAAAGTCCATGGTCAAGCACCCTCCACATGGTGCAAAAAAAGGATGACTCATGGAGACCTTGTGGGGATTACCGAGCACTAAACGCTAAAACAATCCCAGACAAATATCCCATTCCAAATTTGCAGGATTTTAATGCCCAGTTAGAAGGCAAACGTATTTTTTCAAAATTAGATATCATTCGCGCTTTCCATCACATCCCAAGATATTCCCAAAACAGCAGTCATAACTCCATTTGGGTTATTCGAATTTGTTAAAACCCCATTTGGCCTTCGTAATTCAGCACAAACATTTCAAAGATATTTACATTCAATTTTAAGACATCTTGACTTTGCCTACTCCTATCTTGACGATATTCTCGTTGCATCAGCCTCTGAAAAAGAACATCAAGAGCATCTAGCAAAACTTTTTCAGACACTTCAAGACAACGGGATCCGTATCAATTCATCTAAATGTGAATTCGGAGTGTCCGAAATTTCATTTTTAGGTTTTCGTGTAAATAAATCTGGATTATTTCCACTTCCGGAATGCATCAAAGCTATTACCGACCTACCTCTTCCCGATACCATTGAAAAACTCAGAAGATTTCTAGGTCTCATAAATTTCTACCGTTGTTCTCTTCCACGTGCTGCGGAAATTCAGCAACCACTATTCGACCTCTGCCAGAATCCCAAAAAAACGCGACAAACGTAAAATCGAGCGGACTCCTCAGACTCGAGAAGCATTCTAACGTTTGAAAGAGGCACTAAAAAACGCTACACTAATAGCTCATCCGTCTTCTTCGCTACCACTGATTCTCTATGTCGATGCTTCTGATTATGCCGTAGGTGCTTCCCTCCAACAATTACGTGATCAAACACTAGAACCCCTAGGTTTCTACTTTAAAAAGCTTACTTCAGCCCAAAAATCTTACAGCACCTACGATCGCGAACTTATAGCCGCTTATCAGGCAGTTAAATACTTTAGATATACCCTAGAAGGTCGCCATTTCACCATTTATACGGACCACAAACCTTTGACATACGCTTTTAAACAACGCGTCGATAAAGCATCTCCAAGGCAACTACGACATTTAGACTTCCTAGGTCAATTTACCACAGACATTCGCTACATACCAGGTCCTACAAACATTCCCGCAGACTATTGTTCTCGCATTGTAACAATTTAACTTTCTTCCACTGTGTCACGCCAAGAAATTGCGCAAGCTCAGTCATCTTGTGAGGAACTCAAACACCTTCTGCAGTCTAAATCTTCCTCATACAAATTTCAAAACATGCCTCTTGACAACGGATTGAATCTTATTTGCGATTCTTCTTTAAAGAAACTTCGCCTATTCATTCCGCTCAAATTTCGCCGAAAGATTTTCGATTCTATCCACAATTTATCTCACCCAGGCATATCAGCTTCAGTCGATCTGGTCCAGGATAGATTTTGTTGGCCCAAATTGAAACGCGATGTATCTCTTTGGTCTAAAACTTGCATTCCCTGCCAGAAAGTCAAGATATGGAGACACACTTCCAGTGCCATTGGACAATACACCCCAGCCATGAGAATATTCTCGCATATAAATGTTGACATTGTGGGACCATTACCACCATCACAAGGTCAACGCTATCTGTTAACAATAATAGACAGATTTTCTCAATGGCCGGAGCAATTCCATTGTCAGATATTACAGCAGAAACAGTAGCGAACACTATTTTATAACGCTGGATCTCTCGTTTCGGTGTTCCGCAATACATCACCACAGACAGAGGTAAACAATTCGATTGCCACCTTTTCACACACCTCACTAAAACACTAGGTGCAGACCACATCAAGACCACAGCTTACCACCCAGCAGCAAATGATGTAATCGAGAGATGGCATAGAGTTATGAAACAGGCCTTGAAAGCTCATATGGATGAAAACTGGGTCGCTAAATTGCCAATTGTTACTAGGACTCAGGTCGTACATAATTCCAGAATATCGCTCAACACCCGCTGAAATAGTCTACGGAGAATCAATCAAACTTCCCACCGACTTTTTCAACAGCACACAAGCTCATGATGTTGCACCACTTATATCTCAGCTGAAAGAAGACATAAGGAAACTTCGACCAGTACCTTTTAAACATCATACTGCAAAAAAGGTATTTGTCCATCCTAAGCTTATGGAAGCTCCTTTTGTTTTTGTTCGCATTGATATTCCGCGAAAAACCCTCGAACCAGTTTATGACGGCCCCTTTGAAGTGTTATCCCGAACTGACAAAGTCTTCAAAATCAAGGAATCACAGGGAGAAGTGACAATTTCGGTTGACCGTCTTAAACCCGCATTCATTCTTTGTGATAACGAACAGACAACTTTCCAGCCTTAGAGACATCCTAGTGAAACTGAAAGTGACAGTGAAAGTCCAACACCTAGTGAAACTGAATGTGACAGTTAAAGTCCAACACCTAGTGAAACTGAAAGTGACAGTGAAGTTCCCGTTCCCGTTCAAACTACACGCCATGGACGTAGAGTTCGATTTCCACGAAGATACTTGAACTAATAGCGTTGCCACTGAGAGGGGAGTATGTGGCGGTGGTTCCGACCGTAGTGTTTTCGTCAACACTACTCTATGTTTCTGCATAAATACTCTTGACAGTTAAACGTTGCGTTACGTTATGCGACAGCCAGCTGTCAAGAACTACGGCATATAAGAGACACCAGGCGATCTCTTTCTCTCTCCTCGCTACCAACCGCTACAGTGAACACACGTCCTCCACGCTCGGTCAGTTATCTGTTATGTACTCATGTACTGTTGTAATTGTTATAGTTAAATGTATCATATAGTTTATTCAGTTAGTGAAATAATAAAGTATATTAAATGTTTACGTATGGATTTAATATCAACAAGTGCAATTAACATCCATATAGTGTAAACATTTTTTTATTACTTTTTCAATATTTTGCGATAGATAATTTCATTTTCCGCAAAAAGTTCGGCTCATTTGTTGTGTTTATGTCCAAAACCGTTATAAGCAGCAAGTCGCGGAGTTTGAGGGGTTCATTATCATTAAGTACACAAGCGAGACAGTGGGTTACCCATTGGAAGACCGTCTTTTTGGACACAAATTCTGTCATTAAGAGGAAAAGAAATTCTGTGCCAAACATACCTTGACCAAGGCGTTCACTCAATCGTGAAGTACAGGGAGCGCTCAACGCCCTGGTCAAGTTATGTTTGGCACAGAATTTCTTTTCCTTTAATGACAGAATGTATGTCCAAAAAGACGGTCTTCGAATGAGTAACCCACTGTCTCCCTTGTGTGCAGTGGTTTTCATGGCGTTCTTTGAGAAAGAACTTGTTTTCAATAATTTTAATCCATATAGGGACTTCATTTCGTCCTGGACACGATATGTGGATAACGTGTTGGTGTTGTGGTCGGGTACCTTAGAGCAGCTTCACCTGTTTCTCGGTTGGTTCAACGATCTTCATGTCAATATTAACTTCACCATGGAACTTGAAGAGAACATGTCCATCAGTTTTCTGGATCTGAAGCTAACAAGAAAAGACAACTCAACTGAATTCGACATATATAGAAAACCAACACAAACAGACCACCTAATCCCATATAGATCTTGCCACCATATGTCCCACAGATTAGCGTCCATAAGATATCTAATTGATAGACTGTTTCGAGTTCCACTGTCGGGGACGAACTTTAATAACGAGTTCAATGTTATTAAGCAGCTAGCAGTAAATAACGAATACCCTGTCGACTTAATAGACAGACTGATAGAAAAAAGATCCGTCAGCTCTTGAGAGAGACAAGTTCCAATCTCTCGCCGGCCCAACCAGAGAGTCCCTCATATTTTACTCTTACATACTGTGGCCCAATCACTGCTGCAGTCTCTCGTGTCTTAAAGAGAGACAATATCAATTTCGCATACAAGTCAAGAGATACTGTTAAGAAAATTCTGGTTCATAATATGGATTCTATTCCTCACCTCAAGAAGTCGGGAATATAATGTCCCACCTCTGGGGACCCCCAATGCAATACTGTTTATATAGGAAGAACAGGAAGGTCACTAGGTACCAGGATCTCTGAACATCTTAAAAGTAGAAATAACGTCGATAACACCACTTCTGTCTTCGGTTGCCACCTCAGAGATAGCAGCCACACCTTTGACAAGGAGGATGATGCTAGAATACTTTACCCATCTGGTTTTGGCATGGAACAGTTTGTCCTAGAAGAAATGGAGATCTACAAGTACATAAATGGCTCCAATATTAATGTTCTTAATGTTTCAAACACCAGCAGCATGAACTTTCCTTCCATTTACAGTAGTGCTCTAGCTCCATATAATTAAAATGCTTCTTCTGGTACCAAATTCAAGAATAACCTTCTTTTCACATACAGAAAAACCTGAGTGAATAGACTTTTATTTGCAGAAACCTAACTGGTTGAAATTTCAATGGTAGTGCTCCGAATGACGTGTGATCGATTCCAGCCATGGAGCAAAGATCGGTTGTTTCTTTGGTTCTCTCTCCGCACCGTTGATATTTTCTCCGCCAGCCGAAGTTCACATGTCGCTTTTGGTTGTCATGTCACTTGTTAACTGTCACCTTCAGTTTGCATTTTTAAGTTAAATATCTAGAGATCCATGGGACTCCATTTTGTTCGTTTGATAAAATTAGGCTAAAAAAATAAGCGTCGTTTGTATTCATCCTCTGATTTCTTCAAGTCTTGTGATGTTCCTGCCTTCCTATTTTACGCAAATTCTGTTGGGTATACTGAAGATAATGGATGAAAAGCCAAACTTTGACAACATTTCATATAGCATCTTTTTGTAATTGAGACAGAAAATTTGTAAGTATTAACCCAAATATGGCATTCATGCCCTTCTTTTCTTTCTGAATCTCACATGTTCAGATGTTCTCGCGGAGTTCTGCTCGGCTTAAATAAAAATAAAAAATAAAATCTTAAATTGTACATTTTTATAGAAATGTTCATAACTCCTGACACTAATGTCAGTTTAAATATTGCATTGCCGTTAGGGCTACTCTGTATTTGACATTTAGTTTTGCTGGACTTTGTATTCTTTCTGTAGTTGCAGTGTTAGTCACTCGCATGGTAGACCTACCAGAAACATAGTTTCTGACAACCACCTTTTTACATTCTAGGTCTAAACCCCTGAAGATGGCACGATAATGTGTTGAAACGCGTAGGGTTTTAAGAATAAATCAGTTGTCTGGTGGAAAAGCCTTTAATTTCCTTTAATCTAGGAGGCCTAGTTCGCGCTCATTTAAGGAAATTTTTCCTAAATTTACATCTCCTCATTAGTGAATTTTCTTAAATAAATTCACTAAAACAAGCACTTGTGAAGCCACGGGAAAAGTCTACAACTGTATTAAATATGATACAGTTTCACCAAGTTAGGGCAATAACAAATAACCAAATATGCTGTTTAAATTGAATTAAGTCTTACAGCTTTCATCTCCCCTTTATCAGATTATTTTTTATACAAAAATTCACTAAAAAAATCATCCGAATAACAACAATCTGACTAGATAGCGGTAAAGTGAAATGAGATTTTAAAAAAAATAGATAAAAAGTGAAGTCATTCACTAGGATTAGAACTCGTGATGTAGGAGTTAATTATCCGATTTACACGCCGTAGCCAGCCTGGCTACGCTCGACATGTATGTACTAGCAGGTATATCCCGTAATACATGTTAATCGTCTAACGTCAACTATTTACACAAAACAATTTTGATTTACAATGGATTTTTTTGCTCATATTGTAACGAAATAAAGGAAAATAACGACTTATACACATACCTAGGAGCTCGTTAGTCATTTCTTGTCGTATTTTTCACTCACATTCGTACTCATACCATCTTAATTATCAATTTTGACGTTTTAGCTTTCTTGAATCAGATTTAATTAATTAAAAATTAATTTACCTCTAACTTTTTTGTCTTTTAACATAGAGATCTGTACATAGGATACTCTTTATGACAGAAACCAGTGTACCAAATTGGTTGCCCCTACTTTATTATTTCCGAAGATATAAATTTTTTCGAAATAAAACACAAAACGAACTTGTCCAAGACACTTGCAAAAGGAAGGTATGTACCAAATTTTATCAAAATTCGCGCATATTTTTTTGAGAGATATATATATATATATATATATATATATATATATATATATATATATATATATATATATATATATGTTGAAAGTTACGCTGGATATGGGTTCTAGGGGGCCTAATTCGCACTCATTTGAAGAAATTTTTTCAAAATTCAAAAGTCGCGATCTCTTCATTAGTAAATTTTTTAAAGAAAATTCACTAAAAAGGAAGTCTGAAACAATATCTATTTTCTTAAACACACCGATTTACAAAACAAGGAATCTTTAGTTTTATTTGCACCATAGTGTATATTATGCGTAGGTACTTTTTTTTTTAATTCAACAACACACCACGAAGGCTTACAGCCTAAATACTATCGTACCGTGGGTGTCGACAAGGAGGAAAGAGGCAACTTGTTAATTCTGGACTTGAAGGTTTGGAGGTTCGGGGGAGAAGGAAAAACATGTGCCGGAAAGGAATCCCACAACTTGGAAGTCCTCGGGACAAAAGCGCGCGCATAACAAGATATTCTATGTCTGGTGACCTGGACAGTAAAAGGGTGCATTCGCTCTGTTCCCCTGGTAGATCTGTTGGGGGCAGCAGGTGGAGGAACTATGAAAGAAAGGTCCTCTGAGCAGTACCCGTGCAGATATCTATAAAAGAGAGAGAGAGAGGTCACCAACGGTACGTCGGTGGGCAAGGGATGGCAGCCTTTGGGTGAGGGTAGGGTCAGGTGAGACGTATAGCTCTCTTCTGAATGGAGTCCAGGATAGCGAGTAGAAGCGGCAGTAGCACCCGAGATGTGGGAGCAGTATTCGAGGTCTGGTCTTATTTGTGAAGTATATAAAGTATAGAGATTAGCTGGTGAAAAGTATGTGTGAGCCTGGAAGAGGAAACCTAATTTCTTAGCAGCCGCTTCTGCAATTGATGTGACATGTTGGTGCCAATTGAGATTTCGATCCACAGAGATGCCAACAAGTGAAAAGGACTCATTACTTTGAATAACTTGGTTGTTCATTGTGATGGGTCTAGGGCTGGTGTATCTCTTATGAGAAAGAAAGCAAGACTGTGATTTGGTGGGGTTGAATTTTACAAGATTTCTACTTCCCCAGTCTAATATTTTTTGGAGATCCACGGAGATAGAACCCTCCATGAGTCTGCGATCCTCATCTAGTTAGACTAAAGAGACAGGCTTAGAATATTGTATATTGGAATGGAGGGTGCTGTCCGCGTAACTGTGAACTGGGTTGGATGTGCTAGAAAGGAGGTCATTGATGTGGAGAAGAAACAAAGTAGGGGCTAAAGCTGAACCTTGACGAACTCCTGCATTAATTTGATACAGTTTAGAGGAATGGCCATACACGACAACAGAAATTCTCCGGTTGGAGAGGAAATTTGCTGTCCACGTACAGAGTTTTGGTGGTAGGCCATAGGCCGGTAGTTTATTAATCAGCTCTGCGTGCCAGACCCGGTCGGATGCTTTGGATATGTCTAGAGCGACAATCTGGGATTCACCGTATAGTTCCATAGACTTGTTCCAAGAATGGGTGACAAAGGAAAGGAGGTCGGCAGTTGATCTGCGCTGACGGAATCCATACAGCCTGTCGTGGATTAGACTGTGTTTTTCAAGAAATTTTAGTAATTCAGTGTTTATATACTTTTCCATCATTTTAGAGATGACTGAAAGGACAGAAATAGGTCTGTGGTTGCTAGGAAGCGCTTTGGATTCTTTCTTGGGGACGGGTTGTACTCGATCAGTTTTCCAGTTACTAGGAAATATGCCTCTATTGTAAGATATCTGAAACAGACGAGTCAGGACAGGAGCAAGTTCTGGTGTGCATTTTTTGAGAACAATTGCTGGGATCTCGTCAAAGCCAGAGGCTTTCCTGGTATTAAGAGAAGAGAGCATCTTTCGTACCTTTCTAGTTTTGAAAATGATATCCGTCATTTTATGCGCGACATTGGGGACTGTTGGTGGTTGAACATTTGGAGGTGCGTTGAGAGTAGAATTGCCGGCGAACAACGAGGCAAAAAGTTCAGCGTTGCCCAGGGCGGTAGAAACAATTTCATCCCCTAAGACAAGAGGTGGGAACGTGCTCTTGCAGAAATTATTCCCAATAGATTTAGCAAGAGTCCAGAATGGTTTGCTGCCGCTGAAGCTTAAGAGGACTTTGTTTTTGATGTGGTTATTAAACGAGTTTTTTGCCTTAGAAAGAATGCGGACATAGCGGTTTCATGCGTCGTTAAATGCTTGACGGTTTTCTTGACTGTGATTGTGTTGAAGCTTTTTGTGAGCTTTGACCTATTCAAGTCTGGCCTTGTCACAGGATTTAGAGAACCAGGGCTTTTGAGTTGCTGCAGAGGTTTTCTGTGTGCGTGGAATAAATAAATCCATGCTAGCTTGGATAATTTCGGTGACGTTTTGTGAGATATCAGGGGGGTCAGGATGAGAGAAGCAGACAGACGCCCATGGAAATGAGGAAAAGTAATCTCGCATTTCGTCCCAGTTCGCGGAGTTGTAGTGCCAAACGATACGTGGGTGTGATGACTGTGTGACCTCGGGTTGCATTGCGCAGAAAGCAGTGACCATGCCATGGTCTGAGCGATCCAGGGGGGCGGTGACTGATATCTTATAGCAGTCAGGGTTTGTAGTAAGAAGGAGATCCAGGGGATTTGAGCTGTGTGTTGGGATGCGAGGAAAGTAAGTAGGTTGCTGAACCATATTGGCTAAAGAATTGCTGACTGCAAAGGCCTCCGCTGCTCCTCCTGTGAATCAGTTTTTGAAGATCCTAGCCATTCCTTATTATGGACATTGAAGTCATCAAGAATAGTGACCTCGGAGGAAGGATATTCAGAAATCAGATGGTCGGTTTTTTCAGAAAGGTAGTCAAAGAGCTGGACAAAGTTGTTGTCAGAAGGTGACCGGTAAATGCAACAGATGAATTTAGTTGCAGCCCTGAGAGAGAGTTTTATCCATAGTATGTCTTTTCTTCCAGCTTCTAAATTAAGGAGTCTGGTGCAGGGTAGATTGCTACGGACGTACGCCCACACGCCTCCATGCAATCTAAAAGAAGTAAGGAGCTCATACCCCGGAAAATTAAGGTGATGAGTGGCTGTTTTGGCACTGATTTGAGTTTCGGACAGGAAAAGGAGTTGGGTATAGGTATTATTATCCTTCATTCTGTTATAAAAATTATTGTCATAAATTCTTGTTAAATGTCGCAACTAATAAAAAAAGCCTGAACGCAGCAAGTGCGTTATGGTAGTGAATTTTCATAGAAATAATCTGGCACAAAATATTATATTATAACTTTTTTTTTTAGAAATTTAAATTTTAGTGCATCTCTTTTTACATTGTAAATCTACCAAATTTGGTTATCATAGCTGTTTTATTTTTTGAGTTATCGGTGTGATACATATATATATATATATATATATATATATATATATATATATATATATATATATATATATATATATATATATATATATATAAACATATGAAAATTGAAATTGACCCCGGATATGGGTTCTGGGGGTCCTAGTTTGCTCATTTGCAAAAAAATTTTCAAAATTCAAAAGTCGGGATCTCCTCATTAGTGAATTTTTTCTACGAAAATTCACTAATAGAAAAGTCTGGACTCAGCAAGTGCGTTAAGGTAGTGAATTTATATAGAAATGATCTGACACCAAATATTTTTTATAACTTTTTTCCTGTAACATAGAAATCTAAATTTTGGTATATCTTTTAACGTCATAAACTTGTGTACCAAATTTGATTACCATAGCTTTGTTATTGCCGGAGATATAATTTTTGTCCGAAAAAAAATGCAAAATTTTCCGGGAAAACCTGGGCCGATTTTCCTGGCTAACGAACTTATCCAAGCCACTTGCAAAGCGAAGGTACATACCAAATTTGATTAAAATCGGCCCATTATTTTTTGAGTTATCGGTGTGGTATATATATATATATATATATATATATATATATATATATATATATATATATATATATATATATATATATATATATATATATATATATATATATATATATATATATATATATATATATATTGAAACTGACCCCAGATCTGGGTTCTAGTTCGCGCTCATTTGCAAAAATGTTTTCAAAATTCAAAAGTCGAGATCTCTCTATTAGTCAATTTTTTCTAAGAAAATTCACTAAAATGGTGTAAACTGAGAGATTGTAATACAGTCCAAGCTAATGTCGAATACGTACAGTTAGCTAAACTATTACACAAGCACTATGTACATCTAAAAAGGCCTACGTTAGAGTTGATAATGTAACTAAATACAATAATCCTAATGACGATCTGACATTATCTTGTCAAGCCTGGCAGAAACAGTTTAGGTCTATCCAACCATGCCTCCAGTCCTTCATGGTCTAGGAGTCATGCGATTAACAGGAAGGTTCGTCGTCCCTTGCTGATTGCGTTATAATCTCTATATACGACTAATTGACATCTGTTATCCAAACATCCGTTCATATGTCTAATTCTATCTAATTGTCATAATATTATGTACTACTTAAGAATATTGGGTATATTGAGCAAGCACAACAAACAAAACCAATTTGTTAAATTATGTACTGTAAAAACAATATCGAACGTTTTATTAACTATGATAAGTTTTAGAAATATTTTTTTCACACTGGTAATTCAGTCAAGCCACTACTACTACTACTACTACCAGTCACGCTGGTCCCATAAAAGGGTAGGCACACCACAAAGCCTATGCTATTTGTCCACAACGTTTATGTGTGTGTTTTCGTCTCTTTAACGTCGGCCTATTTCCGCGACTATGGCCAATCGCCGACTACGAAGGGCGGAACGTGCAGACTTTCAACTTGCTCAAATACAATGCCAGAACCTCGATTGATGTTAATTTTACAGTTTGTACTGAAAAAGTGAAAGGAATACCCTGGGATCGAACCCGGTACCCTTCGGTTCAGAGGCACACGTTCTTACCCCTGAACCACCGTGGTTCTTCACAACGTTTCTGCATGCACTTCTATTCTGACACGCTATTGTCGCTGCTTTTACATTCATATATCTCCACATACACATTATCATATTACGTCAACCTGTGACCTCTTTCTTCTTTAATATATCAGCCACCACATCCGACCCAGCTTTCCTGGATCTTTGAAGGCCTCTCTTACCATTTACTCTCTCTTACTTGTCATTTTAGTGAATTTTCTTTAAAAAATTCACGCATGAAGAGATCCCGACTTTGAACTTTGAAAAAATTTCTTCAAAGGAGCGCAAACTAAAACCCCTAAAACCCATATTCGTGGCCAGTTTAAATTTATATATATATATATATATATATATATATATATATATATATATATATATATATATATATTGCTATGGTATTTATTTTAGTATACCTGCAAATATTTATTTTAGAGCTGAGAAAATATATCTTAATCATCAGGTTGGGTTCATTATAATTACAGCTAGCTTCTACTAATTAAAATTTATTAATATGTGCTATTTAAATTCATTTATTGATTTTTACTTGATCAAAAATTAGTTTCGCTTTGCACAGATGGCTATACAACAATTTTACTGATTAATTATTAACGAAAAACAATACTTCTGGTTAATTACAATCTGTTATACATTCCATTTAATTCATTACACAAATTTTACGGTGTCTATATGACACACATTAAATACAAACAGAAACATTTAAAGCATTCATTACATAAACATAAATTGAAAAATCCTATTAAAACATTCAGGTAACATTATAAATAATTACACAATTACCGGTTAAACATTGATATAACATAAGCAATATACATCGACAATTCTACAGAGATCACAGTCTCTTTCTGTTCATTTCAAGCAAATTTTTGCTTATTGAAATTTATTGGCACTCAATCTTTAATTGGTGCTGTTAAAATGGTGAAATTCAAACCGCACTGATCAATTTAGGAAAAGAAAACACTTACTGAAACATTTTCCATTGGATTATATATTGTTTTTCCATTATTACTGTCCATTATTAATTATTATTATTTTTCTAATTTGTCCATGCCATATTTTACTGCCCATTTATTGATTATTAACGGATTTAATTTATCAACATGTTGACATATTCCATATTCGTAACACTCTGGAGGTTTTTTTTCTAATCTCCCTTCGATGCACTCTGGAATCTCTTATGTCAACTTACATAATGATGACGATGATCACATGATCTGGTGAAATGATGCCGATGAATTCACTTGATGAAAAGACCGCGGACACTCCCGGACTCTTGCTTTTATTAACTTTCTTACAGGTGAAAAAACGCTATTGTTCATCAAGCCACCTGTGTTTGAGCTTTCCGTCAAACCTTTAGTGTCTTTTTACGTTTTTTTCTTGCGCGCACATATACCTTAATACTACATAAAGTTTTGTTTTTACAAAAATACTCTTCTCTTTTAATACATCGAGCCTTTAGGTAGCTTGGTCATACCTATTTTTACACACAATAAATCAACAGAATTGCATTTATTAGCTACAATCTCATTCTCCCAACAAAAACTGAAGCATTGTTCTTGGTTTCTTTACGGATATTTCTAGAATATATATATTTTTTATTACTCGAATGAAACTTAACATCGAGGGTTGCTACATGGGTCACTGACATTCATGTCGGGCGTTGACATCTCATGCTACACTTTTTCGTTGCTACATTAGGGTGTATACATTTATTTTATATATACTAGGATGTATAAATTTCCCGTTTTCCCATTAAAATTTCGTAATCTTTCCTATTACTTGCTATCTATAGCAATATATATATATATATATATATATATATATATATATATATATATATATATATATATATATATATATATATAATATAAATTTATTTTCCTTCATTACAAAAAATAAACAGTTCATTCGTTGCAATTAATTAGGTACATAAACAGAGGAAAACCACTAGGTTGCGATCAAGCAAGCAGAAGATCCTTCTGCCCCCCGGACTAATTCGCTTACCTAGGTATCTTACATTTAATATTTTAGCGATTCTTTAACCTAACCTAAACACTTAACTAAACTAATATCTTAACCGGAAAGTCATAATATCTTCCAAATTATTCCCGATTACAGAAAAAGAAAAATGATCAAGTACCGTTTACTGTGTACTATACAGGTAATCAAACAAATGCTTCTTAAACTGTTCAATTTTTAGCCTATTAAGTTCATTTGGTATCGTATTATAAAGCTTTGGAACAGTGTAACTATACGATCTTTCAAAAAGAGAGGTTTTATGGTGAGCAGGAGTTATGTAATCACGGTTGCGGATATTTATGTTGTGAATGTCAGTCATGAAGCGGATTTTATCATACAAATAGGCAGGTTTTTTATTAAAAACAACCTTATGGTAGAAGCACAGCGTATTTAACTTCAGTCTGTTACCCATATTAAGCCACTTTAATTCACTTAATTTATGCGATACATGTTGCCTACGTCGCAATCCAAAAATATACCTGAGACACGAGTTTTGTATTTTCTGTACTCTGTTCTTGGTGACTACATCAAGACACGGATAAAACAGTGGTGCAGCAAACAAAAAGTGCGACAAGACCAACGTGTCACATAGCATCGCTTTCGTTTCAACAGAAAAATAATTTCTATGGGAATACAATAGTTTTAAGGCAGCAGATGATCTTCCTAACTATTTTGAAATCTGACTGATAAACCTGAAGTTATTTTCAAAAGTAACTCCCAAATTACAAGCACTCTCAACGATAGGTATTACGACGTTATTTATTTCCACAACAAAATCCTCAGCTATTTCAGCTACAGATGATTTATTTCCAAATAGTAGCACTATATATTTGGATGGATTCAGAAACAAAGAATGTTCCCTCGAAAACTGCGTCAAGTTCACCAGATCACAATTGATCTTGGTCTCCGCCTCACGAACCTTTGCCCTTTCGAACGACAAATATAGCTGGGTGTCATCGGCATACATATGAAACTGACAATGTTGGGGCTTACGAAACGTGTTGCTCGTATAAATACTAAATAATAGGGGACCAAGAATTGACGCTTGTGGAACACCGACACTAATTAAACGTGTCTTGCCGTCTATTTTCACAGACTGGGTTCGACCCTCCAGGTAATTAGAAATGAGGTCCAGTGCAGTCGTTTTGAGACCAATGAAATGTAAAATAGAAAGAAGTAAATTATGGTTAATAGTATCGAATGCCTTAGTAAAATCCAGCAGTACTAGAGCCGTTACTCTGTTACTGTCTGAAGACTCCAAGATATCATCTGAAACCTCTACCAAGGCCGACGTACAACTGTGCAATTGTCTGAAGCCAGACTGATGCGACGGCAAAATGGGATACCGATCTAAGTGCGTATTTAGTTGTTGATAGATTACATGTTAGAAAATCTCTGAGAGAATACACACTGTTAACTCAAAAAATAATGGGCCGATTTTAATCAAATTTGGTGAGTACCGTCCTTTTGCAAGTGGAATTAGATCAGTTTATTAGCCGGGAAAATCGGCCCAGGTTTTCCTGGAAATTTTTGTGTTTTCTTTCGGAAAAAAATTATATCTCCGGAGATAGCAAAGTAAGGGCAACCAAAGGGCTGCTGCGACAGGGTTACATCGCCTGTAGACTGTGATGAATTTAAGATGGGTAAGACAATTTAATACAAAATAATTTGTATTAAATACATCGAAACGAAACCGCAATAGAATGTTTGGCATTTTTGATAATCTAATTACAAAAATACATGGAATTTGGGCAGTCCCATTGCTCATACGTATTCTGTTCATTTCTGTTTCAGAGCAATACGCCTGCGACAGCATTCAAATGACCAAAATAACAGAGCTTGCAGAAAGAAACGAATGATACTGATTTATTCAATAGTGTTCTTCTAAAAGCGGCTGCTGTGCCCGCTGAATACGTTTTTTGCATTTATTTTTTGTTAGTCTGCCAATCTCCCTGAATACCGAGCTTTAATTGCAGTTTTTTAAAAAGGCCGATCAGGACTTGCAAAGCGCTTACGGATCAATGTACAAGTGATACCAGTAGTCTAAAGTTTAAAATTCAAACCCTTCTATCTCAACTTGCTACTTCTACTTTTATATTCATGTAGAATGCCAAACGATATTTCTTTATTATTTTGTTTTTCTGTGTGAGTGAAATTTATAGCGGCGAAGAAACCCACAAACTAATCAAATAATTGCGTCAGTGAGGTTTTAATGTGTCAACAACTTAGAATATTTGTTAGTTTGCAAATACACTGGTGTAACAACTACTACTACTACTAATATTACTATTACCCGTCACGGCATTCCCTTAAAGAAGAAGGCTTGCCACAAAGCTCGTAATATTTCCTAACAGTTTTTCTAGGGGTCGTGGGGTCGTGGGCCAAAGGACTCCAGGGGACAAGCTGAGGAAGTGGAAACAACAACATAAACTTTCGATTAAGCTTTCCCCAAGACCGTCATGCGCGGTGAAGAGCCGCATCCTGCACGAGGTGACCCTGCTGATAACTAAACATGACGGATCTAGACGTGGAGGTCGAAATAAGCTCCCCCAATCTACGGTGTCACGTCACCCGTGCCTAGTGATGGATGGCACCAGGGTGATGGTGTCGTGAACGGAACCTCTGGAGTACCGGGCAACCCTCCAGAGTAACTCGCCTTGCACCACACAAGGGGTTGTGATGGTATGGACCAAAACCAATTAGGCTCGAGCTACAGATTCGTGCCTTGAGCTTATTTCGGAAACAAAGACGAGCCAGGGGGCGGCAGTGTCCGCGGACTCTGGAGGTCTCACGACCAACGTACATACGGGGGATCGGGGGAACCTTCGGCGACAGACTTGTCCCCGACACCCAAGCTGGAGGCTGGGTCCCACCGGAGGGCGGCGCGGTCTGCGGACTCTGGGGACCCCTCCACCACTGAGGACCCTACTGTAGGGGTGAAGCGACTACCCTGGCAATCCAAGCGTCTTTCCGGGGCATAAAGAAAGAAGCTCCGGAAGGCGCAGAAAATGGCGACCTGGACGTGGACGATCGAGAAACCTGTAAAGGTGCAAGAGGAAAGTGCGAGTCAGAAGAGGCCGAGCTCGGGCTCTAGCACGCGTACTACAGACAGACATCCCAAAAGGACCAGAGACGGAACACTGGCATAGACTGGCTTATATAGGGAGGCTTTGGGGGGCATCGGAATGTCGGTGATTGACACACGCCATCCTGAGGTCACGCTAGATCAGGGGAAGGCGGACCTGATCCAGGCTGCGGTGGTAGCCTGGTGGTTGAAAAAATACTGCGTAAGGCAGTCATGACCTTAGCCGTCACTAGGCGGTTAGTTGGGAAAACGTGGGAACTAAGACCTACTATGTCCCAATGGCTCTACAGAAGGGTAGTCAGACCATCATTAGCATACACGGCACTGATCTGGTGGCCTAAGCTGATACAATCCACTGCCAAACAAAAACTAGACAAGATCCAAAGGATAGCTTGCATAGGCATCACAGGGGCCATGTCGTCAACCCCAACAGCCGCCATTGGGGTGTTGCTGGATCTGCCCCCCTACACTTAGTTATTATGGGGGAGGCCAGGTTAGGACTATACACACTATCCTGCAGTGGTAGATTTAAGATCAACCCAGGCTTCAGGGGCCACTGCAAAATTCAAGAGATCGTTAAGCAGCCCGTGCTTGAAATGAGGTCAGACTTCACGAGCCCGCGAATCTGCAGGGAAAACAACTTTGCAGTTGAAATCCCAGACCGTGAGGCGTGGCTGGAGGAGACAAAGGGAATACCACGGGACGCGCTCGTCTGGTTCACGGACGGATCCGGGGGTAAGTCATAGTATTTCCCTTGGAGCCCATGCAACGATCTTTCAGGCTGAAATGTGTGTCATCCTGCACTGTGCTCTGAAGAACGAGAGGAGGGGCTCCACCAACAAGCGGATCCTCATAGCCACAGGCAACCAGGCAGCTCTTAAGGCCCCACGGGTAAATTCCTGTCTGGTGAGTGAGTGCAGAGATGAGACGAGAGGCCTGGCTGGGCAGAATGAGGTTACCCTCATCTAGATGCCAGGTCACTCGGGGGTCAAAGGCAATGAAGAAGCTGACAGTCTCGCGAAGAGAGGGTCATCAGAACCATTTATGTGATCAGAACTGGCTCTGAGCGTGACAAGAAGCACTGCGAGGAGAGCCATTAAGTCCTGGGTCAGAAACCAACATAAGGTGTACTGGGAAGACTGTCCAGGGCTCAGATATGAGAAGTCAATAATTAACGAACCCAGTTCAAAGAGAACTGTGAAGCTGCAAAATCTTAGCAGAGGACAGCTCAGAAACGTAACAGGACTCTTGACGGGACACATGGCAGTCAAGAAACACCTGCATAAAATGCGGCGGTTTGAGGGGACGTCGCATGCAGATTCTGCGACGAAGGGGGGGGGGGGGTAATCAGCACAGCACATCTTGTGCGAGCGTATAGCTCCGGACCGCAAAAGACAACTGATCGTTGTTCTAGACGAGTTCAAGGCACAGTTATTTTGGAATGTCTGAAGTAAAAAGACTAAGAGATGCACAATAAGCCAAAGGTTGTAGGGCTATCGGAGCGGCCAGCAGACCAGCCCTGAGGGAGAAAAAAAAACAGTATTTCTACATGCACTTCTGTCCGGACAAGCAATTTTCGCATCGTTTCTATTCACACATCTCCGCGTACACACATTCTCATTACGCAAACCTTTGACATCTTTTTTCTTTAATATATCGTCCACAACATTCGAGCAGTTTCTTCTGGCCTTCCACAACATCTCCTAACTTTCACATGCTCTCTATAAAATCAACCTGTCTGTCTATAATCATCAATTCGTTCTATGTGCCCAAACCTTCTAAGCACACTGCTCTCATATTTACCTCCAATATTACATATTACATTCTTTTAGAAATGTTGTTCAGATCCCATTTACTTAACCCCTTCTCCCTTACTCTGTACTATCAAATAAGTACACTTGGAGAACACCCAAATCACAACAACACATATTTCAGAGACCTTACGATCGTTTCGTTGACAAAGTCAACATCTTCAGAGGAAGAAAAATTCTAAAATTCTTCCTCTGAAGATGTTGACTTTGTCAACGAAACGATCGTAAGGTCTCTGAAATATGTGTTGTGGTGATTTGGGTGTTCTCCAAGTGTACTTATTAGTGCTCATCACAGGTTCCAGTTTTCACATAGTGTACTGTACCATCAAGCCCCCTTGAATATCGTCAACCATATTTTTAATTATATGTGAAACTATTTTGACACTAATTTATTTTTAATTAGTGTAAATTTACCAGACAAAATTCCTACCACATTATAGAGTACCCTGTACGGTATGTGTACGTATAGAGATAAAGGTAGTTCTCTTAAGGTGTATAAAACTTACTCAATATTTTTTACACGAATATTTGCTGGATAATATTTGTAATTTAAATTAAAAGAAATTAAAATGTAAAAAGTTTTTTTTTTACTTTTTACGCATTAATTGCTTCTTTCCTTTTTGTATCAAAGTTGATTTGTATATTTTAATAGTTTTCTACGAAAACTCGCTAAATAATAATATAATCTGATCGGTTACCAGAATTGAATAAAATAACTGAAAAAAAAGTAAAACTGATCCCTACAAAATATTTCCAAAACTAGAGTCTTATGTGTTATAAAAAAATGTTCGCGACGCATCAAGTACATTCACACACGTACCCACAGTCAAAGAACAACAACTGGGTCAGTTCCATATTATATCAGCTCCAAATTTAACTTAACCTAATTTTATTTAATCCTAATTCTAAGTCCAATTTCAAACTCAATTTTAATTATGTGACACAACAAAGAATATGTTCCAGAGTTCATTCTTATGTGAATAAAATAAATAAAAATTTTTACCAATCTCATTGCAGACACGACATATAAGGAGCAAAGTTAAATAGTTTATCACATTTTTTCTAGGTGTAACATTGTAAAATGTCATAGGTGACTTACTGTTTACCCTCGGCACAGCAAAATTCATTCTGTCCAAAATAAACAAACAGCCGATTTAGTTGCTGATTAGCATCACCATAAGACAGCAGCCGTCAAATTCCTCCGAAGTTTCAAATCATACTGGCCAAATCTCACCAACAAAGTCTGCTGTGAAAACCAAATCGAAGGGTATATTCCATCCGCAGCAAAATCCACCGATTTAAGAAAGCACCGCTGTATCTGCTTAATTCCATACTATAGACCTGAGAATACGGCGACCACAAAATCGAGGCGTATTCTAACCTTGAGCGGATAAAAACATTAAATAACAATTGTCTACCTGGAGACGTAAAACTGCGTGAATTCCGCAACACAAACCCCAGAATTCTATATTTCGAAGAGACCATTTGAGAAAGATGATCGGCAAACGTGCGCTTTGAGTCAAAACTACACCGAGGTCTCTGATACTGTTTGAGCGACACGACTGGTAACACCCAATTGAGTAAGGTAATACAATCGGTTGGATCTTTCTAGTAAACATGACAACGCTACATTTTTTAACGTTAAGCTGTAACCTATTCCTACCGCACCACTCCTCCAAGCAAACAAAATCTCCCTGAAGCCTATCACAATCGTGGGTATCACCCACCGTACAAGATATCTTCAGAGCATGCGCATACATAAGACACTTACATCTCAGATTCTATGTGATGTCATTAAGAAAAATAGAAAAGGAAAAGGGCCACAAGACTGACCCCTGAGGAACGCCAGATGTCACAGCAAAATTTACGTTCGCATACTGAATTCTCTTACTGGGATACGATTGGCACAGGCGCACAAGAGACGGGGAGAAACCACAGGCATCCAACTTCTGCATCAGCACCCCGTGATCCACCTGGTCGAACGCCTTGGAAAAGTCCAGCTACATAAAATCCACCTGTCCGGTTCTGTCAAGCACCTCGCCCACATAATGTGTAACAGAAATAAGGCTGGTGACCGTCGGTCGATGTCTAGCGAAGCCATGTTGACTTTTCGAAATAGTTGCCTAGATATAACATTCGCCAGCACAAGTTCCAACACTTTAGCAAACCCCGAAATTAGTGAGATCTGCCTGTAGCTCTCCAGCAAATCAACGTCTCCACCCTTGTGTATTGGACACAACATCGATTCCCTCCACCGCCCCGAAAAAACGCACGCTCCCAAAGCCAGAGAGAAAATGACAGAAAGATGTCACGCAAGAACAGAAGCACAGTCCCTTATGATAAACGAAGGCAAGCCATCTGGAGCAGATGACATCTTCGGTTTTATATGTTTAATTGCCTCAAGGACATTCAGCTCTGACACCGAAGGAGCATGCAGCGCACCCACAAGACGATCGGACGACCCCGATTAGCCTCTAAAACCAGTGGAGAAAATATAATTGGAGCCAAAGAAATCGGCAAAAGCGCCAGCTATACCATGTGGAGGGGTAAACACACGCCCATCGTGTCAAACCATATTTGGGATCGATCTCGAAGCCTTTCTGGCGTTAACATAAGAAAAGAACGACCAAGGATCTGTTTGAAATCTACCTTCCAACTTCCGACGATAGTCAGAGGGCACCGCATGCATCCCTCTTAACCTCAGTCATCAAAGAGCAGAACCGATCGTAGTCGGCAGGCTCTCGCGATCTTTTAAAATTTCCCACATTTTCCACTTCCTCTTTATTTTTGAAACAATTCTTCTCGTATACCATGAGGGGAAGACCCTGACATAAAAGTGTTATCACATAACATGCGTACCTCCTCGAAGCCTCAATTGATACCATAACATATAATGGTAGCCGGGGAGATATGCAGTTTGTTATTAAGATAACTAAAATAAAAAAAGGCATAGATAAAGTTAATCATCTCTTCTTGTTTCAGGCTGACTGGAGCGAACAGTTCATCTTCAACGTTCATGCTCGCAGCATTTATCCTTGCGACGTCCATAGTGGTGGTATCACCGTGTTGTTTCACTACCCGTCCTGCATTCTAGCCACTGGAGACAGAGTGCGAGTATTTGCTAAGCTTCGAGCCAACGTAGCATCACTGGCTCCTCCAACCACTCTTGAGTATGTTGCCGAACAGCGCGTCACTAGAGGGCAGCACAGTCTAAAATTTGATTGCGACCTCTTCACCGAAAGATACGTCGAATACTGCTTCGTTTACGTAAGCCAAGCCATTACAGGCGCTGTAGCTGATGTCAGGATGGATTGCGTGCCCACACTGCCTGTCACAGGTAATACTTAGTATTTTTTCTGAAGTTTATTGTTTTATCTTGCTTTAGCGTAGCAATGTGCACTCTATAACAGGGTATTAATAATAACCACATTCACACTGGAATAAAAAATAAGCTTTTATGCATTCTTAGTTTCCTTAATATATAAATGAATGGATAAAAGAGCAGCAGATATTACCATAATTCCTAAAGCACGAAACTACATATTTGCTACTGAAATAAGCCAGTATAAAAGAGGCTTAAAATATCAAACGACTGTTTGCTTACAAACACTATAATATATAATGGTAGTAATAAAATAATAATAACACCACATAGGACAAGCTCCGCAACCATAAGTCTTGTGCGGGAGACACTTACATACAGTAATAAAGCGTGTTTTTCCCCCTTAGGGCTCATCCGCGTCTTTGTCGCCCCGATAACACCGCAACCTTTGGATTGTTGTGCATTCCCTTTGCTTTTTTTACTCCACCCATTCCAAAACCACTGTGCCTTGAACTAGTCTGCACAGCAATTGGTAGGGTGAATTTTTATATTGCTCCGGTCTAGTCTGTCCGTAGATGAGTTGTCTTTTGCGGTCCAGAGCTTTACACTCGCATAAGATGTGCTGGGTAGATTCCTCCTCCTCGCCGCAGAGTCTGCCAGCCAGGTCCCCCTCGAACCGTCACATTTTATGCTGGTGTTTCTTGACAGACATGTGTCCCCTCAAGAGTCCTGTTATGTTCTCGAGCTGTCCTCTGCTAATATTTAGCAGCTACACAGCTCTCTCAGCACTGGGTTCCTCAATTACTGACTTGCCATGTCTGAGCCCTGGACAGTCTGCCCAGTACATCTTGTGTTGGTTTCTAACCCAGGACTTAATGGCTGCCCTAGCAGTGCTCTTTGTCACACCCAGAGCCGGTTCTGGTCCCATAACTTAATGGATCACCTGGCAGTGCTCTTCGTCACGCCCAGGACTGTTTCTGGTCCCATAAATTGTTCTGCTGATCCTCTCCTCGCGAGACTGTCAGCTTCTTCATTGCCTTTGACCTTCGAGTGACTCGGCACCTAGATGAGGGTGACCCTATTCTGCCTAGTCAGACCGCTCGCCTTGTCTTGGCAATCACTTACCAGCCTAAAATTTACCCGTGGGATACTAAGGGCCTTAAGGGCTGCTTGGCTGTCTGTGGCTATGAGGATCCGCTTGTTGGTGTAGTCCGTCCTCGTGTTCTCTCGCACGCAGTGCAAGATGGCGTACGTTTCGGCATGAGTTCCGGGCGAAATACTGTGACTTACCTTCGATCCTTCCGAATAAACGCCTGCCCCCGTCCCTCGCTCCCCGCCGGATCCCTACGTGAACCACACGAACGCGTCCCGTGGTGGGCCCGGCATCTTCCCCCGCCATACCTCGTGGTCGGGGATTACCACTGTAAACTTGCTTTACTTGCAGATTTACGGGCTCGCGAAGTCTGACCTCATTTCAAGCATGGGCTTCTTCACGATCTCCTGAATTTTGCAGTGGCCTCTGCAGCCTGGGTTAATCTTCAGTCTATCATTGCAGGGTAGTTTGTATAGTCCTAGCCTGGCCTCCCCCATAACTAAGTGTAGGGGGGGCAGATCCAGCAACACCTCCATGGCGTCTCTTAGGGTTAAAGTCGTGGCCCCTGTGATGCCGAGGCAAGCCATCCTTTGGATCTTGCCTAGTTTTTGTTTCGCACTGGATTGTGTCATGAAGCGTTATTTGGCAATTAAATATTGGAAAATTTTAATCCTTTCCATAATAAATTTTATAACGTTTCACAAAATACAAATAATATAAATACATGGTAAAATATATTCACCATGTAATATTTGTAAGCGGTTCATTTTAAAGTAAATGTGTGTATTCGAGGTATTTATTTATTTTTATTCATCTTATCTCGGGCTCGATAAGACCTTTAAAATTTCAATTGACGCGGAGACTTTTATGTTCTCTCCAAAAACCAGACGAGGCCTCATTAAACTGACTTCTGTTATGGAGACAGGACTCAAACCAAGTCCCTGCTACGCCCCTTACACCATAGTCCGCCAATTTAGACAATAGGACTCATGGTCAACGCTATCGAATGCATTGCTGAGGTTACAAAATACCCCAACAAGTCACTCTCCGGCATGGACAGCCCCAAGGATGTTCTCGTCAAACTTATAAATTGCATCTGTAACAGAATTCATTTACCTAAACCCATATCGATTAGGATTTAATATTTCAGACATATCAAGAAGGGGATCAATCTCTCCTACATGGCCAGCTTCAGGACATTGGAAAAGGTAGTTATTATAGTGACCCGTCTATAATTTTTAATAGATGTTGGGTCACTTTTTGTATAAAGCAATGCCGCTACATTTTTTATAAAAGTTTGGAAAGACCATGCTGAAGCGACTGATTCACCAGAAACGTAAGTGACCTAACGATCAGATGAGCAACTGTCTTCACAAAAAAAAAGATGAAATTCCATCTGCTCCACGAGACTTTTTGTTTTATAGCTTCATATCAATATCATGTTTTTCATTTTTTCATTTTTTAAGAACGGGATCAGAAACATGCCCGGTGCTAGCGATTCAAGAGAGCACATCCCAGTGACATGAATGGCATTAAATTGTTCCTCGACAGAATCGATAAAAAATTTCACTAAGAGTATTTCGAACTTGGAGGGGATCCGTGATTGATTGATTTTTGTAGTTTATACTTATGCCGCCCATTTACAGTTCTTACCGGAAAAACAATTTATAATGTTCCAAGCTGCTTTTGATTTATTATCTAATTCTTTAATGTGGTGGTTGCAAAAATTATTTTTGGTTCCTAAAATTAATAGGTAATGGGTCTTTTTTGATTTAATGTAAGTCTCCCTCAACAACGGGTCATGCGCTTGCAAATATAAGAATAATCTGAGGCGCCCGAATGTGTGACATCTTAGTTTACTCAAGATTTATTTGCCCACCTTTTGAGGGAAAAACGCAACTAAGTGAAGCTTGGAACCTGTGATGAGTACTGACAAGTACACTTGGAGAACCCAAATCACCACAACATATTTTAAAAAAGGTCTGGCGATCGTTTTACTAACCAAGTTTGCGTCATCAGAGGATGAAAAATTCTCACTATTTTAAAAACTAACATCACCTTATATACCGGATCTTAGGTAAAATGTCCGAACTGAGATGGAAAAATAAACGCAGGCAAATTCTGCAGTGTATTGTATTTTTATCGCGGGACGAGGTCTGCACTGTCCCTGCCAACTTATCTAAAATGTGTCCATCTTCAGTAATTTTGGAAAGGTTTAACGACACCTAAATTAACATAGTTTGCTTTGTCGGAACTATCTGTATTATTATGTTATCTCTAGGAGGTGCTAAAAACGTAGGAATTTTTATGTAGCGAAGCAATCGATCAGGTGGCACGTAATCGTCGGTGGTGCCACGTTCATACAATTTTTGTTGTAACTATATTTCGCAATATATATATATATATATATATATATATATATATATATATATATATATATATATATATATATATATATATATATATATATATATATATATATATATTGCGAAATATAGTTACAACAAAAATTGTATGAACGTGGTGCCACGCTCATACAATTTTTGTTGTAACTATATTTCGCAATATATATATATATATATATATATATATATATATACATATATATATATATATATATATATATATATATATACTTTCGAAGGAATTTAATTGTCCTGGTTGTCTAACATTTTTTAGTAATTTCAGATTATCTTCATTAACGTGATGATTATTATCCCAAATATGTCGGGCGACAGTAGATCTATCTAAAGTAGCATAACGTAATTGGGCTAAGTGTTCTTTGAATATAACTCCAATCGATCTTTTTCTTTGCCTGACGTACTTAAGATTACAATCTTTACAACTTATTTCATAAATTCTCGACATTTTGTCCGTGCTTTCCTTGTCTTTTGGGTTACCTAGCAAGTTTTTTGAGGTATTTTTTGTCGAAAATGTTAGATGTAAGTTGACTTTAAAAAAATGCTATTTAGACCCCTCGTGATTCGAGGTTCAAATGGTAAGCAAAAAAAGTTTATTTCGGATTTCTCTCTTTTAAACGTTGTTGATTCCGTCAACATTTTCTTTGTTTTCTGATTGTTGATTAATTTTTCCACCAGGCAAGCAGTGTATCTGTTATATTCGGCGACGTTCTTTGGTATATCTACTTTTGTTTAAAGGAAAATTAATTAACTGAACTTTAGGTTAATAGCAAATTGAGCTATGGAAATATAAAACTTTAATGAAAATTCGCTACCATAACGCACTTGCTGCGTCCAGTAAAAATTGAAATCGGTTGCAGAAAAAAACAAGCACTTGTGAAGCCACGGGAAAGTCTACGGATGTATTAGGTATGGAACGGTTTCACTAAGTTAGGGCAATAACGAACAACCAGATGTGCTTTTCAAATTAAATTAAGTTTTAAAAGTTTTCATCTCGTTCTAATTTAATTTGTCATACAAAAACTCGCTAAAAAATTCATCGAAATTACACAATCTGATCAGACAACGGTAAAATGAAATAAGACTAAAAAACTTAAAAGAAGTGAAATCACTAACTGAGATTAGAACGCGTGTTATCGGAGTCTATTATTAAAGCGACACTGCCACCTTCTCCTCTTGGCCATTGCCGACATGACAGATCTATCCACTAACAGGTATATACACTAGTATATTAATTATTTTCTAACGTCTTCATCACACCATACAATTTCTGTTTACAATTGACTTTTTTTCTCACATTTTAACGAAATGAAGGAAAATGACGGCTGAGACACAGATCTAGGAGCTTGTTAGTAATATCGAGCCGTATTTTTAACTCACAAAGCGCCAAGGCGCTAATGTAGGACTACCAGAATTATCAACAGAGGCTTGTAATTTCTTTACAAAGGGAAGGTACTCACCAAATTTGTATCAAAATCGACCAATATATATATATATATATATATATATATATATATATATATATATATATATATATATATATATATATATATATATATATATATATAAATTGAAACTGACCACGGATATGGGTTTTAGGGGTCGTAGTTTGCGCTTATTTAAAGAAATATTTTCAAAATTCAAAAGTCGGGATCTCCTCATTAGTGATTTTTTTTTGAGAAATATCACTAATAAGAAGATTTAAACAAGCAGACTTTAAGTCTTTATTCACAATTTTCATGAAGTTACACACAATGAATTAATAGGTAAGATAATAGACAAGGCATGCATTTGAATTTTATACTATTAAAATTGACGTACGTGACAACGTCGAAGCTCTAGGTGGATTGATTGATCAATCAAGTGGTCTAGTTTGCCTCGAGATAGACAACTTATAAGGTAGTACGCTACATGGACCCATAATTGCTTGATAATAAACATCCCTGAGTTTTAAACCCAAGCGTAAAATTGCAGCCAATACTAAATTTTGTAGCCTGCTAGTACCACGGTATGCTGGCTTTGAAATCCTACATAGATTGTTGAACACTGCGTTTTTAACCCAACGTCAATACGGTAACCCAATACCAATTGCTCTAAGTAGTTAAAAGACAAGCAGACTTTAAGTCTTTATTCACAATTTTAATGAAGTTACATACAACTAATTAATGGCTAAAATAATAGACAAGACATGCAATTGAATTTTATACTATTAAAATTGACGTACGTTGCAACGTCAAAGCTCTAGGTGGATTGATTGATCAATCAAGTGGTCTAGTTTGCCTTGAGATAGACAACTTATATGGGAGTAGTCCACATGGTCCCATAATCGCATGATAATAAACATACCTGAGTTTTAAACCCAAACGAAAATTGCAGCGAATACTAAATTTTGTAGCCTACTAGTACCACGGTATAGACTTTGAAATCCTATATAGATTGTTGACCACTGCGTTTTTAACCCAACGTCAATACGGTAACCCAATACCAATTGCTTTAAGTAGTTGAAAGACATATATCTGTATTACATCTGTGGCAATGAAATTATTACTCTCGCACTTACCGCTTTACACGGGCATCGCAGCAACATAAAACAAATACTTAATTAAGTACTTGGAATTGAATTTCGACCATTTATTTAGACAAATGTTGACTTGGAGCCAAATTCATTAGGCCTGGTTTACTTCACGACGAACGGCAACTGAATGTCTCATCTCTTTAACATCGTCGTGCAAGGAGTGCGTTACTTATGAGATCGATCGGTCTATTCGTATTCTGATTGGTGTAGCAACATTTGTCGCCGTTAAAATCTTCTGATACCTTAGCCTCATATTCCTTTTTTTTTAATTTCAACAACACACCACGAGAGCTTACTGCCTAAATACTATCGTACCATGGGTGTCGACAAGGAGGAAAGAGGTCACTTGTTAATTCTGGACTTGAAGGTTTGGAGGTTCGGAGGAGAAGGAAAAACATGTGCCGGCAAGGAATTCCACAACTTGGAAGTCCTCGGGACAAAAGAGCGGGCATAACAAGATGTTCGATGTCTGGTGACCTGGACAGTAAAAGGGTGCATTCGATGTGTTCCTCTGGTCTCTGGTAGATCTGTTGGGGGCGGCAGGTGGAGGAGCTATGGAAGAAAGCTGCTCTGAGCAGTGCCCGTGCAGATATCTATAAAAGAAAGAGAGAGGTCACCAACGGAAAGTCGGTGGGCAAGGGATGGCAGCCTTTGGGTGAGGGTAGCGTCACCGAGGAGACGTATAGCTCTCTTTTGAATGGAGTCCAGGATATCGAGTGTAGAAGCGGCAGCAGCACCCCAGATGTGGGAGCAGTATTCGAGGTGTGGCCTTATTTGTGAGGGGTATAAGGTATAGAGATTACCTGGTAAAAAGTATTTGCGAGCCCGGAAGAGGAAACCTAATTTCTTAGCAGCCACTTCTGCAATTGATATGACTTGTTGGTGCCAATTAAGATTTCGATCCACAGAAATGCCAACAAGAGAAAATGACTCATTACTTTTAATAACTTGGTTCTTCATTGTGATTGGTCTAGGGCTAGTGTATCTCTTATGAGAAAGAAAGCAAGACTGAGTTTTGGTGGGGTTGAATTGTACAAGATTTCTACTTCCCCAGTCTAATATTTTTTTGAGATCCACGGAGACGGAATCCTCCATGAGTCTGCGATCCTAATCTAATTGAACTAAAGAAACAGGCTTAGAATATTGTATATTTGAGTGGAGGGTGCTGTCGTCCGTGTAACTGTGAACTGGGTTGGGTGCGCTAGAGAGGAGGTCATTCATGTGGAGAATAAACAAAGTAGGGGCTAAAGCTGAACCTTGAGGAAGTACTGCATGAATTGGATACAGTCTAGGGGAATGGTCATCCACGACAACAGAAATGCTCCGGTTGGAGAGGATATTTGCTGTCCAGGTACAGAGTTTTGGTGGTAGGCCATAGGCCGGAAGTTTATTAAGTAATACCGCATTTCGTCCCAGTTTGCGGAGTTGTAGTACCAAACGATACGTGGGTGTGATGAATGTGTGACATCGGGTTGCATTGCGCAGAAAGCAGTGACCATGCCGTGGTCTGAGCGACCAAGGGGGGCGGTGACTGATATCTTATAGCATTCAGGTTTTGTAGTAAGAAGGAGATCCAAGGGATTTGAGCTGTGTGATGGGATGCGAGGAGAGTAAGTAGGTTGCTGAACCATATTGTAGATCGGTTTTTGAAGATCCTAGCCATTGATATTATAGACATTGAAGTCGCCAAGGATAGTGACCTCGGAGGAAGGGTATTCAGAAATCGGATAGTCGATTTTTTTAGAAAGGTAGTCAAAGAGCTGTTGCTGTCAGAAGGTGACCGATAAATGCAACAGGTGAATTTAGTTGCGGCCCTGAGAGGGAGTTCTGTCCATAGTATGTATTTTCTTCTATAGAAATTTCCATGTACAAACAAGGTTCTGTTCAATAGTTTTTTGGATTCGGGGTATTACTTGTGTCGTAGTATGAATTTACATGCCCTTGGATGTTATAATACGTTGTTTGTATTTATTGGTCAGGCTTAAATGTATTTATATTTAAACTGCTACCGACACCGAACATAATCTAGAACAATATTTCCATTGCTAAAGGGATCGAAATAGTTTGTAGCGAACATTCTCATTCATTTTGAAGTTGAGGAAACATTTACTGAGGCATCTAGACATTTTCTACAATATTTATACAGAGTGTTCATTCAACGCTGTCATTAGCTAGCTCTTAAACTGGAATTTCATAAAAATTTGGGAAAATTTTTTGGTATACAGGGCGCTACACAAGTGAGGAGTTGCACGTCTCAGTGTTATTAGATTATTATTAGATGTTATTTGTCATGGTGTTGTTTTATTTTCTACAAATAACGTTTGGTATGTTATAAAAAGGGGGCCGCAAACAAAACCGTTACCAAAACTGGGTCGTTCCCTAAAGAAACTTTGTGAAACAGTATCATAGAGGAAGCGAAAGCGAAATATTTAGTAGACAAACATTTAGTTATTCTGAATTATTACTGGTGAAGTAAATAGTTGTTGCGAATGGTTTTGGATATATTTTTCAGTGTGAGTAAGAGTTGGTAACATGAATTTTAATGATAATTTTAGGGCAACTGTTTTGTTATAATCTGGAAGTAGAAAAACGTAACAGTTTAAAAGGTTATAAAAAACAATGACCAAGTATAATATTCACATTTAATTTATTTGGAGATCAGCAGTAATTTTATGGTTCATTTGCATGTTTAGAACAAAAATAAAATACCTCACATGTCCCAGTTTTTAATGGTTTTTTATTTTCCCTCTGACATTCTAAACGTCAAAGACCATTATGCTCCGGCATGTCGACACTGTTCTGTTTATTTAACTCAGACAGACACAACGCCCGCTCTCTTGATGAATTTGATCACTATATCCAACCCTTGCAGTCCCAGGTACGGACCTCGCACATAAATCTACTCGCAGAGATGGTGAAAGTGAACTCTCGTACACTAGATTTATTGCCGCGATCAAAAATACCAGCCTTCCAGCTACGGATTTATCTGCTAATGATTTGTGTGTCTGATCTTCAACGCATACTAGATCGCACTTTGATAATTTACAACACGTCGAATTTCTGTATGTGAATATGGGGAGCCAATGAATGTGATGTATAGCTTACATTAACCAAATTGTATTCAATTAAAATATATCCACCATATAAGAGTATATGCAAAGTGGCGCAGCGAAAATGAAACTCACCCCATTGTTCATATTTCCTATTATCACAAAAAATCGCTCGCACATGTAAATTTTTATTTCGAGGGAAAAGCATTTTACCGATATTTTAAACCCTCTCAATTCATCCCTTTGGAGGAGGTGAGTTTTACCTCTACAATTTTAAACGAAAAAGGGCATTGAGTGATACCTCATTTTAAAGTTAATCCGATTTTCTTTTTTAAAAGCATAAGTTTTTGAACATCGGTTAAGTAGTTTTTGAGAAAACGCATTTCAAAATGTTGGCCGCCAAACAAAACAAACAGGTTTTGTTATGACTCAGATGTCGCAACTAGTTTTTATTGATAATATGTTTCTCATTATAAAGCTTTTTTTAATTTAACGTGATCTTACGTAAGTTATTTAGTTCGACACAGACCGTGTCTGTGTTCGTCCGTAACACTTGAGCAGGTGATAACTTCAGTACTCCTGGTCATATAATTTTGTTATGTCTATGGTAAATACACAATGGGTTTGATGTTCATACTGTTGTCTCTTTTTATCTCTGGCTGACAGGTAGTTATAAGTATAGTTATAAGTAGAGATAGTTACATTCTATGGTTATTAGCTGGGAGATGGTAAAATTATTTATTTATATTAATCGGATTGATAAATAAAATGTATGTAAAAGATTCAAAATTTTAATTTGGCTACTCAGTCGAGGGCCAGCGCACGTTTATAAACTATAATATAACTTGGAGATGAAATAATAACTGACCAATAAGCTTCAGAGAGGCAGCAAAGCCTATATGGGTCATCCCGTTCTTGTCCATTTAGCTAAATGCATCACAATGACTGCTGCAATCAAAAAGTTTAAAACAAGAACCGAAATTTGTAAATCCAACACCACCAGATGTATCTTCCAGGTGTATTTCCGGACTTAGGACTCACGTTGGGCGCCAGTGACACTAATTTATTTATATTAACCTGATGAATAAATAAAATTAATATAAAAGATTACAAAATTTTAATTTGGCTGCTCAGTCGAAGACATGAGATTTAATGTAAATTAAACAAGAAATGGGTAGGGTTCTGCACTTACAATGTGTATGGTGTTAGATGTACAAATACAAATCAATATACGATTAATTTTGGTTTATTAAAATGTTTATATAATGTATATAATGCAAATAAGTGAATTTAGAAATAATACTGAAGTTATGTAAAACAGAATGCCTATGTGTTTCTTGAGGGATGTAGCAGTTTAAATAAAATTACATATGTTTAGAGACTAATGACGGATAAGTAATGTACAAAACTTTGTTTTTGTCGGCGGAATTCCATCGGTTGACCGGATTGGAGAGGGTCTGGGGTTGTTCAGGGCCAATTAAAGACTCCCAGCACATTATTGGGGCAACTAAAGACTGCCCAGATCACTGTAGAAATTGTAGAGACCCTGCTTGGCCTGGTGTTGAGCATTCGCCTGAGGTGTCTCCGGAGCCTTCAAGTTTTTATTTACAGATGGTGATTCTCTACTTCGTGGCGTAAAAAATGAACGTTAGGCTAATTTTTAACGAACCAAAGAACGACCCCAAAGAACGGGATGGCTGTAACAATTGAGGTGTATGAGAGTTTGTAGAGTTCGCGGTCATTCACATGTGGTGGCGCGTAGCATGTTCAGGTTAAATACAAAACTTATCTGTTGCATGTTATTTTAAAAAAAAGATTGTTAATATTGAATTATACGAGAACATTTCCACAAGCCACCATGAAAAAAATATAGCAATTATGTATTGAAACAAAGCAACCGATAAAAGCAAATTCATTATTATAAAACAACTGAGCGTTACATCTTCATTT
Source organism: Tillus elongatus (assembly GCA_964006375.1). NCBI lineage: Eukaryota > Metazoa > Arthropoda > Insecta > Coleoptera > Cleridae > Tillus > Tillus elongatus. The sequence continues at coordinate 25,931,888 of OZ023262.1, read as the reverse complement.
TACCTCATAACAGCGTTCTGCCTTTTTAGTGCGTATCTGGATGTTATCACCATATTACTGTTTATTTAAAAGCTTATTAAGAGGCGAGCGTTTCAAGTCGTTGCATGGCTTTCTAAATTTTCTTATCTGAAAAATACATCTGAACTACCAAGTGTCAATTATTTCTACGAAATCAGGACCGGTATCAGAGAATGTGTGTGTCTCTATGGGCAGGGATCTGGACAAGTTGCACTTGGTCTTCCCTTCTGATTATTAATATGTTGAGGATGTTTGCTTTTATTTTTGTTTATTTTCTGCCAGATATTATCTTCTGGCCCAATTTCATTATTTTTATTTACATGTTTTTTCGATGGTGCTGTCTCGGCCGATTTATCAGATTCCGGCTTATCAGTGGCCACCGAGATAATGTTTTGCGTTGAAGAACCTGACGTGTCTAAAAAACTTTCACCGTCGCCGTTTAATTACATGGTGTTATTTACCTGCAAATTAGTGGACGAAACACCAAATTGAGGAAGATTTCCGCCCAGTAATCCAAAAAAATCACTGTTAAATTCTTTCAAGTTAACCACTTCTTGTTTAAGTTGAATTATCTCATCCAGAAGTTCACTAAATGTTATACACACTACTTTTTTAACAGTAGATTCTAGTTTTTCGAGTGTAAACAAACTTTTAAAATTTTTGTCCTCTTCCTTACATAGACTGTCTTATGACGTAAATTATACATTGCTTATTGATTTTCTTGGGTTAAACCCATTATTTTCACTTACAAATAATGGAGATCAACGAACACGTTTACACTGCACGACGTCTACTGTACATGTAGTCACTTTATCAGTGAAAATTGTGATGACTTTTACGCACACTTCTCCCTCCATTTAGCCAATGACACGCCCTGGTCTGGTCTGGTATGGTTCGAGGATTCTTTTCATAAACCTCCCATTTCCGATACCCCCAAATAAAGAAGTCGCATGGCGTGAGATCACATGAGCTCGCCGACCAGTTCTAGTCCCCGTTGCACGGAAGGACTCGGCCTAGAAATTTCTCGTGCAGAAAGGCAATTGTCTCGTGGGTGGTGTGACAGGTAGCGCTATCCTACCGGAACCATACGTCTTCAGTATCAACACCACTCATATATAAGGATACACAAATATCACAATCGTGGTGCAGTAACGTTCTCGATTCACTTTTACGTGATTTCCATCGTCATCTTGGAAAAAGTTAGGCCCGATTAATCTACCTGCCTAAACTCCATACCACATAGTGACATGCTGCGTATATATTCCTCTTTTATGGATTTCTCGGTGGTTATCTGTTGCCCAGATGCGACAGTTCTGTTTGTTTACGAAGTGGAGACGGGTCTCGTCATTAAAGATGATTTTGTTCGGTAAATCGTACGTTGCCATTCCCGAACATATGCATCGCACTGTTTCCTATGAATATGGTCGGTTGATTTTAGTTGTGTTAACTGGGTTATGTAGTCATGCATGATGAGATCCTTCAGGAGGATTCGCTGCAAGGAGCATCTCCTGATGCATAACTGTGAACGGCAATGAATCTTGTTGCACTCACGTCAACACTGTCCTGCACAAGGGCGACTTTCTGACGAGGCCGGCCGGATTGAGCGCTGAGGTCTTTTAATATCTGCACTCGAACCAGTTGCTTCGATTTTTTTCATTAGCCTATAAACTGTGGACTCATTAGGCGCATTGTTACGATCGAGTATCGTACCAAGCTTCAGCAAAACTATCACCAGACTTATAATGCGTTTTAACAATCAAACCTCGTTGTTTCGCAGTAAAGTCCTCCATAGCAATTTACCGAAGTTAAGACAGGTGACAGAACTCACAAAGACAATGTCGCCGATCTAACAAAAAACAATGGCGCGCAATTCAAATCCGCTATTCTTGCTGGGACACCTTTATATGCACACAAATTACATACAAATAATACTAATAATGAAAATATTATGTCTGACAATTTAGAATGGTTCTTCCCAGAGCAGGCTGGTGCATGATGTCTATATTTAAAAACTTAAGAAAGAAATAGATAGGTGACACATAGTTAAAAATGGATCGGATACTTATCGTACGAAACGCCAGATGACGGTGGCAGCATTTCGGCAACCCCGATGTTGATCAGGCGATGTGGTTGGGAACACGTTTTGAGCTGCCTTCATTCGATGTGCCAAAGCCAGCACTCGGCTTACCAGTAAAATGTCATACAGGAACGCATACGGGAAGGCGTATAACCAATAAATCCCATCCAACAGGACAGCTTCAAAAGATAACCTATTACAGAAAAATATGACAAGCTCGTAGTGGTGTCTAACACGTCACATAAGCGCCATTAACAACCCAATTTTACACAACTGAAAACTTGGAGCAAAACGTCCTGATACATGAAGATTATTTTACAGTAGTAACCAAAGAAAATGAAGTTAACACCTTTGGGACGATTGTGTTATTTCAAGCTCACGCTTTTGCAACCGTAACCAGAAGAGAGAAAACAAAATATTCCAGGAAATCAACGAACTCTCCACCTGAAACACATTCGTAAGGGGGCAACGAAGAGCTCTAAAACTCCCGTTCCTTTCTAATAGAGTTAGTGACATAACAGCTTCAGCCTCAAAATCCCTATTCCAGTGTGTCGTTTTCAATACTCAGCTGTCACTTGGCACTCTAAACAAGCTAGTTAACCTCAAAACAACCCGCTTTGACAGTGTCCCAAACCAAGGTTTATAGATTAAACAGGTTGTCTGATAAATCTAAGAGGGAAGAAACGCGAGAGGAGGTTAATACGTCATGTGTATTCCAGACGCGGATATTTCCTATAGTCTTGGATTGCGTGTTGGTGTTCTAAATAACATTTATTCGAAATTTGTGTAACTTTTCATGTGTTTGCTTAAACATTTTTTTGGATACGGTCAGTTACAGAATTATTTTAATGTTTTATATGAAATAGCAGTTAAATAGAAACTATTGCCTTAAAGGAAATATCTTAAGTTTTGAGGTGTTGTGAACATAACTACACAGTGAATCAACCGATTACGAGTTGGGCTTATTTGTTCACGATTGTTTTTATATTCAACAATTAAATCAGTGAATAGTCAAAAAGGTATATAAGTATGTGCTTAATGTACAAGAACTCAATAAATATAACTTAACCTAAATATCTGTTTCGATGCCTGATGGAGTTGTTTGTAGAGTATTAGTATGCAGAGATAATTATAAAAAAAGTCTGGACGCAGCCAGTGTATTATGGTAGTGAATATCCATAAAAATATTTTTAATAGAAAATACGTGTTTTTTCTTAAAAAAGGCAGGTGGAAACAATGTTTCATCAAAATAACTTTATTGTTTGAAAATGTACAAAAAATTCCGAAAGTAAACTTAAAATGTCTGGTTTCTTGGCAAACGAACTTTATAGGTTAATAGCAAATTGAGCTATTCAAATTTTAGCATTTAATGAAAATCCGCTACCATAGCGCACTTGTGGTGTCCAGAATTTCTTTTCTTACAAACATGCATTATATTTCTATGAAAAATGGAAAAACGTAATAACATAAGCTGTGTTCGATTAAAACAAAGAAAATTTGTATCACCAACGACTTATGGATCATCCTTTGATAGTAGAAATAATTTTTCAAGATGTAGCTCAAGATACCCTATAATTACTGTATACAATTTTTTGTATCTTGTATAATAACGGATATGTTGAGCTTTATTATTTGTTTACGAAATTTCGCCAAAAATTATATAGTATTAAACGATAAACCACTGTCAAAGCATCAGAGAAAGGGTCTATTTAAAATGAATTTTCTGGAAACATTTTAGCAAAATGAAGGACAATAACGGCTGTAGCTAAGACTTCAGGGTTTGTAAAACATTCTTCTTGCGACATTTTCTTTACAAAACCCGCGTTAGTCGCAGGTTTTTAGCCTGAATGTTGCCAATATGACGTTTTAAATCACGATTCTGACGTTTTGAGGGAAATCCCATTTTTCCTAAAATGCCTATACACCTACCTTTTTTGTCTTTTAACTTACAAAGCTAAATTTGGCAAGTAATTTACATTTAGTGATATAAACCTGCGTACCAAATTTGGTTGCCTTACCTTGTTACTTCCCATTTTCCTGACTAACGCACTTATCCAAGCCACTTCCAGAGGAAGGTAATCACCAAATTTGATTAAAATCGGCCCATAATTTTTGAGTTGTTGGCGTGATACATATATATATATATATATATATATATATATATATATATATATATATATATATATATATATATATATATATATATATATATATATATATATATTCTTCTGCTTTAAACGCTTCCCTATCTCTTGCAATGCGAAATATTTGTTCAACACTGAGGTTAGTCCATTCTCTGGTATTCCTCAGCCAAGATTTCTTTTTTCTTCATATTCCTTTTTCTTCCCTCTATTCTTCCTTGTATGATTACTTGTAAGAGAGAGTATTTGTCATTACGAAGTATGTGGCCCAAATATGCAGTTTTTCTTCTTTTGACATTGTCATCAATTTTTTGCCGTGTCCAATTCTTCTTAATACTTCTTCATTTGTGGTTCTAGCAGTCCAAGGAATTTTAAGTATGCGTCTGTAGAGCCACATTTCAAATACCACCAATCTTTTTTTATGGATTGTGCTTTTAATGTCCAAGTTTCTACCCTATATGACAGCTGAGACCATACATAGCATACTAAAACCCTTAATCCAATGGCTAAATTTAATTTCTTATTTGTGAAGATTGACCTGTATTTTACAAATCGCTTCCGTGCTATTTATATTCTGACTTTTATCTCCTCATCTTGTTCCAATTGAGAATTTATGGTTGCTCCCAGGTATTTATATTTGTCGACCCTCTCTAACTGTTTACCTTCTAATGTAAGTTGTATGTTGTCAATTGGAGTTTTTGAGATGACCATGTATTTGGTTTTACCTATGTATATTGTTAGCCCCATTTTTTTGCTTTCCCTATTAATACTCTCTAAAAGGATTTGTAGGTCCTCTATACTCTCCGCCATTATTGCGGTATCGTCTGCATATCTTATGTTATTAATGATGGTCCCCCCAATGCTCACACATTCCTTTCTTTCCCATAGTGCTTTCTGAAATATTAGCTGCGAATACACATTAAACAATTGTGGTGACAGCACGCAGCCTCGTCTGACTCCTCTTTGGATTTCTATTTGGTTTGTTTCACTGCCATCTACCCGTATAACAGCTGTTTGGTTGTAGTATAGATTTTTGATTAGAACAAAATCTTTGGAATCTAGTTTTATGTTTTTTAGTGATTGGATAAGCTCGCCGTGTTGAACTCGGTCAAACGCTTTTTGATAATCTATGTAACACACGAACCCGCTTTTATTATATTCCCTGCACTTTTGCGGTAATACCGTCATTGCAAACAGCGCTTCTCTAGTTCCCATTACTCTTCTAAATCCAAACTGTGTGCTGTCCAGTTGCTCTTCACATTTTTATATATATATATACGTTGTTGGATAACTTTCAGTAAGACTTTCAATGTGTGGCTCATAAAGCTAACTAATCGGCAGTCATCGCACGACTTAGGATTATTTTTCTTGGGTATAGGTAATAGGACAGATTTTAACCATTCGTCTGGTATTTGACCCTCATTGTATATTTTATTAAATAATTTGGTTAGACACTCTATATTCTTATCGTCCAAGATTTTCATTAGTTCGGCTGGAATTTCGTCCGGCCCTGGAGCTCTGCCACTTTTAGAGTTTTTAATTGCGTGCTCCACTTCTGATTTCAGAATTTGTAAGTTATTATCGTCCCTGTCATCGGTTGGTGCTATTTCGTTCATTTATTCTCTATTATCTGCAAATAAGTCTTTTATGTATTCTTCCCATGTTGTTTTTTTACCTTCTTCTGATAACTGGAGCTCTCCATTTGAATTTCTTATTAGTAGTGGTATTCTCTTCCGTGTGTTACCAATAATCTCTTTCAGTTTCTTGTGTAGGTTTTCTGTGTCGTTCTTTATGCTCAGCTGTTCTATTTCTTTTCCATCCAGCGTTCTCTAGCTTACTTGATCATGTATTCTATTCGTTTTTTATTTGATTATATTTTTGTTTATTTGTATTCCTATATTTGTGTTTTTCGTCAATTAGGAGTATAATATCTGGCGTCATCCAAACATTCTTTGCAATTTTTTTCTGTCCTCCAACAATTGTTTCACCTGCGTTAAGCATAGAAACCTTCATCTCGTTCCGGGCACTGTTTATATATTTTGTTGTAACTTCAAGAAATGTCTGTGCGAATGCTTCATTTATTTGTTGCCGACATGTTTCACTCTCTAGATATATATATATATATATATATATATATATATATATATATATATATATATATATATATATATATATATATATATATATATATATATATATATATATATATATATATATATATATATATATATATATATATATATATATATATATATATATATATATATATATATATATATATATAGGAGGTTATCCTATGGTTGTTTTAATCCAACTATTGGGTGATAATTGAAATAAAGAAAGGTTTACTTTTAAGTTTTATATTATGATTATTAGGTATATTAAATATATGTGTATTTGACTTACACCCCGGTGTATCCAACGTCTTTTATTTCTGCCTGGGACCTAAATAAATTTATAGCAAGGATGAATTAGACTCTCAAAACAGGGAGCTTATTATGCTAGTGGGTTCACGTTTTCTAAAATTCTTGTAATTTCTTTTGTTTAATTAGATTTTCAAAAATATTGACTCTTTTGTTTTTCCCTTTTTAGTGGATTTTCTTAAAAAAAATTCACTAATGAGGAGATCTCGACTTTTGAATTTTGAAAAAATTTCTTCAAATGAGCGCTAATTAGGCCCCCGAGAACACATATCCGGGGTCAGTTTCAATTTTTATATGTTTATATAAATATATATATATATATATATATATATATATATATATATATATATATATATATATATATATATATATATATATATATATATATATATATATATATATGTATCACACCGATAACTCAAAAAATTTTGGGCCGATTTTGATTTAATTTGGTGAGTACCTTCCTTTTACAAATGGCTTGGATAAGTTCGGTAGCCAGGAAAATCGGCCGAGGTTTTCCCGGAAAGTTTTGAGTTTTCTTTCAAAAAAAATTGTTAAAAATTTATATCTCCAAAATTAACAAAGTAAGGGCAACCAAATTTGGTACGCGGGTTTATATCGTTATACGTAAGCTACTTACCAAAATTTAGCTCTGTAGATCAAAAGACAAAAAGTTATAGGCATTTAAATAAAAATTTATTGGGATTTTTCTCAAATTGTCAAAGTTGCGATTTAAAACGTCAAAAATTGGCAACATTTAGGCAAAGAACTTAAATCTAATACGGGCTATGGACAGAAAATGTCTCAAGAAGAATGTTTTACAAACCCTGAAGTCTTAGTTTCAATCGTCATTGTCCTTCATTTTACTAAAATATTTCCAGAAAATTCATTTAAAATAGACCCTTTCTCTGATGCTTGGCAGTAGCTTAGCTATAGAGTTTATCGTTTAATGGTATATAATTTTTGTCGAATTTTCGTAAAAAATCAATAAAGCTCAATATATCTGTTATTATACAAGATATGAAATTTTTTTTTATATATTAATTATAGGGTGTCTTGAGCTACATCTTAAAAAAATATTTCTACAATTATAGGCTGGCCCATAAGTCGTTGGTGATACAAATTTTCTTATTTTTTTAATCAAACACGTCTTATGTTATTGCATTTTTGCATTTTCCATCGAAATATAATGCATGTTTGTAAGAAAATAAATTCTGGATGCAGAAAGTGCGTTATGGTAGCGAATTTTGATCAAATGCTTCATATTTGAATAGCCCAATTTGCTATTAACCTATAAGGTTGACCAAGAAACGAGTTTTTGTGGGAACACTTTAAGTTTACTTTTGGAAATTTTTGTACATTTTCACACAATGAAGTTATTTTTATGAAACATGGCACATTGTTTTTACTATATAGGTTATACTGGTAACCAAAATTGATGCCTGCTTTCTTAAATAAAAAGACAACAGACATATTTGCAATAAAAACATATTTAAGAAAATTCACTACCATAACGCACTTGCTGCGTCTTTTATATTATGTTTTGAGACTGAAGCTCCAAAAGCTTTTATTCCTCCTATTGAATATGGCCACAAATATAGGTAATGATAAATAGATAATGAGACAAATATTTTAATAAAATAACAAATCTGACTTTATTCTAATTATATATAAAAATTCACAAATTACTTCTTACTATTTAACTGGATCTTACAATTTCAAATTTATTTAGTTAATTCTATTTTTGGCCACGACTTGTTTCTAATCTTTCATATTTAATGATTTCTTATATTTAAATTTGGGAGTATTGATCAATATCTTTACAAGTTATTAAATGTTTATCAATTGATATTTTTATATTATAGTTTCAAAAATGCTTGGCCATCAGGCAATTTCACCTCCTGTCTGATGCTACACGGGTTACATACCCTCCAACTTGCTGCTTTTATGAAATGTTTAAACGGCGCTCCACGCGGAGTACTCTTTAATTGCAGTTTTAAGTTGTTTCCAAGCAATATGAACGCTGCTTTATTTACTTTATGATGAATGACAATATTCTACTTTTCTTTTATTTGATATGATTGACTTCATTAGAAAAGAACCGTTCTATGCAGTTCTACTTTTAAGACATTACTGAAGTGTATCTACTCAAAATGTAAGTACTTATTTTGACAAATAAAAACAACAAACTCACTCTGTTTCACATCGGTTGGACACCGTGCTGCCTTTCAATCCTCCAATATGAATTATACTAATTCTTTCTTCAATGCCTCGTTTGCTGCTACTCGTTTCTAAAATTCTCAAAAAACCCCTTTTCCTAACAAAAACTTCCAAATCTCTTCCTTAATAATAATTTCAATCCCTTTTTTTTTACTACCAAAATTTCCATCTATTTATTATTTTTCTATCGCGACGGTTACCTAGTTAATTTCTGTCTTTTTGGCCGCCTTTAAAAATTATCCAGAGCAAATATCTACAATCATCATCTTGCACATTATTTCCCAGAATACGTAATTTACCATTGTTGTTCCCTTTTGACTTTCGTTGACAGTTTGTTAATCTATACTAAAATTTCATTGTCAGTTTGACATTTGTCGTAAATAAAAATAGCTGACTTATATCTAGGTTATGACATGACATTCTTAAAAATTATCACTCAAAGTTTGATACCTTAATATTCTTAAAACCATTTTAACAAATATTATCTCAAATTACACAACAGCTAGCAAACAATAATACCTTACACTATCTAATTAAACTAGTCATACATTCCTAATCTTCAACACATTTACATTCTCTTGATTTAGAGTCCTTATATATATATATATATATATATATATATATATATATATATATATATATATATATATATATATATATATATATATATATATATATATATATATATATATATATATTCAAGGCGGGGGACAGAGGTGATCCATCAAACTATCGACCAATAGCCATATTATGTGTCTTCTGTAAGATATTCGAGGCCTGCCTTTTTCAGCGAATACTGTTTTACATCAAAAACAGACTCTGCACTTCTCAGCATGGTTTTATTCCAGAGAGATCGACCGTGACGAATTTAGTTGATATTACACAGTTCATCGCGTCCGCTCTCGATCGCTCTTTACAGATTGATGTAGTGTATACTGATCTATCTAAGGCCTTCGATTGTCTAAGTCACTCTGTTCTAATTGACAGGATGAGGGCTATCGGATTCTCTGAGGACTTGCTTGGCTTATTCAGATCTTACCTGGATGGAAGGAGGCCATTTGTTGGGGTTGGGGGCTTCAAATCTAACACATATAACATTCCTTCGGGAGTGCCGCAGGGTTCCATACTCGGTCCACTACTGTTTAATATATTTATTGACCCAGTTAAACATGTTTTACATGTCCCTTTTTAATGTATGCAGATGATATTAAGATTTTTGCAAATATTTCGAGTGTTGTTGACTGTTTGCAGCTTCAGAACTGTCTTCAGATGCTTGATGAATGGTGTTGTCAGAGTGGTCTTTCTGTGAATGTTTCGAAGTGTTGTGTGATGTCCTTTACTCAAAATAAGCACTCAATTACTTTCAGATATAATATAAGGGGGCTTTCGCTTGATAGCCCCGGGACGGTTAGGGACCTTGGAATTGTTTTTGATGGTACTTTATCTTTTAAACCACACTATGGGCAGACTGTCAGTTCCGCTTACAAAACTCTTGGGTTTCTGATAAGGAACAACAGGAATTTCTCACTGACTGACACCCTCTCCCTGCTCTTTCGTTGTCTGGTTAGGTCCCGACTAGAATATGGCTCAGTTGTGTGGGCTCCTACTTATGAGATTCATGTGGCAAGTCTGGAATCTGTGCAAAGGAAGTTTCTAAAGTTTCTTAGCTTTCGTGAGGATGGTCATTATCCTTCTATTGGTTTTCCTCAGAAGAGTTTACTTCTTCGCTTTAGTCTGCAGAGTCTGTCGATGCGCAGGCAGTGCAGTCTCGTCATATTTTTATACAAACTGGTTAATTCTGTCTTTGACTGACCTGATCTGCTTCAGCAACTTAATTTCAATGTGCCTCGTGTTGCAGCACGTTTTCCAAGCACATTCTATCTCCCGACTGCTCGTACGCGATTGCTGCGGTCGTCTCCAATCTACCAGATGTGCAATGATTACTCTGTACTCCAAGACCGCTTTGATATCTTCTCATGTAATATATCAGAGATAAAAATGTTTTTTAAAGAGATGTAATTTGTGACTATTGTGTAATTCCTTTGATTATTGTTTGTTATTATATTTTGTGTAACGGCCCATCCTTAATTTGGCTTTTAAGCTGTTGGCTGGTGTATGTATAAATAAATAAATAAATAAATATATATATATATATATATATATATATATATATATATATATATATATATATATATATATATATATATATATATATATATATATATATATATATATATATATATATATATATATATATATATATATATATATATACTTTATATCACTTTTTGCAGTCTACTCTGTCTTTGATGATATAACTTGCACTTGCTTAATATTTTTAAAACTAGCATCAATTTGGCAACAAACACCTTAAACTATTTAAACAATCTCTATAAACTAATTGAGAGCTGCCTTACCTTATTTCAACCCATATATATGTCATAATTTGGGAATCAATTTTGATATAGATTTTTGACTGCCAAGACATCCTACACACCAGACGTAAGTTCTTCTTTGTGTTAGGATTTGTATGAGTTGTTTTAAAGTGTGTTATTGGCTTGTATATATATATATATATATATATATATATATATATATATATATATATATATATATATATATATATATATATATATAGATATATCATCTGAACAAATTTTCCAAAAATCTTACCTTCGATACCTCTCTATTAGTATTTTTTTAAGGAAAATTCACTAAAAGCCAGAAGCAACACTTTACTAACGTTTATAAGACATCTAATCCTACTAAAGTTAATATAAATGGTTTTTATTTTTCAGTAGAGAACTGTAGCTATCAGCAAATATTTCTGCCATTATAAAAAAGTGTGGAAATTAATTGTAGAGAATTTAATTAAGTCAGCGTTTCTTAATCGCAACCTCACTCTTTATTGCCGTTATAATCTAGCACTAATCCCTAAAACCGCTCTCAGAATAACAGCGTTTTTTCTCGTAAGCCCAGCGAGTAAGATAAGGACAAATATTCAATTGTGTAAAACAGCAATTCCACGAATGAATTTCCCTATATGAACAACCGCCGCCTGCAGTTTTCCGATAAGAACTATCAGACGAGCTTTCGAGTGTCGGTTATAGTATTCTCTATCATCACAGACCATTAGCCATTGTTTCCAGAGAACAAATACGATTATGGCTTTAGTTTTTGTCGATTTTCTTGTGTCGCATCAATTCAAACAACAGTCTCTTTCGCATTGATGATTGTTTCTGTAACATATTGGGCTTCCGTACTTCAATATCCAAGATCTAAATAGTATTTTGGTTGACACCTGCATAAAATGATTCGCGAATCACCTGTTTTCATGAGCGTTGAACTACCTTAAAATGTATAGCTACTGAAAGTAGATTTTAGAAAATGGAATTTACAAATTTATTAATTGTTGGTGCCCTCACTTGTGGAAATCAACAGATGTAGAGACTTCTTTTACAAGTTCATTTTTTCTCGATATTCGGTTTTACCTTTCACGGCATCGTCAAACAGGAGAAAAGACAATTCATTTATATGCATTCCAGCAACTACTAATAACTACTTTCCAGGGTAGGGTATCTTGATCAAAAATCTTAAAACAAAATTAAATAAAAATGACAGCCCAACTAACAAAAATGTTCTATAATTTTTAAATAGTAGTGCAAATTTGTTGTGTTACTGTTATAGTACTGCTCTTTGAAAGCAGTTTTGTTCTATTAGGACGGCCAAGGTGAGTATTTAGTTTCTCGCAGCAAAATGCTTCTTTAAATTTATTGTTAGAATGTTCCTAGAGCAGAATTATAAAACATTTTAGAGATTTCGTTTTTCGTTGTTTTGTAAACGTCTACACAACAATCGTTATAGACTATATTAGCATACAGAACAAAATTGTTCTGTAATCACTTTATAACAACGATCTTCCAAACATATCTGTCAACTTGCAAACATTTATAAAGCTTTTCTTTAAGTGATTATGTGAGCAATTATAAAACAGTTTTGTTAACATTTTCTACGATACAATATAGCTGAAAATAGCATAGTCTACTTAAACGCAGGTGTTAAAAAACTATTTTATTGTTGGATGGAACGCGACTGTACTAGAACACTTACAAAACAATTATAGTACAAAATTATTCCTTTGCATAAAAGTGCGTTTGCTGGGATCTTTATAAAACATATTATAGCGTTTGTAAGAAGCACCGTTATATACTTTTTATTTGGTGATAATTTGTGTATTCTGCAGCGTGTAATTTCTAAACAATTTGCAATCAATACATAAATGGAAACAGGTAAAAAGAAGCAGTGCTTTTCGAAGGAAAGTCAATAAATAAAAAAATATTTTAGAAAGTAGCAAATTTGTTAATAAACATGTTAGTAGTGTTTTACATAGTAAGCAGCACAACAAACAACAATTTGGGTTTGAGGTTAAGTCACATTGCTACTACATTTATGTTCCATAAATATCGCAGCTAACGCGAGTTTAGCACTATACTGATGTGTAAGTGATGCGGAAAATGCTTTTATAGAACAATTAAATACAGCATATGTGTTATGGAGCTACGCGCAGGTTTTTCGCACTGCAGCAATGGGAAACATATTATTTTAAAGCTGTATAAGCGCTGTTTGTGTAACAATGTGCTTACTGCGCCATCTGAAGCCACACTGTCAATATGATCATCAGTTCGCCCAAATATTAGGGCCCAGGACCATACTTAGCCATAAATAGTTGTTAATGGTTAGTTACCCATGATCATGGTACAACAAGTGGAGATATTACACCTATGAATTATATGGTTTTCGCAGAACCACGTGCAGGATGTCATGTGAAGTTTTTAATGGAGTTTGACAGTTGAACGTATCGTCTCTTGTCTTCCTCTAAGCATGCGACTAACGTGTTAACGAGATTAGGAAACCGTTGTTTATTAGACTTAGAAATGTATTTCAATAATTTTAGGGTGTACACACGCAAAGTAGTTTTTTTTTTGGTAACGGCGTAAAAGGTTTCAAAACATATGGAAAACTGGATTCTGGAACGAAATTTTTTTGTCTGTCGCTCTCACGTTCGGTCGGTCTCTCTGTTAATAGGTGCAATAACTTTCGAGCGAAGTAATGTATCATCTTCAAATTTGGTACCCAGTTAGCACCCGACAAAGAACGCTTCGAATTGTTTTTAGGCAAGATCACTTCAGGGGGTAAATAAGGGGTCATAAAACTCGGGTAATACAACGTTTCAAAAGTTTATGGGTACAGGAATACAAATATTTTCTTTGTGGTCAACTCATGGGCCCTAAATTTATTCCATGAGAATGTCTTTCTAAAGAGAATAAATTATCACAGCTATGTGGAAGTCATGATTCAATTTGTAGCACTATGTAACTTATACCAAAAAATGAACTTATTAGCTCAAACCTTTCGAACGTTATTGTGTTTCGAAAATAATTCTGCGCACATATACATCCTCACACATGCACGTGCACGCATTAGGATCCGAAATTATTATCTGACTCAAAATTAATTAAAGTGCAGAAATTGGCTTTGTTATTATTAACTGCAGGAGATTATAGTAAAACGAAAATATCAAAATCCTAAAACTTTTTGATCCCTTGTAGGAATGGGGAGAAAAAATGTAGTAATAATGTAAAGCATACATAGAGACTTGGCAAATATCGGTGGCGCTAGTCTACTTTTACTGTAAAAGCCAAACTTTAAAATTGGCAATAAAAGTCAATGCCAAGCCTACTTTATTTTTGTTTAAATACGTCTCTGTTCATATTACAGGTTTTAATATATTGTCTGTTTTGTAGCAGTGTCTTAAGACATAAAATAGTTCTGTAATGGTTGCAGTCGTGATAAAAGTGATTTATAAAGCAGACGCCATGTTTTTATGCAATTCCTGTATTTAGTTGGTAGCCATCTTGAACGAAAAAAAAAACAACAAATAATTAATATAAAATATTTGTGACCTGACAATTTTCACAATATATTATGAATATAAAACATGCGAAATGTGTAACAGAATGGGTTTAGGTCAATAAAATGAAAAAAACGAAAAATTTCATTTCCGGTTGATTTTTACAAATTAAAGAAATATTTATTATTTTGAGGGCCCTTCAAAATTTATCGTATATGTAGCATATTTTACACAGAAAATTTTTCTTCGCAGGTAAAATCCATCTTGCTGGTAGCCAAAAGGTGACTATTTGAGTTTAGTTTTCACACCGTACGAACATTATTTCTTACGCCACCATATTTTAATACTTATATTACTTTCATAATATTAGAGAACAATTTTAGGATAAAATAGGTCTAACAAAAACATTTAAAAGACATATCACTCTTATAGGTATTGTAGTATGCAACAAAAAGTTGCAAAGTAAACTATAAAAAAATTCTAATAAAACATGTTTTATAGTAACTATATTAAGGCTTTATAAATGGCACCATGGTAAATGATTTTTAGTTTTATTGTTGTTCCTTATAAAACTGTTTTATAAGTATCGTATATCATATTCTTTTACAGCTCGGTAAACATTTCTAAAACTATTCTATAACACCTTACACATCTCTTATAAAATAAACTAAAGAACTAAAGTGTTGTATAAACCTGCGCCCATTTTGCATTTATAAGTGTTGTATAAACGTTACCAAAACGTTTATAGGAACAGTCATGTTTTATAAAAACTGTTTTATAAACGTTCTTATGGCTACAATAAAATATCAAATTGCTAGTTGGGAGATGACGCCTCTAAAAATGGCTATGTGACGTATGTGAGAATTTGAAGCTTTGCGGTTTTGAAATGTAACTATCTCACAGTTTTGGATTTAAAGTACCTAAACTATGTTAATATACTGCACAAGTCTCGGGCTTCTATAGGACATGTATAATTTTAAGCAATAAACATATTATTATTATAGACTGTCACACTCCCCTAAAGGGAAACATTCACTCATCCAAGGCATCTCAGATACCAGATGGAGCCATTTCAAAATTATCGTGCCCTGGACGTCAACGCGACACTTCTTTCCTTCGGAGGAATCTCCGCACGGTGTGGGCAGTTGCAAGTATTACCGCCTTCTACATAACCTTATAAAGGTGCTCTCTTAAACGCAGTATCGTACTGTTCTCTCTAAGATTCTTAGGAGCCACATCAATTGACGACATGACTATTGGAATCACTGAGACACTATCTGCCCTTCACTGTCTCTTTACTTGCATCTCGATGTCTCTGTACTTAATGATTTTCTCGTTGTACTTATATCGCCAGATTATTAGTATTCGGGATGGACACATCAATCAGCGTCACCTGCTTGCAAGACTTATTCATTAATAGTATACAATTGAGACTAGAGTTCGTGAATATTTGGCACAGTTAAGATACGGTAGTGCAGACAAGTCATGCGGGGCACAACATATTTGGGATAATAACCACCACATTGATAAAGAAAATCTGAAACTTATTAAAAATGTTACACGGCCAGCCAAGCTAGATGCATACAAAAGTGCTAATGTTTCTAGGGCAGTAAAATACAAAAGTTCCTTAAACCGAGCTCCGCCACTGGTTTGTAGTCCTCTGTTTGCGTTCTGTCTTTGATGTAGTTGCACATTCCGAAACCTGTCAGTTAAAATGATAAAGAAAGTTCTAAAACCTCGTCAAGCAATTAAAATACAATACACAGAAAGCTTGCCTGCGATTTACTCTCCCTCTCGGTATCGTCCCTCACCGAAGGTTCAGTATAAAAGGTAATGTTAGAAGTATGTAGCTTTAATTTTTTATTCCCTGATGACACTAACTTTGTTAGTGGAACGATCGTCAGGTCTTTAAAAATATGTGTTGTGGTGATTTGGGTTCTCCAAGTGTATTTACCATTGAAATAGGTTGCGTTTGGTCAAGACTTAGATTTCGAATAAGTTTGTTTCTATTCACAAGTTTCATAAAAACAGTTTTTTAGATATTTGAGGATACGTGCAGCATTGCGTACAAGATGAAAATCTTCACAACTTTTCAATACAAATACTAGACATCAAATCTTTTGGAACATTTTGGATATTAAAATTAATACGATAAAACCATGGTAGTCAGCTCACTGTACAACAGCCAGTCTTGTGGGAAATAGTTTTTTCAAATTGCAAATCGCACAGCCTGTACTTAATTTTACAGTCAGAACGATCACACATTTCTAGGAATTTTTTAAATAAAACCATATTATAAAAATTAAAACTGATAATAGAAAAATACTCCATTTATGATGGAAGGTAATTCCACCTATAAGAAACAGCGATTGCTTACCTAATCTGTACTAGGTATTATGTAGATTATTAGGCGGCTTTGCAAATAACATTTGCGTAAAATAAATACTTTTGACAGATGAGGTTTTAGATTTATAAGTACAGCTTCAGTTTACTAGTAGACAGGTAACGATGGTGACGACTTTCAGAACATTTTTTGGTATCAGCGCGAATTAGTGCCCCTAGAACCCATATCCAAGGTCCGTTTGAGTATATATATATATATATATATATATATATATATATATATATATATATATATATATATATATATATATATATATTACAACAACACACCACGAGGGCTCACAGCCTAAATACTATCGTACCGTGGGTGTCGACAAAGAGGAAAGAGGAGACTTGTTAATTTTGGACTTGAAGGTTTGGACGTTCAAGGGAGAAGAAAACATATGTGCCGGCAAGAAGTTCCACAACTTGGATGTCCTCGGGACAAAGGAGCGAGCATAACAAGATGTTCTATGTCTGGTGACCTGGTCAGTAAAAGGGTGCATTCGCTCTGTTCCCCTGGTAGATCTGTTGGGGGCAGCAGGTGGAGGAACTAAGGAAGAAAGCTCCCCCGAGCAGTGCCCGTGGAGATATCTGTAAAAGAGAGACAGGTCACCAACGGCACGTCGGTGGGCAAATGATGACAGCCTTTGGGTGAGGGTAGGGTAACCGATGAGACGTATAGCTCTCTTCTTAATAGAGTCCAGGATAGCGAGCGTAGAAGCGGCACCCCAGATGTGGGAGCAGTATTCGAGGTTTGGCCTTATTTGTAAAGTATATAAGGTATGGAGATTAGCTGTTGAAAAGTATTTGCGAGCCCGGAAGATAAAACCTAATTTCTTAGCAGTCGATTTTGCAATTGATGTGACATGTTGGTGCCAATTAAGATTTCGATCCACACAAATGCCAACAAGTGAAGTGGACTCATTGCTTTGATTAACTTGGTTCTTCATTGTGATGGGTCTAGGGCTGGTGTATCTCTTATGCGACAGAAGGCAAGACTGAGATTTGGTGGAGTTGAATTGCACAAGGTTTCTACTTCCCCAGTCCAATATTCTTTAGAGATCCACAGAGACAGAACCCTCCATGGGCCTGCGATCGTCATCTAATTGGGCAAAAGAGACAGGCTTAGAATATTGTCTCATTCAGTGGAGGGTGCTGTCGTCCGCGTAACTGTGAACTGGGTTAGATGTGCTAGAGAGGAGGTAATTGATGTGGAGAAGAAACAAAGTAGGGGCTAAAGCTGAAACTTGAGGGACCCCTGCATTAATTGGATACAGTTTAGAGAAATGGCCATGTACGACAGCAGATATGCTCCTGATGGAGAGGATATTTGCTGTCCAGGTACAGAGTTTTGTTGCTACGCCATAGGCCAGGAGTTTATTAAGCCGCGCTGCGTGCCAGACCTGGTCGAATGCTTTGGATATGTCTAGAGCGACAAGCTGGGATTGACCGTGTAGTTCCATAGACTTGTTCCAAGAATAGGTGACACGGAAAGGAGGTTGGCAGTTGATCTGCGCTGACGGAATCCATACTTCCTGTCGTGGATTAGACTATGTCTTTCAAGAAATTTTTGCAATTTGGTGTTTATATACTTTTCCATCACTTTAGAGATAAATAAAAGGAGAGAAATAGGTCTGTAGTTGCTAGGAAGCGCTTTGGATCCTTTTTTGGGGACGGGTTGTACTATAGCAGTTTTCCAGTTACTAGGGAATATGCCTCTATTGTAAGATGTCTAAAACAGACGAGTCAGGACAGGAGCATGTTCTGGTGCGCATTTTTTCGAGAAAAATTGCTTGGATTTCGTCAAGGCCAGAGGCTTTCCTGGTATTAAGAGAAGAGAGCATATTTCGTACCTTTTTTGTTTTGAAAATGATATCAGTCATTTTATGCACGACATTGGGGATTATTGGTGGCTGAACATTTGGAAGTGTGTTAAGAGTATAATTGCTGGCGAATAACGAGGCAAAAAGTTCAGTCTTGCCCAGGGCGGTAGAAACAATTTCATCCCCTGAAACAAGAGGTGGGAACGTGCTCTTGCAGAAATTATCCCAATAGATTTAGCAAGAGTCCAGACGGGTTTGCTGCCATTGGAGCTTGAGAGGACTTTGTTTTGGATGTGGTTATTAAACGAGTTTTTTTGCCTCAGAAAGAATGCGGACATAGCGGTTTCTTGCGTCGTTAAATGCTTGACGGTTTTCTTGACTGGAATTGTCTAGAAGCGTTTTGTGATCGCTGACCGTTTCAAGTCTGGCCTTGTCACAGGATTTAGAGAACCAGGACTTTTGAGTGGCTGAAGACGTTTTCTGTGTACGTGGAGTAAATAATTCCATGAAATTATCCAATCTGGCATGGAATTATTCATTCCAAGCCAGCTTGGATAATTTCGGTGACGTTTTGTGAGATATCAGAGGGGTCAGGATGAGAGAAGAAGACAGACGCCTATGGAAATGAGGAAAATAATCCCGCATTTCTTCACAATTCGCGGAGTTGTAGTGCCAAACGATACGTGGGTGTGATGATTGTGTAACCTCGGTTTGCATTGCGCAGGAAGCAGTGACCACGCCGTGGCGTGGTCTGAGCGACCAAGCGGGGTGGTGACTGATGTCTTATAGCATTCAGGTTTTGTACAAAGAAGGAGATCCAAGGGATTTGAGCTGTGTCTGGGATGCGAGGAAACTAAGTCGGTTGCTGAACCATATTTTCTAAAGTATTGGCGACTACAAAGGCCTCCGCTGCTTTCCCTTGTGGATCGGTTTTTGAGAATCCTAGCGATTCCTTATAATGGACATTGAAGCCACCAAGAATAGTGAAGGCTCGGAGGAAGAATATTCAGAAATCAGATGGTCGGTAGTCGAAGACCTGGTCAAAGTTGTTGTCAGATGGTGACCGGTAAATGCAACAGATTAATCTAGTTGCAGCCCTGAGAGAGAGAGAGAGTTTCATCCAGCTTCTAAATTGCCGAGACTCGTGCAGCGTAGATTTGTGCGGAAGTATGCGCACACGCCTTCATGCAATCTAAGTGAAGTAAGGAGTTCACACCCCGGAAAATTAAGGTGATTACTGGCTGTTTTGGCACTGATATGGGTTTCGGTGAGGAAGAGGAGTTGGGGCCTATTAATCTGAAGGAAATGATGGACGGAGTTCAGATTAGAATTTAGGCCACATATATTCGAGAAGGATATGTTAAATCTTGATGCCGGCGCCCCCTGCATACCCCTCTCTCGGAGATCCGAATGGTGGGGTATTTTATCTCCGCAATCTTTTGTACAAGGAGGGACCATCATCATTTTTGTTTATTAGGGAAACCGACTCATACACCAGAACTGGAAACGTCCGTTGGGACTTCATTTTGCCCCTTGATGTAAGGGGTGGTACCTCCTCGGGCGTGAAAAAAAAATCCTTTACTAGCATGTAAAGGAAAAGTCCAGTACCACCTACCATATATATATATATATATATATATATATATATATATATATATATATATATATATATATATATATATATATATATATATTGCGGAACCAAGTAATATGTTGCTGGCGTGACAACATACTACTTTTTTCCGCAACTAGGTGGCGGCACGTTGTTTCGTGTGTCATCACTCACTTAGTGTTGGAGGGCTGGCTACCATAGCCGTTTTACTTTATAAGTGTATTTTCGTTACAGTTAGTATGCCTTACTGAAGAGGTCTAATTAGAGCGAAACCGGTCAACAGTTCTAATTGTGGCGAGAATACATCTAGCCTTATAAAAATGAAGGATACTGACTGTTAAAGCTGAAAGTTAAGGGTTTGCAGAACACTCTTCTTGCAACATTTTCTTTTCAGAATCCGTATATGTTTCAGCTTCTTTACCTTAATATTTAAAAAATCGCGACTTTGACGTTATGTGGAAAACTGCAAATTTGTTTTTTTAGCTGCCTAAAACTTTTTTGTCTTTAAACTTACACACCTAAATTTTGGCACATGGTTTACGCTTGATAATGCAAACACGCACACCAAAGTTGGTTGCCCTTATCTGGTTATTTCCGGAGATATAATTTTTTTTCGAAAGAAAACACATCACTTTCCGGGAAAACCTAGGCTAATTTTCCAGGCTAACGAACTTATCCAAGTCATTTGCAAAAGGAAGGTAGTCACCAAATTTCATTAAAATCGGCCGATTATCTTTTGAGTTATCGGTGTGATACACACACACACACACACACATATATATATATATATATATATATATATATATATATATATATATATATATATATATATATATATATAAATTAAAACGAAAAATATAAAATATATAAAAAGTAGAAACGAAAACGGAAGATGGCATTTCTTCTCAAAACAAAACGAAGTATCTACAAAAAATATCATATTTGCATTATTGTCAGTGGCATAGAAATTATTTAAAAAGATGTAATGCCACTAGATAAAATAATTTTTCAATTTTTAATTAGGAGTATCAAATCATGTGCTACTTTAGTTACACAACTACTGTAACAAAATTCCTAGTTATTCTGATTAGCCAATTGTTAGATATTTCAAAAATATTAAATTTTTCGAACCACTTTAATACTCTGTATCTCAAAAACTAAAGCTCCAACTACACATGCCTATATAAAGTTTTCCATCTATTTTTGCATTTCCTATATGCCTTATGAATTTGTAACACCTATAAATTTCTTAAATGGATGTAGATAATTTTAATGAAAATTCGCTACCATAACGCTCTCGCTGCATCCAGACTTTCTAATAACTTGAAAACGATCTATGTAAGTTTCAATTTTTATTAAAATGTGAATTGGTCAGGTAATTTTCCGAGACTTCATTTATTGACCAATTTTCAAGATAAGCAGCGAGTTTGAAACCTACTATATAGGGTGACGCATTGAAAACGAAACATATCGATTTGCGTCCAGGGAATTTTTTTTTAAAGAAACGCTGAAACATGTCAATTTTAATATTGAGGGGACATGTTTTGACATAAAACTCAACTTTGTCACATCAACCCCTTAAGGGTGGTGATAACAACCCTTATATTTTAAATAGGGAACATGGATCGAGTGTTACATCAATTGAAAGCTCTTTCTTTTGTAAATTCAGCGCACTAATCTTTTTGGAAGTTTTATCAACTCGTTTAAAAATTATTCACAGTTGAAGATGCACAAACGCATTTCACTCATTCTGGTAAGAAATGTGCTGATAGTCAATAGTGTTTTGTTGGTCTGTAAATAAAAAATTGACTATCAAAACACTTCTTATCGGAATGAGAGAAATGCGGTTTATTATTTTAGTTTATCGGTCGGTTTGATACTTGATAGTACTACCAAAAATTAATTTCACAATGGTGTATTCTGTAGAAGAAAGAGTTGAAATAATTACTCTTTTTTTTTTAAACGATAACTGTGCCAACCGTACCGAAAATTTGTTTAAAGAACGACATCCGAACATACATGTTAACAGAAAATAAATTTTGGAGTTGCACAGTTTCGGCAAAGTGGTTCAGTAGCCAACAAAAAACGGGATCCTGAACGTGAATTTCCCGTTAGAAATGAGGCTACTGAGATTGACGTTTTAGGACAAATTGCTGCAGACCCAACTTTGAGCACGAGAAAATTCGCCACTGTTTTAAACATCAAAAGAATAACTATTGATCGAATATTGAATCATCATAAATTTCACCCATATAAAATTCATCTTGTACAATAACTGAATGAAAATGATTCTGATCGGCGGCTGGAGTTTTGTGAAGTTATGACTGCACGAATAGCTGGTAACGGGAACTTTCTGTTCAATATCTGTTTTCAGGCGAGTGTACGTTTTTATTAAACTCTACAGTCAATCGTCATAATTGTCGTTATGGGGTAGATAATAATCCAAGAAATTTTCACGAAGTCCACACTCAAACTCCACAGAAATTGAATGTGTGGACTGGCATATTTGGAGACCGTTTAATCGGACCAATTTTTCTTGGTGGCAATTTGAGTGGCGAAACGTATTTGCAGTTACTAGTAGATACCGTTTACGCTTTACTAATTGACATTGTTGAAAATGATAATCGCTATCAAGAAAATCAATTAGTGTTTCAACAAGATGGAGCTCTCTTTTCACAACCTGCTGGGTATTTTTTAAACAGAGAGTTTCCAGAGCAATGGATTGGGCGTAGATGTGCTATTGAGTGGCCCCCTAGTTCACCGGATTTAACTCCTTTAGACTTCTTTCTATGGGTCCATTTAAAGAGTAGAATTTTCGCAACAGAACCGAAGTCTCTGGAAGAATTACGACGTCGCATTGTTGAAGAATGCCGTCTAATAACTCCACAAATGCTCCAGAATGTCAGAGCTCGTTTTGAACAAAATTTGTACTTTTGTATGGAAGCTGGTGGTCAACAATTTGAATAGTTATTTAACTGAATAAACATTTTTGAACGTTTGGTTTTGTTTTTAAGTTTTTTTAAAGAAAAATTCAAGAATTAGTGCATTTCTTATCACAATGAATGCAATACGTTCTTGCAACTCCAACTGTGAATAATTTTTAAACGAGTTGATAGAACTTCCAAAAAAATTTGTGTGCTGAATTCAGAAAAGAAAGAGCTTTCAAATGATGTAACACTCGACCCATGTTCCTTTTTTAAAATATAAGGGTTGTTATCACCACCCTTAAGGGGTTGATGTGACAAAGTTGAGTTTTATGTCAAAACATGTCCCCCTCAATATTAAAATTGACGAGTTTCAGCGTTTCTTAAAAATATATATATATTCTCTGGACGCAAATCGGTGTGTTTCAATTTCAATGCGCCACCGTGTATACATAAAATAATTAAAGTGTAAATTTTCGATATGTTCACTTTTTAAACAGCCAAGGAGTTCAATATTTTTTATCATACAGGTAGTTTGACTTTATATACGTCACGCTCTTGTAACTGTCTTTTGTACTTCAGAGAAGGCAATCCACTGTTTGCTATACATTCCTCCCCTAAGAGATTTTCTGTAAGCTAGAGATGCTAATCTCCAGCCTTAAAAGTAGTCTTAGCGTAATAAAGTTTATATAAGAGCTAACAAGCTGCGGTATTCCAATTAGAGAGACAGTTTATTCCTGGTGCATTTTAGCAGTCTTATGCTCCGTAGCCTTATGTATAATAAAGTATATTGATAATAGGAGGTAGGTCATGGAGATTACTGCTGAAAAGCCCTACGCTTTATATAAGATATCCAGGCCAATTATATTATGCAAACTTCAAACCATCTTCAAAGATGGAGAGATTTGAGACAGCAATTAAAAACTGCGCATTAAAAGCAGATTAAAATTGGGATATCTTACTCTAAAGCGCTTTGCAGAAATGTATTAATTTTCATATCTAATGGATTATTTTCCTCATACTCAATGTAAAATCTAGCACAAATTAAAAAAAATATTCGTGCGACCTAGAAATAAAGGCCTACTATTAAATATTTAATGTGTCTTATCCCTGCATATTTGCAGATCAAACAGAGTTTCGCACATTGAGTATGCATTAAAAAGTCCAGAGGCAGCAAGCACGTTTTGATAGTGATTTTTTATACTTTTTTTTTGTAAGTAAAATACAAAAAAGTCTGGACGCAGCAAGTGAATTTCCATAAAAATGTTTTTAATGGCAAATATGTGTGTGTTTTTAACAAAGCAGGCATCAGATATGGTTACCATAAACAATGTGCCATGTTTCATGAAAATAACTTTATTGTTTGAAAATGTACAAAAATTTCCGAAAGTAAACTCAAAGTGTTCGCGAAAAACTGGTTTTTTGGTCAACCTTATAGGTTAATAGCAAATTGAGCCATACAAATTTTAATGAAAATTCGCTACCATAACGCACTTGCTGCTTCCCGAATTTCCTTTCTTACAAACATGCATTATATTTCGATGGAAAATGCAAAAATGCAATAGCATAAGGCGTGTTCGATTAAAAAAAGTTTGTATCACCAACGACTTTTGGGCCAGTCTGTGATTGTAGAAATATTTGTTTAAGATGTAGCTCAAGGCACCCTATAATTAATATATACATTTTTTTTTTCGTAGCTTCTATAATGACGGATATATTGAGCTTTTAGATTTTTTACGAAAATTCGACAAAAATTATATGCCATTAAACGATAAACTCTACAGTGTGTCCCAAACTGGATGGGAATGTACTGCTATCTCCGTTATTATTAGAGATAGAGAGACGGTTAAATTAGCAATGTTTTGTAAAATTTCATGCTCGTTCCAAATATGACTTGTATTTTGCGCTGCTTTTTTTGTTTTCAAGTTATTTAAAAAAAAAACATTATTTGTCGATTTCTTTTTTGCTCAATATGTAAATAGGTGTTGGTCTGACATGTCTAAGCCGTGCACTTTATCAGGACACTTTTTCCAAAGTAATATTTTTGTGCTATTCTCAACATTGGTTTGTCATTTGTTTTTGAGCTACAGGTATCATCGTTTGTTTTTATTATGGCAGCCATATTGTATTTTTCGCTTGTATGATAGCCTGTTAACAGAGCTTTCGAATGATGTACAACATGCTTGAGAAATCTTGTAATTGCACTGACAATTTTGAGAAAAACAGTTTTGAGGATAGTAGGCTATGAAATCCAATACCAGATAACAAATGACAGGAAAAAAGCAGCAGGCCATGGAGTCTAACAATAGACTTCTACTTTTAACATAATTTTCCGTAATTGTTATAATTTAATTAAACAGGAAAACCTAGTAAATAACTAAATTTACTAACAGAACTCAATAAAAAGCAGATTAATGATATACGAAGACGCCTTTGAAAATTGTTTAATTTTTAAACGTAAGTCAACTGAAAAACAACATAAGAAAGGTTGCTATGGATATCACACTATCGCTACAATTAAGAATACTGTCATTTTTAATTATCTGAACACTTTAAGGTGTATTTAATACGTTGCTAAAATTTTGTACTAAATAGTTTGTTTCCTGTTTATTTTAAATATTATTCAATAATATGTTCAGTAATGAAGATTATTTTGACATGTTGGAATGTTATATTCGTTCTAACCGAAATACTGAGAGAGCTGCAAATTCATATCAAAACGACTACCCAGAAAGACGACAACCAAACACCAAAATATTTCGCAGGATAGTAACCAATCTATTAAACGACGGTAGCTTCCACGCAAAGAAACCAGCAATGCCTAGAAATGAAGAAAGAAATAATGCCGTCTTCAGGTTTCAAACGAAAACCCTCTGGAATTAGGCATTAGTGGGCAAATGAAAATCCCCATCTAAAGGAAGAAAAACCATTGCAAGACAGATTTGGTATTAATCTTTGGTGCGGCTTATTAGGTAAAAAACTGTTATTTATATTTGTAGATTAGACAGTTCATTTAAAAAAAAATCAGGTAACTTCATTGTTGGTCCGTTTTTTCAATAATGTAATTGGGGAAAGGTATCTTTATTTATTGAGAAATGATATCATACCAACAATTAGAAGAGTTCATAATAATTTAGACGAGATTTGGTATCAACAAGAGGGTTGTCCAGCTCACAATGCTAGGATCGTCAAAGAATTTTTGTACCAAAATTTTAATAATTGTGTCATTTGTAACTACGGGCCGGTTCATTGGTGTGCTCAAAGTCCTGATATAATACACATGGATTTTCATTTTTGGGGTACTCTGAAGAATGATGTGTATTAATTCGATCTACCAGAAAATATCTATTATTTTACTCATTTCTTAATTACAAATTTAATTGTCCTGTCTTACGCTTTTGCATTTTAAAATAAATCTACTTGAACTGACATGTTTGTTTTGATTCCTACTTTGTGTGATTTATGTGAGTGATTAACTAGTGCCCAAAGTCGACCTGCTCTCTGAGACTCATGTGAACCAACTACTCGCCGGAGAAGACGAACAAATTATTTAATTGGCAATTCATTCTAGTGTCTCTTATGTATCTTATATATATATTTCTTTTAAACCACTATTTAATTTTTAGTGAATTTTTATTAAAAAAATTTCACTAATAGAAAGGTATCGATGGTGAGACTTTGCAAAAGTTTTTTCAAATGAGCGCGATTTAGGACCCCTAGAACCCATATCCGTGGTCAGTTTCTATATATATATATATATATATATATATATATATATATATATATATATATATATATATATATATATATATATATATATATATATATATATATATATATATATATATATATATCCAACCGATAACTCAAAACATAATGAACCGATTTCGATTAAACTCGTCATGTGCCTTTCTTTTAATAATGGCTTGGACGAGTTCGTTATCCAGGAAAATCTGACCAGGTTTTATGGTAAAATTTTGAGTTTTCTTTGAAAAAAAAAAGTTTTCTCCGAAAATTACAAAGCTATTTTAATGAAATTTGGTGCATATATTTCCTTGAGGAAGACCTTATAACACACTAAAATTAAACTTTCGAAGTTTATATAAAATTGAGTTTTTTAAATTTTCAGTTTTATTTTGAAAAAATTTTTTTTCTCCGAAAATTACAAAGTTATTTTAATTACACTTGGTGGATATGTTGCCTTAGGAAAAACCTTGTTATATACCGAAAACCAACTTTCTAAGTTTATAGAAAATTGAGATGTCCAAGTTTGAATCATTTAATAAAAAATCGCTACCATAACGCACTTGCTGCGCCCCGAACTTTTTTAAAAGTGTATTAGGCAATTAAGGTTCATTATACTAGCCAACAATAATTAAATAATTTTCGTTATAAAGTGAGATGTAAGATATGACGCACGTGCCGCCACCTCCTTGCTGAACCAAGTGGTATGTTGTCACTAATTAGAGTGAAACCGGTCTATGGTTCCAATTGTGGTGAGAATGCATCTAGCCTTACATAGTTTGTCTCTATATTAGGGGTATAAATGGGCCAGGACTGACAATTTAGTAAATTGTTAGTTGGTTGTATACAGTCTCTATTTTTTTAAACTCACTGTTATATGGAGCTGCCGTGACAACATACTACTTGGTTCCGCAACGAGGTGGCAGCCCGTGCGTCGGTTCTTACATCTCACTTAGTGTTGCAAGACTACCAACTCACTTAGTATTGAGATCAGAATTATAAACACCAGGCACAAGAGCTTGTATTACTTGAAGCCGCAGGTTTTTATATGGAGGTTCTCCAGGGAAGAAAACAAGCATTTATAAAGCCGTAAAAAAGGTATGTACGGCTGTATTAAATATGGAATGGTTTAACTAAGTTAGAGCAGCAAAAACAACCTGATCTGCATAATCTGATCATATAACGTTAAAAGAATTAAAAAATAAAAATAAAAAACGAAGTTTACACAGCCGGATTTCAGCTCGCGTTATCTCTGATGAATTGAAATATAATACCCGGACACTAGCGACTTCGCTACGAAGCAGGTGACAATTCGTTGTCCTAGACGGTTTATAAGCTCGTATATAAATTTATTCTTTACAATATCAAAAAGTCTGGACGCAGCAAGTGCGTTATGGCAGTGAATTTCTATAAAAATGTTTGAATATCAAATATGTCCTTTTAATGCAAGCAGTCATCAATTTGGTTACTGGTATAACCTATATAGTAGAAACAATGTGCCATTTTTTATCAAAATAACTTATTGTTTGAAAATGTAAAAAAAAATTCCGACAATAAACTTTAAACGTTGGTTTCCTAGCCAACAAACCTTAGGTTAATAGCAAATTGAGTTATTAAAATTTGAAGAATTTAATGAAAATTTGTTACAAAAACGCACTTACTGCGTCTTGATTTTTTTTCTTACAAACATATTTCGATAAGAAATGTAATAAAATAAGGCTGTTCGAAAAAAAATTGTCGGGATCACCAACGATTTATGGACCAGCCAGTGATTGTCAAAATAATTTTATAAGATGCTGCTCAAGATACCCTATAATTAACTTATACAATTTTTTCTCGTCTCTTGTATAATAATAATAATGATATTGAGCTTTACCATAGAAACGCGTCACCCTGTATATATGTAAGCAGATCAAAACTGAACGTAACCCGGATATGGATTCCAGGGGTCTAGTTTGCGCTCATTTGAAGAAATCTTTTTAAAATTCTAAAGTCGCGGTCTCCTCACTGACGCATTTTTTGTACGAAAATTAGCTAAAAATTATGGACCGTTAAACCATAAACTTAACTAAAACTACCGCCAAAGCATCAGAGAGAAAATAACTAACCTGTTGCATATCAGCATCTTTTGTAAAACTTCGATCTTTTATATTTGTTGATAAAACATAACAAACACTGTTTAGTCCACCCACTAACATTAATAAAGAAATAATATGCACTTGTATATAAAAATTTCTCAAATAACACAATAATTTCTCGACTGAAACAGATAAACATATAAACAATCTTATACCATACGATAAACGTCAGTTACAGCGTCTAACAGACCTGCGCAATAATATCAAATGTTCCGTCGCCAGGCAACGACATACTAGATCTCATATAGGCCAGGTTTGCCATTGTCAATGAAACGCGGTGATATTAAAAATAAATGTTTCAAATTTGAATAGCTCAAGTTTCTGTAAACCTCGAAAGCTGATTTTTAGCACATGGTTAGGTCTTTCCAAAGCAATATGCACACCAAATTTCATCGAAACATCTTTGTAATTTCCTGAGAAGAAAAAATTTTTCGAAAGAAAACTCAAAATCTTCCCGGAAAACCTTGTCCGATTTTCCTGGATAACGAACTAATCCAAGCTATTAATAAAAAAAGGCATTTGCCGAGTTTCATCAAAATCGAAACTGACCCCGTATATGGGTTCTAGGGGCCCAAATTCGCGCTCATTTGAAAAATTTTTTGCAAAGTCTCACCATCCATACCACTCTATTAGTGATTTTTTTTTAAATAAAAATTCACTAAAAATAAAGAAATAAAAAAGGAAGTTTACACAGCCGGATTTCAGCTCGCGTCATCTCTGATGAATTGAAATATAATACCCGGACACGACTTGGCTACGAAGCAGGTGACAATTCGTTGTCCTAAACGGTTTATAAGCTCGTATATAAATTTATTCTTTACAATATCAAATAATTTCTATTTTAAATAACAGTGTGCACATACTTTATTAAATAAGCACTTGAAACGGAAATCTAGGACTTAGTTAAAGACATATCATTTAGAATTTTCCATCCTTAATTCCCAGAGTCTTTGTTAAACTTCATCAGTTCTGACATTTTAAGTCAGCACTGACATTTTCAGAAGAAAAGCGATAAAATATTGATAGTAATTTTTCTCGTATTTATTGACATATTTGAGCCAAAACACGACAGTCTTTGTCTGTAGTATTCATTAGCTTTTGTTTAACGCACAATATTTTAATGTTACTGTTTTTTTTCTTTAACGTTGGTCTATAGCCGCGACTATGGCCAATCACCGACGCCAGGGAGCAGTTTCATCTCGCCATCCTGGCAGTTTTGACAAACCCCGCCTTTCTGTTAGGAGCGTAGGGATCTTCAACGTGCGCAACTTAACATGGACACATGACTGACATTACTTTAGAGGCAGACGTTCCTCCCACTGAACCATCGAGGCTCTCACACAATATTTTGGTCTTGTGCCTTTCTCTGATCACCAGTGTAATCCAAATCTTTTTACCTAAAATGCCTATAACTGTCTTCCTTTCAACGTATAAATCGAAATTTTGATATGTAATTCACATTTTATACTAAAAAGCAGCGTACCAAATTTGGTTGTCATAGCTTTGTTAGTTCCGGAGATATAAACCTAAAATTTGTAAGGAAAAACGAGTCCGAAGTCAGGAAGACTAACAAACTTGTCCAAACCACTTACAACAGGAAGGTATTCACCAAATTTCATCAAAATGGGCCCATTATTTTCTGTTATCGGTAGAGTATGGGTCGAGTGTTACATCATTTGAAAGCTCTTTCTTTTCTGAATTCAACACACTTTTTTTTTGAAGTTTTATAAACTCGTTTAAAAATTATTCACAGTTAAAGATGCAAAAACGCATTTCACTCATTCCGACAAGAAATGTGCTGATTGTCAATGTTTTGTTGGTTTGTAAACATAAAATTGACTATCAGACCATTTCCTATCGGAATGAGAGAAATACTGTTTATTATTTTAGTTTATCGGTCGGTTTTATACTTGATAGTACTACCGAAAATTAATTTCACAATGGTTTATTCTGTAGAAGAAGTTGAAGTAATTAGTCTTTGTTTCACAAACGAAGACTGTGCCAGCCGTACCGCAAATTGGTTTAATGAACGACATCCGAACAGACATGTTAACAGAAAATACATTTTGGAGTTACTTGCAAAGTTTCGACAAAGTGGTTCAGTGGCCAACAAAAAACGGGAACCTGAACGTGAATTTCCGGTTAGAAATGAGACTACTGAGATTGAAGTTTTAGGACAAATTGCTGCAGACCCAACTTTGAGCACGAGAAAATTGGCCACTGTTTCAAACATCAAAAGAAGAACTATTCAGCGAATATTGAAGCATCATAAATTTCACCCGTATAAAATTCATCTTGTACAACAACTGAATGAAGATGATTTTGATCGGCGGCTGGAGTTTTGTGAAGTTATGACTGCACGAATAGCTGATAACGGGATCTTTCGGTTCAATATATGTTTTTCAGACAAGTGTACGTTTTTATTAAATTCTACAGTCAATCGTCATAATTATCGTTATTGGGCAGATAATAATCCAAGAAATTTCCACACTCAAACTCCACAGAAATTGAATGTCTGGACTGGCATTTTTGGAGACCGTTTAATCGGACCAATCTTTCTTGATGGCAATTTGTGTGGCGAAACGTATTTGGAGTTACTAGAAGATATCGTTTACCCTTTACCAATTGACATTGTTGAAAATGATTATCGCTATTAAGAAAATCAATTAGTGTTTCAACAAGATGGAGCTCCTCCGCATTTTTACAACGTGTTAGGGAGTTTTTGAACAGGAAGTTTCCAGAGCAATGGATTGGACGTAGAGGTGCTATTGAGTGGCCCCCTAGATCACCGGATTTCCTTTAGACTTCTTTCTATGGGGTAATTTAAAGAGTAGTGTTTTCGCAACAACCGGAGTCTCTGGAAGAATTACGACGACGCATTTTTGAAGAATGCCGCCTACGAACTCCACAAATGCTCCAGAATGTCAGAGCTCGTTTTGAACAAAATTTGTACTTTTGTATGGAAGCTGGTGGTCAACAATTTGAACACTTACTCAAGTGAATAAATTTTTTTAAACTTTTGGTTTTGTTTTTTAACGAAAAATTGACTAATTAGTGCATTTTTTTATCACAATGAATGAAATACGTTCTTGCAACTCCAACTGTGAATAATTTTCAAACGAGTTAATAAAACTTCCACAAAAAGTAGTGTGCTGAATTCAAAAAAGAAAGAGCTTTCAAATGATGTAACACTTGACCCATGTTCCCTATTTACAATATAAGGGTTGTGATCACCACCCTTAAGGGGTTGATGTGACAAAGTTGAGTTTTGTGTCAAAACATGTCCCCCTCAATATTAAATTGACGTGTTTCAGCGTTTCTTGAAAAAGAACTCTCTGGACGCAAATCGGTGTTTCGTTTTGAAAGTGACCCTAGATATGTGTCATAGGTCGCGCTCATTTGAAGAATTGTTTTCAAAATTCAAAAGTCAGGATCTCCTCATTAGTGATTTTTTTTCTACGAAAATTCACTAATCTGTTAAGATTGTGGAGAAAGCTCACCAGAATCTCTGCAGTAAGGATTTATTAGGATTTTATTTCCACAAACTCTAATAGCTTTTTATACAGGCCTTTATGGTATGTAGGTTTAATTAGAGGCTTGTTACCCAAGGTAATATGAGTATTAGACGTCTTTACTTGCGGATAAACTCTGTTATCTTGGAGTTGCATTAACGAAGGTATAACAGCTCACTATGTAGATCCTCTAAGGTGTTTCTGAACTCAACTTAATGAGAACTTCATTAGAATTGTTACCGAGCCAGGTAGTGCGTGTTAATTAGGTTGTGAGAGCAAAACTTTCTCAGAACATGTTCGTATCACACACGCCTTAGAGATGTTTGCTTTGGTTGTCTTAGACTTAGAATGTATAGCGATACATTTCCCTTTAAATATATTCATGAATTTCATTACTGAGACTTTCATTTTCTCATACATATATACTTTAGTCAATTATGAATCATTTACAGATTCTTTTCTTTGCTTAACTGTGTTTTCCTAATTGTTATTAAATCTTTCATTTTCGTAAAGAGCTCTAGTTAGTTTTGCGGTATCTAAATACTTTCCGAGGCAGTAAGCAGAATCTTACATGTTTCCGATACCACCCACGTCGATTATATGCACAAGTGGGGGAAATTTTCCTAACATGGTATACTTAGAGTAAAATAAAATCTTATAGAATTTTAGTTATAATTGGCCATATGCCATCATTTTATATTCACATTTTTTGATTATTTTTAGTGAATTTTTAAAAAAGTCACTGATGACAAGATCACAGCTTTTGAATTTTCAAAAAATTTCTTCAAATCAGCGCGAACTAGGCCCCTCGAGTACATATCCGCTGTCGATTTCAATTTTTATATTTATATATATATATATATATATATATATATATATATATATATATATATATATATATATATATATATACAGGGTCGCTGATAAGTCTGGAAACGGTCGATTATCCGGGAAAATATACAAGGTGTCGAAAAAAGTTTTATACAAAAGTTTTTGGGTTCTTCAATGTCTACTAGGCGGTGATAATTTCATTTATACAGGGTTGGTCATACAGGCGTGGCACACCAATATTAATTTTTTTTAATGGAACACCCTATATATTATTCGATATTTTAATCCTTCTCTTAATTTTGAGCAACATTTATGAGAAGCATAATGTACCTAAACTCAATCGTTTCCGGGTAAAAAAATAAATAAAAATAAACGCTACTGTTTTTAAAATCTTTTGGATGAAGAACAAAAATAAATGAAAAGTAGAATATCTCTTGAAAACAATCTGTGAGTGTGAAAAGAACCGGTTGCGATGTTTTTAACATTGTTTGGAATCCCAAGATAAGATAAGATGCCCATAAGAAACGCAGTATTATTCTTTTGTTTTAAAATGTTTCCAGGACAACGAATGTCAAACATTCATTCAGTGTCAACAGTTTTGAAACATTAGTAATTTAGTGTCAACAGTTTTTGTGCAAAATGGCAAGTTTAAGTGAAACCGAACGTATCGAAATTTTAATGATGATAGGGTACGGTGATAGAACACGAAGTTTTGCTCAAGTGGTGATTATGTTCAATGAGTTGCATCCTGAGCGGGAATCGATCTCCAAATCCACAGTTTCGAAAACTTTGCATCGTTTTCACGAAACTGGCGGTATCAAGGATAAACCTAGAACTGGAAGGCCAGTAACCGTTACAAATGAAGAAAATTCTTTGAATGTAATATTGGATGTGGTGGAAAATCCGAAAACTTCGGCACAGCAATTGGCTTTAAATCACAATATGAGTCGATATTCAATTCAAAAGATTACGAAGCGGGAAAAGTTCCGTCCATATAAAATTCATTTATTGCAAGAACTGAGTGAAGACGATTTTGATCGCAGAATCGAGTTCTGTGAACTTATTATGGAGAAGTTACGCCAAAATTTTAACTTTGCCAACCACATTTTGTTTTCCGACGAATCTACATTTTGTTTGAATGGACAAGTCAACCGACACAACTGTAGGTACTGGTCAGACGAAAACCCACATTGGATGGAACAAATTCACACCCAAAGACCGCAAAAAGTAAATGTTTGGTGTGCTATTATTGGTGGACATATCATAGGACCTTATTTTATACACGGTAATT
This sequence comes from Tillus elongatus, assembly GCA_964006375.1. NCBI lineage: Eukaryota > Metazoa > Arthropoda > Insecta > Coleoptera > Cleridae > Tillus > Tillus elongatus. Next base: position 25,896,838 of record OZ023262.1, on the reverse strand, counting down.
TGAACTCTGCTCGATATTTGACACTTTTGCAAGAATCAATTGTTCCAGACGTTAGTCGATTATTTCCGAACAATAACGACCCAAATCTACCAGCCGAAGGAATATGGTTTCAGCAGGATGGGGCACCCCCTCATTTTGGAATTGAGGTACGGGAATATCTGAATCAAACCTTTCCTGGCAGATGGATAGGGCGCAGGGGAACTATTGAATGGCCAGCTAGGTCTCCCGACATGACGCCGCTTGACTTTTTTTTGTGGGGTCATGTAAAAAATTTAATTTACCAAAATAGACCGCAGAATATTGAAGAGTTGCAAGCAAGGATTGTGCATGAAATTAATAACATTCCTCAAAACGCTCTTGTAAATGCAGTGCAATGTTTTGTTAAGCGAATTCATTATTGTCAGGAGGTCAATGGAGAACACTTTGAACATCTTATAAAATAGGATTTCAAACAATGTTAAAAACATCGCAACCGGTTCTTTTTACACTCACAGATTGTTTTCAAGAGATATTCTACTTTTCATTTATTTTTGTTCTTCATCCAATAGATTTTAAAAACAATAGCGTTTATTTTTATTTTTTTTTACCCGGAAACGATTGAGTTTATGTACATCATGCTTCTGATAAATGTTGCTCAAAATTAAGAGAAGGATTGAAATATCGAATAATATATAGGGTGTTCCATTTAAAAAAAATTAATATTGGTGTGCCACGCCTGTATGACCAACCCTGTATAAATGAAATTATCACCGCCTAGTAGACATTGAAGAACCCAAAAACTTTTGTATAAAACTTTTTTCGACACCTTGTATATTTTCCCGGATAATCGACCGTTTCCAGACTTATCAGCGACCCTGTATATATATATATATATATATATATATATATATATATATATATATATATATATATATATATAGGGTGGCGCATTGAAAACGAAACAGACTGATTTGCGTCCAGATAATATTTTTTAAGAAAAGCTGAAACACGTCAATTTTAATATTGTGGGGGACATGTTTTGACATAAAACTCAACTTTGTCTCATCAACCCTTTACAGCTGGTGATAACAACCTTTATATTTTGAATAGGGAACATGGGTCGAGTGTTAAATCATGTGAAAGCTCTTTCTTTTATGAATTCAGCACACTAATTTTTTTGGAAGTTTTATCAACACGTTTAAAAATTAGTCACAGTTGAAGATGCAAAACGCATTTCACTCATTCCGATAAGAAATGTGCTGATAGTCAATGTTTTGTTGGTTTGTTCACAAAAGATTGACTATCAGAACATTTCTTATCGAAATGAAAGAAATGCGGTTTATTATTTCAGTTTATCGGTCGGTTTGATACTTGATAGTACTACCGAAAATTAATTTCACAATGGTATATTCTGTAGAAGAAAGAGCTAACATAATTACTCTTTTTTTCAAAAACGATGGCTGTGCCAACCGTACAGCAAATTTGTTTAATGAACGACATCCAAACAGACATGTTAACAGAAAATACATTTTGGAGTTGGTTGCAAAGTTTCGACAAAGTGGTTCAGTAGCCAACAAAAAACGGTTAGAAATGAGACTACTGAGATTAAAGTTTTACGACAAATTGTTGCAGACCCAACTTTGAGCACGAGAAAATTGGCCACTGTTTTAAACATCAAAAGAAGAACTATTCAGCGAATATTGAAGCATCATACATTTCACTCGTATAAAATTCATCTTATACAACAACTGAATGAAGATGATTTTGATCGGCGGTTGAAGTTTTGTAAATTTATGATTGCACGAATAGCTGATAACGGGAACTTTCTGTTCAATATCTGTTTGTCAGACGGGTGTACGTTTTCATCAAACTCTACAGTCAATCGTAATAATTGTCGTTATTGGGCAGATAATAATCTAAGAAATTTTCCACACTCAAACTCCACAGAAATTGAATGTCTGGACTGGCATTTTTGGAGGCCGTTTAATCGGACTAATTTTTTCTTGGTGGCAATTTGAGTGGTGAAACGTATTTGGAGTTACTAGAAGATAATGTTTACCCTCTGATGATTACGACGACGCATTGTTGAAGAATTCCCTCTAAAAAATTCCACAAATGCTCCAGAATGTCAGAGCTCGTTTTGAACAAAATTTGTACTTTTGTATGGAAGCTGGTGGTCAACAATTTGAACACTTACTCAACTAAATAAAAAATTTTAAACGTTTGGTTTTGTTTCTTAGTTTTTTCGAAAAATTGACTAATTAATGCATTTCTTATCACAATGAATGAAATACGTTCTTGCAACTCCAACAGTGAATAATTTTTAAACGAGTTGATAAAACTTCCAAATAAATTTGTGCGTTGAATTCAGAAAAGAAAGGGCTTTCAAATGATGTAACACTCGACCCATATTCCCTATTTAAAATATAATGGTTGTTATCACCACCCTTAAGGGGTTGATGTGACAAAGTTGAGTTTTATGTCAAAACATGTCCCACTCATTATTAAAATTGACGTGTTTCACCACATTTCCCTCAATAAGTAGCGGAGGTCTAAGCAAAGCTTGAGCAGAGGGGTTAGGATGTTAGATTAACACTCTAAGTTTAATAAAGTCTTAGAGACTTAATTTAATAGGCGCCAGCCATTTTTTCGCAACCCGTGGCAAAGTTTAGGATGTCATTAGTACCTAAGAGGGTAACTATGATGGCTCGGTGACTTAGGATAAATATCACAACGCACAAAAGTGCCAGATCAATAATCAAACAAGGTACTACGTAACCTGTGGGGTTATCAGCACTATAATACTTCTATAATCAACAAAACGTAAGCTCTAACGCTACGAACATAAGCAATGGTATGGTCAGCAAATAATAATGCCAGATATAGTATTGGCCCATATATTGACAAATTCATAGACAGCGGTAGCATAGAATTATGCTACCATAAAACCATATGTTGTATGGTAATAGGGACCGATATTAATACAGTTAGGTTTACCTACTATATGGATAACCACTGGTAGTTAACATCATCAGCTATTTATTAACATCAGCTGTTCAATCACTGGTCCGTGAGCTCACTAATCCTTTACATATGGTATAATAACCTAAACAGGTTAAAATGGTTTGCCTGGGGGGCTTGAACAATGAAATTAACGTTCGAAATTAGTGCTACCTACGTCACATGTCAGCCATACCTCCAGAACAAAATTGTAAGAGACGTAAATCACAAAATAAACAATAATGAATCACTGGCTGGGTGAGGTTGACTTAATTACACACTCAAGAGGTCAAGACTCTTCGTGGAGTTTATGTTCTTATGACCAACAGTCACAGTTAGACGACCCTATAGGTCAGTAATCATAAATAATAACAAAGTTATCATACTGGCAACAAGTGACACACAGTATATTCACTAAATGATTACGGTATGGTGACGATCACCAGGTCTACCGACTGTATCGGCAGGGCAACGGCGTTAACAGTCGCTACATGTCACGCAAATTTAACTGACATTTAAGATATAGCGCACACAAAAAAAGGATCTTATCGTAGGCAATGGCACAAGTAAACTTAAATGCCTTGATCAGATAGTTGTTGTTAATACTCATCTGTGAGACCGAGGGCAGCTTCACCAGCGTACACTAGGTAGGCAACATGACCAGGAGCATTAAGGCACGCTCGTTACCATCCAAGCTGCGGCTTACCCACTATAACGACCATGTACGTTCTTTATTCGCAACTACACTGTAATGGCAGTGAGCCTAAAACATGAACAGTACTATACTGGGTGTAAGCACCACCCTGCCCCTGAAGGAGAACTTTAATTTATAGGTTCAACATGGTGACACCAATCCACAAAATGGCCACGGCTACCATAGCACTTGCCACTGCAACAGTATAAACCAGAACAAGGAAGTTCCACGGAGCGGACAGCCGGCGTCTTCCTCTACACATGCGCTACCATTCAGTCATGCCAACCCATAGACATTGGATCGCCTTCCCGGTAATGACCATAGAAAGTAACCAGCCGTTCACAGAACAAAGAAAGACAGCAGATGACCTCCAGCACCGCTGTATGTTTACCATAGACTTAATAAAATTATACGAGCAGGAATACTGAAGGTATTACCTGCTCGAGGATCACATTAAATAGAAAACAATACTTTATAAAATGAAGACATATTAACAAAAAACAAGTTACGACATCTGAGTAACAGTATATAGTATATATATATATATATATATATATATATATATATATATATATATATATATATATATATATATATATATATATATATATATATATATATCAACAGGCTGATTAGTTCAGTTTGCAAAGTGAGTAATTGTCAACCGAAATAAACAAACTTAATTAGAAAACTAAATCAAAAAACCATACACATGAAAAAATGAGCATACAAATAAGAAACAAAGTCACATATAACAACATAACAATAGCAAAAACAGCTAAACGCGACGCACTAATAGCAACAAAAACACAAGACTATGTAGAAAAAACAAACACATTCAACTCAACAATCAAATGCAATAGACAACGAAAACCCAACGAAAAGATTCAAAAATCAAACATTAGACATCATAAAAGGACAATATTCAACCAAAAAACAATACATTATTATAACAACAACCCGAAGCACCACCAATGACAGGGTCAATAAAAATACACAAAACGGGATACGCAATAAGACTACTCATCAACAACGATGCACCTTCATACAAAATAGCAAAACAACTAGACCAAGTACTTAAATAAGAAATAAAACTAGAAAACAAATTTAACATATAAAAAACTCTATAGAACTAGTGCACAAATTAGAAAACATAAACATTAACAATACCACAAGACTCGCCTCATTCGACATCCCAAATACGTACAACAATATACCAATTAACGAAACCGCAAATAGAATTGAAAATAAAATGCAAAGTAACAACAAAAAACAACAAACCAACGAAATATTAAACATCATATTGCAACCAAGTTACTTTGAATTCAACGGAGAATACTACATCCAAGAAGACGGACTACCAATGGGATCTCCAGTATCAAGCATTATGGCCGAAATATACATACAAAAGTTAGAAGATAGAATCAACATCCATCATAAAAGAAACAGACCCAAACATCAACTGGATAAGATACGTCAATGATATGTTAGTAATATACGACAATAAAAAAAAACCGACGTAAACAATATCCTCGAGAAAATACACCAAATCCACAACAATATATAATTCACAATAGAAAAAGAATTAAACAACGCCATAAACATCATAGACTTAACACTAATCAGAAAAGAAAACCGGATTGAATGCAAAATACACCGAAAACCTATACAAACAGACATCACTATACCTAAACACTCACTACACCCACACACACAGAAAATGGCTGCATACAGGTACTTAATAAACAGAATGCTAAATGTGCCACTCCATAATGACGAACGAGAAAAGGAATACAACATCATAATACAAATAGCACGAACAAATAGATACAACAAGAAAACAATAGAAAAACTAGTAAAAGAAATCAAAAATAAACAAATCCACAAAACCAAAAACAAAACACCAGAAAAAAACACAAAATACCCAAAATTTACTTATAACCACCACATAAAAAAATGACACAAACACTCAATATGACTTAACAATGAGCTACCAAACCAATAACAAAATAATAAACAAAATAAATAAAAAACAAGATCACAACCCACATAAATTAAACGGAATATATCAAATAGAATGTAACACATGCAATAAAAAATATATAGGAATGACAAAAACAATGAAAAGAAACAAGATTCAAGGAATATATAACAGCATTAGACAAAATCCACTTACATTCACAACAGAAAATACCAAAAACCAGATATCAACCAATCACAACTAATAAAACATATTAAAGACCACAAAAAATGGAAATATTGGAACAATACTATATTCAACAAACAAATAATAAGAAACAATTAATCCCTGAACAATTCCAAGTACAAACATTTTAACGAAACTTATATAAAAATCATACAAATAGACAAATTATCAAATCATAATAATGCTAAACAATAAATACCAAACTTAGGGCACACACAATAGGCCAAGGGCTGCAGTCTATCTGGGGCGCAAAGCCGCGGACGAATCTTGAGGGAGAAAAAAACCCACAATAATGAAAACAGGAAATGTGTGTGGGCTGATTTTGATCAAATTTGGTGAGTACATTTCTTTTGCAAATGGCCTTGATAGGTTCGTTATCTAGGAAAATTGTCCCAGTTGTTCCCGCGAATATTCTGTTTTCTTTCGGAAAATTTTTATATCCGGAAATAACAAAGTTATGGCAATCAAGTTTGGTACGCGGGTTTATGTAATAAAAAAAACCACCTAGCAAAATTTAGATCTGTATGTTAAAATACAAAAAGTTATAGAGATTTAGAGCAAAAAACTTTGGGATTTTCCTCTTAAAAGGGCAAAGTCGCGATTTGACACGTCAAAATTGGCAACATTTACGCAAAGAGCCTAAAACGAATATGGGTTATGTAGAGAAAATGTCGCAAGATTAGTGTTTTAAAAACCCTCAAGTTTCAGCTTCAACCGTTATTGTCTTTCATTTTACCAACATATTTCCAGAAAATCATTTCAAATAGACCCATTCTCTGTAAGGTCTCATTTCTGTTTTCGCAAAACCGTTGCATGTCATTTTCTATTGTTGCTACTTTTCCATAGGCGCTGCTGAATAGTTCAACCATCTGATTCTGTGTAATAACCCTGCCGGGGTGGTTTTTTCACCAGGTGGTACACTCTTGATTGTAGTATGCCTTCAGTGGTCCAGAAGTAAAAGTACTTTGGAAGCTTTGACATAATTTTCAAAGTGTTTCAGCCATTTAGAAAAAGATTCGATGGTCATTCATCTGACTCTTGACATATTCTCAGAGCCCCAAGCAGAGCGGAACTAATGAGTTCTGTGTTCACTCCCTTACGTAAAAATATTAACGCTAGTGTGACGAAGTTTCCCGTAGAACTCGTGCAGCAAGCTACAGTAATATTTTGACCTCTTTTTGGGCTGGTTAGAGAGCAAGAATCTTTGGGGACTTTTGGATTATCGAGAGGCCACTCTCGTCTATAATATATGTGGATCCATCTCTTTATATCAGTAATGAGTTTTTTAATAGCTTCGAAGAAATATTTTACGTGTGGCCTAATAAAGGCCATAGCCCTGGCGCCCGACGTAGCTTCCGTCTGTCTCAATGAGATTTCTGGATGTCTTTGTCGAAAGCCACGAAGCCATCCGTTACCAGTCATTTATTTGTTACAGTTGAACCTATGTTCAATGTTGTTTTGAACGGCAACTGTGTATGCAAATTCTTTTAGCTCCTAGCAGGCAGGACCGAATAATCGGCTTTCTAAATAGCTTTAAATGTTCCACCAGCTTTGTAATTCAGTATCATGATCTAAAATTGTGCTAGAGTGAACTAAAATTTTAATGACACCTTTAGCTCTGATATTTAATTTGCTTGCTCTACGTCTCAAAGTAGCCTGTGCCACAGGGAACTTTAGGAGGCTTCTAGCCATTCCGTTTGCTTTGCATTTACTGCAGCGATCGCCTGCTCCATTGGCTCTGGAAAATCGTTCTTCTTGTGTATCGCCCGACCATTACTGTAACAATAAGGGACAACTAAACACTACATTGTTCGAACAAATTTGACACACTGACACTTAAAACAAATACTTTATAATTACAATACACTCCGGCTGATTTCGTGTTTCCAGAATATCAGCGCCCCTAGCGGATAGCACTGATGTTACGTCGTTCGAGAACGTGTAACACTAGCAATTGCTGGTGTTTAACTGTGTATAATTAAGTTTGAGCTGTGTTTTTTACAATGAATATTAGTGGTTGGGTGTGTGCAATCTATAATTGTTCGAATTATAACGTGCTAAATCTAACAAAGATATTTTATAGGTTTCCAAAGGATGGCGAAACGTGAATATGATTTTTTGTGTTTTCTTTTGTTACCAGCGATTTTTTTTTTACAAATTCGCCTAATAATTAATATTAAACAATAACTATAACATGGATTGACGATAATTTTGTATTATAGTTGCAAGAAAAGGGTACTGTTATCAAAAAGAACTGATTTGGATATAGTATCGAAGACACAAGGTGCATTTTACATTTCAATCTCACTTCCAAAAGATTTAATTTATTGAAGCAGAAGACAAATTTAGAATCACTTTTATGCCAATATGTACAGTTCGTAGAAGATAATCTATTGTGTAATATTTATTATCATGTACCTATTTATAGATAAATTTCGTAAACGGCTGGTTGAAAGGCTTCAATCATAACTTGTCTTCCAGTGCATCAAAGAAAAATATGAAGGCAAAAAAAGTTTTGCATTATTAATAAATGATATCTTCTTCTGTGTCCTTTTTTATTTCCGTATGGCATAAATTGTAACATTTTTTTACATTTTAAATGATTTTACTTGGTAAAGGCTTTTAATTATCTTGCAAAGACAAGTTTTTAAAGAGACAAGTAGAATTAGCAAATTCAGTCCTATAATAGATTTATTCACGGAAGTAATAGTTAGTCTCACCTTTCATCTGCACAATTTCCTAATTATATACTAAGTAACATATTTTAAATTAATAAGACAGTTTTCATGTAGAGATATGGGAAATTAAGTACTGTGCTACCATTTATACATAGAACAATTATTTATAGGTAAGTACAGATTGTAACTTAATATCCTCAGAAACAGCTTTCTGTATATTCCTATACCTACCCTTGAAATAGTAGTTTAATCACGGTTTAAAGGTAATACATTAAATTATGATGAAATAAGATTATGGGTAAGAGAAATTTGCAGAATTATTCATGCTGAATTCATTTAGGTTTTAAGCTGATTGTTGATAATAATTCTATTTATAACTATATAATCAGAACATGTTCACTGTTTTGTCATGTACAAGTTTTTATATTCATCTATAATAAACCAATTGTCTAAATTAAGAATATGCAATATACAATTCAAATTACCCGCTCAGTTGTCAGCACTTCACGCGAGGTAGCGCTAGTGTACTTGTCACAAATATCACCAATGCTAAAGCATAGGAGTGTCCCGTATTGTCATTATATAGTATTTGCTTAAAATTAACTGGTGTTTGTAAAAATAATGCGTCATTCTAAATGCATGTTGCAAGTGTCCTTCTATCAATTTAGCTCCGTTTAACTAACTGACCACTTTTTTTTTTGTCGAAGATTACCAGCAAATGCGAACTCTGGATCCAATGGAGAAGGTTTATTCAATAACTTTACAATACCTCTACGGAAAACACTTTTTGTCGTATCACTGATGGACTATACACTTGTCAACAATATAACTATAAAATATCAAACAAGGGTGCCAACTTGTTTTATACATAATAAACTAACCAGGCCTATATGTCGTTTTATCAGTTATGTCATTTTAACACAGTTTCCCCTACCCGACAACTAATCCCTCCTCGCACCTCTTTTGTTTTGCTGGCTAATGCATCAACGTTTCATGCAGCCATCTCTTGTAAATCTCATTCTATATTCCTTTCATGCCCTGTACAAGCTGCAATTTTCCAAGTCGTTGCTATGTCATTGCTATATGATGTGCCTATTACACATCATGACTTTGACTGTTCGATGCTTTATTTGTGGTTTTAGTGGAATCACTAACGAAGAGATCCTGACTTTTGAATTAAAATATTATTGTTTTAAATGAGCGCGAACTAGGACTTCTAGAACCCATATTCGGGGTCAGCTTAAATTTCAATTTTCTTTCCAAAAAATTTTGTATCTATGAAAATAGTAAAGCTAGGGCAACCAAATTTGTCATACAGATTTCTGTTACTAAAATTAACTATCCGTCTAAATTTAGGTCTCGATCCTAGAAGAAAACAAAGTTATAAAGCATTTAATAGAAAAAAAACTTGGTGCCACTGGAGGTCACAGGGCGGCAAAAGACCAAAATACTTGTGTGTTGCACAAAATCTTTCATATATGACAAAAGTTATTTTTCTTCGCGCATATGCACGGTCACTGCTCAGAGGAGCTTTCCTCCACAGTTCCTCCACCTGCTGCCCCCAACAGATCTACCAGGGAACAGAGCGAATGCACCCTTTTACTGTCCAGGTCACCAGAGATAGAACATCTTCTGATGTCCGCTCTTTTGTCCCGAGGACTTCCAAGTTGTGGAATTCCTTTCCGACACATGTTTTTCCTTCTCCTCCGAACCTCCAAACTTTCAAGTTCACAATTAACAAGTTGCCTCTTTCCTCCTTCTCAACACCAACGGTACGATAGCATTTAGGCTGCAAGCCCTCGTGGTGTGTTGTTGAAATAAAAAATAAAAAAAATATATGATAACGCACTTGCTGCGTCCAGACTTTTTTTAACTGTAGTTTTCTTTGCGCTTTGATGTAGGCGTATTTCCGCTACTATGGCGAATCACCGACGGCAGGGATCCGTTTTACTTCACTGTCTTGGAAATTTTGCCGAACCATTGCCTTTTTGTAAGAAGGGTAGGGATCGCTAACGTACCCAACATCGCGTGGACACGGGACCGATGGGTTTAAACCCCCTCCAAAGGGCGGAACGTGCAGACATTCAACTTGCTCAAATACGCTGCCTCAACCTAGGTTGGTGTTAATTTTACTGTATATACTGAAAAGGTGAAAGGGGAAGGAGGACTCGAACCCAGTTCCCCTCGGTTTAGAGGCACACGTTCTTGCACGTGGACCAGAGAGGCTTATTTTATTGTAGTTTACCGATATGCGGAAGTATGACTAATCACATACTTGGCTTCATTAAGGCGTGTCTGGCTTTCTCTTGTAGTTTCTTATCTGCAAAGAGAATTGTTTCTTCAATTTATGAGTGCCGACAACACTACAGGATTACGTGGTCCTCGCTGTCCCGAACTTACTGGTCCCCAAATGTTATGTATTAGAAAATCAATTATTCACCTTCCCTTGAGCACATCTATTGGTAAACTTTTTGGTTAGCTGTGTATCCAATTAATTTACATAAATATTTTCAACATTGCTTCCCTAATGGTTTTTACAATCTTTTCAGATATAACAATATTGTAACAAAAATGCTACATTACTTACCGTAAAAATCTGATCTCGTTTTAATATTCACAGAAATAACCAACAATTTTGCATCGCGAAGCGCTAGGGTTTACTGTTGAGGAGATACAAATAGAGTGTTTCTGTTATCAATTGCAGATCCAATTTCACGCAACAGCAATACAATTTTCGTGAAGGCCTAAAAATTCTCTAACAGTATTATTCGCGAAATTGACACTGGCTAAATTGCCAAATTTCATTAATTAGCACGCTAGTACGAAAATAGTATTTATTTATGTGAATTGTGTTATCTTTCCTTCCTTAATTCAATGATCAGTGTACAGATAAAGATGTAGTAGTAGCAGCAATAGTGGAGAGGTTAGAGCTAGGCAAGTGGGACACGTCGGATGATTTTTGCCAACCGCCGCATCCAAGAACCATGCCCTACCCATCTTCGGATCCGTTACCAAACCTCATCGGTTTTAAAATAAAGGTCATGGTGGTCTTCCATGGAACGGAACTGTTTTGATTCCTCTGCAGAATGCGTGATCCGGACATTTATGCTCGAAGACTATCAAAATCTCATCATTCACACAGTTTGTGGTAAGACGTTTCTATGGTCTCACTACATTCCTCGCAAATGGGGTCGCTATCGATTTTAGGGTGGCTTCTATGACAGTAGTGGCCGGTTAAGACCCTGCTGATACGGCGAAGTCCAGTATGATTCCTACTAAGAAGCCCGACAGTCTGGTTTTTATCCAGCCGCTTCACGACGGTTTCGCTTGCCTACAGCCATCTCACCAACATATTGTGCTTCTTGATAGCTTCTTCTGTCTATCTATCCAGGGCGTCGGAGACCGCTTCCTCCTTATGCCTATTGCAGGCTCGAAATCACAGAAGGGCTGCTGAGAACCAAGCTTTTGCGATACCATTAGCTACTACATTTCCTGCTATACCGCAATATTCGGAAGCTCTCAAAAGTTGTACATTCTTTATCCTGGCGAGATCCTCAAGAGCGCCAGCGCACTTCTGCCACAGCAAGAATTTAGTGTATTTCGCCCGGAGGCTGGTCAAGTAAACCTATACAAATTCCTTGTGGTGCCTACTCACACCCTATCAAATATCTACAGAGGATAGCGTATACATCCGTTTGAATGCCGGGACATATAAGACCAGGGAGAAACTCTTGCTCACCTGGGGGATCTCTATGTAGATTGCTATCCCGAAGGAGTTCTACTCTTCTGGCTGTAATCCCTCATTGAAACAGAGCATGCTAGCAGGCAAATAAGCCACCTCATTGTCGTTTGATTAATTCCTAGTTAGCATAATATAACCCTACGCATTTCGTGCTTGACGGCGGAAATTGAAGAATCATTTTCCACCTCTTTAGCAACTTTTGCATGTTGCGTGGTTACTCTCGCACCGCATCAGTTTCCATAGTCTCGCATTCTGAGATGCGACGCCATTGTCTCCCTTCTAATACATATAGAAAGCGGAGGTGGCATCAGCATCTACGTCTAAAGGTGTCGTCGCCATAGCGCCGGTCATATCCAGACTTGCCAGCCCTTGAAGTGTAGCCAGCTTCCAAATTTAATTAGAAACTTTTCACGTTAAATGCGTTTCAACCATTACTATAAGCGTAGACCGGTTTCGCTTTTCTTAGAGCTCTCAGTGTGCCACAACAATCGAAATATATCAATCAACTTGGTCTCTCAAACCATGGCATGGTCACTGCTTCCTGCGCAATCCAACTCGAGGTCACACAGTCATTACACCCACGTATCGTTTATCACTACAACTTCGCGAACTGGGACGAAATGTGAGATTCTTCTCTCATCCCGACGCCTCTGCTATCTCACAAAACGTCACCGAAATCATCTAAGCTGGCATGGAATTATTTATTCCACGTACACAGAAAACCTCTTCGGCCACTCAAAAGCCTTGGTTCTCTAAATCCTGTGACAAAGCCAGACTTGAAAAGGTCAAGGCTTACAAAACGCTTCTACACAATCCCAGTCAAGAAAACTGCTAAGCATTTAGCGACGCAAGAAACCGCTATGTCCGCATTCTTTCTGAGGCAAAAACTCGTTTAATAACCACATCAAAAACAAAGTTCTCTAAAGCTCCAACGGCAGCAAACCCTTCTGGACTCTTGCTAAATTGAAATTGGGAATAATTTCTGCAAGAGCACGTTCCTACCTCTTGTTTTAGGGGATCAAATTGTTTCTACCGCCCTGGGCAAGGCTGAGCTTTTTGCCTCGTTGTTCGCCGGCAATTCTACTCTCAACCCACCTCCAAATGTTCAACTACCAACAGTCCCCAATGTCGCGCATAAAATGACGGATATCATTTTCAAAACTAAAAAGGTACGAAAGATGCTCTTTTCTCTTAATACCCGGAAAGCCTCTAGCCTTGACGAGTCCCCAGCAATTGTTTTAAAAAAGTGCGCACCAAAACTTGCTCCTGTCCTGACTCGTCTGTTTCAGACATCTTACAACAGAGGCATACTCCCTAGTAACTGGAAAATTGCTCGAGTACAACCCGTCCCCAAGAAAGGATCCAAAGCGCGTCCTAGCAACTACAGGCCTATTTCTCCTCTTTAAGTCGTCTCTAAAGTGACGTAAAACTATATAAAGACATAATTACTAAAATTCTTTAAAAACACAGTCTAATCCACGACAGGCAGTATGGATTCCGTCAGCGCAGATCAACTGCCAACCTCCTTTCCTTTGTCACCCATTCTTGGAGAGAGTCTATGAAACTACACGGTGAATCCCAGATTGCCGCTCTAGACATATCCAAAGCATTCTCCAACCGGAGCATTTCTGTTGTCGTGGATGGCCATTCCTCTAAACTGTATCCAATTAATGCAGGAGTCCCTCAAGGTTCAGTTTTAGCCCCATCTTTGTTTCTTCTCCACATCAATGACCTAATCTCTAGCACATCCAAGCCAGTTCACAGTTACGCGGATGACAGCACCCTCCACTCTAATATACAATATTCTAAGCCTGTCTCTTGAGCCCCATTAGATGAAGATCGCAGACTCATGGAGGGTTCTGTTTCTGTGGATCTCCAAAAAAATATTAGACTGGGGAAGTGGAAATCTTGTACAATTCAACTTCACCAAATCTCAGTCTTGCTTTCTATCACATAAGATACACCAGCCCTAGACCCATCACAATAAACAACCAAGGTATTCAAAGTAATGAGTCCTTTTCACTTGTCGTCATTTCTGTGGATTGAAATCTCAATTTGCACCAACATGTCACATAAATTGCAGAAGCGGCTGCTAAGAAATTAGGTTTCCTCTTCCGGGCTCGCAAATACTTTTCACCAGCTAATCTCTATACCTTATATACTTCACAAATAAGGCCAAACCTTGAATACTGCTCCAGCATCTCGGCTGCCGCTGCCGCTTCTACACTCGCTATCCTGGACTCCATTCAGAAGAGAGCTATATGTCTCATCGGTGACCCAACCCTTACCCAAAGGCTTCCATTATTTGTTGGGTTTGCTTAATGCGTTTTAGGGTCAATCTAAAGATTGCGACTATTGGATTATGTTCGGAGGCAATGTCTGCATCTGGACATGTTTTGGCTGATTATATGCTGTTGCTGTGTCTTTTTCCGATCATAATATTGTGGGTTTGTTTAATGCATTTTAGGGTTAGTCTAAACGTTGCGACTACTGGATTATGGGCGGAGGCAATATTTGCACCTGGATATGTTTTGGCTGATTTTATGCTGTTCTTGTGTCTTTTTACAAACATAATGTAATAAATTTGATTTCCTACTATTTTATTTCCCGTGTCTTCGGGCGACTTCCAGGTGTACAGTCTTCAGGTTGCAGTTTTTATAGTGTATTTATTACTTCTTCTTGGATAAATTCGACTATTTGTCATTAACTGGCTATCGGACTTCGCTATTGCCAAATATATTGAATCTTAACCTCTTTAGCTCCACTGCTAAATTCTGGAATTTCCCAATCTGAAAAAAGCTTCTGACATTCCACGTTCGAATTTTTAAAGCTCTTTTCGGAGATTCTTTGCACCCTCCGATCATTTAAGGTCTGCCGGAGACTGAGAGCCGTATTTTGGTGTGTTCATCATGACGATTATATTAGGGAAATTATTAACAAAGTGGTTTCTCGTTATCTGCCCCATCGCTGTGCCAACGCGGAAAATATATATATATATATATATATATATATATATATATATATATATATATATATATATATATATATATATATATATATATATATGTCATATAAGCCATATTATCTTCTTTTTGTGTTCTTAGAGAGTGAATGTGATTTATTTTAGCTATCACATTGGAATTCACTTTCAGTTAACATAACTTTATGTGTTCAAAGTTACGTAAAAATCGTACTTAGAAAAAATCTGGAAAAGTACTTTCAAGTTCAACGTTCAAATTTTTGTATAAGAAATGACTTAATGGATATCAGTATTTTTAACGAGTAATTACAGACTTTACTTCATATATATATATATATATATATATATATATATATATATATATATATATATATATATATATATATATATATATATATATATATAATAATTAAAAGTTATATAAAAGAGTCATGCCAAATTTGGCAATGAAACTATGAAACTTTCTTTTAGGTCTCGTTAAGTCTTAGAATTTTAACTACTCGCTACATGTACCTACATGTTCTGACCAGTTTGATTATTTTATCTGTACTTTGACCTAAATGATAAGGCAGAAATCAGCTGCGTATATCTGCGGATAAATACATAGTTGGGGGTGCTTCTTGTTGCTGTGGCAGCGGGCGTTGTAACAAAACCATAATTGACATGGTATTTCAGCCTGTATAACAATAAACATGGAAATTTTACTTTCCTGAACATATAACCTTAGAACGATCAAGTATCTGTTCTGTGAGAAAACAAAACAATTGATAAAGTTTTTAGATGTCAATTTAGGTCTTTTATAAGATCTGAATAGATGATGGTCTAGTACTCGGTATTTGTTTTTTCTTAACATTTTTAGATCGTAGATTTAGAATATATTATGCTAAAATATACGTACTACCATACCATTTGCAAAAAAAAACATTTAAATGAAATATTCAAACATTTTGTGATACAGGATTTTTTTCCGAAAAATGCCGATTCTGACCCACTGTGCGCCGTTTTGATCTGTTATCACAGCCATTCCAATCTTTGTGATCTTTTTGCCTGTCAACAGTTCTGAGACAGCCAGCTGCTGCTGCTCAGTTGCTAGTTTTGGTCCGCCCCGGGTATTTCATTTCCCCGTTACCACTCATATCTGAGAAGCTTTCCCCTATCCGCCAGCTGGGGAGGTCCCCGATAGAGGACTAGCAAACCCCACACGGGATTCTGTTAGTGGCTATTTATTGGAAATGACAAGAGTGGTTTTCTATTTTTCAGAGGGAGAAAGTGGCGGTTGGGGTCCCTGGAGTCCATGGACATCCTGTTCGAGCACTTGTATTGGAGGCACCAGAAGCAGATACCGATTTTGTGATTCACCTCCTCCCAGATATGGAGCCAGGTTCTGTAAGGTGAGTACGTTTATTACATTAAAAAAAGCTAAATCGTGTATTGTTAGGTCGTGCACACCAATAGAAACTTTTCTACTTCCAAAATCGCACACCATAAACATAACAAAGACTGCTGCTGCTGACGACCCCAAATACAGCACTTTTATAACCAAATTTACTAACTTCTGGAAGTTAACTGCTAATTTTTTTAATTCATCATTATCTCCAAGACAAACAACTTAATTATAACTGAAACTTAAATTCCTTCCTCCGTAGCTCCACCCCATATTTTTTTTTGTTATACATTTCGGCTAACCATCCGTTTAAAAGTGGTGTTTGCGACTATTACGAAAATGATGCCTCAGTTCAAAGACATAATTATTTGAGGCCACATGCCATGTGGCTTAAAATTACATAATCAAACACCACATTTTTTTAGGTTGCGTTTATCGTTCTGAAGTGACAACATATGTAACAAATTTTTTGATTGCCTGTCCAGCAGAGTTGCCTGTTTGGTAAAAACTCCTCGAATTCCAGAGTTGTTTTGCTTGGCGCTATTGATAACCAGAACCCTAGCTGGCTTAAATTACAAACTTTGTAAATAGCAAACAACGAGCTGCTTAATATTTTCTATCAACTGGGATCTGACGCAGCTAGGTGAGGTTCCAACTTTCATTCCAGATATAAGTACAAAAAAGGCAGCATATACTTTTCATCTTTAGGTGACAACTAACTTCGAAAACTGCAAGGTATGAACCCTCTACTCAAGTCAAACGTGACGAAAATACTGGTATATATATATATATATATATATATATATATATATATATATATATATATATATATATATATATATATATATATATATATATATATATATATATATATATATATATATATATATATATATATATATATATATATATATATATATATAGGGTGTCTTATCCCTAGAACACTCACGTATATCCCGGAATGAGACCCCGTTTCTAGAGATATGTGAGGTTTTAGGTCGTGCGTGCTTTTAAGACTGAAACTATGCCGGTATTAACTATAACTATATTGTAAAACTCTATAAACATAACAATGGTGAAGTAATTAAATGACAAGTAATAGACTATCTTTAGTTACGGGATCCAGCTGTTATCGTCGTCGTCGTCCTGGATGGCCTGTCACACCGTCGTTGAGTACCCCTGCGTCGTCTAGGTACTCTTTTGTCGTACTTGTCGCGCACTATGTTTACTCAAGTTCTCTTCACACTCGACTCTCGACTCCGACCGTCTCGTACGAACTAGTCATGTGTAACACTGTGTTGAATGACACTTTGGTGCTGACACCTTTCTATGTGTCATGAGTGTTTTAAACAACGTCCATCATTGTAATGACACTGACACACTATTAACTTCCTTGTCCCTCGACACACGCGACCTAACTTTACGGTTAAGACGTTTGAATTTTTAAAACAATTTATTTAATACTTTAAACAATCAATACCTAATTACTTAGTTACAAGAAAAATGAATAATATAATATACTAAAATAAGACGATCAACCTACATGTGATCTAATGTCTATGCACTCGGTGTGCCAATGACTAACTCGGAACAAGAATGAACGGTTCTACCTCTGTGAGCAGCCTCTTTATAGTCTTCCCTCCAGGCGTGGCACTATGTCTCTGGATAAACAAGGAATCTGCTGATGTAGATTCTCACAGTGATATTCCGTTCTACTTGCACTTTGAACCTGCAAAGTTCTTGGCTCCGTTAAGACGACGGCTGCCTCAGCGGTTCTTGCCGTCGGAAGGCGACATTGTAGTATAACGGGCCATTGGTTGGGCTCCATTTATCTCGCGCGTCACCATTTAGCGCCCGGACATCTATGCATATCGGGCAGAACGTTCATGCAAACAGTTGTTGAGATAAAATTAATTCCCATATATATATATATATATATATATATATATATATATATATATATATATATATATATATATATATATATATATATATATATATATATATATATATATATATAGGGTGTCCCACGTCGAGTAATATATTAGATTATTTCCGAAAATATACATTTCTGAGTGCTGAAAATTTCCATACGGGGGTTTCCGAAGATGCTCTATTTAATGGAAGTAATTTCCAAAATGGCGGATTTACGGTTACACCGTAAATAAATATAAACATTGTTATTTTAAATAGAACAGCCTATATATTATTGAATTTTTAGAATACTCATCTAATTTTAGGTTAAAAGTTATTAGTGAATGCTCTCCCTATCTTCAACTGTTTTCGAGTAATGTCAATTGATTTGAGAGCTCTCTTCAAGCGGAGGCTAATGAAGGTGATTTTGTGTCGTGTTAGGATGCTAAAAATTCTTTATTTTGTCAGACACGTTCCAAGGCAAATAAACTTCGACATGATTGTAAGGAAAAATTGTTTCATATACAGGCTGTTTTGTATGATGTATTAGAATTTGGTGTGCTTTAAATTAGAATAACTCATTTATTTCAAATAGAACAGCCTGTATATTATCTTCATATTGAATAGAGCAGATAATTCGCTTTCAAACTGTATTAACAGTCCCTATACCTAAAGTTTATAATTGTCGAGATATTTGCAATTTACCAACAACATCAGAAAAATTAAATATTTATGAAATTTCAACAAACAGAGAATAACCAAAACTATTAAAAGCCCCAAAGAAAAATGTCCAGATGTGTCAAGTCTCGGGATCAAGGCAGCCACGCTACATGCATTTCTTTTCCGATTCACCGTCCATGATACAGGTTACTAATGACATTCCGTGCAGCTAGCCAAAAATGACATGGACAACCATCCTGCTGCAGCCACATCTGGTTTATGTTAAGAGCAGTGAAAAATGACATCTATCGGGAAAGTGGTTCGGATAAAAGTTTCTTATTTTTTTTTACATGTAACGTAAATCTGTAACAAAACATACAATGTTCTATTTAAAAATCCAATATTTTGGGCAGAACGACCTTTTTTCGGTTTGCACCGGAAGCTGACCCTATTTCCAATCGATAGAGCGTACCCGATTTGGGTATACAAACATATATTATGTTTTGCTTTAGAGCACCCAGTAGGCTTATAAACGACTGGGACGGGTGGTCAGACTACACTAAATATTGCAGGTAAATTTAATTTTTTTCACACATATTCTATCAAAATTTATTACCGTAACGTACTTGCTGAGCTCAGACTTTTTTATTATAATTAGCAGAATCATTGTTACGTTTCTAACCTTATTATCCTGTGCTAAGATACTTATGACAAAATATTGGCGTTTGGTGAATCTTTCATCACCATATTTGTGTTGCAGTTACAAGGCTTTAAAGCTACTAAAAATTCTCTAAAAACACATCCGTAACTAAGTGAAGATTGGATGCTGTGATGAGCACTGATAAGAACACTTGAAGGACCCAAATCGCCATAACACATTTTAAAAACCTGACGATCGTTTGACTAACCAAGTTAGCGTCATCACAACACCTTTTAAATAGCCTGACGCTAACTTGGTTAGTGAAACGATCGTCAGGTTTTTTTAATGTGTTGTGGTAATTTGGGTTCTCCAAGTGTGCCTAAGCCCAAGGTAACTCATGCCTGTCGTACGAGGCGACTAATCGTTGTAAAGCAGGTGGTAGTAGACTTTTTCTTTACGTGATAGTAAGAGATTTTTTCACGCCCAAGAAGGTATCGCCCTTTACATCAAGGGGCCGGTGAAGTCCCAACGGATGTTTCCGGTTCCGGTTTCCCTTATAAACAAAAATGATGATGGCTCCTCCATGTACAAAAGATTCCGGAGATAAAATACCCCTCTACTCGGATCTCCGGAAGAGGGGTGTACAGGGGGCGCCGGCATCAAGATTTAACATATACTTCTCGAATATATGTGGCCTGAATTCTAACCTAAACTCCGTCTACCATTTCCTCTAGGATAATATCCCCCAACTCCTCTTCCCCACCGAAACCCAAATCAGTGCCAAACCAGCCATTGATCACCCCAATTTACCGGGGTATAAGCTCCTTACTTCCTTTAGATTGCGTTGAAGTGTGTGCGCATACGTCCGTAGCAATTTGCCCTGCACCAGACTCCCCAATTTAGAAGTTGGAATAAAAGACATACTTTGGATGAAACTCTCTCTCAGGGCTGCAACTAAATTCATCTGTTGCATTTACCGATCACCTTCTGACAACAACTCTGTCCAGCTCTTCGACTACCTACCATTCAGAAGAAAGCTATACGTCTCATCGGTGACCCTAACCTCACCCAAAGGCTGCCATCCCTTGCCCACCGACGTGCCGTTTGTGAACTCTCTCTTCTTTATAGGTATCTGCACGACCACTGCTCAGAGGAGCTTTCTTCCATAGTTCCTCCACCTGCTGCCCCCAACAGATCTACCAAGGGAACAGAGTGAATGCACCATTTTACTGTCCAGGTCACCAGACATAGAACATCTTGTTATGCCCGCTCTTTTGTCCCGAGGACCAAGTTGTGGAATTCATTTCCTTCTCCTCCGGACCTCCAAACCTTCAAGTCCATAATTACCAAGTTGCCTCTTTCCTCCTTGTCGACACCCACAGTACAATAGTATTTAGGCTATAAGCTCTCGTGGTGTGTTGCTGAAATACAATATAATATAATATATATATATATATATATATATATATATATATATATATATATATATATATATATATATATATATATATATATATATATATATATATATATATATATATCCGTAATTTTGACGAAATTGAGAGGAAACATCACTTTGAATGTAGTATAAGCACATATAAATAATTCTTAAGAGACTAAACCATATTTTATTGTCGCTTCGTGTCGTCCATGTGAACTGCTTTAACATTTTGTGTGGTAATCAAGACTTAATTTCAAAGCAGAGAGAAATAATCCCATTACAACGGAGCCAGGCAAAAGGGCATTGTTTACTGATGCAGAACTAACTGCTCTGCATGTGCAAAGTTTTACTGCTAACAGGGAACTAACCAGCTATATCCGCGATTTAATCAACTTTTTCTCTTATCTCTGCAAGTGCAGCGTTTGTGCTTTCAAACAGAGAAAATAGAAATTGCGGCGAATTATTGAATTGGACAATCAGATAGCATTAACTATAACATTTCATGCGTTCGTTAATCTAACTCACTATTTATCGAACTTTTAATGGATAAGGAAGCGATTAGAATCAGCACAAAGAAAATAGAAGAGAAATTGCTTGAAAAATTGCAGTTCTAAAGAGGTCCTTGATGAGTAAATTGGCCTCATTCATCAAACAAAAGAACCGATGAACGCAACCGTTTAGTACAGAGGAAACTAAGGAAACATTTTTTTAGTAAAAAGGAGACCCCTACAGTTTAACTGAGACACTATACAACAATTTTGTTGTTTGTGGCAAGGAGAACGACTAAAAGTCTGGGCGCAGCAAATATGGTAGTGAAATTTCTATTTTTAAATGTAAATCTTTTTTTTAATACGTCAAACTTGGTAGATAGTAAAACCTTTATAGTATCATATCTCTAAAAATAAAAATAACTTTATTGTTTGAAAAAGTACAAATGTTTTTCGAAAGTAAACATAAAATTTCAAAACAAAAAAAAACTGTTCCGATTTTTCTGGCTGAACCTATTGAAACAATTTACACAAAAACTACACCTTCCAAGATATAGTTAATAACAAAAACCATTTTGCAACAATTAAAAAAAAATGGATGATTGCATACAATTTGTTTCAAAAAAATCGCAACGTGTTTTACAAAAATTGGCTCAAGTAATGTGACGCGAAGGGTTTATAAACGTCAGCTTACGAAAATGCGCATTTTTCACACGAAAATTTTCTTTTTTCATGAATATTCCAAAAAACTTTTTTAACATCTATTATTAATTCATAATAAATGTAATTACCAACATTTCACAAAAATGTTACAAAAAATTATTTTTACGCAAACACTAAAAAAAATTTGCGGCTGACCAAGTATTTTTTACACACAAATTTGCTGATAAAATGCCTAAAATTTAATTTGTGTAGTCTGTCATCGACTTTAAAAAAATAAAAATATATAAACTTATTAATTAACTTTTCACGGAAATTTTCACGGGTGGAAATACAGAGAAATATAAGTAAGTGGAAAAGTATCATATTCCATGTCATAATCTGTCAGCAATTAGAACGTTATTTGATTATATGTATGTATACATACATATATATATATATATATATATATATATATATATATATATATATATATATATATATATATAGTGTGTAATTGTATCCAAATGTAATGAAACCTAATATTCCCCATGAAAGGATATGTTTTCAACAAGACGGTGCACCGCCCCACTTTACTCTTTAAGTACGGAAATATTTTTACGAGGTCTTTCTGAAAAGATGGATTGGACGAAAACGTTTCGTAGAATGGCCCGTTAGATCACCATATTTTACACCTCTTGATTTCTTTTTATGGGGATAACAACAGAAATTAGGAACGTAACGCCTGACGTGTTGAACAGAGTTAGAGAAGAATTCCAGAGCAGATTATTTCGTTGTGTGCAAGTGAATGGAGAACATTTTGCACAATTTATATAGGAAAGGGACGTTTTTATTAAGTTTATTTTCGAAATTTGAATTTCAGGGTAAACTGTTTAGTTTTAATATTCCGGTATTAAATTTCCACACATTATTGAAAACTGTAATATTAGACCATACATATGGCGTATCTCCGCATTCAGAAAAATGTGATCCATTGAATTGTGATTAAAAAATGTAGGATTGCTATTTAAAAAAAAGATAAAATGGCCGGTGTAAAATTGTAGGAGTTTATTTTCTTAACTATGATTATAAGATAATGTAATTTAACTTCACGTGTCTCAGCGTTCTCCACAAAAAGTATTTTTTGCTAAATAATGAATTCTATTCCATAAGTGTGTTTCACACTGTATATATATATATATATATATATATATATATATATATATATATATATATATATATATATATATATATATATATATATATATATTGTTGAGTGTACATTATGGAGACAAATATATACATTACACTAAGGAAAAATAGGTGTGTTTTCAAATTGAAATGTTCTTTATTAACTTTTAACAGAAAAAGAGTAGTCAAAAAAGGCATACTATAGTAAAAAAAGTTATTATTTATCAATAAAAACTGCATAGTAGTCCACATATTATAAACAAAATAAAAAATACCGACATATAAGATTGTTTATATGAGCTTAAAATTTCCTAAGTAAAAAAAAATCAAAATTTTGGGACGCAGCAAGTGCGTTATAGTAGCGAATTTTTATAAAAATTGTACACCATAATAATACGGCATATCAGTAAAATTAATGCTTTAAACTTACACAGACCTTGAAGATCGATTTTAAAGGTCCTAGTACGCGCACAGTTAAATAATTTTTTCAAAAGTGTTACCATCGATATCTATGAAGCTAAAGAACAAAATTTTGCTATGTCTGTAGATAGTGTATATTACAAATCTCATTAAAGTTATATAGAAGATTTCCAGAAGGAAACTTAATTCATATTTAGAACATTAAAGTATCTGCCAAATTGTAAAAGCTGCAGTTATTTTTGCTTATTAATCGCCAATATGATTTCCTTTTAGTCAACCAAATAAAACTGGTTTTTTCAATATCAACAATAACAAAATTATAATTTTAGGTTCAAAGGTGACAAACTTATTTAAGCGTTTTAAACAAAAATTAGATCTTGTTCGAAATGTCAAAATAAAACATAAAAACATACATTCATCCAGCTGGATTCGATCGCGTAACCTTGTGCTTATGAGGCAAGCGCGACGGCTTACAGACATTTAGGCATCCGTCAACTAACGTTTTGTTTACATGATAAATTAGATAGGCTTCGTGCCCGGGATATTTTATTCAAGGTATACGTAATAATTAATTACTTGCGGTGCTATCGGGGCGGCAAGGCCGCGGACGAGCCCTGAGGGAACAAAAAAAAATAATTAATTACAGAATTAGTAGAATTACCATTGGCACACATCCTACGACTGTTTCGGTCTTATATGAAGTCTTATGTTTAAGTTTAAAGATAAAAGAAACTATTTTATAATCATGTATATAGAGACTTGGCTTGAATTTGTTTACATTTCTACTATATTATGCGACAGCATAATATATCTATGCAGCGCTAAAACTGTATTTGAGGTCGTTCATAAAGCTACAAATATAGTGTCTTTTAATAATTGATTGAATCCCACAGTTAAATAAAAGTTACTTTGCAAATTTTTAATTTCTTGTCGTCTGTAATTTTCCATAATTGCGTCCGAGATTTCGCGATTGTTGGTTCGGGTAGTATGTTTTGTGCGTGGTATATATTTAGTTTGGTTACCGTTGATATATGGTTTACACCTGTCGTATGAATCAATCTACGCGTGGCAGTTAACTAACCTGTTTGTCAGGCATTGGACTTTAACCACTAAGTCGTCTCAACGCATGTCTTTGGGATTTTATTTTTAATTTGGAAAAAGCTCCAAGTATTGTGTACCAAATTACTTAAAATTCACAACGTAGGTCTATTTGCAGTATTTCTAGCCACATGTAAAGTCTTTTTCCATCTACTTTAATACCTACAAAAATATGGCGTTGTCAAAAAGTTTTTCGTGATTTTCCAATGGAAAAATTTTCGCATAAAGGCTAATTAACGAACCTGACCTCGGTTTTCAGCCAAAAAAGATTTATACCAAGATTGATTGAAATACATGCAGTAAATCTCAATCCAGTTACTCTGATACTTACAAAAATATAGCGTTTTCAAAAAGTTTTCTCCGATTTTCCACCGGAAAAACTTAAGCGTAAAGGCTGATTAACGAACTCGACTTCGGTTTTGGCACAAACAAGATTTTTGCCAAGTTTGATTGAAATCAGTTTAGTATTTTTGAGTTATCGCTCGGATACATACATACATATGTATATATATATATATATATATATATATATATATATATATATATATATATATATATATATATATATATATATATATATATATATATATAAACATATAAAAATTTTAGCGGACCTTGGTTTTGGGTTCTAGGGACTGAAATTCATCTGTATGAATTTCATCGTGACCTCTCTATTAGCGCATTTTTCTTAATGAAAATTCGCAAAAAATATGTTTTAATTTACAAAAACAGTAACGCATTTCTAGCGACCTCTAGGAGCAACATAAACACTTGTTGAAAATTATTATTAATTGTGCCTAAAACATGGAGTTGCCAATTTTAAAGTTATTGCAAAGCCAAATTACAACTTTGAACACCCTATATCTGTTAAACCAAAGCACTTGTATAAGGTATTTGAAAATGTCCTGTTTTTATGCATCACCTTGTATGAAATAATTTGTTATAAGTTTATCTTTCTCTAATTAGTTATTAACTAGGAACTAAACGTTTCTATTCGATGTTTTTTAAGACAACAAAGATCGTCAATTTGTCATTTCAATTTCCAATTGAGCTTGATACTGCCGTGATAATAAGAACACAATAGGCTCAAACAATGTGATGGCTTATTGTTTCTGAGAAACTGTGTCACCAAGGAAATATAGAAATAATGTTGGATCAATATTAAAGTCATGACGACCTAAACAAAGCAGAAATTCAAGTAGATCACTTTGAAGTTTAGTATTTAAACACCTATCATTTCTGTTTAGTAAATTTTTTAACTATGCCTCCTAAAAAAGCAAAAGGTAAAGGTAAAAAGAAAGGTGGCAAAAAAAAGAAAGAAGATATCGATCCAAATACTCTTACCGAAGTTGATAGAACATTCTACGAATTAACTATCACAGATTTAAACCGTAAGTTAGCTCGATTAAGAAGTTTGACTGCGGAATTGGAACAGAAAAATGAAGAACTCACTCTAGAATTAGCGAAAATCGACGAAGACAGGTCAGATGTTATAATTTACCTTAAACGCATGCTACAAGAAAAAACAGACGAAGTGAATGAAATCAATCAACGACTGATGGCCCTTGTTGAGGCCAGAGCAAATGAAGCTGAACAATTTGAAAATAAAATTGAAGAACTGGAGCAAGAGTACAAACAAATGCAAGAGACACTTACCTCTGAAATTAAATTACTTGAAGGTAAGCTAAACGCTTTGGAAGAATTTAGATTACATCGTGATGAGCTGATGAGGAAATACGAGCAGCAAGAAATTGATATGGATGAACAAGAAAAGCGGCACAAGAGGGAATTGTATGAAGCTGAAAAGAAGTTTATTATCGGCAAGGATAAGTTAAAAAAAGAAATGGAGGCAAGGCTCCTTCAATTATCAACAGAATTCCATGACGCTACTGAGCTAAGAATAGCCTCTACCACACATAGGGTAATCAGAGAGAACATTGCAATTAACAACGAACTAGAGATAATGTTAGCTACGCATAGACGGCTCCATTCTGAAAATGTTGTTATGAAAGACAGGGATAGAGTGTTGAGACAGAAAGCAGAACTTTTTGAAGCAGAAACCAAGAAAGCTCTTTCAAAATCCAAGGTACAGACCAAACTAATAGAACAATTAGCTGACAAAAACCAAATGTTAACTACAGTTACTGAACATTATGCCCAACTTCAAAAACAGTTTAACAGAGTCTCTATAGAAAACGAAAGAATAGAAAACGAAAACCGTAATACCATACAAAAAATGAAGATGCTAGAACAAAATCTACATGCAAGCCGTGTGGAAAGAGCGAAACTACACAAGGAGCTTTCTTTTGTAAAAGATGAGTCTGATTCATACATGGAAATCATTTTTAGAACGGTAAGCGCAATTAAAGATGCACTTTATGTTGGGTCTTCAAGTTCAGAGGAATCCTTGAGGTTTTCCAAACGTGAAAACCTGCTAGATAGTCTTTTGGCGCTTTTGTCGAAAGCCGAAGAAAAGAAGTTACGCAAGGAGTCTGTCGAAACAGTTGACTCCTTAACTTCTGTATACGCTAGAGGTGACTTAGGTTTCGTGCCCAAACCAGTGGAGGTAAGATCAAAAGTTCCTCTAAAGATCAGTGTGGAATGTCAAACGGGTTCAAGTCTTGGCATTTCAGCGGGTTCTACATCTGCTGAGATACTCTCTGAAAGTGAGATGCTGCTGAAGAGTAGTGCCGAGCTCCAAGGTGAAGAAAAGAGCCTGACTATTCCAGACGAGGAAAGAAGCAGTGTTTTGTTCTTCGATGAATTGGAAAGTGTCGAAGAGGAGGAATCAATAGTGTCTTATGAAAGTGATGAACTTGAAAAATACGCAGAGAGTCAACAAAAGCTGAGTCAATTCTTCTCTTCTGCCATGCTAGACGGGCACATGTCTTCCAATAGGATAATTGGGGGTCGAGCAATGCGAGAAGGTCTCAGCCCTTCAGGGTTCTTATACGAATATGAAGGAGAGGGCATGGATTACGATTATCGTGAGGAGATTACCAAACGTAGTGAACCTGGTGAAACTGGTGAAAGTGGTGAAGGTGGTGAAGGTGGTGAAGCTGGTGGAATTCCCAAAGATGATGAAGGTGGTTATGGTGGTAAGGGTATTGAAGGTGGTGAGGGCATTGAAGGTGGTAAGGGTAGTGAAGTGGACAAAGGTGGTGATGGTGGCGAAGCTGGTGAAGGCGGGGAAAGTGGCGAAGGTGGAGAAGTAACAGAAGAACAATTAGAAGCATCTGGCTCTGAGCCTCCCATCGAGACTGAATAAAATGTAAATGATTCTAAGGCATCTAAATAAATAAGCAAATTGTAAGTTAAATGTTTTATTTGTTCAACCAGTTAAGATAAATAGTATACCACAGGATGTGCACTGTGGTGGCGAATTATCAATTAACTCTTTATATAATGATTAGTTAAATATTTAGAAATGAATATTTAGATACTTAATATAAGATAAAAAAAATATAGGTCTGATCAAAGTTATGATAATTATCAATATAAACGAATTAAAAAAATTCTTCTCGTAGCGAATTTTTATAACCATGTTTTTTTTACTAATCATTCCTAGACAAACAGTTGGTGTAAAATATGACAAAAGCGAATTAAGAGTACATGTAACGTTATAAGTTAGGTTTCATTACCAAAAAAATAAGTTAAAATAAGAAAAGTCCGGGCGCAGCAAGTGCGTTATGGTAGTGAATTTTCATTAAAAAATGTTTATAGCAAATAAGTGTTTTCTTAAATTAAAGCAGGCATCAAAATTGGTTTCCAGTATAAACTATATAGTAGAAACAATGTACCATATTTTGTCAAAATAACTTTATTGTTTGAAAATGTACAAAAACTTTTCGTATATTAACTAAAAATATTCCCGAAGAAACTGGTTTCCTAGCCAACGAACCTTAGGTTAACATCAAATTGAGTTTTTAAAATTTAAAGCAGTTAATGAAAATTCTATACCATAACACATTTGCTGCGTCCCGAATGTTTTTTTACAATAATGCATTATATTTCCAAAAAAAATTTGTATCACCCACGAATTATGGGCCACTCTGTGATTGTAAAAGTACTTTTATTAAATGCAGCTCAAGACACTCTATAATTAAGTACACTTAGAGAATCAAAATCACCACAACACATATTTTTAAATACCCGACGATCGTTTCACTAACAAAGTGAGCGTCATCAGAAGATGAAAAATTGTGGAATTTGGGTTTTCCAAGTTTACTTATCATTGCGCATCACATGAATAAGAAGTCTGGCTATTTTGCTAAAAATCAACAAAAACACGTAAACATGACTTTTACAGTAACGGTGATCTTCTTCCGCAAGTGAAGCAAGTTTGTAATGTAAGATGACAGGATCATTGGAATAAGATGATAAGTAGCTTCAAAAAGCACTTTAGTTGTGTCATCCCTAACCTAAAAACAGTCTGTACGCAGCAAATGCGTTATGGTAGAGAATTTTCGTTAAAATGCTTTTAATGGCAAATAAGTCTTGTTTTTAAAAGAAGGACATTTGGTTGGCAGTATAACCTATATAGGTTTGGTATTTATCATTTATTAAATCACATAGCAGATTTTCCTGAACCTGAAAGTACTATCGGCATGGATTTAGCAGTTTTTCTTAATTTACGGAAAATAAAAAAATTACCTTTATAAAGCATTTTTATTAAAGTCTTGTTAATGACTTTAAAAAATAGTAACATTTTAAATGATACATTTGTAACTAAACAAAAAAAATAGTAAACTTATGTAGTCGCACACATAAAACGAAAAGCCTTTTTGAAACAATAAGCTACATTATGCGCCATTTGGCTTTATAAAATATTTAAACGATAAAACTAAATGCTATAACAAGGTATAAACATAGAACTGAAAAATGGACCATTTTTAGAAATAGTAAGATATTCTTTTCAGTCTTTAAATCAGTAAAACGTAAAATGTAAGATTCAGTATTCTAATTACTCATGAGGTAGGTTGTCATGATATTCGTGATAATCTTTAAGTAAAGTGGACTTAACTATTTGAAGGTCTTCAAATTTTTTGGCTTTAATTTTTCTTCTTCTAGTGTGGAGCCTAGTCAACTGGCTCCATTGTAGTGGTTTTACAGACGTTGATTTCTGTTGAGGTAATGGAAGCCAGTTATCAGTAAATCTCAATTTATAAAATATTTCTCCATCAGGCGTGTATCTAAAAGCACGCATATCTGTCACTTTGGGATATCCTTTGTCACTACCAGGACGAATACTTTTGAAAAACTGAATATCATCAAATTTTTTAAAAACTCGTGTTATAAATAGGTAACTTTGTACGGACGTGGTTTCTTTCTGGCAGCTTTACAAATCGAAATATATTCAGGTGGAACATTAATATCCCTGTTTTTTAAAGCACGTTCTACAGTTGAGTGAATGCAATCGGCTTCCATTTGTGTGTGTCCAGTTTCCAACATTTTTTGTTCTATAACTACTTTCTTATTGACAGCAACATTAAGTAACGCATTAGACATAACAGAATTCCTATTTTGATATGTACACCCGTCACTATACAAGATAATCTTAGTCTGTTTCATCTGACGGGATATGTGTTGTAACTTTGTTTTCGAGAAAATGCACCCAAATACTTGCAAATTCTTCAGCGTTCACTCCTCCCTCTACCTCGTTCCAGATAAAGCAAAAACCGTCTTTGTTGATGAGATTGTAGAAGGCTAGATTATGTACCTGTAACTTTGTTTTATAATAAAGGCTGCAAATTTTTGATTTAAGCGCCAAAAGCACTGCTTCCAGATCTATTGTAAAAACAAATCTTTCTGAACTTTTATCTTTGGCATTTTCTTCCCTTGCCTCTTCTTCCTTCTGCAGGTGCATATTATAGTCCTCTTCAGAAACTTGACCTACCCTATAGGCTGCACATTTTTCACATTGATCCTTCTTTGGATGGAACAGACCAATATTTTTAATCGTCGAATATTTCATAAAATACAGCTATTGAGAGTGGACGTACGCTACGACTTTTACGCCAGTCTTTAACATAGAACTCATACAGACGTTGTTTTGAATGCCATTCAGGCAATAAATACTTTTCCATGGTTGTTGCACGGCAGTAGTGAGATTCCAATGTTGGAAGTGCGTCAAAAAAAGTTTATAGTCTTTACGCTGTTTTTCAAAAGGCTTTGAGGTATAGGTTTGATAACCCCTTGCTTTATCTCCCTGCCAGTGTGTAGTTGCTGTTTCCAATTTAAAACTGTCCATCTACCAATTCCAACAGTGTTTACAAATAAAGTTCTGCAGAGTCTAAACAGCACTTTTAAATGGTAAATTAAGCTTTGTGCCCTTCTAGACACATTTTCGTCTTTACGGCCACGTGGCCTTTTTACAGGTAAGCATGTTACTAAATTTTCAATGTAGGTTCTCTTCTCCCCCACAAGTGAGCTTCGAAATTGTTGAAAAGTTTTTGTTCTCCCTTCTTCAAAAATAGATTTACACTTCATGAGTCCACTTTTTGTTTCTTTACAATTACATCTACCCTTCATAACCCGAGGTTGTTTTGGTTTTTCATAGTTCCAAGCTCCATTTACTTTTACTTGACCACAATACTTTCGACCATGTTCTCTCTGCTTTTTGTTTTCTTCAATATACCAGGTAAATTTTTTAACTTGTACTCTTTTTCTACGCTTTTTTGTTTTCTGTGGATAATTATCTGAAATATTTGAATCGGAATGGACTTCATACGGAACACAGTCATCACACCCACGTATCGTTTGGCACTACAACTCCGCAAACTGGGACGAAATGCGGGATTACTTTTCCTCATTTCCATGGGCGTCTGTCTGCTTCTCTCACCCTGACCCCTCTGATATCTCACAAACTGTCACCGAAATTATCCAAGCTGGCATGGAATTATTTATTCAACGTACACAGAAA
Organism: Tillus elongatus; assembly: GCA_964006375.1. Taxonomy (NCBI): domain Eukaryota; kingdom Metazoa; phylum Arthropoda; class Insecta; order Coleoptera; family Cleridae; genus Tillus; species Tillus elongatus. The sequence continues at coordinate 25,864,762 of OZ023262.1, read as the reverse complement.
ACCTCTTCAGCCACTCAAAAGCCCTTGTTCTCTAAATCCTGTGACAAGGCCAGACTTGAAAAGATCAAAGCTCACAAAACGCTTCTACACAATCCCAGTCAGGAAAATCGTCAAGCATTTAATGACGCAAAACACACCTATGTCCGCATTCTTTCTGAGGCAAAAAACTAGTTTAATAACCACATCAAAAACAAAGTCCTCTTAAGCTCCAACGGCAGCAAACCCTTCTGGACTCTTGCTAAATCTATTGGGAATAATTTCTGCAAAAGCACGATCCCACCTCTTGTCTCAGGATATGAAATTGTTTCTACTGCCCTGTGCAAGGCTGAACTTTTTGCTTCGTTGTTCGCCAGCAATTCTACTCTCAACCCACCTCCAAATGTTCAACCACCAACAGTCCTCAATGTCGCACATAAAATGACGGATATCATTTTCAAAACTAAAAAGGTACGAAAGATGCTCTCTTCACTTAATACCAGGAAAGCCTCTGGCCTTGACGAGATCCCAGCAATTGTTCTCAAAAATTGCGCACCAGAACTTGCTCCTGTTCTGACTCGTCTGTTTCAGATATCTTACAATAAAGGCATATTTCCTAGTAACTGGAAAACTGCTCGAGTACAACCCATCCCCAAGAAAGGATCCAAAGCGCTTCCTAGCAACTACAGGCCTATTTCTCTCCTTTCAGTCGTCTCTAAAGTGATGGAAAAGTATATAAACATCGAATTACTGAAATTTCTTGAAAAACACAGTCTAATCCACGACAGGCAATATGGATTCCGTCAGCGCAGATCGACTGCCGACCTCCTTTCCTTTGTCACCCATTCTTGGAACAAGTCTATGGAACTACACGGTGAATCTCAGATTGTTGCTCTAGACATATCCAAAGCATTCGACCAGGTCTGGCACGCAGCGCTGCTTAATAAACTTCCGGCCTATGGCCTACCACCAAAACTTTGTACCTGGACAGCAAATTTCCTCTCCAACAGGAACATTTCTGTTGTTGTGGATGGCCATTCCTCTAAACTGTATCCAATTAATGCAGGAGTTCCTCAAGGTTCAGCTTTAGCCCCTACTTTGTTTCTTCTCCACATCAATGACCTCCTCTCTAGCACATCCAACCCAGTTCACACTTACGCGAACGACAGCACCCTCCACTCAAATATACAATATTCTAAGCCTGTCTCTTTAGCCCAATTAGATGAGGATCGCAGACTCATGGAGGGTTATGTCTCCGTGGATCTCCAAAAAATATTAGACTGGGGAAGTAGAAATCTTGTACAATTAAACCCCACCAAATCTCAGTCTTGCTTTCTCTCTCATAAGAGATACACCAGCCCTAGACCCATCACAATGAACAACCAAGGTATTCAAAGTAATGAGTCCTTTTCTCTTGTTGGCATTTCTGTGGATCGAAATCTTAACTGGCACCAACATGTCACATCAATTGCAGAAGCGGCTGCTAAGAAATTAGGTTTCCTCTTCCGGGCTCGCAAATACTTTTCACCAGCTAATCTCTATACCTTATATACTTCACAAATAAGGCCAAACCTCGAATACTGCTCCCACATCTGGGGTGCAGCTGCCGCTTCTACACTCGCTATCCTGGACTCCATTCAAAAGAGAGCTATACGTCTCATCGGTTACCCTACCCTCACCCAAAGGCTGCCATCCCTTGCCCACCGACGTGCCGTTGGTGACCTCTCTCTCTTTTATAGATATCTGCACTGGCACTGCTCAGAGGAGCTTTCCTCCATAGTTCCCCCACCTGCTGCCCCCAACAGATCTACCAGGGGAACAGAGCGAATGCACCCTTTTACTGTCGAGGTCACCAGACATAGAACATCTTGTTATGCCCGCTCTTTTGTCCCGAGGACTTCCAAGTTGTGGAATTCCTTGCCGGCACATGTTTTCCTTCTGCTCCGAACCTCCAAACCTTCAAGTCCAGAATTAACAAGTTGCCTCTTTCCTCCTTGTCAACACCCACGGTACGATAGTATTTAGGCTGTAAGCCCTCGTGGTGTTTTGTTAAAATTAAAAAAAAAAACTAATTTAAATCCTTCTCGATCATTCTCATCTGATATGAGATCTTCTATGACATCAATATCGCCTCGAAATAAAGAATTATTGTTTTCAAGGTTTTCTGTAATATCACCTTGAACAGCCAGATTACTATTACTTTGTAATTCTCTTATATCTCTGTCAACTTGAAATGACAGATCATTGCATTGAAGAAGTTCTGGTTCTATCATTAAAATGTGAGAATCTTCATGTACGGAATAATCACTTTCAAAATAAGGCTTTGGCATACATGTGTCGGCTTGAAAGGTACAATTATCACCATCAGCCTTTTTAGTATCTGACAGCGATTTCTGAATTAAGGAATGATCCTTATCTATAATATCAAGAAATTATATTTCAACATTTGGAACTGTGGAACTGTTTTGGATTATTTCTGCATCCATATTAATTATACCCCCGAAATCATCATTGTTTGTTACAGTACAATTCACAGTATCAGGCTATTTTGAGTTGTATTGGTGGTAACATTCAACAAGTTTTTTTGCCACGCGACATCTAAAACAAAAAAATTAACTGATTAAATACTTTAAAATAACAGAAAAACAGTAAAACACCATGACAAATCAATATAAGAAAGAAATACTGCTAACTCCCAAATACTCAAACTCTAAAGTTTTTTTAAACTTAAAATGACTATCCTGTGAACCGTTTGCAAAAAAATATACTTATAATTCAAGTTCATACATACATATAATAGATACACACACTGCAAACTAAATTTCTTTAATCTAATTATTACTTTTAACAAGTTTACGGTCAGTGTTTAAAAACTCGTAGGTCGTGCATTTTTATTCTCTTATAATAATGACAATTTCACTGTTGTCAGGAGATAGCAGTTATTCGACGTGGAAATTTGAAGGTCATAGATTAAGTAGTTTTACGCATCAATAAAACTCACGATACATCGGTTTACTAATAGCTTAGCTGTTTTACACAGTCGACGCAGTTTTTTTTCTCTTTCTAATGGTGCTTTAACCTTTATGGTCTAAAAGTGGAGTTAGCAGGTTAATACACTAAGCCGACCGAATTTAATGAAGTTTGGTACGTACCTTCCTTTTGTAAGTGGCTTGGATAAGTTCGTTAGCCAAGAAAATCGGATCAGTTTTTCCGAAAAATTTTGGGCGTTTAAAAAAAATAGGGTGCCACGGGTGATCAGAGGAAAGGACAAGGAGGAAATATTTTGTGTGATTAACAAAACCAATTGAATATTATATCCAACGGTTGAGAAGAACAAAATTTGTTCAAATTTGTTGTCTGAAAATTGCAAATTTTGACGTTTCCATCGCGACTTTGACGTTTGAAGAAGAAAAATTACCAAATTTTCAAAATATTCTTTCTGCTACTTTTTGACGTTTTCGCGCCAAGAAAACTTAACCGTTGGATGTAATAAATTCAATTGGTTATGTTAATCACACAAATATTTTGTTCTTGTGCTTTCCTCTGTGGCACCCAATTTTTTTTTAAATGCCCATAACTTTTTTGCTTTCAATTTATAGAGCTGAATTTTGGCGTTTAGGGTAAGCTAGATAGTAGAAACGTATATCCAAATTTAGTTGTCATAGCTCTGTTATTTTCGGAGATACGAAAATTTTCCGAAGGAAAATCCAAAATTTTCTCGGATAAATTGGTCCGATTTTCCAGGCTAACGAACTTATCCAAGCCACTTACAAAAGGAAGGTAGGTACCAAACTTCATTAAAATCGGTCTATTATTCAGAGATCTCCGCATTAGTAAATTTTTCGTTTTACGAAGAATTCGCTAACAACAGCCGATCTATAAGAAGATATGACTTCCTAGATACTTGTCTACGACATAATTATCCTAGGTCATGCCGCTTTTAAGTCTCATTTATACAAAATATGTGTTAAGAAAATCTACTATGTTCATGTATCAACACCAGCCTAGCTAGTTTAAATTATTTGAATGCCCCCTGTATTATGCTTCATGAACCAAGAAAAATATTCTTGTACGATTTGATAAAATGCATTTATGTATGAAGCCGCTCGTAATAAAAACCTTATAGTGGCTTTTATGTGCTTTGTGAAAAAATCCAAACTGTATAGTCTTATATAGCTCTTGACTATAAAGATCATTAGCACTTTAAAAATTGAACTGTTTCAGTAAATATTGTACTCGTAGGTTAAAGTTTATTTAGAGGTAATAAAGTTAAGATCCTTTTTATCTTTCCTCGTGTTCACCTATTTTGACCACAGTCTTCCCAGTGTATTAAAAAGTTACCATGACAGGCCCCATCGGTATCAAAAGTGTCCCAGTTTTCCGCGTGTAGTTTGTGGTGTGTATACAGGGTGATTCATAAGTGGTGACCAAAAATAAAACCCAATGTACTTTGAACAATTTAAGAGAGGGTATGTTCTTTAAAAAAAAATCCTATAATGCTTCATTAAAAAGATACGGGGTGTTGAAGTTGAATTTCAAAAAATAAAATTTCCCAATTTTTTAAAAAGTAGCACATATATTTTGCTGAAACTTCACATGTGTAGGCTGCTATGTAAGGCGCGTATTCTACCATAACAATTGAATCGGCTAATCCAGCAGTGGCGCGCGTACCCACATGTCATTGGTTATCCCTCAAGAAAAAAACGGGTAAGCCAATGTTTTTTTTTTCATTTTTTGAATCTTACTTTCATTCGTAAACAAAATGACTCTTTATAATTTTCTGTACGACGCTTATTTTACAAGTAAGCAATGAATCAGGTAAGTGTTTTAGAGCACAGTTCATGATTTTTAACCAATCGTTGCTTGGTAGAAAATCGCAATGATACACTTTAATCAGGCTTATAGTAATTTATTTATTACAATAAATGTTCAAAAATGCCTACATTGGCCTGAATACACGCACGACATCTTTTTAATATGGAAAATTTAATGTCTTGAGGATTCGTTGTTGCTTGAATATGACGAAAAGCATTATTTATCAGTTGTTGTAGCTGCTCTGTTGTATTTATTTGTTCATTGTAGACCAGTCGCTTGAAATCACCCCAAAGATAGAAGTCAAGTTGGTTTGAGTCCGGTGATCTTGCAGGCCAATGTATTGGTCCAGTTCTGCCAATCCATCTTTCATTATAATGTTCATGTAGCCATGTAACAACGTTTAGACTATGATGCTCTGGTGCACCGTCATGCTGGTACCATATTATACCTCTTGTTGCTAGTGGAATGTCATCTAGAATGTTTTCTACACGGTTTTCTAGGAGCGCTAAGTACGAAGATCCATTTAAACGTTGTGGCAGGACTTCCATGAACAGTGAGCCGTTAAAAATACCACACCATAAATTAATGGAAAATCTATGTTGAAATGTGCAAGTCCTTGTTGCATGTGGATTTTCCAATGACCAGACATGCTCATTATGAGAATTATAAATACCATTTCTTGTAAATGTTGATTCCTCAGACCAGAAGATTAGATTAGGGAATAAGATATTTTGATTGTTCATTTCCAACATCCATTCACAAAAGACTCGTCGATGCATATTATCTCAAGGTAGAAGGCAATGAACATTCTGTCGATGATATGGATGTAAGGCTTCTCGATGTAAAATTCTCCAAACAAAGCTTTGAGAATATTGTAACTGCGTGGCAATTCTCCGAGTACTTGTAGAAGGTTGATCCATCACTGCATCCACCACTCTCTCTCTTCGTCTTCAAGTTGATGTTGTCTTCTACTATTAGCTCTAGCGTCAGGACATTGTCCAATACCGCACTGCCGAAGTCTTGAAAACGATCGAGAAAAAACCCTTGGTGTAGGTTGACGGCGAGTGGGAAACCTACGTTGATATTTCCGACAAGCAGCTAGAGCATTTCCATCAGTATATCCGTAGATAAAAATTATATCTGCATACTCTTCTGAGGTGTACTCCATTATAAGAAGTAAAAGAGTAGAAAATTTTGCAATTTTATAAAGTTTACCACTTACACCTATTCAAAATAATAACTTGTTAACCTAAACGTCAAGTGACACTTAAATGGCAACTTTGGCCCACCAGACTACTACTTACTAAAATACAACAAAGATAATCGTCATACAAAAAGTTATCAAGACATTAAATTTTCCATATTAAAAAGATGTCGTGCATGTATTCAGGCCAATGGAGGCATAAAAGTGTATCATTGCGATTTTCTACCAAACAACGACTGGTTAAAAATCATGAGCTGTGCTCTTAAACACTTACCTGATTCATTGCTTACTCGTAAAATAAGCGTCGTACAGAAAATTATCAAGAGAGTCATTTTGTACACGAATGGAAGATTTTTAAAATAAAAAATAAAAAAAATATCAGTGGCTTACCCGTTTTTTTTTCTTGAGGGGTAACCAATGACATGTGGGTACGCGCGCCACTGTTGGATTAGCCAATTCAATTGTTATGGTAGAATACGCGCCTTACAGAGCAGCCTACACATGCGAAGTTTCAGCAAAATATATGTGCTACTTTTTAAAAAATTGGGAAATTTTATTTTTTGAATTTCAACTTCAACACCCTGTATCTTTTTAATGAAGCATTATAAGAAATATTTTTATAGAACATACCCTCTCTAAAATTGTTTAAAGAACATGGGGTTTCATTTTTGGTTACCACTTATGAATCACCCTGTATATACATATGTAAAGTCCATGTATAAGCCTACACATGGTTTTAATTTTAATACTTATTTTTTATAGACAGCAATTTTATAGGGAGATAAAGGAAATGGGTTAAAAATAATGAGCTTGTTATATTAGCACTCACATAACAGTTTTGTCAAAATCAAGAGCAAGGTCAAGTGCATCTCTATATATTTTAAAAATTGACAGTGGCTGAATGAGCCCGTTCTCAAAGTCAATTATATTTATACAAAAAAAAAAGGGTTTGGTAAATGGTCGTTGGCGTTGCGCTGAACAGGTAGCACCTTTTATCGAAGACGGTCGCGGTCAGCGGTATAGCCGGTGAACGGTCGACGATGACTGGTCCTAACAGGGCACCCAATTCTCACTTATGGCTCCTCTTGCCACACCCCGGGCAACTGCATCGACCTGCAGGCTAAATTAGGTGAGGATAAGCAGATATGGTGAAAATATGTTGCTGGGCAGCAGCAGCAATAGTACCATGTGGCGGTGCCGAAGATGTACTTGCACACAGCGTCACAATGGAAGTGGGAGGCGCCACTGTAGCAGTTCCAACGGCTTCAACACTGCGGTGCAGAAGGGAAACGAAAGTCCCACTACACTATCATTCCATTTATTCAACATGGCTGAAACAAATATAGACCAGGCCCTCAGTACGGGGCACCCCTTGAGTGGGGGGGGGGTTGTGAAGAATCCCCCCCCCCCCCCCCCGTCCACGAAAAACTAACATAATAAAAATATATAGAAAAGAAACCAGAATTGCAACGTAGAATATACGTAGCCTATGTAGATGCATAAATGTGTAGATTGGGGGTCAAGATCTTGGGGCTAAGCGAGGTACGATGGCCAGGCACTGGTAATCACAGGATTAAAAATGGCGTTCTCTACTACTCTGGTGGCGACGACCCCAAACACCAGTATGGCGTAGTTATACTCATCTCCTCTGAACTAGAAAAATCGGTAATTGATTTTATCCCACTCGGAGATTGAGTGATGCTCTTGAGACTCCTCACTACTCATAGAGTCATGAACGTAATTCAAGCGTACGCTTCAACAGGGGATAAACCTGATGTGACGGTTGAAGTATTCTAGTCTGCTTTGGAAGAAGCTATGAAAACAACAAAACAAGGGGAGATGACAATTGTTCTTAGCGATTTTAACGCCAAAATCGGGAAGGGCGCTGATTGCGGGGTCTGCGGAGATCATGGTCTGGAAACACGCAACACTAGAGGAGATCGTCTGGTGCACTTTTGTACAGAGCATCGCCTGTCTGCTGCCAACAACTACCTCAAACAACATCCTAGACGTTTATACACGTGGAAATCTCCAGCAGATCGTGATAACCACATAGTGAGAAATCAGATAGATTTTATCCTCATTAGGAGCCATTTAATGAAGTTTGTCAAATCAGCAACAACATACTCTGGCGCCGACGTCAACAGCGACCACAATCCCGTAGTAATAAGTCCACAGCTTCGCTACTTCACTAGAGTCCAACGTCCAAATAAACCTAAGCAAGTCGATGTCAGAAGACTTCTTGATCCCGAGATACGAGCCAGAGCAGCCGAGAGTCTCGAGGCACGTCTACAAACAACTAACTTTTGCAATGACGACGACGTAGAGCCTCGATGGACTGTCTTTTAGAAGACACTTTTAGAAACCCAGGAGGATGACATTGGATATGCACAAGCCTGTAAAAAGCAACAGTGGATGACAGACGAAATTCTCCAACTTATGAACGAGAGAAGGAAATACAAGGCCACAGACAATAACCAATACAGGGAACTGAACAGGGCGGTGAGATCGAAATGCCGAAAAGCAAGGGAAGGATGGCTAGCTGAAAAATGCAGTGAAATGGAGACGCTACAAGGAAAGCACGACTCGTTTAATCTCCACAAAAAGGTCAGGGCATTCACAAACACACAACGCAGGCAGATCCACGGTATTCCGAAGGACACTAACAACAAGATCTTAACAAACGTTGAGGGAAAGCTTAGCAGATGGAAAGAGTATTTTGAGGCCCTCTTTAATGCCACACGTCCCCAGCAACCACCTAGGGACTATGATGATATCAACGAACCCAGCCCTGCTATCATGGCAGAGGAAGTGAGACGTGCTATAAAATTTCAGAAAAATGACAAGGCTGTAGGATCAGACAATATTCACGCGGATACCTTGAAATTGCTCGTCAGTGCAGATGATAGAGGCCTAAAACTTCTTACATCGTTGTTCAACTCAATATATGAAACTGAAAAATACCAACGGACTGGCTGAGGTCGACCTTCATCGCTCTGCCAAAAAAAAAAAAAAAAACCGAACGCTTCTCAATGCGACGACCACCGAATGATAAGCCTGATGTCTCACGTCTTTAGGGTGTTTCTACGCATCGTTCGCACTCGCATATACGCCAGATGTGAGGGTCAGGTTGGGAAGACGCAGTTTGGATTTAAGAACGGAATGGGCACGCGCGAGGCTCTCTTCGCTCTCAACGTTATCACACAGCGATGCAGAGACATGCATGTTGATATATACGCCTGCTTTATTGACTACCGAAAAGCTTTCGACACTGTCTCGCACCAGAAACTCATTGAGATCCTAAAATACACCGGAGTCGATGCGGGAGATCATCACACAGCTGTACTGGCATCAGACTGCGGAGATTGGGATAGGGGGCATAACATCTGAAGAAACAAAAATCAGAAGGGGTGTTAGACAAGGATGTGTCCTGCACCCTCTACTCTTTAATAAATACTCGGAGGCGGTGTTCCAGGAGGCACTGTAGAATGTGAAAGAGGGTGTTAAAATCAACGGCACCCTTATTAATAATATGCGATTCGCCGACGATACGGTCGTGGTCGCCGACAGCCAACCACATCTCCAGAATATGATGGACCTCATTGTTGAGCATAGCACACAGTATGGTTTACACATAAACGTTGCCAAGACCAAGGTGGTTATGTTCTCTAAGGCACCAAGACGGGCGATCTTTTAAATTAACAACCAGGTTGTGGAACAGGTGCCGTCCGTTAAATACCTTGGAGCCCTCGTCAACGAGAACAGTGACCCTAAAATGGAAATCAGATAAAGGATAGAACAGGCCAGAAGGACATTCATGTCCATGAAGAACCTCTTCACCAGTAGATACGTAAACCTCCGACTCCGCATATGTATATTGCGCTGTTATATCTTCCCAGTGCTACTCTATGGCTCCGAGAGCTGGACATTCTGCCAATCAATGGAGAGTCGCATTGACGCCTTTGAGAGGTACTTGTATCGCCGTATACTGCGTATATCCTGGGTAGACAGGATAACCAACGAGGGCGTGCTAAGGAGAATAGGTAAAGGCAAATAACTGCTGACAACCATTAAAGAACGAAAGCTCCAATACATCGGGCACATTATGAGGGGGGAGCGGTATGAGCTCCTCCGACTCCTCATCGAAGGAAAGATCAAGGTCAAACGATCTGGGGGCAGACGGCAGAATTCATGGCTGAAAGATCTGCGTCGATGGTTCGGACGGATATCTGTGGAGATTTTCAGAGGTTCGGTATCACGCACCATTATAGCCAGTTGGATGACCAACCTTCGTAGGGAGACGGCGTCCTAAGAAGAAGAAGTGGTCGATGCCAATTTCCAGTTACCTATATTTGCTAGTTTTTTGTTAGCATTACGATGAATCGCTCTGTATATTATTCTCCTATTGACCACAAAAAGCTGAGCTTAACATTTGCAATAAACATTTATATACATATAATGTAGCATGCTCGTCAGACGTTTCCTCATGACATTTGAAACTATTGAGGGTTTTGTCAGACCCTCTCGATGTAATATTCTAAAGGGGAATGGCATTTTTATCCTGGAATGTCCCATAACTATATAACACGCATATTTGAATATCTCGGACAATATGCCAATAAACGTCTTATTCGATTCGCAGCTGGACGCTTCTGGATATATTATATACGAATACATTGAATATTACTAAAAAGTGTTTTTCAAAGCACTAGATGTATTCTGTAGTTTTAAATTGCTTGCAGGTGGTTATTTCATCATCATAGCATAAAGGCGATGTCGTCTTGTCGTCGCACCCTTGACTTACAGTCTCCACCAGTTTTCTATATTTAGTTGTAGTTTCCGCAGACCACCAAGTTAGGTTAGGTTTTCTAGTTTTCCGAAATATGTATTTTGCAAATAATATTAACAGTGTGTCAATAATGCAAAAAAAAATTCAAAACTATGAAAACAAATAACTACAATTTGGAGAACACAAATTCATCACAATACAGTTTCTGGATCTGACGATCGTTTCGCTCACAAAGTTGGCGTCTTCAGAGGGATGAATAAACTAAGTGAATAAAGACTGGAACTATTATTTATATGGTAGTCGCCAAGCAGTTGCGAACAGCGTCCTCTAGGAAGTTATACAGCCGTACCCCCACTGTTGAGTCTTAAATCATTGTGATTAAAACTGCATACCTGTTATTGTTATACTGTGTGTCGTTATTAAATATTTCTTCTAAGAAGAACTCGCTGGGTATTAAAATAGCAGTTCGAACAATGGACTACATAGAACCGCACCTACTATATTCATCGAAACATTTTTGTTCAAATTTCTAACGATATATATATATATATATATATATATATATATATATATATATATATATATATATATATATATATATATATATATATATATATATATATATATATATATATATATATATAAATATATTCAACAAATGTTTTCATACCCTCACCCAAAGGCTGCAATACATTGCCCATCGACGTCCGGTTGTTGACCCCCCTCTCTCTCTCTCTCTTTTATAGATATCTGCACGGGCACTGTTCAGAGGATCTTTCTTCCATAGTTCCTCTACCTGCTGCTCCCAACAGATCTACCAGGTAAACAGAGCGAATGCAGCCTTTAACTGTCCAGGTCACCAGATATAGAACATCTTGTTATGCCCGCTCTTTTGCCCCGAGGACTTCCAAGTTGTGGAATTCCTTGCCGGCACATGTTTTTCCTTCTCCTCCGAACCTTCAAACCTTCAAGTTCAGAATTAACAAGTTGCCTCTTTCCTCCTTGTCGACACCCACGGTACGATAGTATTTAGGCTGTAAGCTCTCGTGGTGTGTTGTTGACATATATTTAAAAAAAGGACAATGATGGTTGAAGCTGAAACTTAACGGCTTGCAGAACACTCTTTACATAATCCGTATTTCTTCCAGGTTCTTTGCCTAAATGTTCCAAATTTTGACGTTTCAAATCGCGACTTTGACGGTTTGAGGAAAATCCCATTTTTTTTCTTTAAATGCCTATAACTTTTTTGTCTTCAGACTTTAAGATCCAAATTTTAGGTAGTTCACCGTTTATAATACAAACAGACGCACCACATCTTGTTGCCGTTACTATGTTATTTCTGGAGATATAAATTTTTCCCGAAAGATAACACAAAATTTTCTGGGAAAACCTGGGCCAATTATCCTGGCTAACAAACTTCAAGCCACTAACAAAAGAAAGGTACTCCGCAAATTGGTCAAAGTAAGTAAGTCAAAGATACGAGTTTATTCTTTATTATTCTAGTGGACGGTATACCTGTTGTAAAGCTAATGTATAATTCTTTTTTTTTATAATATTATCAATTAATAATGTTTTCTTTAAAAAATATATATATATATATATATATATATATATATATATATATATATATATATATATATATATCTCCGGAAATAACAAAGTCCGGGTAATCAAATTTAGTACGCTGGTTTCTGTCATAAAGAGTATCCTACGCACCAAAACTCAGATCTTTATGTTAAAAGACAAAAAGTTTTTACTAACTAAATCTGATTAAAGGAAGTTAAAACGTCAAAAATGATAATTATGGTAGGAATAGGAACGCGAGTAGGAAATCCGACAAGCTCCTAGATCTGTGTCGTTATTTTCCTTCATTTCGTTAAAATATGAGCAAAAAATCCACTGCAAAAAATCTTTGGTGTAAATACTAAAGACGTTAGTGAATTAACATACTACCGGATATACCTGCTAGTACATACATGTCGAGCGTAGCTAAGTGGGCTAAGCCCTGTACCTCTGATAATCGAGTCTTATATGACGAGTTCCAATCCTAGTAAGTGGTTTCACTTTTATGATTTTTTTTTGTCTTATTTCGTTTTAGCGTTATCTGTTCAGATTGCTGTTATTCCGATGATTTTTTTAGCGCGTTTTGTATAAATAAACAATTTAATAAAGAGGTCATGAAAACTTTTAAGACTCAATTCAATGTGAATAGCATATCTGGTTGTTTCTTCTTGCCCTAACTTATTGAAACTGTTTCATATTTAATACAGTAGTAGACTTTTCCCATCGCTTCTCAAGTGCTGGTTTTAGTGAATTTTCTTTAAAAAATTCACTAATGAGAAGATCCTGACTTTTAAATTTGGAACAAATATCTTCAAATGAGCGTGAACTAGCCCCCCTAGAACCCATATCCAGGGTCAATTTAAATTTATATATATATATATATATATATATATATATATATATATATATATATATATATATATATATATATATATATATATATATATATACATTATATATGTGTATGACACCCATAATAAAATAATGGGCCGATTTTGGATAATGGCTATAATCCAAATTTAATTGATAATATTGTAAAGAAAATGAATTATACTTTAGCTTTACAACAGGTATACCGTCCACTAGAATAATAGAGAATAAATTTAGATCTTTGACTTGCTTACTTTTACCAATTTGCGAGGTACCTTTCTTTTGTTAGTGGCTTGAATAAGTTCGTTGGCCAGGATAATTGGCCCAGGTTTTCCCAGAAAATTTTATGTTTTCTTTCGGGAAAAATTTATATATCCAGAAATGACATAGTAACGGTAACAAGATGTGGTCGGCCTGTTTGTGTTATAAACGGTGAACCACTTAAAATTTAGATCTTCAAGTCTGAAGACAAAAAAGTTATAGGCATTTAAAGAAAAAAATGGGGTTTTCCTCAAACCGTCAAAGTCGCGAATTGAAACGTCAAAATTTGAAACATTTAGGCAAAGAACCTGGAAGAAATACGGATTATGTAAAGAGTGTCCTGCAAGCCGTTAAGTTTCAGCTTCAACCATCATTGTCCTTTTTTATATATTTCAACAACACCACGAGAGCTTACAGCCTAAATACTATCGTACCGCGGGTGTCGACAAGGAGAAAAGAGGCAACTTGTTAATTCTGGACTTGAAGGTTTGGAGGTTCGGAGGAGAGGGAAAGACATATGCCGGCAAGGAATTCCACAACTTGGAAGTCCTCGGGACAAAAGAGCGGGCATAATAAGATGTTCTATGTCTGGTGACCTGGACAGTTAAAGGGTGCATTCGCTCCGTTCACCTGGTAGATCTGTTGGGAACAGCTGGTGGAGGAACTATGGAAGAAATCTCCTCTGAGCAGTGCCCGTGCAGATATCTATAAAAGAGAGAGAGAGAGAGGGGGGTCAACAACCGGACGTCGATGGGCAATGTATTGCAGCCTTTGGGTGAGGGTATGAAAACATTTGTTGAATATATTTATATTATATATATATATATATATATATATATATATATATATATATATATATATATATATATATATATATATATATATATATCGTTAGAAATTTGAACAAAAATGTTTCGATGAATATAGTAGGTGCGGTTCTATGTAGTCCATTGTTCGAACTGCTATTTTAATACCCAGCGAGTCTATAAAAGAGAGAGAGAGAGAGAGAGAGAGAGAGAGGTCAACAACTGGACGTCGGTGGGCAAGGGATTGCAGTCTTTGGGTGAGGGTAGGGTCACTGATGAGACCTATAGCTCTTTTCTGAATGGAGTCCAGGATAGCGAGTGTAGAAGCGGCAGCGGCATCCCAGATGTGGGAGCAGTATTCGAGATTTGGCTTTATTTGTGAAGTACATAAAGTATCGAGATTAGCTGGTGAAAAGTATTTGCGAGTCCGGGAGAGGAAACCTAGTTTCTTAGCACCCGCTTCTGCAATTGATGTGGCATATTGGTGCCAATTGAGATTTCGATCCACAGAAATGCCAACAAGTGAAAAGGACTTTTAACTTTAAATAACTTGGTTGTTCATTGTGACGTGTCTAGCGCGGGTGTGTCTCTTATGAGATAGAAAGCGCGACTGAGCTTTGATGGAGTTGAATTGTGCAAGATTTCTACTTCCCCAGTCTAATATTTTTTGGAGATCCACAGAGACAAAACGCTCCACGAGTCTGCGATCTTCATCTAATTGGGCTAAAGAGACAGGCTTAGAATATTTTATATTTGAATGGAGGGAGCTGTCGTCCGCGTAACTGTGAACTGGGTTGGATGTGCTAGAGAGGAGGTGATTGATGTGAAGAAGAAACAAAGTAGACGCTAAAGCTGAACCTTGAGGAATTCTTGTTTTAATTACCCTGTAGTTGTCAAAATAGGTCTGTAATTAACCTATATACTTTTTTCTCATATGTTGCATAATAATGGTTATATTGAGCTTTACCCTAGAAATGCGTCAGCCTGTATATGTATAAACAGGAAAAACTGAAACTGTCTAGTTCGCGCTCATTTTAAAGAAATCTTTTTAAAATTCGTGAGCCGCGGTCTTCTTAATAACGAATTTTTTCTACCACAATTTGCTAAAATTGACTATTAAACCACTCTGTAGCGAAAACTACTAACGAAGCATCAGAAAGAGGGTCTATTGAAATGGGTTTTCCGAAAATATTTTAGAAAAATGAAGGACAGGAATGGTTGAAGCTGAAACTTAAGACCTTGTGAAACACACTTATTACGAGAGTTTTTCGACATAATCCGTATTTGCTTCATATTCGTTATCTGAAAATTGCAAATTTTGACGTTTCAAAACGGGACTTTGACGTTTCAAGAAGAAAAATGATAAACTTTTCAAAATATTTTTTCTGCTACTTCTTGACACTTTTGTGCCAAGAAAACTTAACCGTTATATCTAATATTCAATTGGTTGTGTTAATCACACATAATATTTTGTTCTTGTGCTTTCCTCTGATCACCAGTGGCACCCTTTTTTTTCTTTAATTGCCTATAACTTTTTTTTTATTTTAACCTAGAGATCTAAATTTTGGTGTGTGGGGTGAGTTCGATACTAGAAACGTACACGTAAAATTTGGTTGTCATAGCTCTCAAATTTTTTGGTATACAAAAATTTTCCGAAAGAAAACCCAAAGTTTTCCCGGAAAAACTGGTCCGATTTTCCTGGCTAACGAACTAATCCAAGCCACTTACAAAAGGAAGGTACGTGCCAAATTTCATCAAAATCGGCTTTTTTTTCTGAGTTATCGGTGTAATATATATATATATATATATATATATATATATATATATATATATATATATATATATATATATATATATATATATATATATATATATAAACATTGATCTCCTCATAAAAAATACAGGAAATTTACTAAACGCTCAAATTGACCAAATAACATCAGCCCATTATTAAACATGTTTGCACGAAATAATAAGTAAGCGACAAGAGTTTGCTGACCTGACTATGTCATAAAAACAGCTAGTTCCAAATCGATACCGTTTACCTGAGGAGACAGAGATGATAATTAAACACGGAGTAGATATTGGAATTTTAAAATCTTACTTTCATTCTTTATTTGATAAAGCTGGGAACTGCAGCAAAACTGCACTTATATATGCAATATAAAATAGTGTAAATCAATTTGCTTATTTATCTAAGTTGATTTACATGAAGTATCGCCCTCCACAATACCACAATATCATAACGGTTTATCTTTTCAGGGTGCAGCCGTGGAAACAGAAAAGTGTGGTACTGGAATAGGTACCAGCTGGGAATGTTTTTACGGCAGTGGCATCACAGACATTGCTGCAGAAATGCCAGAAGTACAAGCAGAAGTGGGCCCGTACTGTCGATGCGGATGTGTGGTCCATCTGGGTCAAGCAAAACCTAAGAGACTTCTAGCAACGTCATCCCAAAGTTGTCCTGGAAGAACATTTTGGCTCATACAAGTAAGTAATAATTATTAGTATACTCTGGCTATAAAGCTAATAAGGAGGGACGTGCGTTACGGGGAGGAAATTATAGAGAAAATATTTTTTTTGCCATAGCATATACACTACTCAAATACTCAAAGCGTGGCGCGCGAAAATTTTGCCTATTTTGAATTTAATGTAACATTGCACGTCTTAGCAAACTGGGAATGAGTATAGCAATCACTGGCATATACCGGCCACCATCTAGCAGTGAAAATGCATTGTTGGGGGACTTGGGCAGTTTCATCGAGAGAAGGCAGAAGACCGACGTTGACATTGTAGTTGGAGATTAAAATATAGACAGTCTGTGTAAACAGTATAGGCCTCCAGTAAAATAAAATTCTGGAACAAAATGAATATATATCTTACGTAAACTTTCCGACTAGAATTACTGGCAGAAACCAGACTTGCATCGATCTAATCTTCTGCAAGTATAGTGGGAGAGTGTATAAAGGTATAAACGAGGGGAATAGAAGTGTATAACGAAAAATAATGACTGAACCCCACGTTGTGGAGTCAGTATAACGATATATATATATATATATATATATATATATATATATATATATATATATATATATATATATATTGAAACCCATGTTGTAGGGTCGGTGTAAAAAAAACAAAATATAACAAATATTATATAACATAAATTATCTCAGGGCTTAGGTTTAGGCACTTGCAGTTGGTAGGTTTCAAGATGTACAAATGAAAGTCAGGTGTTATGAGTAAAATAAGTTTATTTAAAAAGTTATTGGAGTTATATAATGCAGCTCGATTTAATTAAGCAAATTGAATTAAAAGAAATATATGAATTGATTACTTTGACATGGCATATAGCACTGTAAAAATTAATTGTGGAGCATACTCTACTTTAAAAAGAAAACCACAGATAAATAATGTACTTAACTTCCAGCTTTAGATTGCTGCCTCCAGAGTGGTGATCATAGGGCTGCTCGAGGACTGCATCTATACAGGTGTTGTTTAAGATCTCATTGAAGGGGCTCCTCCCAAGCGGCTTCATTCAGGCTTTTGTTGAAGGCTCCTCCCTAGCGGTGTTGTTGAGGGGGCTCCTCACTAGCGGTTTCATTTATGGGTGGTGATCACTGCTCCCAAGCGGTGTTGTTGAGGGGATCTTCCCCCCTAGATGTTTCGTTGAAAGGTCTCCTTCCTAGCGGTGTTGTTGAAGAGGCTCCCTAACGGTTTCATTTATTTAGAGAGGTGTTGCTGCAGGCCGCTTCCTAACGGTTTCATTTATTTAGATAGGTGTTGTCGCAGGCCGCTTCCTAACGGTGTGCCATTTAGGCATGGTGTTTTCCGACTAAAATTTAGCTGCAAGATATCATCTCTTGGTCGATTTTAAACAGTACAGTAAACACAATACTAAAAATAGATCAACAAAAAATAAATTTCCTTTCAATCGGTAGATGTCGCAAGGTGGTACTTTTGTGTTATAAATTTACCCATATATAACAACACTCGTCACGGATCTAAATAGGGGTGGTACAGGTTGTGGTTTTGTTGGTTATGAGACGCTATAGATTAACTTATTAAGTGAATAATCATTAAGAAAATTCACTAATAGAGAGGTATCGATGGTGAGACTTTCGGACAATTTCTTTAAAACAGCGGAAATCAGGGCCTCTTGAACCCATTTCCATGGTCATTTAAAATGTTTATATATATATATATATATATATATATATATATATATATATATATATATATATATATGTATGTATGTATGTATGTATGTATCCAACCGATAACTCAAAAATACTACACTGATTTGGACCAAATTTGGGAATTACCCTTATTTTGCTAATCGCTTGGATGAGTTCGTTGAACAAATCTTAACGGCCAAATAAAAATAATAATTTTAAACGCAATAACTCTTAAATTGTCTAAGTGATTGAAACGAGAATTTACAACTTAAAAGAATATTGATAGACGTGGTTGTATACAAATTTTCAAGACGTTTGATTAAAGAAAAATAAAGTTATTCGAAATAATAAAATAATCCTCGACATCACTTCAGATTCTGTAATGCAATATCTACAATGTGGGACAAACACAGATGACGTTATCTGTACTGCTATGTTATTTAAATAAATCGCAGATAAAAATTTAAACAATGGAAGTTGTCGCAAGATGTCAGACTGAAGATGTTTGTGAGAGATACGACAAGTCGCCATCTCGCTGCATGACCAGGTAGTATGTTGTCACGATACCTCTAGTTTACACAAAATATTATAGATAGAGCTGCGTACAATGTACAAGCAACTACCTATTTTGTGAATTGTCAGCCTTGGACCATTCCTTTCCTAATACCGGGACAAAGTTTGCGTCCAAAAGCGCTAAATTTTAGCATGCGAATGTATACTATTAAAAAAAATTGAACGAGAGTGATTCAATTTGTTTAAAGCAATCAAGAACGACGTTTCATTATGTATAAATATTAAGTTCCCATTCTTCACGTTGACAGTATGAAAATTAAAAGCCATCTCTCTCCCTCTCTCTCTCTCTCTCCCTCCCTCTCTCCTAGTTTAATCTGACCACACGTATCCATTTGTCACAGAGAAGAGTGTACGCTATTTACGCATCGCGTAACCTCGAAATCGACTCCGCTGATGCTAATTGATAATCCATTATTAGGATATTATAATATAAGACAACTAGGTACCTATATTCTAATACAAATGGTAGGTAAATAAGAACCCAACTTTTAATTTTAACTTATATTTACCAAATCACTGTAGTAGTATATTATTATTGTCACATCTAATGAAACAAATATGAAAGTGATAGGTAAAGTGCATGGATATTGTATGTATTACCTAGTGAACTCTATACAGAATTCACTGGTAGGTATTACCAAAGTGAACCAAATTATTTTAAGAAGAAATATACCTACCTTAAACTAATACAGTAAGTACTTATAATATCTAGGTAGGTATTACAAAGTACATATATCCCTAGTTAAAATTATATAAACATATATTTAGGTTAAATTATTGAAATTTTAATTTCAAAATTTTGTATTGTTTATATTTATTTCATTTTCAGAGAGTATGGATATAGCAATAGTAAATAAGCGTGGATACTAAATTAAAAAAATAACACAGTGAGCTTCACAGATAATTACAAATTTGTTTTAAAAAACTTTTTGTTATTTTGTTTGCAGAAACTGGTTCGATTGAGTTGACTAAAACCGATCATTCAAGCGATTAATATGGAAAAATACTTACCTGACACCTATAATTTTATAGATGCATTCCGTTTAAAAAAATAAAATAAGATTTTCGGTAAATTTGCAAATTAGCACATGGGGGGTGTTTAGAAAAATCATTTCAGAAATGTGCTTAGAACCCCTTCTGGATGCCCAAACCGCAAGAAAAATTTCTTGCAAACAGCACACAAGAAAGTTACGGGACCAAGAGTGAATTGGGGTGCTGGGCGAAGACGTATATAAAAAGGAAATGTAATCGGAAAGCGCGAAATTAACCGCTTGGTTGGACCTTTTTATGCTACCTTTATCCCATTTTGCAGCTATACCTTCTTAGAATCCTGTTTACCGCGTGTAGAACCTCTATATTCACCGTAGGACCCGTAACTTTCTTAGGGGTTACTCCAAAGGAATTTTTCTTGTTTACATTGTTCTTGTTTATGCATTTAGGGTGATTGTATGCAATGATGAGGGGAAGGAGAACCCCGAGACGAAGCAGCGAACCAATATTTTAAATTTATGTTTAAATTGTTATCTCATTTCATTTTTTAAATATTTTTCCAAAAATGATTTTGAGGTTGCCCTGTTTGTCAGTCTTTCATAGTAAGCTGCATTATTTTATGATTTTCAAAAAGTATGGATACAGAAACCGTAAATAAGTGTTGGAAAGGGTCTGATTGCAGCAAGTATGTTATGGTAAAAAAATTTCGTAAAAATATTTCAAATCCGATAGCTCAATAAATTTCCCATTAAGCTGGAATCTTGAGTCTTGAACCATAGTAACACCTATATAAACGCACTATGGGTACTAAATTAAAGAATAATAACATAATGCGCTTCGAGGATAACTACAAATTTGTCTTAAAAAAACATATTTGTTGTTTATTGTTTGCAAAAACTGGAGGGATTGACTAAAACAAAACCATCCAAGCATTTAATAAGGAAAAATACATGCCACATTTATAATTTGACAAGTACATGCCCTTTGTAAATAATTATTTTTTTCTGCAAAACTTTTGTATCTTTAATTAAATTTGTAACACAATTTTTTAAAGACACTTGCAGTACTTACATATTATATCTAAGACCAAATTTTAATTTCTTAGCTCCGTATAATGTATATATATATATATATATATATATATATATATATATATATATATATATATATATATATATACATATACATATATATATATATATATATATATATATATATATATATATATATATATATATATATATATTATATATATATATATATATATATATATATATATATATATATATATATATATATATATATATATATATTAATTTCAACAACACACCACGAGGGCTTACAGCCTAAATACTATCGTACCGTGGGTGTTGATAAGGAGGAAAGAGGCAGCTTGTTAATTTTGGAATTGAAGGTTTGGAGGTTCGGAGGAGAAGGAAAAACATGTGCCGGCAAGGAATTCCACAACTTGGAAGTCCTCGGGACAAAAGAGCGGGCATAACAAGATGTTCTATGTCTTGTGACCTGGACAGTAAAAGGGTGCATTCGCTCTGTTCCCCTGGTAGATCTGTTGGGGGCAGCAGGTGGGGGAACTATGGAGGAAAGCTCCTCTGAGCAGTGCCCGTGCAGATATCTATAAAAGATAGAGAGGTCACCAACGGCACGTCGGTGGGCAAGGGATGGCAGCCTTTGGGTGAGGGTAGGGTCACCGATGAGACGTATAGCTCTCTTTTGAATGGAGTCCAGGATAGCGAGTGTAGAAGCGGCAGCGGCACCCCAGCTGTGGGAGCAGTATTCGGGGTTTGGCCTTATTTGTGAAGTATATAAGGTAAAGTGATTAGCTGGTGAAAAGTATTTGCGAGCCCGAAAGAGGAAACCTAATTTCTTAGCAGCCGCTGCAGCAATTGATGTGACATGTTGGTGCCAATTAAGATTTCGATCCACGTAAATGCCAACAAGAGAAAAGGACTCATTACTTTGAATAACTTGGTTGTTCATTGTGATGGATCTAGGGCTGGTGTATCTCTTGTGAGGAAGAAAGCAAGACTTAGTTTTGGTGTGGTTGAATTGTACAAGATTTCTACTTCCCCAGTCTAATATTTTTTAGACATCCACGGAGACAGAACCCTCCATGAGTCTGCGATCCTCATCTAATTGGGCTAAAGAGACAGGCTTGGAATATTGTATATTTGAATGGAGGGTGCTGTCGTCCGCGTAGCTGTGAACTGGGTTGGATGTGCTCGAGAGGAGGTCATTGATGTGGAGAAGAAACAAAGTAGGGGCTAAAGCTGAACCTTGAGGAACTCCTGCATTAATTGGATACAGTTTAGAGGAATGGCCATCCACAACAACAGATATGCTCCTGTTGGAGAGGAAATTTGCTGTCTACATACACAGTTTTGGTGGTAGGCCATAGGCCGGAAGTTTATTAAGCAGCACTGCATGCCATACCTGGTCGAATGCTTTGGATATGTCTAGAGCAACAATCTTGGATTCACCGTGTGATTTCATATACTTGTTCCAAGAATGGGTGACAAAGGAAAGGAAGTTGGCAATCGATCTGCGCTGACGGAATTCATAATGCCTGTCGTGGATTAGACTGTGTTTTTCAAGAAATTTAGGTAATTCGGTGTTTATATACTTTTCCATCACTTTAGAGACGACTGAAAGGAGAGAAATAAGCCTGCAGTTGCTGGGAAGCGCTTTGGATCATTTCTTGGGGATGGGTTATATATATATATATATATATATATATATATATATATATATATATATATATATATATATATATATATATATATAATAATAATAATAATAATAATAATCGCTAGCTGGGACTCTAAAACCGATCTCCAAGCTCCATTTAAACTTAAAGAATTTGTTTTAATAATATATCTTACTAATAGTGTACAATTCTTATGAAAATTGACTACTGTAACGCACTTGCTGCGTCCCGAATTTTTTTTTAAGTAGAGCGAAGCAACTATTAATATACAACAAACATTTTAACTGAGATTCTAATCAAATAAACTTATGAGAAAAGCAGTTGTTTCAATACAAAGTGTCCATTTTAGTTACATACTTAATTTAGATGTTAAGGGAAAAATCGACCACCATGTAACTTGGTTTAGCCAGTTCTATACTGGTAAGGCCAGTGGAATAAATAGTGTAACTTTCCGACTTTGAATTGTATGTTAAAAAATTCAAGTAAAACAACTTATGTTGCCCAGATGATTTTGAGCAGTGTATTTTATTTCTTTTCCTACTTTCTTGTGTGGTGGATTATCTGATAAGAGCAAATTCCCGCACTTATAGACTATCGTTGCCTAACGAGAATATCGTCCCTGTTTATGTTAGTTACCTCTACTGCTACATTCAACATGTACATCCATAATGGCAAACGTGCAAATACCCCCTCTAAAATATTGTAAAGTCGTGTGTAAAGCCATAACTTTACTACGTGGTTTGGATTAAATATTCATATGGGGCTCGTATGGGACATATAATATAGCCTAGCTATCGTACAAGCTGAATTAATAAACGAAACTGGCTGAAATCAGCCGTAGGTTTGATGCTCTAATTCCTACTAAAATTTATATGACGCTATAATTTTATTGTATCATATTCACACAGTATAACCCCAGTAAAAATTGGATGATTATCATAAATCATAGGAAAATCAAGCGAATGTCAAGTGGCATGCAGATTCTACAAGTTTTTTATCTGCAGCCATCTTCAATTTGATAGAATTAACGAACAGGGAACCAGGCGCCAAAAGCAAATAATGGTTATTTTTCATATACCGTTAGTTTATTATGCCATCTATTACATGTATTAGGAACTTTCTGATGCAACTAATTTCTGCCTTCTGATGGCCAACATATAAAGTTCTAAACCATTTATTTTAGTATTCTGATAGTGTATAAAGAACCACCTGCTAGTGAGTGTTTTCGCATTGTTTTCTGTATAAAAACTGATTTCATATTGAAACAAAGAGCAAAATAAGTAAATTAATTGAGGAAATGGCCCAGAAACAACCTAAGCGACTTTTGGAGAAGCTGACCTACATGTTTATGCTTTGATAAAGAAAAAAATATTGTTGTGGCTCTGTTTACACTTTAAGAAACCATGTCACTTGGTTCCAGGTTTTGTCGCTTGGATGTGCTCGAGAGGAGGTCATTGATGTGGAGAAGAAACAAAGTAGGGGCTAAAGCTGAACCTTGAGGAACTCCTGCATTAATTGGATACAGTTTAGAGGAATGGCCATCCACAACAACAGATATGCTCCTGTTGGAGAGGAAATTTGCTGTCTACATACACAGTTTTGGTGGTAGGCCATAGGCCGGAAGTTTATTAAGCAGCACTGCATGCCATACCTGGTCGAATGCTTTGGATATGTCTAGAGCAACAATCTTGGATTCACCGTGTGATTTCATATACTTGTTCCAAGAATGGGTGACAAAGGAAAGGAAGTTGGCAATCGATCTGCGCTGACGGAATTCATAATGCCTGTCGTGGATTAGACTGTGTTTTTCAAGAAATTTAGGTAATTCGGTGTTTATATACTTTTCCATCACTTTAGAGACGACTGAAAGGAGAGAAATAAGCCTGCAGTTGCTGGGAAGCGCTTTGGATCATTTCTTGGGGATGGGTTATATATATATATATATATATATATATATATATATATATATATATATATATATATATATATATATATATATATATATATAATAATAATAATAATAATAATAATCGCTAGCTGGGACTCTAAAACCGATCTCCAAGCTCCATTTAAACTTAAAGAATTTGTTTTAATAATATATCTTACTAATAGTGTACAATTCTTATGAAAATTGACTACTGTAACGCACTTGCTGCGTCCCGAATTTTTTTTTAAGTAGAGCGAAGCAACTATTAATATACAACAAACATTTTAACTGAGATTCTAATCAAATAAACTTATGAGAAAAGCAGTTGTTTCAATACAAAGTGTCCATTTTAGTTACATACTTAATTTAGATGTTAAGGGAAAAATCGACCACCATGTAACTTGGTTTAGCCAGTTCTATACTGGTAAGGCCAGTGGAATAAATAGTGTAACTTTCCGACTTTGAATTGTATGTTAAAAAATTCAAGTAAAACAACTTATGTTGCCCAGATGATTTTGAGCAGTGTATTTTATTTCTTTTCCTACTTTCTTGTGTGGTGGATTATCTGATAAGAGCAAATTCCCGCACTTATAGACTATCGTTGCCTAACGAGAATATCGTCCCTGTTTATGTTAGTTACCTCTACTGCTACATTCAACATGTACATCCATAATGGCAAACGTGCAAATACCCCCTCTAAAATATTGTAAAGTCGTGTGTAAAGCCATAACTTTACTACGTGGTTTGGATTAAATATTCATATGGGGCTCGTATGGGACATATAATATAGCCTAGCTATCGTACAAGCTGAATTAATAAACGAAACTGGCTGAAATCAGCCGTAGGTTTGATGCTCTAATTCCTACTAAAATTTATATGACGCTATAATTTTATTGTATCATATTCACACAGTATAACCACAGTAAAAATTGGATGATTATCATAAATCATAGGAAAATCAAGCGAATGTCAAGTGGCATGCAGATTCTACAAGTTTTTTATCTGCAGCCATCTTCAATTTGATAGAATTAACGAACAGGGAACCAGGCGCCAAAAGCAAATAATGGTTATTTTTCATATACCGTTAGTTTATTATGCCATCTATTACATGTATTAGGAACTTTCTGATGCAACTAATTTCTGCCTTCTGATGGCCAACATATAAAGTTCTAAACCATTTATTTTAGTATTCTGATAGTGTATAAAGAACCACCTGCTAGTGAGTGTTTTCGCATTGTTTTCTGTATAAAAACTGATTTCATATTGAAACAAAGAGCAAAATAAGTAAATTAATTGAGGAAATGGCCCAGAAACAACCTAAGCGACTTTTGGAGAAGCTGACCTACATGTTTATGCTTTGATAAAGAAAAAAATATTGTTGTGGCTCTGTTTACACTTTAAGAAACCATGTCACTTGGTTCCAGGTTTTGTCGCTTGGATCTTTATCACTTAACAATAATCTTGCTTTAAACAAAAAACAATGTGTTCAGAATGATGTGGTTTCTTGTAAAATAGTTGATTTCGATTATTTTTAAAATGCCCTTCAAAAATGTTTATTCAGTATTTACTGAATTCTGAGTAGGTTTTATTACTATCACCTATTCAGATTAAGTATATAATGTAATTGGGAACCAGATGGTGGGTACCGGTCAGAATAACACAATATTGAAATAAATGTGATTTTGCGGAAACCAAACGCCGCAAAATGTCAATAAAACATATTTCCAAAGATGAAAAGAGAAATTTCAAATAGCGTATGTGATTATTATGTGTCTCGAGATACACTGAGCAGTTTTCAACCATCTGGTAGGAAAATCATAGTTCCTACAGTTAAAATACCTTTATACCTCGATTTCTCATATTCATAAATTCGCGAGTGGTTCTTTGTCCGTTAACACCATCCAATTGTTCGTCCACTTGTGCAAGATAACATAACGAAAAACCCTTGGTTTAAATACATCTCAGTTGAAGTCCAGAAAATTATGCGTAGAAGCAAAGTAAGACTACTGAAACAAACAGTAAAATACACACATTGGAAAAGTCTAGGGATATTTTTAGATAATACAAAAAAAGGAACAAATTAATTTTGGAATCGGTCAAATTGCAGTCACGGTGTATGTATTTAATCAGTAACTCAATATAAAACCATCTGTTGCTAAAAAAATGTTAAAATGATATCAAAATTGACAAACCCGATATATCATAAAAGTAGAATTTTCATATGTACCGGTGAAGTTAGTTTCGACTTCAGTCATTCTTCAGTTGTTGTTTAGTGGCTGCATGAAAAATCTTGTGTTTTACCATGGAACGGCGAGATTTGGCTTTAGACGAGCGATAGGCCTTCTTCAAGCAGGCATGCGGCAAAATGAAGTAGCTGGGCGGATGGGTGTTTCCCAAAGTGTGACAAGTCGTTTATGAAGGCGTTTAAGGGAAAATGACAGTCTGGCCGAGCAACATCCAGGACGAGGACGCTCTACGACGGCAGGTCAGAATAATTTTTTATGTTTAACTGCCAGAAGGCAACCTATAATTGCGGTACCTGCATTGGTTACGACTTTGCAAAGGGCGAATAATGTAACCATTAGCTGAGATACTGTAAGAAATCATCTTCACGAAGCAAACCTCTGTAGTAGACGTCCACTCAAATTTCTACCTATTTCCAGAGGCAATCGCGCTGCAAGATGGGACTGGTGCCAAAATTATCTGAATTGGTCTGCAGATAACTGGGCTACAGTTTTATTCACAGACGAATCTAGGTTTCTTTTAATCCGGATTCTCGTCGAATAAGGGTGTGGAGACGATTTGGAAATGCGGAACGCTTAAAACATATTCAGGAAGTGTACCCATACAGAGGTGGTACAATAAAGGCATGGGGCGGAATAATTATTGGTGGCAGAACCGAACTCGTTTTTCCATATCGCTTCTTAGCAGCTCAGCTCTATGTGGATACCATTCTTGAACCTATCGTGCGTCCATTTGTAGGCGCTGTTGATCAAAACTTCCACCTAACGCATGATAATGCCCGTCCACATACCGCGCGCATCGTAACCAACTGGCTGGATAACGCGGGAATTGAAGTTTTACCATGGCCAGCATAATTCCCGGACCTGAATCCGATAGAACATGTCTAGTATATGCTTCAACGAAGAATTACTTCACATATGGGCAACATCCACAATGCGTTTACATTCCAGGAGCTTCTGACAGCATAGTGGGCACGTTTACTACAAGGAGACCTTGACAATCTCATTTTGTCTATGAGCAATAGACGTAGAGCTGTAATTACTCAACGTGGAGGTCATACTTTGTATTAAACTTTTTTCTCACATGTTCAGAAGTTTATAAAAAATTCTTAAAATTTGTCTTTCACTATATATCTTTTTTTAAATAGCCTTTAGCAGGTGGTACTGGAATTTTCCTTTACGTAATAGTAAAGGATTCTTTTTACGCCCGAGGAGGTACCACCCCATACATCAAGGGGCCGGTGAAGTCCCAACGGACGTTTCCGGTTCTGGTGTATGAGTCGGTTTCCCTTATAAACAAAAATGATGATGGCTCCTCCTTGTACAAAATATTCCGGAGGCAAAATACCCCTCCATTCGGATCTCCGGGAGAGGGGTGTACAGGGGGCGCCAACATCGAAATTTAACATATCCTTTTCAAATATATGTGGCCTAAATTCTAACCTGAACTCTGTCCACCATTTCCTCCAGGCTAACAGGCCCCAACTCCTCTTCCTCACCGAAACCCAAATCAGTGCCAAAACAGCCACTAATCACCTTAATTTCCCGGGGTATGAGCTCCTTACTTCCTTTAGATTGCATGGAAGCGTGTGCGCATACGTCCGTAGTAATCTACCCTCCACCAGACTCCCCAATTTAGAAGCTGGAAGAAAAGACATACTATGGATAAAACTCTCTCTCAGGGCTGCAACTAAATTCATCTGTTGCATTTACCGGTCACCTTCTGACAACAACTTTGTCCAGCTCTTTGACTACCTTTCTGAAAAAACCGACTATCTGATTTCTGAATATCCTTCCTCCGAGGTCACTATTCTTGGTGACTTCAATGTCCATAATAAGGAATGGCTAGGATCTTAAAAAACCGATTCACAAGGGAGAGCAGCGGAGGCCTTTGCAATCAGCAATTCTTTAGCCAATATGGTTCAGCAACCTACTTACTTTCCTCGTATCCCAACACACAGCTCAAATCCCTTGGATCTCCTTCTTACTACAAAACCTGAGTGCTATAACATATCAGTCACCGCCCCCCTTGGTCGCTCAGACCACGGAATGGTCACTGCTTCGTGCGCAATGCAACCCGAGGTCACACAGTCATCACACCCACGTATCGTTTGGCACTACAACTCTGCAAACTGGGACGAAATGCGGGATTACTTTTCCTCATTTCCATGGGCGTCTGTCTGCTTCTCTCATCCTGACCCCTCTGATATCTCACAAAACGTCACCGAAATTATCCAAGCTGGCATGGAATTATTTATTCCACGTACACAGAAAACCTCTTCAGCCACTCAAAAGCCCTGGTTCTCCAAATCCTGTGACAAAGCCAGACTTGAAAAGATCAAAGCTCACAAAACGCTTCTACACAATCCCAGTCAAGAAAATCGTCAAGCATTTAACGACGCAAGAGACCGCTATGTCCGCATTTTTACTAAGGCAAAAAACTCGTTTAATAACCACATCAAAAACAAAGTCCTCTCAAGCTCCAACGGCAGCAAACCCTTCTGGACTCTTGCTAAATCTATTGGGAATAATTTCTGCAAAAGCACGTTCCCACCTCTTGTCTCAGGGGATGAAATTGTTTCTACCGCCCTGGGCAAGGCTGAACTTTTTGGTTTGTTGTTCGCCAGCAATTCTACTCTCAACCCACCTCCAAATGTTCAACCACCAACAGTCCCCAATGTCGCACATAAAATGACGGATATCATTTTCAAAACTAAATAAAACTCGGGACGCAGCAAGTGCGTTATGGTAGTGAATTTTTATTAAATGCTTCAAATTTAAATAACCCAATTTTCTATAAACTTAGAGAGTTTAATTTCAATACGTAGTAAGGTTTTTCCTAAGGCAAGATATCCACAAAATTTCATTAAAATAACTTTGTAATTTTCGGAGAAAAAAATTTTTTTCGAAAGAAAATTTAAAATTTGAGTAACTCAATTTTCTCTAAACTTATAAAGTTGAATTTTGGTACGTAGTAAGGTTGAGGCAACATATATAGTAAATTTCATTGAAACAGCTTTGTTACTTTCGGAGAAAAAAATTTTTTTCGAAAGAAAACTCAAAATTTTTCCGGAAAACCCCATCTGATTTTTCTGGATAACGAACTCATCCAAGCCATTAATAAAAGACAGGCACTTTCCAAGTTTCATCGAAATCGGTTAATTATTTTTTGAGTTATCATATATATATATATATATATATATATATATATATATATATATATATATATATATATATATATATATATATATAAACATATAAAAATTAAACCTATTTACAAATGAACTTTAATAAGATATTATGCTGTGACAATACCTCTCTCAAGCACCCTAAAATATAATCAAAACGTGCACAGTTATATATGTTTTATTTCTTTTTCCCTTGTCTTAATACACTACATATTTTATGACAATCGATTTAATTTACTTATTTGATTTCATAAATAGTCGGTTAATAGTGACTTGGAATGAAGTAGACACCACATCTTCAAACATATTAAGAGAATATGAGTAAATCAACAGCAACTGGGAATGAATTCGGTCAGTCGCCCAGCCACGTGGTTAAAAAACACTGTTTGTATGATGGTTACAACTCTAGATCTAAATAAAAGGACTGTAACAGCGGCAGAAGCAGAAGTCAATGGAAGGTTGATGAATGAACCAACAGCAACCACATACTTATGATTTAAACATGTTTCAAATTTGAATAGCTCAATTTTCTATAACCCTAGAAAGCTGAATTTTGGCACATAGTTAGGTATTTCCCAAAGCAATATGTAGACCAAATTTTATCGAAATTTTCGGAAAAAAAAATTTTTTTTGAAAGAAAACTCAAAATTTTCCCGGAAAACCCCGTCCGATTTTCCTGGCCAACGAACTCATCCAAGCCATTAATAAAAGAAAGGCACTTGCCGAGTTTCATCTAAATCGGTTAATTATTTTTTGAGTTATCAGAGGGATACATATATATATATATATATATATATATATATATATATATATATATATATATATATATATATATATATATATATATATATATAAGCATATAAAAATTCAAACTGACCCGGATATGGGTTCTAGGGGTCCTAATTCGCGCTCATTTGAAAGAATTTTTGCAAAGTCTCACCATCGATACCTCTCTATTAGTGAATTTTTTTAATAAAAATTCACTAAAAGAGTCTTCATTAAAGTGCTGAGAACATAAATAAGAATATTTCGGCAGCGTATCCGTTTTTATACTTAAGGCTGCGCACCATTTTTCTCTCATTTCTTTAATAGATGGAAACCTAAAAATAGTGCCAAACTGACGTGCCGCCGCTGAAAATAGCAAATAGCAAGGTACCTACGTATGCAGAGACACCGTTGCCACAACCCCAGGTAATCTTCTACAAACAATACACCTTTTCACCATTTTGCCAAAACAAAACTCAAAATCTTTATTGCCAATCAAGGTAACACATAAAAATAAACTCTCAGTATACTTGCATACTATTCACAGACAAATACAAGCCACAACTGAGGATTAATAAAAATCTAGATACTTCACATGCAGCAGGAAAACGATTTAAAATAATGGGCTGAGTTTTCTGGTTATATTTACATAAAGAAGGGAGAAACCAAGGAAAATATATGTTAGTACATCTTTACATTCATAAATAAGCCCTAATGAAAGTGTAATGTCTTAAGTGACAGAAAAGTAATAAATTTGTCATCCTCAATGACTTCCTTGTCATCATATTCGGCGATTTAAGGATGAATTATTACATAGCGGCAACGCGTTAGCCACCACCCAATCAGAGCAGAGGACCGATGTAAACATAGAGTCCCTTGAATGTTGGCTTCAAACAATTCGGCTGTGTGCCCAGTCTATTCGTATATAGATAGTCAATGGTTACAACTCTAGCTCTAAATAAAAGGACTGTAACAGCGGCAGAAGCAGAAGTCAATGGAAGGTTTGTGTATTCGGGAAACTATTCACTATTAATAACAACAATTGACTAAAAACGCTGCGAGTTGTAAGGCAAAAATAATTATACTACAAAGGTTATAAATGATAATACATTAAAATAGGGTTATATATAATCGTAAATGCTTCCAATGATTAACAATCAGTGAATTCAGTATTATTGACATTTCTCGGAAACTTACAAATGAATCTCATGAGTCAATAAGAAAAGCATTGACTAACCAACAGCAACCAGATACTTATGATTTAAACATGTTTCAAATTTGAAGAGCTCAATTTTCTGTAACCCTAGAAAGCTGAATTTTGGCACATAGTTAGCTATTTCCCAAAGCAATATGTAGACCAAATTTTATCGAAATTTTCGGAAAAAAAAATTTTTTTTGAAAGAAAACTCAAAATTTTCCCGGAAAACCCCGTCCGATTTTCCTGGCCAACGAACTCATCCAAGCCATCAATAAAAGAAAGGCACTTGCCGAGTTTCATCTAAATCGGTTAATTATTTTTTGAGATATCAGACGGATACATATATATATATATATATATATATATATATATATATATATATATATATATATATATATATAATATATATATATATATATATATATATATATATATAAGCATATAAAAATTCAAACTGACCCCGGATATGGGTTCTAGGGGTCCTAATTCGCGCTCATTTGAAAGAATTTTTGCAAAGTCTCACCATCGATACCTCTCTATTAGTGAATTTTTTTAATAAAAATTCACTAAAAGGTACGTAAGATGCTCTCTTCTCTTAATACCAGGAAAGCCTCTGGTTTTGACGAGATTCCAGCAATTGTTCTCAAAAATTGCGCACCAGAACTTGCTCCTGTCCTGACTCGTCTGTTTCAGACATCTTACAATAAAGGCATATTCCCTAGTAACTGGAAAACTGCTCGAGTACAACCCATCCCCAAGAAAGGATCCAAAGCGCTTCCTAGCAACTACAGGCCTATTTCTCTCCTTTCAGTCGTCTCTAAAGTGATGGAAAAGTATATAAACACCGAACTACTGAAATTTCTTGAAAAACACGGTCTAATCCACGACAGGCAGTATGGATTCAGTCAGCGCAGATCGACTGCCGACCTCCTTTCCTTTGTCACCCATTCTTGGAACAAGTCTATGGAACTACACGGTGAATCTCAGATTGTTGCTCTAGACATATCCAAAGCATTCGACCAGGTCTGGCACGCAGTGCTGCTTAATAAACTTCCGGCCTATGGCCTACCACCAAAACTTTGTACCTGGACAGCAAATTTCCTCTCCAACAGGAACATTTCTGTTGTTGTGGATGGCCATTCCTCTAAACTGTATCCAATTAATGCAGGAGTTCCTCAAGGTTCAGCTTTAGCCCCTACTTTGTTTCTTCTCCACATCGATGACCTCCTCTCTAGCACATCCAACCCAGTTCACAGTTACGCGGACGACAGCACCTTCCACTCAAATATACAATATTCTAAGCCTCTCTTTAGCCCAATTAGATGAGGATCGCAGACTCATGGAGGGTTCTGTCCTCGTGGATCTCCAAAAAATATTAGACTGGGGAAGTAGAAATCTTGTACAATTCAACCCCACCAAATCTCAGTCTTCTCATAAGAGATACACCAGCCCCAGACCCATCACAATGAACAACCAAGTTATTCAAAGTAATGAGTCCTTTTCTCTTGTTGGCATTTCTGTGGATCGAAATCTTAACTGGCACCAACATGTCACATCAATTGCAGAAGCGGCTGCTAAGAAATTAGGTTTCCTCTTCCGGGCTCGCAAATACTTTTTACCAGCTAATCTCTATACCTTATATACTTCACAAATAAGGCCAAACCTCGAATACTGCTCCCACATCTGGGGTGCAGCTGCCGCTTCTACACTCGCTATCCTGGACTCCATTCAAAAGAGAGCTATACGTCTCATCGGTGACCCTACCCTCACCTAAAGGCTGCCATCCCTTGCCCACCGACGTGCCGTTGGTGACCTCTCTCTCTTTTATAGATATCTGCACGGGCACTGCTCAGAGGAGCTTTCCTCCATAGTTCCCCCACCTGCGGCCCCCAACAGATCTACCAGGGGAACAGAGCGAATGCACCCTTTTACTGTCCAGGTCACCAGACATAGAACATCTTGTTATGCCTGCTCTTTTGTCCCGAGGACTTCCAAGTTGTCGAATTCTTTGCCGGCACATGTTTTTCCTTCTGCTCCGAACCTCCAAACCTTCAAGTCCAGAATTAACAAGTTGCCTCTTTCCTGCTTGTCAACACCCACGGTACGATAGTATTTAGGCTGTAAGCCCTCGTGGTGTGTTGTTAAAATTTAAAAAAAGCCTATGTTTCTTGTATAAAACATTTAATTTTTCGTAACATTAAACACTTACTTATACCATACATTCTTTGTTTTCTTCTTAAATCATATCAAGAAAAAAATACCTGCATTTTAAAAAATATCGCTAGACTTTTCCAATGTGCGTAGTTTAAATTGGGAAAGTTGGTTGTTGTACATGAAAATGTTTTTACAACTATCTTTTGGCTGAAAATGAAATACATCTCTCAGATTTCTTTTTTGTGCTACTAATACTTTATTGATGTCACCTGAATGTCCCCATAAAACAACTTCATATCTCAATACTGACTCCAATGAAGCATGCTTCTAGGGCAGCTGGAACTGACATCTAGCACTATGTGAAAACTGGAACCTGTGACGAGCACTGATAAGTACACTTGGTGAACTCAAGTCACCACAACACATCTTTTCAAAGACCTTACGACCGTTTCACTAACCACATTATCATCATCAGAGGATGAAAAAATTCTAAACAAAATTAACGGTTACAAATATATTTATATGATACCTAGATAGACGAACTAAAACGAACTACAACGAGACCCATCGTTTGTATAGTGTGTCTATATTAAACGGACGAGGTTGACGAACTACTTTAAACTCCTAGTTGACAAATTTATGAGCTGTCATCTAATTTAAAGAGTAATGGGTCTAAAATGAAAGGTGCCGCGATATATAAGGAAGCTCACTTTCTTTCTTTATCTATGTGAATACTGGAGCCTGTGATGAGCAGTTACAAGCATATCTGGCGACAAACCAATAACTGCCGCACATCATACAATACATTATTATTCCTAATCTGTCCGGCAGAATAATAAAGTATGGTCAATACCCTCGTCCGGTCTATACAGATACTAGGCTCTACGTTGCGTTCTCGACTTAAAAATCCCCTTTTGATTTCTTTTTGTATCTAAGAAATCAAAATCCTCTGTTACAACAGAGGATGAATATTATAACCAAAATTCAACATAAAAACAAGTATTTATATTGATTTCTGAGATACAAAAAGAAAACAAAAGGGGATTTTCAAGTCGAGAACGCAACGTAGAGCCTAGTACCTCGATAGACCGGACGAGGGTATTGACCATACTTTATTATTCTACCAGACAGATTAGGAATAATAAAGTATTTTATGATGTGCGCCAATTATTGGTTTGTCGACAGATATACGTGTAGCTGCTCACCACAGGCTCCAGTATGCACATAGTGAATTTATAGATCAAGAAAGAACGTAAGCTTCCCTAAATAACGCGTCACCTTTCATTTTAATTTTGAGACAATGTTAATAGAAATATTTTAACTCCAGTACCGTTTTAGCTCCACAGCTCATCAAGATTTAAGCGACAAGATTTCAAAACACCTCCCAAATATATAAGTCCGATGAAAGCCTGGATTTCTATTATATCCGTACCCTTGGCGTCTCTTTCCCGTTGGTAGTGATTACGATTTTCTTATATATGTCTGTTTGAGCATTCTACAATTTTATTCAGTGTTGCCTCGGGGAAATGGTTCGAAATTTCCATTTCTTTCTTAGTTTTGTTTTGACACCCGAAAGGTGCTTTATAAGGTTTTCTGCACTAGTTCTTCCATGTATAGGGATTGTAAGTTTAGACCATAAAGTTGTATTGTCTTTTCCAATGTATGTTGGATCTTGATTATTCGAAACTCACTAGTATATTCAGAGTCTCAAATTTTTTGTTGAATTTCCACAATATCTTCTTCTTCTTTATCTTCTTTGTCGTCGTGTACTAAACTTGTTTCTATGTCATTCTCTTTCAAACGATCTGTCAATAGCTAAATACTTTTGCTCTTTTCCGAAGGTTGACATCTAAAATAGAGTAATACACGTCTCAGAAATATTTCAAAATAAAATAATGTGGAACTTACCTTGGATATTCACAGTTACGAAATAAATAATACATTTACTTGGTATAATAATAGGACACGTGGTAGGTCGCACGCGGACTGACAGTCCGCCTACAGCCAAAATGGCATGTAACAAATGCACTGGGTCACCTATTACTGATATTGTTGGATACTAGTCAACGGTAGATGAATTTAAGAGACTACCGGTATGCGCCACAGTTGTCGACTGCGCATTTCCTTCTGAGGCAAAAAACTAGGTTAATAATCACATCAAAAACAAAGTCCTCTTAAGCTCCAGCGGCAGCAAACCCTTCTGGAGTCTTGCTAAATCAATTGGAAATAATTTCTGCAAGAGCACGTTCCCACCTCTTGTCTCAGGGGATGAAATTGTTTCTACCTCGTTGTTCGTCGGCAATTCTACTCTCAACCCACCTCCAAATGTTTAACCACCAACAGTCCTCAATGTCGCGCATAAAATGACGAATATCACTTTCAAAACTAAAAAGGTACGAAAGATGCTCCCCTCTCTTAATACCAGGAAAGCCTCTGGCCTTGACAAGAGCCCAGCAATTGTTCTCAAAAAAGTGCGCACCAGAACTTGCTCCTGTCCTGACTCATCTATTTCAGACATCCTACAATAGAGGCATATTCCCTAGTAACTGAAAAACTGCTCGAGTACAACCCGTCCCCAAGAAAGGATCCAAGGCGCTTCCTAGCAACTACACGCCTATTTCTCTCCTTTCAGTCGTCTCTAAAGTGATGGAAAAGTATGTAACCATCGAATCACTAAAATTTCTTGAAAAACACAGTCTAATCCACGACAGACAGTATGGATTCCGTCAGTGCAGATCAACTGCCGACCTCATTTCCTTTGTCACCCATTCTTGGAACAAGTCTACGGAACTACACGGTAAATCCCAGATTGTCGCTCTAAACATATCCAAAGCATTCGACCAGGTCTGGCAGGCAATGCTGCTTAATAAACTACCGGCTTATGGCCTACCACCAAAACTCTGTACGTGGACAGCAAATTTCCTCCCCAACCGGAGCATTTCTGTTGTCGTGGATGGCCAATCCTCTAAACTGTATCCAATTAATGCAGGAGTTCCTCAAGGTTCAGCTTTAGCCCCTACTTTGTTTCTTCTCAACATCAACGACCTCCTCTCTAGCACATCCAACCCAGTTCAAAGTTACGCGGACGTCAGCACCCTCCACTCAAATATACAATATTCTAAGCCTGTCTCTTTAGCCCAATTAGATGAGGATCGCAGACTCATGGAGCGTTCTGTCTCCGTGGATCTTCAAAAAATAATACTAGACTGGGCAAGTAGAAATCTTGTACAATTCAACCTCACCAAATCACAGTCTTGCTTTCTTTCTCATAAGAGATACACCAGCCCTAGGCCCATCACAATAAAAAACCAAGTTATTCAAAGTAATGAGTCCTTTTCACTGGTTGGCATCTCTGTGGATCGAAATCTTAATTGGCACCAACATGTCACATCAATTGCAGAAGCGGCTGCTAAGAAATTAGGTTTCCTATTCCGGGCTCGCAAATACTTCTCACCAGCGAATCTCTATACTTTATGCACTTCACAAATAAGACCAAACCTCGAATACTGCTCCCACATCTGGGGTGCTGCTGCCTCTTTCACACTCGCTATCCTGGACTACTTTCAGAAGAGAGCTATACGACTCATCGGTGACCCCACCCTCTCCCAAAGGCTGCCATCCGTTGTCCACCGCGTGCCGTTGGTGACCTCTCTCTCTTTTATAGATATCTGCACGGGCACTGCTCAGAGGAGCTTCCTTCCATAGTTCCTCCACCTGCTGCCCCCAACAGATCTACCAGGGGAACAGAGCGAATGCACCCTTTTACTGTCCAGGTCACCAGACATAGAACATCTTTTTATGCCCGCTCTTTTGTCCCGAGGACTTCCAAGTTGTGGAATTCCTTGCCGGCACATGTTTTTTCTTCTCCCCCGAAACTCCAAACCTTCAAGTCCAGAATTAACAAGTTGCCTTTTTCCTCCTTGTCGACACCCACGGTACGATAGTATTTAGGCTGTAAGCCCTCGTGGTGTGTTGTTGAAATAAAAAACAAATAAAAACAAATATTACAAGAGTTATAAATATGCGGAGCACGAGTCCACGCGTGACCTCTGGATGACTAAGTTACTTGATAATTAAAAGCCTGGACGCAGCAAGTGCGTTATGGTAGTGAATTTTCATAGAAATGATCTGGCACAAAATATTTTATTATAACTTTTTTTTCTTGTAACATTGAAATCTAAATTTTGGTGTATAGTTTACTTTTTATATCGTAAACCTACCTACCAAATTTGGTTATCATAGATTTTTTATTTTTTAAGATAAAAAATTTTTTCAAATGAAAACTCAAAAATTTCCCGGAAAACCTCGTCCAATTTTTCTGAATAACAAACTTGTCAAAGATATTTACAAAAGGAAGGTACATGGCAAATTTTTTTAAAATCGGCTTATTACTTTTTGAGATATGAATTTTTTTCAAATGAAAACTCAAAATTTTCCCGGAAAACCTCGTCCTATTTTCCTGACTAACAAACATGTCAAAGCCATTTACAAAAGGAAGGTATTGTGCTAAATTTTATTAAAATCGGCTTATTACTTTTTGGGATATGAATTTTTTTCGAATGAAAACTCAAAATTTTCCCGGAAAACCTCGTCCGATTTTTCTGACTAACGAACTTATCCAAGCTATTAACAAAGGAAAGGTACATGCCAAATTTTATCAAAATCGGCCCATTATTTTTTGAGTTATCGGTGTGATACATATATATATATATATATATATATATATATATATATATATATATATATATATATATATATATATATATATATATATATATATATATATATATATATATATATATATATATATATATATATATATATATAAACATATAAAAATTGAAACTGACCACGGATATGGGTTCTAGGGGTCCTAGTTCGCGATCATTTGCAAAAATTTTTTCAAAATTCAAAAGTCGGGATCTCCCCAATAGTGAATTTTTTCTACGAAAATTCAC
The DNA here is from genome assembly GCA_964006375.1 of Tillus elongatus. NCBI lineage: Eukaryota > Metazoa > Arthropoda > Insecta > Coleoptera > Cleridae > Tillus > Tillus elongatus. The sequence continues at coordinate 25,825,579 of OZ023262.1, read as the reverse complement.
TAATAAAGCAGTTGAAGCATTACCATATCTCACAATTTACCATTTAAGTGTTTGTAAATAACGGCTTGAATACTAGAACATAAAAATGGTTTTATACAATTTAATAAAGTCAATGTGTTAAGTTTATATCTAACGATTTATTCCAATCATCTTTATTCAATTCGCTCCTCTATAAAATAAGAATAGCTTTGGTATTGGAGCTCATCTTAGAACCAAAGAAAAACAAACAAATAACTGACACCTTTAGATTGCAGTAGACACTTTATATTCGAGATATTGCAGATTCTGTAATCTTTTGGCGAATTTTTCGTAAAATGAAAAATTCACTAATCTGAGATCTGTATATATATATATATATATATATATATATATATATATATATATATATATATATATATATATATATATATATATATATATACATATATATCACACCGATAACTCAAAAAGTAATGGGCGGATTTTGGCGAAATTTATTTTGAGATCTGTATATATATATATATATATATATATATATATATATATATATATATATATATATATATATATATATACATATATATCACACCGATAACTCAAAAAGTAATGGGCGGATTTTGGCGAAATTTGGTAGTTACCTTTCCTTTTTAAGTGGCTTGGATAAGTCCGTTATCCAGGAAAAACGGACTAGTTTTTCCGGGAAGATTTTGAGTTTTCTTTGGGAAAATTGTTGTATCTCCGAAAACAACAAAGCTGTGGCATTCAAATTTGGCTTGTACGTTTCCGCTATTAAACTTACCCTACACGCCGAAATTCAGATCTCTACGTTGAAAGGCAAAAAGTTACAGGCATTTAAAGAAAAAACTGGTGCCACTGGTGATAAAAGGAAAGCACAACAACAAAATATTTTGTGTGGTTAACAAAACCAATTGAATATTACATACAACGGTTAAGTTGTCTTGGCGCAAAAAGGCCAAGGAGTAGCAGAAAAAGTATTATGAAAATTTTACAATTTTTCTCCGTAAAACATCAACGTCAAGATTTGCAAATTTCAGACAAATAATCTGAAACAAGCACGGGCTGTGCAGAAGAAACGTCATAATAGGTGTATTTTACAAAGCCTTAAGTTTCAGCTTCAACGATCATTGTCCTTCATTTTACTAAAATATTATCGGAAAATCAATTTCTGATGCTTTGGCAGTAGTTTCAGCTATGTTTTAATAGTCAATATTTTAGCAAATTTTCGTAGACTATGAATTTTGAGAAGATTTATTCAAATGAGCGCGACCTAGAGCCCCTAAAACCCATATACGGGGTAAGTTTCAGTTTTTGTCTGTTTACAAATATACCGGGTGAAGCATTTCTACGGTAAAACTCAATATTTTTGTTTATATACGAGCAAAAATTGTATAAGTTAAATACAGGGTATTTTGAGCTGCATCTTATCAAATTATTTTGATACTCACAGGCTGGCCCATAAATCGTTACTGATACACAGGTTCTTTTTTAATAGAACACCCCTTATGTTATTGCATGTTTGTATTTTCCATTGAATTATAATGCATGTTTGTAAGGAAAACAATGAAAGCCTTCATCATTTCCGAGTTATTTCAATTGTTTTGCAACTTACGACGTTTTTGGCACAGTGCACAAACACATATTACAAATTGTAAAAAGGCATTTGCACCAATAGAGACCTTAGCCCCATGGAAATGACGTATTCAGAGAGCTTTTTGTTTGTATGAGTCGTCGAAAAAATCGAGCTGCCGTATACAGGCACTGTTAAATGGTGGCGGAATTTCAAAAGTTTTCACAGAAATGTTTATAGTGTTTCCGTTGCTATCATTTTTTTACATTTTTCTGAAATGTTTGTAATTAATAATAAATGTGTAGTAAGTCATTGTAAATAAAAATTGTCGAATTTTTATGAAAAATATAATATAGTGTAACATTACTTAAGGAAATTTCGGCAAAAAAAATTGTGATTTTTTTAAAATAAATTTTTGTAAAGTTTCATTTTTTTTCTTCTCGAGTCATAAAGCTGATTGTCAATAAATACATCTTGGCAGGTGTGTAAATAGCTCGAAGAGGTTCGTTGGCCAGCAAAATCAGACAAGCTTTTTCTGGAACTTTTTAAGTTTATTTTCGGAAAATGTTTGTACTTTTTAAAACAACAAAGCTATTTTACTGATAGGTGGTACATTGTTACTACTATATAGGTTATCCTTCCAACCAAATACCCTTTTAAAAACAATACATATTTGACATTAAAAACATTTTTACGAAAATGCGCTACAATAACGCAATCGCTGCGTCCAGACTTTTTTCTCTTATGTACAGACTACACAGAATGTTAACAAAATATAATAATACTTTGAATGGTGTAAATAGATTGGAAAAAATAACTTATTTTTTCCATTAAGATGGCTATTTGACAGCTAAAACGCGTACGGTATTGGAAAAATAAACTTTGTTTGGAAGAGAAAAGCTTTTATTCAAGTGTGTGTGTTTCTTGGGTTTTTGCTACATTTTGTAGAAAAGTTGTTAAAAAAAATCAGTATCTGTTTCTGTATATTCGGAAATAAAACCCCATCGATTTGATTGCTTAACATCTGATACTTCTCAAACCATCCTTTCTATAAAAGTTTTTTCATTTGTGCGAAATCACTAACGAACAGACGAAATATAAACTTTTTGTAAGAATTTCAAAAGCACTTGTCGGTACATACAGTGCGCGCCAAATGTATGGACCGGGATTTATAAAATCTAAAGTAAGCGGCCAAAAAAATTTAAATTTGATAAGCGCATTTGTGACGTATTTTCGCATATTATGACGTTATTTCCAATTATTTACTACTTTTATTACAGAATATACAGGGTGTAGGTCTTTTTTTAATGGTAACATGGCCAGTACTTGTCAATGTCTGTAAGTACAATCCTTTCTGCTTCTAAGAGTGTATCACAAGATGGGGGTTGCATAAGAAACAATTACAGAAAAATAAATAAAATGTGAAGTAAGACACGAATACGAAATGGACAATAATTATCTGTATTTTACCCTAATATTTTAACTTTAAATTTTGTTGTTGTTGTCTACAAATATTAATTGTTAGGGTATAAAAACAAAAAAAACTAAGTTTCCAAATTATTATTTTCATCGAAACGTCATAAATGTAAAAAACTAAACCATCTCTAGTTAGTTTGGTGAAACAATCGCATCAGATAATTGTTTTACATAATGTTCGAAATGTTGGCCTTCTGCTGCAACACAATGACCTAATCTGTCAATAAAAGAATGCAATGAATTTTCTAAAAAATTTTGCTTGTTGGTATTAAGAAATACATGTTCTTCGGAAATTCGATTTTTCAAATCAAGATCATTTGGCTTACTTTTGTAAACCTTTGTTTTGAAGTATCCCCACAAGAAAAAATCTAACGGAGTTACATCTGACGATCTAGCCGGCCACTCCAATGGACCTCTTCTACCAATCCATCGTCCAGGAAATATATCATTTAATAATTCACGCACATTTCTCGCATAATGTGGTGGTGCAACGTCTTTTTAGAACCAAATTCCTTCGTGAATGTTTCCATTATTTCCTGGATATATCTTGCAAGAAATGGTAATATGAAGTTACTTAGAAGTGCTAAATATTTGTCGCCATTTAAATTTCCATCTATGAAGAAAGGCCCAACATTATGTCGCTCAATAATGCCACACCAAACATTAACCTTTCGAGGGTGTTAAGTATGACTTTCCCTCATACAGTGAGGATTATTATTGGACCAATACCTACAGTTTTGGCGATTGACAGTTCCATTTAAACAGAACGTTGCCTCATCGGAGAAACAAATTTTATAAATAAACTGACGATCATTTACACACCTATCCATCATGACACCACAAAATTCTGACCTTCTATCAAAATCATCATCAGATAATTCCTGCACAAGTTGAATTTTATAGAGATGGTATTTTTCTTTTTTTAACACCCTCGAACCAGCGTTTGCGAGATCTCAAGATCTCGAGCAACTTGCCTAGTTGAGACATGGGGAGATTCGGCAATAGCCAATAGTGTATCTGGCTGTTTCTTCTCAGTTGTTGCAGATTTTGGTCTACCTAATTTTGGTTTATTTTTAACAATGCCCGTCTCTTCAAATCTTTGGATAGTTTTGCCCACAGTTCTCCTACTAATAGGGAGTCTTTCGGGATACAATTCATTAAATATCCGACAAACCTCCTCGTGAGGTCTTTGTCTGTCTCCATATCCTCGTATAATTAAAATTAGTATTCTCTGCTTTTCACTTAATTGATCCATATCTTATACGACAAATTGAAAAATTACTTCAGAAACACTCAAATATTACTTGACCAATAAAGGCAGAAGCACACGCTGTCAGCTTGACTGTGACAGTAACTTATAATTGTTATTGTCTTATTAAGGTGAACAAAATTATAATTTATAAACCATCCTCAGTAAGACAAAAAACGGAACATTGTACAAGCTGATCAGCTTGTAATTTATTAAGACCATTCGACCAGTTCGTATTCGTGTGTTACTTTACATTTCATTTTTTTTTGGTATAAAAGATAAAAAATGGACAAAAAAGTACAAGCTGATAAGGTTGGAATTTATTAAGACGAGTCGAGCAGTTCGTATTCGTGTCTTACTTCACATTTTTTTTCTGTAATTTTTCTTATGCAACCTCCATCTTGTGATACACTGTTAGAAGCAGAAAATATTGTACTTTCAGAAATTAATAGTTACTGGCCCTGTTACAATTTTTAAAAAATGACCTACACCCTGTATATTCTGTAATAAAATGGGTAAATACTTGGAAATCACGTCATAATATGTGAAAATACGTCCAATATGCGAATATCAAATTTCAATTTTTTTGGCCGTTTACCTTAGATTTTAAAATCCCGGTCCATACATTTGGCACGCACTGTACAAGTAAAATATTAATGAAAAAAACTTTACATTATTTTCTTCAGTTAGTCAATACCTACTATAGTATGCGGCAAAAGTTCAAACTGAACTTTTTCGTGTGTATTGAGATTCATATTCTCAGTTCATTCAAACAAAAAATGAATAGAAAGGATGCACTGAGGTAGAAAAATCATTTTCCTTTTATAAAATGCTAAATTGCTGGGCTGTTATCTTGGTTGAAGGGACATTTTTATACTTACATATAAAACAAAATTAGGACATAACAAGACGCTGACAAGAGCAATGGAGCGTGAATTCTTTGCAGGGCGTAATTAATGTAATTAAATTTTTTTCTCTTCCAAGAATAAGCATTTTAGCCCTGTTTTTTGTATAGCAGTTATTTTATTACCAAATTTAGAATAGGGGAATCAGGCAACAATTCAATAATTGGATTTTTACGACACTGTTTCTTATAGATACTCCAATATTTTGTATCTAAATTAATATTCGCGAAATTTTGAAGCGACAATATTTCAAACGACCAACCAGTTTATTAAAAGTCTGGATGCAGCAAATGCGTTATGGTAGCGAATTTTCGTAAAAATGCTTTTAATGGCAAATATGTCTTGGTTTTAAAAGAAGGACATTTGGTTGGCACTACAATTAAGCAGTATATATTAGTAACAATCTACCGTATTTCATTAAAATAGTTTTGTTGTTTCAAAAAGTACAAAAATTTTCGGAAATTAAACCTTAAAAGTTACAGGAAAAAAACTGGTCCCATTTTCCTGGCCAGCAAACATCTTTAAGCTGTTTACACACCCGCCAGGATATAATAATTCACAAACAGCTTTAGGACCAAAATTGAAGAAAAAAAATATGAAAATTCGGAAAAATTTCTTTCACAGTAAATCACCATTTTTTTGTTGCAGAAATTGCCTTCAGTAATGTTACACTTAATTATATTTTTTTACAATAACTTACTAAATATTTATTATTATTTACCAACATATCACAAAAATCTTACTGAAATAAATTCCACAGAAACACTAAAAACATTTTTCCGAAAACTTTTAAAATTCAGCCACTATTTGGGCGTGCCCATATACGGCAGCTCGATTTTTTCGACGAGTAATACAAACCAAAAGCCCCCTGAATGCGTCATTTCCATGGGCCTCCGCTATCTATTGATAAAAACGCCGTTTCACAATTTGTGATATGTGTTTGAAATATGTGCAAAAAACGTGAACAGTTGCAAAACAATTGAAATAACTCAAAAACGATGAACGATATCAATTTTTTTTTCTTACAAACCTGCATTACAATTCGCTGAAAAATACAAAAATGCAATAAAATCAGGGGGTGTTATATTAAAAAAAGAAAGTGTGTATAACCAACGACTTATGGGTCAGCCTGTGAGTGTCAAAATAAGTTTGTAAGATGAAGCTCGAGATACCCTATAATTAACGTACATACTTTTTTGTCATATCTTGTATAATGACGGATATATTGAGCTTTGCTGTAGAAAAGCGTCATCGTGTATATGTGTACAGACAAAAACTGAAACTAACCCCGTATATGGGTTCTTGAAGTTCTAGTTCGCGCTAATTTGAAGAAATCTTTATAAAATTCATAAGTCGCGGTCTTCTCAATAACGAACTTTTTCTACGAAAATTTGCTAAAATATATACTATTAAACCATAAACTCTATAGCTGATACTACTGCCGAAACATCAGAAAGAGGGTCTATTTGAAATGGATTTTCTGAAAATATTTTATTAAAATGAAGGACAATGATGGTTGAAGTTGAATCTTAAGGCTTTGTAAAACACACTTCTTACGACATATCGTCTACATAGTCCGTATTTGTTCCAAATTCGTTGTCTGAAACTTACAAATTTTGACGTTTTAAATGGCAACTTTGACGTTTGAAGCAGAAAAATTTTCAAATTTTCAACATATTTTTTCTGCTACTTCTTGACGTTTTTGCGTCAAGAAAACTTATCCATTGAATGTAATATTGAATTGGTTTTGTTAATAACACAAAATATTTTGTTCTTGTGCTTTCCTGTGATCACCAGTGGCACCCAATTTTTTTTCCTAAAATGCCTATTACTTTTTTCTCTTTCAACTTAGAGATCTGACTGTTGGCATGTAGAGTAAGTTGGATAGAAGAAACATATATGCCAAATATGGTTGTCATAGCTCTGTTATTTTCGGAGATACAAAATTTTTTCGTAGGAAAACCTAAAATTTTTCTGAAGAAACTATCCGATTTTCCTGGATAACGAACTTGTCCAAGCCATTTACAAAAGAAAGGTACTTGCCAAATTTCATTAAAATCGGCCTATTATTTTTTGAGTTATCGATACGATATACGCATTGAAAACGAAACCGACCAATTTGCGCCCAGATAATTTTTTTTTAAGAAATGCTGAAACACGTCAATTTTAATATTGAGGGGGACATGTTCTGACATAAAACTCAACTTTGTCACATCAACCCCTTAACGGTGGTGATAACAACACTTATATTTTAAATAGGGAACATGGGTCGAGTGTTACATCATTTGAAAGCTCTTTCTTTTCGAAATTCAGCACCCAAATTTTTTTTTGAATTTTTATCAACTCCTTTAAAAATTATTCACAGTTGGAGTTGCAAGAACGAATTTCATTCATTGTGATAAGAAATGCACTAATTAGTCAATTTTTCGTTAAAGAAAAACTAAAAAACAAAACCAAAGGTTCAAAACATTTTATTCAGTTAAGTAACTGTTCAAATTGTTGACCACCAGCTTCCACACAAAAGTACAATCTTTGTTCAAGCTTGAGAGGAGTTTGTTTTTGATGTGGTTATTAAACGAATTTTTTGCCTCAGAAAGAATGCGGACATAGCGGTTTCCCTTGTCGTTAAATGCTTGACTGTTTTCTTGACTGGGATTGCGTAGAAGCGTTTTGTAAGCTTTGACCATTTCAAGTCTGGCCTTGTCACAGAATTAAGAGAACCAGTGCTTTTGAGTGGCTAAAGAGGTTTTCTGTGTACGTGGCTTAAATAATTCCATGCCAGCTTGGATAATTTCGGTGACGCTTTGTGAGACATCAGAGGGGTCAGGATGAGAGAAGCAGACAGACGCCCGTGGAAATGAGGAAAAGTAATCCCGCATTTCGTCCCAGTTCGCGAAGTTGTAGTGCCAAACGGTACGTGGGTGTGATGACTGTGTGACCTCGGGTTGCATTGCGCAGGAAGCAGTGACCATGCCGTGGTCTGGGGGCTGTGACTGTGTCTTATAGCATTCAGGTTTTGTAGTAAGAAACAGATCCAAGGGATTTGAGCTGTGTGTCGGGATGCGAGGAAAGTAAGCAGGTTGCTGAACCATATTGTCTAAAGAATCGCTGACTGCAAAGGCCTCCGCTTATCTCCCTTGTGGGTCGGTTTTTGAAGATCCCAGCCAATCCTTATTATGGACATTGGAGTCACCAAGAGTAGTGACCTCGGAGGAAGGATATTCAGAAATCAGATGTTCGGTTTTTCAGAAAGGTAGTCGAAGAGCTAAAAAAAGTTGTTGTAAGGAGGTGACCGGTAAATGCAACAGATGAATTGAGTTGAAGCCCTGAGAGATAGAGTTTCATCCAAAGTATGTCTTTTCTTGCAGCTTCTAAATTGGGGAGTCTGGTGCAAGGTAGATTGCTACAGACGTATGCGCACACGCCTCCATTTAATCTAAAGGAAGTAAGGAGCTCATACCCTGGGAAACTAAGGTGACTACTGTCTGTTTTGGCACTGGTTTGGGTTTCGATGAGGAAGAGGAGTTGGTGCCTATTAGCCTGGAGGAAATGGTGGACGGAGTTTAGGTTAGAATTTAGGTCACATATTGTTGAGAAGGATATGTTAAATCTGATACCGGCGCTCCCTGCACACCCCTCTCCCGGAGATCCGAATGGAGGGGTATTTTATCTCCGGAATCTCTTGTACAAGGAGAAGCCATCATCATTTTTGTTTATAAGGGAAACCGACTCATACACCAGAATCGGAACCGTCCGTTGGAACTTCAGCGCCCGCTTGATGTAAGGGGCGGTACCTCCTCGGCCGTGAAAAATTCCTTGATTACCACGTAAAGGAAAGTGCGCTACCACCTGCCCATTCTTTGTAGGCATCAGGTCTGAGTGTGGAAAAACACAGCATAACTGGCCGAAGTTGTGCCTTTTTTGCAAGATACTGCCCACGCCTACACGTCGCTGATTGCGCTGTAAACAATTGACAATAGTGGTTTTTTAGCACCAAGACGCAGACTTTTTTAAAGAGTTTGCAGCTGCTTTATGGACATTCTGATAAATGTAAGTCTTGGACGAGATTATGCAAAATAAATAAAATTTTGTAAAAAAACAGTATTACGCTTTATATTTTGAGCGGAGCATTTTCCAATATCTACTCGTACATTGTAGTCGCCAAATGTGAAATTTCCTTATCGGGGTTTAATATCACGTCTTAGGCTGTAACAATATATCAGTGTTCTAACGCACAATTAAGGAATATACGAGTCACGTAATACTATTAAACCATTATGCTGGTTTGCCCAATCAGAGTTTCGTATTGTTCGATATGGTGAAATAAAATAAACATGTATCTGCGTCCCAATAACTTTATTATCGTAGGGCCAAAAAGTTGTGTTCATTTAAAATTAAATTACCTGAAATACCTGGTGTGTGTGTGTGTTTCCACCGCACCACCAATTAGGAACTTGGAAATGCTAGTTTCTCTACTCTTGCTGCGTATTTAATAATTAATCAAATGTACAAGCTGGAAGAGAACTTGTGCTTTGCTGGCAACTTGCCTTTTACCAGTGCTGTTTGACTTAAGGGTTTTTATAAACAGGCGGATTAGCAGTAAATGGTAATCAGTTATGCTTTCATACAACATGATTAGTTGAATTAATATTTCAACGATTTTCAATGAAGAAAAAAACAGTATCCAGTAGGTACCACAAAATAAAATTAGAAAGAACACCATAAGGATTTATTACTTTTTCTTAATTTCATTAAATATTTAGACCCAAATTATAAATATGTGTATCTACAATCGAATAAGTGTCATTTTTTCCGTTGCAAGTAACTGTGTCAAGTTAAAAGGACATGAAAGGCATCGACTCCGCACAATATTTTCCACAAATATTTGAACCTTTACCATCACATGTGTACAACCCATAAGCATGGAACAAGTATATGGAACTACACGGTGAATCCCAGATTGTCGCTCTAGACATATCCAAAGCATTTGACCAGGTCTGGCACGCAGCGCTGCTTAATAAGCTACCGGCCTATGGCCTACCACAAAAACTCTGTACGTGGAAAGCAAATTTCCTCTCCAACCGGAGCATTTGTGTTGTCGTGGATGGCCATTCCTCTAAACTGTATCCAATTAATGCAGGAGTTCCTCAAGGTTCAGCTTTAGCCCCTACTTTGTTTCTTCTCCACATCAATGACCTCCTCTCTAGCACATCCAACCCAGTTCACAGTTACGCGACCGACAGCACCCTCCACTCAAATATACAATATTCTAAGCCTGTCTCTTTAGCCCAATTAGATGAGGATCGCAGACTCATGGAGGGTTCTATCTCCGTGGATCTCCAAAAAATATTAGACTGGGGAAGTAGAAATCTTGTACAATTCAACCCCACCAAATCATGCTCTCTTTCTCATAAGAGATACACCAGCCCTAGACTCATCACAATAAGCAACCAAGTTATTCAAATTAATGAGTCCTTTTCAGTTGTTGGCATTTCTGTGGATCGAAATCTCAATTGGCACCAGCATGTCGCATCTATTGCAGAAGCGGCTGCTAAGCAAATATGTTTCTTTTTCTGGGCTCGCAAATACTTTTCACCGGCTAATCTCTATACCTTATATACTTTACAAATAAGACCAAACCTCGAATACTGCTCCCACATCTGGGGTGCTGCTGCCGCTTCTACACTCGCTATCCTGGACTTCATTCAGAAGAGAGCTATACGTATCATCGGTGACCCTACCCTCACCCAAAGGCTGCCATCCCTTGCCCACCGACGTGCCGTTGGTGACCTCTCTCTCTCTTTTATAGATATCTGCACGGGCACTGCTCAGAGGAGCTTTCTTCCATAGTTCTTCCACCTGCTGCCCCCAACAGATCTACCAGGGGAACAGAGCGAATGCACCCTTTTACTGTCCAGGTCACCAGACATGGAACATCTTGGTAGGCCCGCTCTTTGGTTCCGAGGACTTTCAAGTTGTGGAATTCCTTGCCGGCACATGTTTTTCCTTCTCCCCCGAACCTTCAAAACTTCAAGTCCAGAATTAACAAGTTGCCTCTTTCCTCCTTGTCGACACCCACGGTACGATAGAATTTAGGCTGTAAGCCCGCGTGGTGTATTATTGAAATAAAAAAAGCATATGCTCCATATCCCCTAACTCGCCACATCCGCCATTTGGATCGTTTTTTTAAATTTATTTTAAACATGTAGGAAGGTACCATTGCATGCCCAAATCTTAATCTGCAAATATCTACAATTATTACTAGTCTATCTAATACTTTGTTTTTAAACCAGGGTATCCTAGGCGGCACTGGTTGTAGCTGTTTATAATAAAATCCTGTCTAATTGTTTCTGTATCTTTGCATTCATTTTTTGTAAGAGAATTAAATAGGTAACTGCATACAGACTTGGAGAATACTTCTCTGGCTTCACTGTTGGTTTTTAGTGGTGAAGGACGTAGCCAGCGCGTGAGCTAACTGGAGCAAGTGGCCCTTCGAATTCTGGAAGTTTTAGGATGTTCTTCAATGCTTCTGTGACTATAGTTTCGCTGCTTGACAGCATTTTCAGCGAAACTATAGTCACAGAAGCATTAAAGAACATCCTAGAACTTCTAGAATTCGAAGGGCCACTTGCTCCAGTTAGCTCACGCGCTGGCTACGTCCTTCACCACTAAAAACCAACAGTGAAGCCAGAGAAGTAATCTCCAAGTCTATATGCAGTATGGACAAGTTTCACCAAGTAAGGGCAACAACAATCAATGAATTAAATAGGTAAGGCAAAACGTCCGAACCTCGATATAGATAAGTTAAGCACGGATCAATCATCCTTCCAGCTGTACAGGATATGTTTTAGTGAATTTAAAAAAAAAAGACAAATGAGGAGATATATATATATATATATATATATATATATATATATATATATATATATATATATATATAGACATATATATATATATATATATATATATATATATATATATATATATATATACATATATATATATATATATATATATATATATATATATATATATATATATATATATATATATATATATATATATATATACATACATATATATATATATATATATATATATATATATATATATATATATATATATATATAATTAGGTAACACAAAACTTACATTTTGTGAGGGGATAAACAATTTTGGCGAAGTTTTTTATAAAACGCCTGTAATAGCCAACAAGTCCTAAGAAAGCTTTTATTTGTTTTTGTGTTTTCGGAATAGGATAATTTTTTATGCATTCAATTTTGCTTGGATTTGGTTTTACGCCGTCAATTGTGATGACATGGCCTAGAAACTCAACTTCCTTTCTAAGAAACTCTGATTTATCTAGCTGTACCTTTAAGTTAACATCTTGTAATTTTTGAAAAACTTGTTTAATGTGGATAAGGTGTTCCTGAAGGGATTTGGAGAATATGACAATGTCGTCCATATAAACAAAGCAGTTTTTGTACAGAAATTCTCTAAAAACATTATCCATTACGCGTTGGAAGGTTAAGGGCGAACTCCGGAGACCGAAGAGCATTCTAACATACTCGTAATGCCCATTGTTTACGCTAAAGGCTGTTTTCTCAATGCTTTCAGGGGTTAATTCGATCTGATGAAACCCTTGAGCTAAATCGAGAGTAGTCAAGTATGTACACTTTCCTAAGTTGTCTAAGATTTCCTCTATTCTAGGTAAGGGATATTTTTCGAGTATCGTTTTTTCGTTGAGTTTCCTGTAGTCAATGACTAATCGCCATTTTTTCTTTCCAGAGGAATCTAACTTTTTTGGGACAATCCAAACGGGCGAACAAAAAGCAGAGGTAGAGGGCCTAATAATTTTATTGTCTAATAATTTTTGAATTTCCTTCTGTATTTCAATTTTTAGGTGATATGGATACCTGTAAGATTTTACATGTATGGGATCATTATCGCGAGTTCTAATATGATGTTTAATAGCATTTGTAAATGTAAGATCCGACTTTTCGTGATAAAAAATATTTCGATATTGATGACATAATTTAAATAGTTTTTGTTTTTCCTCAGAATTGAGATGGTCAGTTCTCAATTGTTGTCTCACGTCGACTTGAACTGAGTTGGGAAATTTAGGTGTTTCTTCAAAATTTTGGAAGGGTTCTACTTCAATTTGTTCTGTAAAGTTAATTTCAGCGATTTGTGACTTATTTTTTACTGTACATGGTATAGAACAAAAATCAGATATAGCTTCAGCTATGGATTCTGGTATATGAACTAATTCATTTTCCATTTCTGGAATTAAAACTGTTCCGTCTTCAATATTTACAGGTATTTGAATATGGGTACTACAAGTTTGTGAAAAGGGTTGAAAATTTAGGGGATTTATTTCAAAATAAAAAGGTAATTCAATTTCTCTAAATTTTACTGTTCTTTTTTCATAATCTAGTTTGGTTTTTAATTTTTTAAAGTCTTCGGAACCTATAAGAGCATCAAACCTCTCATGCCATTTTATTACTCTAAATGAAAATGGAAAATTTATGCCGTATTCTTTTAACAGGGGGTATCTGACATTATCATTTCCTTTTGTAATTTTTCCTACAGATTTTACGGAAAAGGGCTTTTTGAAAATGTACTCTGAAAAAAATTCATATGCAGGGCCCGGATTTATTATGCTGTCTGAAGCTCCCGTGTCCAGAAGAATTTTCAAATTTAAAGATGGCAGGACCAAAAACGGTAATTTGGGTAGTGTCATAATATTGTTTATATCTAGGGTGACAAAGGATTTTCCGAGGCTTCTTCCTGAAAATCCAGATTTTCTGGCTCATTTCCGGAATAATCATTAAAGTTTTCGTTTTCGACACATTGCAAATAATATTCGGGTTGTAATTCGTCAGATACATAATCTGTCATTTCTTGATTCGGATATTCTAGATTACATATATCCATGGGTGTAGTTTGATCAAATTGTCGATTTTGTCTTTGTGGGGGTGTCGAAAAAGTATTTTTTGTTCTGTTAAATACAGATGAATTTTGAGGCGGCTGATGGCGGAAAACTTGACTATTTGTCGGAGAAATTTTATTTTGTGGTAGAGCTCTCAAATTGGATATAGGTTTACTGGGGAAATTAGGTCTTTGTCGTAAAAAGGGTGGTTGTTGAAATCTATTTACGAAATTAATATTTTGTTGAGGTAACGGTCTTTTTGGTAAAGCAATTTTTTCTAAAAATGTTAGGGGTTGTTTTTGTGAAGAAGGATGTGATTTATTTCTTAAGCTATTTATGAAATCTGCTTGTTTTATTTCGTTATCTATGCGGTGACACTCAAGTAAAGCCGTTTCTAAACTTGTTACGTTTACTAGTCTTAAATGACTAAAATACGGTTCTAGTATGCCGACTTTAAATGATGTTACAGCCATTTCAGTAAAGTAATTTTTCTTATAAATTTTAATTTCGGTACCTAAATCCTGTAATTCGATATTCTCATAAAGTGCTTTCAATTTTTCTTTAATTTTGCTATGAAATTCTAAAACTGTTTGATTTTTTGTCATATAACAGGTAGTGAGGTCTGTTAACAAGAGATTTTCAGAGCGTGGGTCTGAATATTGTGCTATAAGGCCATTTTTTAATATTTTCCCATGAACTAGTTTCTAGAGATAATAAAATATCTCGAGCATCTTGTACAATTTTTGATTTAATAAATTCGAGTATCATTCTATTGTGATGCTCAGCATTTTGTTCTGTACTCTCTTTTTGTAATTTATAATAAACAGTTCGCATTGTCTAATAAAATAATTTAAATGTCTACAACCTCCACTGTATTCTGGGATCATCATAGATGCCTGAGATAACAAGGAGATGTCGCCTTTATTATGTGACATGATGACTAAAATAGTTTATTATTTTTCGTCGAGTTAATATTTTTCAGATATCGGGTATAATTAATGTTTAAACGTTATTTCTACTTAAATCTTCAAATAAGCTAATACACAATATAAAAGTATTACTGCTAAATAGGTTTGTCTGATTTTAATTTATTAATAAAATATTAACGTAAGAACTCTTTAATATCTTAAAATATTTCGAACCAAAATGGTTTGGAAATACGTGGGATTTAACATAAATAATTTTTGAAATATTTTGAAACAAAATGTTTGAAAATACGATAGCTAATACTAATTATTGATAAGGTATTTCGAAGCAAAAATGTTTGAAAAATACAGTAGATTTAATACTAATTATTGACAAGGTATTTCGAAGCAAAAATGCTTGAAAATACAGTAGATTTAATACTAATTGTTGACAAGGTATTTCGAAGCAGAAATGCTTGAAAATACAAGAGATGCAATCATAAATTCACAGTGAAAGATAAATGAAGGTACTCACAGGATATTCATCTCCTAACAGGCCTTCTTTTGGAGTTTTTCTGGAACTTGGATTACTTTTGGTCACTTGATGTTGATACAATGTTTGAAACTGGAGCGTTTGAAACACTGTTAATTTTTCGGTTCTTTAATGCCAAATAAATTATTGAAATAAACCGGCGATTATTATATTTAATGCCGTTTTGGCATCATGTTCACGCAGCGCCAATTAGGTAACACAAAACTTAAGTTTCCATAAAAATATAACTTTATTTTAGGGAAACAATACAGTGTGTTACTATTCTAATAATATTAATATAAAATGGAAGTGAACAAAGCAAGTAGATGTGAACTATATTAGTTTCAAATACCGACTGTTAACGCAACATCGTTTAGCAGTCGCAAGTAAAATATGCATACTAAGTAAAATGATTATTATACATTTTATAGTTTATTGTACTTTAAACTTAATAATTGAAACTAAGCAATGTCTGGTCAATGCCTTTCTCTATAACAGGGTCACTGTGAAATGTACTAATGTCACTTATAGAAGTTGGGTACATGGTGACGTATTTATATATATATATATATATATATATATATATATATATATATATATATATATATATATATATATATATATATATATATATATCTTTTGGAATGTTGCACTACACTGTAATCACGCCGAAAATTCAAAAAATAATACGTCGATTTTGATCAAATTTTCTGAGTACCCTCCTTTTGCAAGTGGCTTGGAGAAGTTCGTTAACCAGGAAAATCGGTCCATGTTTTCCCTTAACATTTTGTTTCGAAATATATATATATATATATATATATATATATATATATATATATATATATATATATATATATATATATATATATATATATATATATATATATATATATATATATATATATATATATATATCTCCGAAAATAACAAAGTAAGTCACCAAATGTGTGACTTGTGGTTGTACTATAAAGGGTAAACCATGTACCAAAATTTAGGTTTGTAGATTTAAAGGCAAAAAGTTAGGTCTATTTAAGGGAAAAAACTGTGATTTTCCTCAAAGCGTCAATGTCACGATTTGAAACGTCAAAATTGGCAACATTTAGACAAAGAACCTGAAGCAAATACGGATTAGGTAAAGATAATATCTGTGCATTGGTGGTTCAGCGGCAAGAACGTGTGCCTCTGAACCGAAGGGTACCCGCTTCGGTCTCAGCGTTCTCCTTTCACTTTTTCAGTACATACTGTCACGTTAACATCAACCGAGGTTCTGGAATTGTATTTGAGCAAGTTGAATGTCTGCATTTTCCGCTCTTCGGAGGGGGCGTAAATCCGTCCATCCCGTGTCCATGCGATATTGGTCACGTTAAAGATCCCTACCCTCCTTACAGAAAGGCTGCGGTTCGGCAAAATTTGCAGGATAGTGAGCTGAAACTGCTCCCCGGCGTGTCAGCTTCAACCGTCATTTTCCTGGGTTCTAGTGGCTCTAGCTTGTGCCCATTTGGTAAAAAAAATAATTAAATTCAAAAGTCGGGATCTCCTCGTTAGTGATTTTTTTTAAAGAAAATTCACTAATATAAAACCCCGGATATAGGGTTTTATATTCGCTCAAGATATTGCATTTAATTTCGCAACGTGTTGGTGGTAACTATAGATATTTTATGACTAAAACTGATGAGCCTGAAGACTCGAGTCTACAGACGGCATTGTCTGTTTAAAATAATTATTTACAAAGAGAATGTACCTGCCGAATTATAAATATGACAGGTATTTTTCCATATTAATTGCTTGGATGGTTTTGTTTTAGTCAACAAAAAAGGTTTTTTATGTTATGGTAGAAAATTTTCGTAAAAATATTTCAAATTCGATAGCTCAATAAATTTCCCATTAAGCCAGAATCTTCAATCTTGAAGTCTAGTAACACCTATGTAAACGCACGTGGGTGATAAATTAAATAAAAATAACATATCGAGCTTTGTTTTGTTTTAAAAAAACTTTTTTGTTGTTTATTGTTTGCAAAAACTGGATGGGTTGACTAAAACAAAACCTAGGACTCTAAAACTGATCTCAAAGGTCCAAGGTTAAATTTAAAGAATTAGTTTTAATAGTATATCTTACTAACAGTGTACAATTCTTATGAAAATTCACTACTATAACGCACTTGCTGCGTCCCGAAATTTTTGTGATACTGGAACCAATAAGTATAAGTTAGTATTTGTTTGACTTGCCAGGTTATTAAACATATTGAAGAACACAAATAACGATAAGCATGTGCTACTTGCCTTTTATCAACAAATGTGTCAGAAGCTTTAGGACCAAATCAAAAGAACACTTTTCAACTATACCATAATATGTAGAGATATAATAATAAAGAGCTTCATAACAACAAACGTGGCTAGTCGCTAACACTTCATGTAAGGATGCTTTGCAAAATAAAACCATAAACAATAATAACGAATCTTCGAATGTCTTGAGGTTAGATTGATATTTAAAAGTAAATAGATTTCTGGATTATAATGCTACTGGCGCTGAAGCGTCGGAAATTAGTACTGAACTTATAGTTTTAAACCATTTCATTGAAGTGAATCTTCTATTTGGTATATTCTGTAATAGAACAAAACATTTCAGTTTTAATAAATGTAAATAACACGTTGAGCATCTCATGTTTCGGCGTCGTCAGTCGGCGCTCGGCCCGGCGACTCCCGTTTCGCGATGACAGTTGGCCTACCATGCAGCGGTGTCAGATTGAGTTAGAATTTATGATAAATCGAATGAGAAATTATTGGTAACTCGACATTTATCAATATTAAGCCACATTTATTGGATGGATTAATTTTTTGACGAACTTTTATTTGTACCAATACGTCTTATTACATTAACACAGGATTGGTTTGAGCGATTTGCACAAAGATTAGTTCATATTTTATTTACATTGCATACGTGGAGATTGCTAAAGGCTTATGAATTACTTTGAATAGTAGTACTTAAATAGTTACACTACATAACTACTAAACTATTTAAATTATAGTCTTAAGTTATGTTTCCGAACGAATAATTTGATATTATTACAAATTCGTGGATCTTGCATTAACAAAAAATTAAATGATGTGGCATTTAGTCCCCTCGTATATTAACGCACCTAATATTTCATTACAGGCAGACGAGGAGCACATAATCCAGTTCAGAGTGGAGCAGTTCTATTTGCCATGCGGCACCCAGTGGCTGAAAGTCAGAGACGGCAGTTCGCTCTCGGCGAATCTCCTCTCGGATTTATCAGGAGCCCCTGACACGACGCCATCTATCGTCAATTCGACAGGTCACAATTTACTGCTGGAGTTCTTCTCCGATGAGACCGTGGCCACAGGACAAATCTGCGGTGGAGGGTTCTTGGCTCACGCCACTCAGATACGTAAGTTGATTATTCCCACCTTCCTGCAGCCTCCTGATTTATTATTACGTCATTATGTCGGCTCTTTTATACCCCTTATTAGATCAAGGTGGATAGTGATGTCGTATATACAAGCAGTTGTGTCATCTGATTTATGTAAATCTTTTCAGCAAACAAAAATGCTAATGCTACTTTTTGAGGAAAAAAGCTAAGAAATTCTCACGCAGCAAGTACGTTATGCCAGCAGTATAAGTACAATTTGGAGATACCAATTCACCAGAAAAGAGTTTTCAGACCTGACGATCGTTTTGCTAACAAAGCTAGCATGACGAGGGGTAAATAAACTAAACGAATAAAAGGTAGAATTACTATATATATATATATATATATATATATATATATATATATATATATATATATATATATATATATATATATATATATATATATATATGTGTGTGTGTGTGTGTGTGTGTTACTTAACAAGCGATTGTGAACAGCGTTCTCTACGAAAGTATACGGACAAGCCCCCAATCTTTACTCGAAAATCCCTGTAATTAAGATTACCTTAACTACCTGCTTCTTAGCTTCTTAAATTCGTTTGTCGTTATTAAATATTCCTTCCCAGAAAGAAACACTGGTTATTCAGATAGACATTCGAAAAATGACCCGCTCTGTCACCAAAACATTTTTGTTCAAATTTATAACTATATATATATATATATATATATATATATATATATATATATATATATATATATATATATATATATATATATATATATATATATATATATATATATATATATACATACATGGTGTGTCCCAAACTGGATGGGAATAATGTATTGCTATCTCCGTTATTATTAGAGATAGGGAGACGATTAAATGGCAATCCTTTGTAAAATTTCATGCTCATTCCAAATATGACTTGTATTTTGCCCTGCCTCTTTTTGTTGTCGAGTTATTTCAAAAAGACAAAATTTGTCGATTTTTTTTCAATACTTAACTAGGCGTTGATCTGACATGTCTAAGACTTGCACATTATCAGGACACTTTTTACAGAGTAATCTTTTTGTGCAATTATCAACTTTGGATTGTCATTTATGGCAGCCATATTGGATTTTTTGCTCATGTGATAGCCTGTGAAAAGAGCTTTCCAATGAAGTACAGCATGCTTGAATCTTGTAATTGCACTGACAATTTTGAGAAAAACCGTTTTGAGGATAGTAGGCTATGAAATCCAATACCAAATAACAAATGACAAAAAAGTGGCCAAAAAGCAGTAGGCCATGGAGTCTAACAATATAATTCTACTTTTAACATAATTTTCCGTAATGATTGACGATAAAAAAAAATAGGAACTTTGAGCACACCAATGAATCGGCCCATTATTACAAACAATATTTTATGTTACAACATTATCCTAAAAAATTGTTATAATTTAATTAAATAAATAAACCTAGTAAATAAAAAAATTTACTAACAGAACTCAATAAAAAGAATATTAATGATTTACGAAGACGCCTTTGAAAATTGTTTGATTTTTAAACGTAACTCAACTGGAAAACAACAGAAGAAAGGGTACTCTTGATATAACACTATCGCGACAATTAAGAATACTGCCAGTCTTAATTATCTGAACAATTTGAGGTGTATTTAACACGTTGCTTAACATTTTGTACTAAATAGTTTGTTTTCTGTTTATTTTAAATATTATTCAACAATATGTTCAGTAATGAAGAATATTTTGACATGTTGGAATGTTATACTCGTTCCAACCGAAATACTGAGGCAGCTGAAAATTCATTTCAAAACAACTACCCAAAAAGACGACAACAACAAAATATTTCGCAGGATAGTGACCAATCTATTGAACGACGGTAGCTTCCACGCAAAGAAACCACCAATGCCTAGAAATGAAGAAAGAATTAATGCCGCCCTACAGATTTCAAACGGAAACCCTCCGTAATATGTTAGGTTTTATGGTGAACAAATTGACGTTCCAAAAAGTACGGTATACCGTGTATTAAAACAAAGTAATTACCATCCATACAAACCTACAAAAGTACAAGGCTTAAATGTTGACGATTACTCTAAGCGACTTCAATTTTGCAGATGGTATCAAGGACAATGTCAGCACGATGAAAATTTTCATTTGAAAATAATATACACTGATGAATCCAGATTTACAAATTGTGGTGTGTATAATCACCATAATAGGGATTATTGGGCATATGAAAATCCCGATCTAAAGGAAGAAAAACTATTGCAAGACATTTGGTATTAATGTTTGGTGCGGCTTATTAGGTAAAAAACTGTTATTTTTATTTGTATATCAGACAGTTAATTTAAAAAAATGTCAGGTAACTTCATTGTTGGTCCGTTCTTTTTTGAAAATAATTTAACTGGGGAAAGGTATCTTAATCTATTGATAAATGATATCTTACCAACAATTAGAAGAGTTCATTATAATGTAGACGAGATTTGATACCAACAAGAAGGTTGTCCAGCACACAATAGTAGGATCGTCATAGAATTTTTGTACCAAAACTTTAATAATCGTGTCAATGGGTCGGTTCATTGGTGTGCTCAAAGTCCTGATAGAACACCCATGGATTTTTATTTTTGGGGTACTCTGAAAAATAATTTGTATAAATTCGATCCACGACCACCAAAATGTCAATGAATTACAAAGCATAATTACGGAAGCTATACATCATATTAACCAAAACACCCTTACCAGAGTTTGCAGGCATGTTTAAAAAAGGTGCATAAAGTGCATTGAACGAAACGGTGGTCATACTTAACAATTTTCTATTTAGTGCATTTTTAAGTTTCTATTTTATTATTTGTCAAGTTTCTTTTCTAATTGTGTTGTTTTGTGGAGTTTAAGTTTCTATTTTTTTATTGCCGGGTTTCAGTATTAAACTGTTTCACATTTTATTACCTAGCATTATTACCTAATTAGGTATTGTAAATTAAATCACAATATATTTTTATTGTGAAGTTCAACGAAAATAAACACCTGTAGAACCTAAAGCAATATATAGTCTGTCATCTTAGGCACATAGAGAAGATAACTTTCTTTGTAGATGAAGCATGAAATACAAAACGCGCAGGTTTGTTACAGTACCTTATACTGTCTAGTTTAATAGGATGTTTTTTTTAAATTTCTACGAAAAAAATTGAAACACCCAATAAGAGCTGACCAATTTTAATAAGATTCATACATACTGATTGGGTTTCAAAACTAAAATATTAAAAAACAATAAAACTATTTAATAATGAGTGGGTGAGCCCAGAGAAAGCAATCGTCATACCGTTTACGAGGAGGAGCAAGTGGGATAGCCACAGAACTCTCACTCTATACGGTAGGAACATTCCAATGGCCAGGGAGGTAAAAGAGACCTAACCTGGAATGGTCACGTTGAAAAAGTACAGCGTAAAGCAGTCATGTCCTTAGCCGTCACTAGGCGGCTATATGGGAAAAACGTGGGGACTAAGACCTAGTATGGCCCACTGGCTGTACACAAGGGTGGTCAGGCCATCGTTAACATATGCGGCACTGGTCTGGTGGCGTAAGGTGACACAATTCAGTGCCAAACAAAAACTAGGCAAGATCCAAAGGATGGCTTGCCTTGGCATCACAGGGGCCACGACTTTAACCCTAAGAGCCGCCATGGAGGTGTTGCTGGATCTGCCCCCCCCCCTACACTTAGTTATGGGGGAGGCCAGGCTAGGACTACACAGACTAGCCTACAATGGTAGACTGAAGATCAACCCAGGCTTCAGGGTCCACTGCAAAATTCAGGAGATCGTGAAGGAGCCCACGCTTGAAATTAGGTCAGACGTCGCGAGCACGCGAATCTACAGGGAAAACAACTTTACAATGGAGATCCCCGACCATGAGGCATGGCGGTAGGAGACGCCGGGCATACCGCGGGCCGCGCTCGTCTGGTTCACGGACGGATTCGGCGGGGAGCGTGGGACGGGGGCAGGTGTTTATTCGGAAGGACCGAAGGTAAGTCATAGTGTTTCCCTCGGAGTTCATGCAACGGTCTTTCAGGCCGAACTGTACGCCATCCTGCACTGTGTACAGGAGAAAAAGAGGAGAGGCTACACAAACAAGCGGATCTTCATAGCCACAGACAGCGAGCCAGTCCTTAAGGCCCTAAGTGGCCCACGGGTTAATTCCTGGCTGGTGAGTGAGTGCCGAGACGAGACGAGCGACCTGCCTGGGCAGAATGAGGTCACCCTCATCTGGGTGCTGGGTCACTTGGGGGTCAAAGGCAATGAAAAAGCTGACAGTGTCGCAAAGGGAGGGTCAGCAGAACCATTTATGGGACCATAACCGGCTCTGTGCGTGACAAAGAGCACTGCCAAGGGAGCCATTAAGTCATGGGTCAGAAACCAGCACAAGGTGTACTGTCCAGGGCTCCAACATGGGAAGTCAACAATTGACGAACCCAGTTCAAAGAGAGCTGTAGAGCTGCTAAATCTTAGCAGAGGACAGCTCAGGAACATAACAGGTCTCTTGACGGGACACATGGCGGTCAAGAAACACCTGCATAAAATGGGACGGTTCGAAGGGGACCTCGCATGCAGACTCTGCGGCGAGGGGGAGGAATCAGCCCAGCACATTTTAGGCGAGTGTAAAGCTCTGGACCGCAGAAGACAACTGATCTACGGTAAGTCTAGACCGGAGACACAGCATTATAAAACTTCACCCGACCAATCGCCGTGCAGGCTAGTTCAAGGCACAGAGATTTTGGAGTGGGTGGAGTAAAAAGACTAAGGTCATGCACAATAAACCAAAGGTTGCAGCGCTATCGGGGCGACGAGGCCGCGGACGAACCCTGAGGGAGAAAAAAAAGAGTGGGACCACAGCAATTTCTTATGCATTCGAAAACTCGTCAAGGCATGCTTGAAGTTAAATGATTTATAGTTGGGATATATTACTTAGTCGACTGCCAATCATATACCACACACGTTCAATTGTTGACAGGTCTGGTGAGCGAGAAGGTCATGGAAGCAGGATCATGTTATTTTCGGGTAAGACCCTTGTATTAACCCTTGCTGTATGAACACGAGCGTTATGTTGTGGCGGGTTGAAATAACCCAAGTGGGTATGGTAGTGCAGCAGGCTACAGCAGGTTTCGTATGTAATTACTTCCGTTGAAATTTCAGTCAATGAAAACGAGCGGTGACGTATCGCACCCCATATCATCACCCTCGATGTCGAGGTGTCAGTGGGAAACATAAAAATGTCATAATCAAAGGAACCCGAAAGGCACGTATTCTGCGATATGTTGTTGCCATAGAGACTCTTTGTTGTAAAACTCCCAACCAAGCATTTTTAGTCGACCGTGTTGGGGAAACTGTCTTGTAAAGCCGCAACATGAAATGACGATCTTCCCGTGCTGAAGTTACTCGAGGTCGTCCGGATCCATGACGACGGTTATAGATCCCTTGTTCAGACCACATGGACTAACACTGTAGCAATGTTGACACAGTGTATCCTATGCGATCGGAATTTGTCTGATTGAAAAACCGGCTTCCCGCATAACACTGCGCCATCTTTCGAATTCACTTAAATAATTGTAATTGTCTCGTAAACGGCGCCTAGGAATAACTATAACGAAAATTTATTATTTTCAATTATTTCTCCGGCGAGTAGTCGGCTCACATGAGTCTCAGAGAGTAGGTCGACTTTGGGCACTAGTTAAGCACATAAATTACACAAACTGGGAATCGAAACAAGCATGTCAGTTCAAGTAGATTTATTTTAAAAAGTAAAAGCTTAAGGCAGGACAATTAAATTTGTAATTAAAAAGTATTATTTTAAAATCAATATAAATAAATTGAAGGCAATAAAATGTCTATTAAATTTCAATTTAAAAAAAAATTACATTAAGCTGTCCTGCATGTGCAGAAAAAGTTAACTATAAATGAATGTTGAAAATTTACACAATCCACAGGCAAAGTGAATTAAGATTAATTTTAAAACAGAGTTACGATAAAGTGAGGCATTTTATGAAGGTAAAGCTATGCAAAGATGAAACGTTATATAAAAAAAATGAAGCAATGGTTAGTATTTGCACTTTTGTGACACTTAGCTTGAGATCCGAGGTATATGCTGCTATCTCCTGGTTTAGATGTGTACCATATACATCCTTGCTCAGCTGAAATCTGTGTCTTGCCCTCTTCATGGATAATTCAGTTGTAACGGTGGGCATTAAAGTGCTTGCTTCTGCTGCGGTTATTGCACTTGTGGCTTTGAGTGTTTATTGCCTCCTTCAGATAACTTGTTACTGCCTTTCTTAGATGTTCATGATGTTACTGCCTTCCTTAGATAAATTGATATGGTTTTTTGGAAGCTAACTTCTCAGAGTTTATTAAATAATGGTGTAGCTAATTTCTCACTGCCTCCTTCAGATGACTTGTCACTGCCTTCTTCAGACCTGATTTAAACATGTGGATTAGTACTGTTCTTAGATAATCCAAATCTCCCGCAATGTAACAGTGTCTTCACAAAAGCTAACTAATTGAATGCTTTATGCATAAAGCCTAAAATAATACTTGACATCTAATTAAAGACACGTTACATGCAGAAGAACTAAACTCATGTTTAGCCATGCAGTCATTACAAGAATAAAATTTAATGAAGTGAAAATAACTCATATCAAAGGTACTCACCCATGAGTAAAACTTTGTAGCTCTCTAGTCTGCCATGATTAATTGCTTGATGGTTAAACAAGTTTAATTAGAAAAGAATGAATCGACCGATAAGAGAACAAGCTGTCAACACATAGTTACTTCAGCAGGCTGCAGGTTGACCAACAGTTATAGAGCTTGGAACTCTATGTGATTAGACAGAGATGGAGAGTGCTGCGTCATAATTCTCAAAAGGGGTATATCATTGAATATAAAGGTAAGCAGTAAATAAAATAAATAAATAACGACTTAATGACTCAAAAATTGAGCACAAAACGCTACGAAATATTGTTTTAAACTGAAGGAAACGCAAAATTAACGAGATAATTTTTTGATAAGAGAAAATTTAAAAAGTGTACACCCGTTAACTTTTTTCCGTAATGTTGTCACTTTGTCACTTCTTATCAGAGACAAAACTGAGTAGTATAGAAAATTGTATCGCAATTGGTAGACTCTTACTTCGTTTTCAGATTTTTTGGAAAGTCAGTATATATATATATATATATATATATATATATATATATATATATATATATATATATATATATATATATATATATATATATAGTGATTGTAATCGATTTTATAGAAGATTTTTTAAATGGTTAAAGCAATTTAATAAATTCAAATTCTGTCAAGTGAAGGCAGGAATTTGATTCATCCTCTTAGTTCTATTAACGAAATTGATTGAAAATTGCCTTAAAAATGATATGTCAAAGCACGTAAACCTGACCTTATATCTGCGACGAGGTTTTCTCATTTATAATGGAGCCCTTGAAGTGTACTTAGAACCTTGAATTCTACAGTGTTCGCGAGTATTAGATGTAAACCAGAACATTTATCTAATCACGATTCTTATAACAGGTTTAACCTCTTCACTTTGTTATTTACAAAGATCTGGACGCAGCAAGTGCGCTAGGGTAGAGAATTTTAATTAAAATGTTTTTAATAACTACATAATAGGTTTTTTCTTAATGAAAGCAGGCACCAAATTTGGCTACCAGTATAACCTATATAGTAAAAACAATGTACCGTAGATATTTCCTCAAAATAACTTTATTGTTTAAAAAAGTATAAAAATTAACAAATAATATAACCGAAAGCATCTCTAAACGTTTCATTTTTATCGGATCCTCTATATATTGCTAAAAACGCCACATCATAATCTTTTATATGCGCCAAAAATGTTAAAAGTTGCAAAACAGTTGAAATAACTCAAAAACAAGAACAATATAAATTTTTTTCTTACAAACTTATTACGTCATCGAGAGAGTTGGAACCGCTCTGTGTGACCGTGCCCTTAAATAAGAAATAAAAGAGGCCAACAAAACATTTGGATCGGGCTATTTTAAAAGAAGCAGAAAATTGTAATCTTGTTTTGAGGTCTTATAACACCCTTTTAAAACACTAAGTGAAGATTGGAACATGTGATGAGCACTGGTAAGTACACTTGGAGAACCCAAATCACCACAACACATTTTGACCTGACGATCGTTTCACTAACCAAGTTAGCGTCATCAGAGGATGAAACATTCTAAATACTTAAACAACTAACCTGATCTTAGGTAAAGAGATCGAACTGAGATGGGAAACTAGTCCACAGTGTATTGTAGTTTTATCGCCGTACAAGGTCTTTGCAATGTCCCTACTACTTTATCTAAAAAGTGTCCATCTGTAATAGTTTGGAGAAGGTTCCACCACAGCTAAATTTACATAGATTCGTTTGGCGGCAATATCTGTCTACTTATGTTATCTTTAGAACATGCTTAAACGTGGGAATTTTATTTAACAAAGCAATCTATCAGGTGACTCGTAATTGCTTTAACACAGAAACAATCTTTCCCTCGCAATCGCTTAACGATTTTTATTTCATTACAATTTAGTTTTTTTGTGGACTTATTTTCTTTCCAGTTTTTTGACATTTTACTTTTACACGCTTCTCTAATAAAATTTTTTGACGGTTCTGGCAGTTTTCTAATTCCCGTTTCAATACCAGCAACGATTTCTACAATATCGTCTTTTTGTGACTGTACACCCAATTTTAACCCTTTGTTTAGGAGGTACATATCCTCTTTATTAAATGACTGTGAAGAAAGATGTTCTACGAGGTCAATTTTCCGAGGAACTGGTTTTTCATTTTTAATTTGACATTTAATCAGTTGTTTAATTTTTTTATTGTGTATATTAATTTTCTTAACCACTTTTGCGAAAAGCAGATAAAGGCAATAAGGTAACGATTTTGGACAAAAAGGAGTATAAAGATAGAGTTTACAACGCCATAGTGACAGGACCGTATACAGAACTAAATAAAAACCCGCTACCAAAAATGATTTCGGACGTTAAAAATAGTCTAAAAAGTTGTCACAATCTCATATCAAAAGACTTAGGAAGGAAGTTACAAGTTTCTAATCCGAAAGTTCCCAAGAAGTACGGTCTCCCAAAAATTCATAAACCGGGAAATTCAATTAGACCTATTGTTTCGGCTATAGATTCCCCGACTTATAATTTAGCCAAGTGGTTGACAGATGAGTTTAGAGGCTTGCCTGTCAAACAGAAAACTTTTTCAGTAACAAATTCACTTGAATTTATTAATAAGATTAAAGAGGTTAAATTAACTGAAGGCGAGGTTTTAATTTCATTCGATGTAACCTCATTGTTTCCTAGCGTTCCCACGGGGCAAACTTTAAAGTATTTAGAGCAGTTGCTAAAAATGAATAACATAAATGAAAATGTCTGCAAAGAATATTTAACTCTAACAAACCTTTGCATCAAACAAAATATTTTTCAATTCAACAATGAATTTTTTCAACAAACCCAAGGCACGGCAATGGGCATTCCTCTATCACCATTTATTGCAGACCTTTTCATGAGCAGATTTGAAACAGATCATGAAAGTAAAAGTGGTTATTTTCCTAGAGTGTGGTCTCATTACGTGGATGATATTTTCGCCGTGTTTAACACAAACATGTGCAGAATACAAGATTTTATTGCCAAATTAAACAATAAATTTTATTCTATAAAATTTACCCACGAATTATAAATTATTAATAAATTACCCTTTCTAGATATACTAGTTATTAAGAATAAAGACACTTCAGAATTCGATGTCTATAGAAAGGAAACCACTACTCTAAGCTACATCCCGAACGACTCACATCATACGTACGCACAAAAAACGGCCAGTTTAATTTTTTTAGTAAATCGGTTAATTAATGTTCCTTTAAACAAAAGTAGATATACCAAAGAATTAAATTATATTAAGAACGTGGCTGAATATAACGGATACACTGCTTTCCTAGTGGAAAAATAATCAACAAATAGAAAACAAAGAAAATGCTGACGGAACCAACGACGTTGAGAAGAGAAAAATCGGAAAAAAACTTTATTTGCTTACCATTTGAACCTAGAATCACGAGGGGTCTAGGCAGCATTTTCAAAAAAATCAACTTACAGCTAACATTTTCAACAACAAATACCTTAAAAAACTTGGTAGGTAACACAAATAACAAGGATCGCACGGACAAAATGTCGGGAATTTATGAAATAAGTTGTAAAGATTGTAATCTTAAATAAGTCGGACAAACACAAAGATCGATTGGAATTAGATTCAAAGAACACTTATTCCAATTACGTTACGGTACTGTAGATAAGTCTTCCTTTGCCCGACACATTTGAGATGTTAGACAACCAGGACAGCTAAACGCGTTCGAAAGCGTATATATTGAGAAATATAGTTACAACAAAAAATGTATGAACGCTTCACCACCGCCAATTACGAGTCACCTGTGCGATTGCTTTGTTAAATAAAATTCCCACGTTTCAGCACGTTCTGAAGATAACATAAGTATACAGATATTGCCGCCAAACGAATCTATGTTAATTTAGCTGTCGTTGAACCTTCTCAAAACTATTACAGATGGACACTTTTTAGATAAAGTAGTAGAGACAGTGCGAATACCTTGTCCGGCGATAAAAATACAATACACTGTGGAATTTACCTGCGAATTGTGTCATCTCGGTTCGATCTCTTTACCTGAGATCCGGTATATAAGTTGATGTTAGTTGTTTAAGTATTTAGAATGTTTCATCCTCTGATGACGTTAACTTGGTTAGTGAAACGATCGTCAGGTCTTTTAAAATGTCTTGTGGTGATTTGGGTTCTCCAAGTGTACGTACCCTTTTAAAAAGTTATAATATGATCTTTTATACATTTGACTAAGTCGCAACGCAACTTAGAGATAAAGTAAGCTTGGATGTTTAAATTTGTTTAAGAATGTATGCAATATGAAGCAGGGTGAATGGCCTTAGCGTTTTAACGTGTAGGTGATTTTGAATAAAATTCTAACAATATTTTTGTTTTCAGGTTCTTCAAAATCCAATATCACAGTCATGCCTGTTGCGCAGAGCATCGGCATAATACCACCCGCCGTACTAAGATTGACTGCAGTTCACATAGCAGCCATTTTCTTTTTAAGTGGACTCCTGATAGCCACAGCTCTTCTAGGAGCGCAGTATCTCTTCAGATATAGAAAATATCACATTGCAAGAGCTGAAGATCAAGATTCATTAGCGGATCCTACAGGTAGTATTTTATCATTTTCAATACCGCCATTCGGTTTGAATTTGGACAATTTTAAGTATTTTTTCAAAAGTCAGTATAATTTTCATTTAGAAAACGCGAAAAAATCAATTAGATACTTGGGTCCTTTATCTTTTATTGTATCAAAAAAAGCAAATTACATCTATATATAAGGTGGCGCATTGAAAACGAAACAGACCGATTTGCGTTCAGAGAAATTTTTTTTTTAGAAACACAACAATTTTAATATTGAGAGAGACATGTTTTGACATAAAACTCAGCTTTGTCACTTCAACCCCTTAAGGGTGGTGATAACAACCCTTATATTTTAAATAGGGAACATGGGTCGAGTGTTACACCGTTTGAAAGCTATTTCTTTTCTGAATTCAGCACACTAATTTTTTTGGAAGTTTTATCAACTCGTTTAAAAATTATTCACAGTTGAAGATGCAAAAACGCATTTCACTCATTTCGATAAGAAACGTGCTGATAGTCAATGTTTTGTTGGTTTGTAAACAAAAAATTACTATCAGAACATTTCTTATCGGAATGAGAGAAATGCGGTTTATTATTTCAGTTTATCGGTCGGTTTGATATTTGATAGTACTACCGAAAATTAATTTCACAATGGTGTATTCTGTAGAAGAAAGAGTTGAAATAATTACTATTTTTTTTCAAAAACGATGACTGTGCCAACCGTACCGCAAATTTGTTTAATGAACGACATCCGAACAGACATGTTAACAGGAAATACATTTTGGGGTAAGTTACAAAGTTTCGACAAAGTGATTCAGTAGCCAACAAAAAACGGGATCCTCAACGTGAATTTCCGGATAGAAATGAGACTACTGAGATTGAAGTTTTAGGACAAATTGCTGCAGACCCAACTTTGAGCACGAGAAAATTGGCATCAAAAGAAGAACTATTCAGCGAATATTGAAGCATCATAAATTTCACCCGTATAAAATTCATCTTGCACAACAACTGAATGAAGATGATTTTGATCGGTGGCTGGAGTTTTGTGAAGTTATGACTGCACGAATAGCTGATAACGGGAACTTTCTGTTCAATATCTGTTTTTCAGACGAGTGTACGTTTTTATTAAACTCTGCAGTCAATCGTCATAATTGTCATTATTGGGCAGACAATAATCCAAGAAATCTTCACGAAATCCACACTCAAACGCCACAGAAATTGAATGTCTGGACTGGCATTTTTGGAGACCGTTTAACCGGATCAATTTTTCTTGGTGACAATTTGAGTGGCGAAACGTATTTGGAGTTACTAGAAGATATCGTTTACCCTCTACTAATTAACAGTGTTGAAAATGATGATCGCTATCAAGAAAATCAATTAGTGTTTCAACAAGATGGAGCTCCTCCGCATTTTTCACAACATGTTAGGGGGTTTTTGAACAGAGAGCTTCCAGAGCAATGGAGTGGGCGTAGAGGTGCTATTGAATGGCGCCCTAATCACCGGATTCAACTTCTTTAGATTTCTTTATATGGGACCATTTAAAGAGTAGAATTTACGCAACAGAACCGGAGTCTCTGGAAGAATTACGACGTCGCATTGTTGAAGAATGCCGTCTAATAACCAGAATGTTAGAGCCCGTTTTTAACAAAATTTGTACTTTTGTATGGAAGCTGGTGGTCAACAACAACACTTACGTAACTGAATAAGCATTTTTTAACGTTTGCTTTTGTTTTTTAGTTTTTTTTAACGAAAATTTGACTAATTAGTGCATTTCTTATCACAATGAATGAAATACGTTCTTGCAACTCCAACTGTGAATAATTTATAAACGAGTTGATAAAACTTCCAAAAAAATTAGTGTGCTGAATTCAGAAAAGAAAGAGCTTTCAAATGATGTAACACTCTACCCATATTCCTTATTTAAAATATAAGGGTTGTTATCACCACCCTTAAGGGGTTGATGCGACAAAGTTGAGTTTTATGTCAAAATATGTCCCCCTCAATATTAAAATTGACCTGTTTCAGCGTTTCTGCAAAAAATATTTCTCTGGACGCAAATCGGTCTGTTTCGTTTTCAATGCGCCACCCTAAAATAGATTCGTTTTAATATAAATAGTGTCCAATTTACCCCCCCCCCCCCCCTATTTGTAGGATCAATTGGGACACTCCATGTATGTAGTTTAAAATGGAATTTAGCACACGCTGGGGTGTATGATGATTTAAAATGTAGTACATAACAATAAATTATCTTATTTTGCATCGGCAATTTGTTTACTTATACGTTACCGTTACGGTTATTTTGTTTAGAGATAAGAATAAGAATAAGAAGCACTTTATTTAACATAAGCTATTACATTTTACAATGTGATTGTGTACAATAATCAATTGACATTTATATTTACATATATTTTACATACATTTACAGTTAACATTTTCACTTTTTTTTAAATATACAGAGATTTTGATTAAATGCATTTATTATGTGAAAACTGGAACCTGTGATGAGCACTGATAAGTACACTTGCAGAACCCAAATCACCACAACACATATTTCATTCATTCTGATGACGATAACTTGGTTAGTGAAACGATCGTCAGGTCTTTGAAATATGTGTTGTGGTGATTTGGGTTCTCCAAGTGTACCTATAAATGCATTTATGTTCAGAGAGTCCCTAGTATAACTAGGCAATACCTAATAATACATATAAAACTCGGAACGCAGCAAGTGCGTTATAGTAGTGAATTTTTATTAAACGCTTCAAATTGAAATAACTCAATTTTCTATAAACCTAGAGAGTTTAGTTTTAATACGTAGTAAGGTCTTTCCAAAGGCAAGATATCCACAAAATTTCACTAAAATAACTTGGTATTTTTTGGAGAAAAAAAATTTTTTCGAAAGAAAATTTAAAATTAGAACAACTCAATTTTCGCTAAACTTAGAAAGTTGCTTTTTGGTACGTCGTAAGATATCTCCTGAGGCAACATATATAGTAAATTTCATTAAAACAGCTTTGTTACTTTCGGAGAAAAAAATTTTTTTCGAAAGAAAATTCAAAATTTTTCCGAAAAACCCCGTCCGATTTTTCTGGTTAAGAAACTCGTCCAAGCCATTAATAAAAGAAAGGCACTTGCCAAGTTTCATCGAAATCGGTTAATTATTTTTTGAGTTATCAGACGGATACATATATATATATATATATATATATATATATATATATATATATATATATATATATATATATATATGTATCCGTCTGATATATATATATATATATATATATATATATATAAACATATAAAAGTTGAAACTGACCCCGGATATGGGTTCTAGGGATCCTAGTTCGTACTCATTTGAAAGAATTTTTGCAAAGTCTCACCATCGATACCTCTCTATTAGTGATTTTTTTAAAATAAAAATTCACTTAAAAGGTGAACAACTTCACAAAATAAAAACCTGAAAAAAGGATTTACTCACAAACTCAACGTTTAGATCGGATTTTAATCGCAACGCTCGAGAGTGAACACCAAATCTAGTCGTTATCCTATACCTAGGTACTCAGGTATTAGTCTCTTTGCGATTTTATACACCGACACTAAATTCGCTCTCCTAATAGTCACCTACTAAAATTTAGCTCTGTAGATTAATGGACAAAAAAGTTACAGGCATTTAAAGAAGAATAAATTTGGGTTTTCCTCAAACCTCAAAAGTCGCGATTTTAAACCTCATAATTGGATATTTAGGCAATGAACCTGAAACTAATATGAGCTATGGAAGGAAAATGTCTCAAAAATAATGTTTTACAAAGCCTGAGGTCTTAGTTTCAATCGTCACTGTCCTTCATTTTACTAAAATATTCCCAGAAAATTCATTTAAAATAGACCCTTTCTCTGATGCGTTGGCAGTAGTGTTGGCTATAGCGTTTATCGGTTAATGGTATATCATTTTTGTCGAATTTTCATCAAAAATTTTTAAAGCTCGATATACCCGTCATTATGCAAGATACGAAAAAAATTGTATACATTAACTGTAGGGTGTCTTGAGCTACATCTTAAAAAATATTTTTACAATTACAGGGGGGGCCATAAGTCGTTGGTGATTCAAATTTTCTTTTTTAGTGAATTTTCTTTAAAAAATTCACTACTGGGGAGATCCGTGTTTATATATATATATATATATATATATATATATATATATATATATATATATATATATATATATATATATATATATCGTACCGATAACTCAAAGATTAATAAACTGATCTTGATCAAATTAGGTTAGTACCTTCATTTTGCAAGTGGCTTGGATAAGTTCGTTAGCCAGGAAAAGCGGAGCTGCTTTTCCCGGAAAATCGTGTGTTTTTTTTTCTAAAAAAATGATATTTCCGGAAATAACAAAAGACAAAAAAGTTACGGGCAGCTAAAGCAACAAATTTTTGAGTTTTCCTCAAAACGTCAAACTCGCAATTTGAAACGTCAAACTCGCAATTTTAAACATCAAACTCGCGATTTAAAACGTCAAAATTGGCAATGTTTAGGCAAAGAACGTGAAACAAATACCGATTGTGAAAAGAAAATGTTGCAAGAAGTATGTTCTGCGAACCCTTAAGTTTCAGATTCAACCGTCATTGTCCTTCATTTTACTAAAATGTTTACAGAAAATTCATTTCAAATAGACCTTTTCTCAGATACTTTGGCTGCCGGTTTAGTTAAGTTGATGCTTTCGCTGTAGGTTTAGTGAAGTTTATGGTTTAACGGTCTATAATTTTTAGCTAATTTTCGTAGAACAAATTCGTTACTGCATTTTAACATTTTTTATTTAAATATGATGCATGTTTGTAAGAAAAAAATCTGGACGCAGTAAGTGCGTTTTGGTAGCAAATTTTCCTTAAATCCTTCAAATTTCAATAACTCAATTTGCTATTAACGTAAGTTTTGTTGGTGAGGAAACCAACATTTAACTTTATTTTCGGAAAATTTTTGTATGAACGCAGCAATGGCGTTTTGGTTGCGAATTTTCTCAAATGTTTTAAATTTCAATAACTCAATTTACTATTAACCTAAGGTTCATTGGCTAGGAAACCGGTTTTCTCGGAAACATTTAAACTATATTTTCGGAAAATGTTTGTACATTTTCAAATAATTATTTTGATGAAATATGGTACATTGTTCCTACTATATAGGTTATACCGGTAACCAAATTGATAGCCTGCTCGCATTGGATCGATATATTTGTAATTAAAAACATTTTTATGAAAATTCACTTCCGTAACGCTGTGTCCAGAGTTTTTTTATCTTTGTGACATGTTTAAAACTTAAAATATGTTGTCATTAAAAACTTTTAAATTTAGAAGGTCTTTTCTTATAGACCTGCAACGTGCAGCTAAAGCTAAAGTATCATAAAAAAATTAAAATGGAAATTGTATATAAGTAAAAATGTATCCCATTGCAACAATGTACAAAAAACCCTGTTTTAAAACCTTATTCTAATAAGGGTTTTGGCTTCCCATTTTTAAGGGTAATCTGATATGTTTATCAATGGCCAATGTCTGACATAGGAAGAGTATATAGAAGATATATTTAGTAATCTTAATTACTGTACAGCAAAAGTTGTAAGTGCACTTGGAGAACTAAAATTACCTCAACACATTTTTTAAAGAACTGACGATGGTTTCATTAGTCTTTAAAATGGGTGTTGTGGTTATTTTGGTTCTCCAAATGTACTAAATAGTGCTTACCACAGGTTCCACAGGTTCCCTTCTTTACTTATTGTATCAAAACTGGTGAATTCTGGTGTGCAACTTTTTTATATACCCAAGTGTATTTTGGATTGCTAATTGAATATCCATAATTAAGCAACATATTTAGCAAACTCAGCTTATCACGATATTAAAAACTCATGTTTTGACTTCTTTTTTTAAACACAATACAAATTTATATGCCTTTTTTCCATCAGCATCATCAGGGAGTATACAAATGGCCACCCGTGCGTCCTCCAACGCCACACTCTTATCAGAAGTAATTTCATTAACGAGGTTGAGACCGCATATCAAGACGAGACACAAGCACAGCCGCCTCAGGGAATCAATGGATTGTGAACAAGAGGACACAGAACACGAGGTGACATTAGCGTGAGTTCTCCTTCTTTTTGTTCTCGCCATGCTTTATAGAAAACATTCCAGTTTCTCTTGAATACAGATTGTGTGTTTCCATTTATTTTCTTTGTGGAGCTAAAAGAGTTGATATAACAATGAAATAGATGTGGATATAACATTTCTGTTTGCGTTACAACTTCCAACTACCTAATTGCTATGTGTTGATTTATATCATGTAGTTTCATTGTGATATGTGCTAATAAATTTAAGTAACTGATACTCCAAGTTACGGAGGCGTAGAACGGCCACTAGATGAAAATATTTATAATTTCGACTTTGAACATGAAATTATACTAATTTCGAGTTTAAACACGAAATTAGCTATAATTTCGACTTTAAACATGAAATTATACTAATTTCGAGTTTAAACACGAAATTATACTAATTTCGTGTTTAAAGTCGAAATTATAAATGGACGGTGCCTGCTGTGTCGATTAGTTAGGTTATGTAAATAGTTTTGTTAATATATTACTTAAATACAAGGTCTTTCAATTCTCGAGATGTTTAAAATAATGAAAGAGCTAATAGGGTTTTAAATTACACTTTTAAAAATTGTATCTTGTTTAGCATTAAACTATAATAAAGACACCTAAGACGAAAACTGCGTACCTTCGCTAAATCCTCCCGAAGAAAGCGAATGAACGTGAAAGTGATGATAATAACCGAGTTATTATCAATAATAGCCGTTCTGACATTATCCTTATTTGACATATTTTTGTACCGTAAACTCTTTAAAAAAATAAGATTTAAAATTTATTTTTGATTACAATTATTTTGATTTTTTCTTAATTTAATATAACTTCGGATTTATGCTTCTTGCACCATTTGGAACAAGTTTTGTTAAAATAATCTTTTTTATTGGTGTGTTTAGTTTCTTTAACGTCGGCCTATTTCCGCGACTATGGCCAATCATCGACGCCAGGGAGCAGTTTCACCTGACTATCCAGGAAGTTTTGCCGAACCCCTGCCTTTCTGTAAGGAGGGTAGGGATATTTAACGTGCCCAACATCGCATGGACACGGGACCGACGGCTTTACGTCCCCTCCGAAGGGCGGAACGTGCAGACCTTTAACTTGCTCAAATATAATGCCAGAACCTCGATTGATGTTAATGTTGCAGTTTGTACTGAAAAAGTGAAAGGAGAAACCTGGGATCGTACCCAGTACCCTTCGGTTCAGAGGCACACGTTCTTACCCCTGAACCACCGAGGCTCTATTTTTTATTTTTGTATTAAAAAATATCGATTGCATTTTTACCGTACAATTTTGCATCATCTCAGATAACATTCTGAAATGGGAAATGAATTTTGATCTTAACGAGGCTTAGATACTCTTTTATTATTTAAGTAAGTTAAAATCGTAGAAGAACAAAGGAATTTGTCTGTTTTTGTATGTATGTGTGTGTAGGTATTTATCATTTATGTATCATCATAACTTAAAAAGTATTTGACCGATTTTATTTAAAGTTAACATGTGTGCTTCTTTTGTAAATAGCTTACATGAGTCTGTTAGCCAGGTTAACCAATTTTCCTGGATAATGTTAGATTTTGTTTATATGTGTGTGTGTGTGTGTGTGTGTGTGTGTTTTGTTTCTTTAACATCGGCCTATTTCCGCGACTATGGCCAATCACCGACGCCAGGGAGCAGGTTCACCTCACTATCCTGGAAATTTTGCCGAACCCCTGCCTTTCTGTACGGAGGGTAGGGATCTTTAACGTGCCCAACATCACATGGACACGGGACCGACGGCTTTACACCCCCTCCGAAGGGCGAAACGTGCAGACATTCAACTTGCTCAGATACAATGCCAGAACCTCGGTTGATGTTAATTTTACAGTTTGTACTGAAAAAGTGAAAGGAGTACCCTGGGATCGAACCCAGTACCATTCGGTTCAGAGGCACACGTTCTTAGCCCTGAACCACCGAGGTTCAGAGATTTTGTTTATGAAGATGCTCTTATCTTCGGTAATAAGTAAGCTATTTTGAGGAAATTAATTTTTTTGCCAAAACCCGGCTTACTTCACCAGGCGCCAACTGCTGAGTTCTATCTGCTGACTACCGATACATTTCAGCGGTTAAAGACTGATGAATGCACTGTTGACTTCAAGCACTATTTTGTGTGGTTTATCTGTCATTTCGCTTTGACAAATCGGCAACAGTTGAGTTCCAGCAGAAATACTTCTGGACTGGCGAACGCATTCGTTGACACAATTATTCAACCCTTATGTGCATATTCGCGAATCCCACTCAGTAGTGCACAGGTCAGTTTATGACTAGATTTGAATGGTTCCCAGTTCAGCGTGAAAATTGAATGCTGCCGGTAACATTAGCTAACATGTATCTACGTTAAGGTTATAAGTAGGTATTGCATTTCGAATTTTAAAATGCTTTATATTTTATAATGCACTTAGTACTCAATAGAATGGGGAGTTCTACTATTGATTAATTTCGCATTATTTATTATGTAAAAGTGACTAAGTTATTCCTTGTGAATTAATAACTCTACTTATTTTAACAAGTCAAAACAAAAACAAAGTATAAAATGAAACTCTATTAGTTCTTTCATTATTTTAAGTACCTCGAGAATTTAAACAGCTCGTATTTAATAAGTAATATATCAACAAAACAATTTACATAACCTAACTAATCGACACAGCAGACAACATATCATTTATAATTTCGAGTTTAAACACGAAATTATACTAATTTCGTGTTTAAACTCGAAATTATACTAATTTCGTGTTCAAACTCGAAATTAGTATAATTTCATGTTTAAAGTCAAAATTAAGCATAATTTCGTGTTTAAACTCGAAATTAGTATAATTTCGTGTTTAAACTGTAAATTATAGCTAATTTCGTGTTTAAACTCGAAATTAGTATAATTTCATGTTTAAAGTCGAAATTATAAATATTTTCATCTAGTGGCCGTTCTACGCCTTCGTACCAAGTCGCTGCACTCAGCGCTGGAGTTCACGGTGAAGGTTGTATGCTAACAGCTGATAATTGTTTTGATTTTATAAGGGTGATATTTCTCTTCTGGCAATATCTTTTCTATATTATAACTTATGTATACAGGTCTTTCACCGGGAATGGCCTGGATATATTTATTAAAAAGTAGCCGTGGAAAATTGTTGAAAGTTTGGTTATGTACATCTAATAGACGAGTCGAGAATACGTGACTTTGACAGATCTGTCCTTTTCTCTGGGTGGCACGCAAATTGATTATTTGATATTTGTTTTGCATGCGTTTTCGTGTTAACTTGAGTTTCAAGCAAATTGATGGTAAAGCATTTGTTTTCATTGACAAGGTAAAAAAACGTAGGTAATTTGTAATATTTTATTATTTTCAATATTTATGTATACATTTTTGTTGTGATACATTGGTTTTGACTAGCAAACACTTGTGGTGTTTATAATCTGACCAGCACCGAGCAGCATTCACAACATTTGGAAAAGTAGTTGGCCTTATTTCAAATCGATAATAGATACATTTTTAGGGTAACTTTAGCCAGAGTTTTATAAAAGTAAATATCAGCTCTTGAAAAGGAGACCGAGCTTTGCTGGGATCTGAAGAAAGATATAAAGAAACATAGTCGTGTAAAATATCATGTTTTTGCGTTACCATTTAAAAAACAATCCTCAAGTATATCTATCAAATCAGATTTTGTTTGCAAGGTGTAAATTTTAAAGCCGAACCCAAGTATTTCGCCGTTCAATAAACAGATCATTCAAATAATCACCTTCGTTATTTCAAACAGCAGGAAATAGAAAGAATGAGACTTTATCTCGTTGAGCAGGCTTTGAACGTATAACGTCACCACAAAAATAAGGCATTTCCAATAAATTAGATGATGTTATTTGATATCAAATAATATCAAGGTTTTAGTCAAATGGAATTGTATGCCACCCAGAAAATATAAACGAGCTGTCAATGATGTCATTCTAGAATGATCAATAGGAGCACTAAGCTACAATATTTTCAAAATGGTGAAATTGCCGGTTATACCAGAAGTAAGTATCAACGTTGTAATTTCAAATAGAACAGCCTATGTATTCTTACATTTTTAAATTGAATTATTCTTATTAAATTCTTGGGAACTTTCGGATTAGAAACTTGTAACTTTCTTCCTAAGTCTTTTGAAGTACGGTCTCCCAAAAATTCATAAACCGGGAAATTCAATTAGACCTGTTGTTTTGGCAATAGATTCCCCGACTTATAATTTAGCTAAGTGGTTGACAGATGAGCTTAAAGGCTTGCCTGTGAAACAGAACAGTTTTTCAGTAACAAATTCACTTGAATTTATTAATAAGATCAAAGAGGTTAAATTGACTGAAGACGAGGTTTTAATTTCATTCGATGTAACCTCATTGTTTCCTAGCGTTCCCACGGAGCAAACTTTAACATATTAAGAGCAGTTGCTTAAAATGAATAACGTAAATGAAAATGTCTGCAAAGAATATTTAACTCTAACAAACCTTTGCATCAAATAAAATATTTTTCAATTCAACAATGAATTTTTTCAACAAACCCAAGGCACGGCAATGGGCAATCCGCTATCGCCAATTATTTCAGACCTTTTTCATGAGCAGATTTGAAACAGATCTTGAAAGTGAAAGTGGTTATTTTCCTAGAGTGTGGTGTCGTTACGTGGATGATATTTTCGCGGTGTTTAACACAAACATTTGCAGAATAGAAGATTTTATTGCCAAATTAGACAATAAATTTGATTCTTTAAAATTCACCCACGAATTATAAATTAATAATAAACTACCCTTTCTGGGTGTACTAGTTATCAAGAAAAAAGACACTTTAGAATTCGATGTATATAGAAAAGAAACCACTATCTTAAGCTACATCCCGAACGACTCACATCATACGTACGCACAAAAAATAGCCAATCTGAATTTTTTAGAAAATCGGTTATTAATTTTCCTTTAAACAAAAGTAGATATACCAAAGAATTAAATTATATTAAAAACGTGGCCGAATATAACGGATACACTGCCTGCCTAGTGGAAAAATTAATCAACAAACAGAAAACAAAGAAAATGTTGTCGGAATCAACGACGTTCAGAAGAGAAAAATCGAAAAAAAACTTTGTTTGCTTACCATTTGAACCTAGAATCACGAGGGGTCTAGACAGCATTTTTAAAAAAGTCAACTTACAGCTAACATTTTTAACAACAAATACCTTGAAAAGCTTGCTAGGTAACCCAAAAGACAATGATAGCGCGGACAAAATGTCGGGAATTTATGAAATAAGTTGTAAAGATTGTAATCTTAAATACGTCGGACGAACAAAAAGATCGATTGGAATTAGATTCAAAGAACACATATCTCAACTACGTTACGGTACTGTAGATAAGTCTTCAGTCGCCCGACATATTTGGGATAATAATCATCACGTTGATAAAGATAATCTGAACTTAATAAAAAATGTTAGAAAACCAGGACAGCTAAATGGGTTCGAAAGCGTATATATTGCGAAATATAGTTACAACAAAAAATGTATGAACACTTCACCAGCGCGTATACAGTTATTGCCGCCAAAGTAATCGTTGTTAATTTAGCTGTCGTGGAACCTTCTCCAAACTATTACAGATTGACACTTTTAGATAAAGCAGTAGGGATAGCGCAAAGACCTTGTCCGGCGATAAAAATACAATACACTGTGGAATTTGCATACGACTAGTGTCCCATCTCAGTTCGATTTCTTTACCTGAGATCCGGTATATAAGTTTATGTTAGCTTTTTAAGTATTTAGAATGTTTCATCCTCTGATGACGCTAACTTGGTTAGTGAAACGATCGTCAGGTCTTTTAAAATGTGTTGTGGTGATTTGGGTTATCCAAGTGTACTTATCAGTGCTCATCACAGGTTCCAATCTTCACTTAGGAAGGGCAACAAAATTTGGTACGCAATTTTATGTCATTATAGGTAAATTATCTACCAAATTTAGCTCTGCAGGTTCAAAGACAAAAAAGTTATAGGCATTTAAAGAAAAATAAATTGGGATTTTCCCCAAAACGTTAAAATCTCGATTTAAAACGTCAAAATTGGCAACATTTACGCAAAGAACCTGAAACTAATATAAGCTATGGAAAGAAAATGTCTCAAGAAGTATGTTTTACAAAGCCTAATGTCTTAGCTTCAACCGTCATTGTCCTTCATTTTACTAAAATATTTCCAGAAAAATTTGTCGATTGAAAAGTGCAAAATTTAACGCGTTATAACGTTGAAAATATTGATTTGAGAAAAAAAAAGTTTTCAGTAAAAATTGTAGGAAATTTGTCCATTGAAAAGTTAAGTTATAAGCATTTTATTTCTTAAACAATTATTAACCAAGATATAGGTAAAAAAGTCAATAAATGAATGCTAATAGTCGTATAAGTTGTAAACGGTGTGATATAAAAAAAAATTACAAAAAATATGAGAAATGCAATTATCTACAATAAAGGTCATTACCATTTTTGGCCTAAAGTGCACCGTTACGGAGATATAGGCCGAAAGGTTTTTCCCCAAAATGGCGCCACTTCTTCCCTCCTAATTTGTAAGGATTTTGTGTTTTTACATTAAGTACGTAATTCTGAACCTGCCTATAAAAAAATAACTCCTGTAGTTTAATGCATTCTGGAAAAGAGTAACGGGGTACTCTATTGCCTGTACTAAATGTCCTATACGTGAGTCTAACCCTTTCTGACATTCAAATTTTATGTCAAAAAT
This sequence comes from Tillus elongatus, assembly GCA_964006375.1. NCBI lineage: Eukaryota > Metazoa > Arthropoda > Insecta > Coleoptera > Cleridae > Tillus > Tillus elongatus. Next base: position 25,782,479 of record OZ023262.1, on the reverse strand, counting down.
GACGTTACAGGCCAAAACATAATTATGAATGTTTCCTATACCAAAGATTTTATTAGTTAACCCGATTTTGGTTAACTTATATATTATTATTACAGGATGGTCAAAAGAAAAGGTTAAAAATTAAATTTAAAAAACCGCCAAAAGTTATGTTTTACTAACGGGAGCGCCCTATTTTTCTCATATTATCTTATTTAGCATTACAAATAAGAATAACTTTGTATAGGGTTGTCTGGTCCAAAATTTCTCGTTTTCGAAATAATTGGCAATGTTTTGTCAACAGATATCCCGATAAACAGAAACCGTTACTGAATAGTGTGAAACGAATAATAGAAAATTTTGAAAATCTGGGTGTCGTCAGTGTCGTCAATTCACAGAAGAAAACCCATTATCAATTATGAAAGCATAGAAATCGCAATTTGAGGATATAAGTAAAGAACTACTAAGACAGGGAAAAACAATTATTTTAGTAAATATTCAAAATGTCCACCCTGAGTTTCCAACCATTTTTCGTACCTCTGAGTTAGTTCGTCATGGGTGATCGTTTTGTTGGTATCTATAGATAAACTTTCGACGGCGTTCAGCATCCCTGGCCATACAGTTTTCGATTGTGGCCACTGCATTGAAATAAATGATATTTTTTACGTTTCCCCATGTAACGGTCTACTGGTTTATTGGAGAATTAAAAGAAAAATGACAAATTACAAAGTGGCAAATTTCTTAAGAAACGGTGTCAAACTAGGGAAGAAGAGAAAAACATGTTTCTGTTTATGAAATGTTGCTCCTACTGAAAATGCAAGTAATATGAAAACAGAGTATCCCTATACCAGAACAGTTTTTAAAGTCTCAAAAATGAGGTCCGTTCTCGCTGGCGCCAGATGTAACTATCTACTTCCGAAGGGTGGAGTGTGGGTCCGTGTTTTGATCGGGAAAAGGAATTTGTCACGAGGGCCACCACTTTACTTGAGGTTTTCAAAAACGTTCCTGGGGGAAAGTGGAAACCCCACAGTGACTAATGTCCAAGTAACGGACCACCCCTAAGAGAGTATGGTACTCAGGAAGACTCAAGTAGAACTATTTGGTTTTCAGGGGTCAAACTTTATGGAGACCTAACAGTGAACAAAATGTATTTAAAAGAAATAATGGTTTTATTGTTGGGTATATATATATATATATATATATATATATATATATATATATATATATATATATATATATATATATATATATATATATATATATATATATATATATATATATATATATATATATATATATATATATATATATATATATATATATATATATATATATATATATATATATATATATATATTATTAGTATAATTTTAGCTTTAATCAGGCAATTGATTCCCTGGAAATTCAGATCGCGGAATTTCTCTTATTCCTAGGTGGTTTGATTCGAAGGTTTTTACTCATATGACGGCAATAAGGAGACGATACTCTACACTGTTTTAACGCTCTGGCCACACCTTGGGGCATGATTGAGTGCTAACGAAGTGGAAAATATGTATAGTCCTCCAAAACTCTAAGTTATTTTAACTAGGAGGTTGGAGTCACAACGACAAACAATGTTGCTAAATCACTAAGGTCTATTATCAAAACAGCTAGAAATGAGAGGAAATTATAATGTTATTACAACCCTCGGTGTGTGTCTGGACAAAACAAAATAAAGATGGAAAAATATGGGGGGGGGGGATATCACTCTGTCTATTCTGTTTAAGTGGAACTAGGTATTAGGGACGCCTATATGTTGAAACATTGGAAAAATAAAAATAGAATTAGTTCTCGGTTTGGGGGACAACTATATATGATTTAAAATAAATCATAAAATATAAATATCAAAGCGTAATTAAATTGTATGTTTCTTACCAAAAATACAATTGCGGAAAAAGAAAAGGAACGGGTCGTGTGTTTTTCCAACTAAAAACTCGAAGAAAATACTGTAAGGATACTCGGCTGAACTACTCAGAACTCTATGCTGGACTGAACTTAACTCAACTGATTTTATTTGGCCAGTGGGCCTGCGTTTATATGGTAAAAATTGATCGTCCTTGTTTAATTCTAGAAGATTTTATTCTCCTTTTTTAACTCATAGTGAACGTAAAAATTTGGAAATGAAAATGTATTAAATTTGTATATTTTTATTCGGTTAATCTATTTGATAACGCTCAGGCATTGAATTTATCGAATTCTTTATGATAAAAGAAGATATTTTGTATGGATTTTCGTTTCTACTAGCGGTTTGAGAATATTTATTTATTGAAAATATTAATTCACATAATTGTCAGAGTGGTGTTACGGCAGCGAAATTTGGTTTTATTTCAATGAAACGGGAGCTTCATTACACCCGTATAAAATAATCCGGGACAGCCAAATCAGGAGAACGAGGGGGCCAGATGAAAGGTCATTTGTTGGCAATCCACTTGTCGTATAATATTTCCCCAAAGAAGTTACTAACTAGGAAGGCATTGTCTGGTGGAGTGCCATCGTGTTGATAAAAAAATGCCTGTATTCCGCCAGGGGTAAATTTCTTAACTATTGTTCATCTAAATCTTGCAGTATATTTAAATATCGTTTTTGTGCAAATTTTAACGTAATTTAAAATGGACTAATATTCTGAATTTTACAATAATTTATCATTAAAGTTTTCCTCGTAGAAATGCAGTTTTACTACTCCATTATTTCCTAGAGCACACACAACGTTAAATTGACAATTTCGCAATCACACTGCATGAAAATTTGAGTCACACCACAAGTGGGAATTGTATCTGTGAAAAAGGCCGTTTTTGTAAATTTTGCTTCGTCAGTCCAAATTAAGCTGTTCAAAAATCGGATGCCATCTTGAAAGATGTTTAAAAAATTACTCGCAAAACTGAACTTTTTCGGAAAATCAATGTTTTTAGTGTTGAACTATTGAGGTGGAGTAAGGGTCGACTCTGTGTTTCAACAAAGTCCTATGTTTTGACTTCTTCAATATTCCTGTTTGTAAAGGCACTTGTCTGAAAGATGGGTTATACCGCAAAATATCCCAAAATAGCAATTTCAACGCTTGCATTATTACCAATGTGTTTTCTTCTGTGAATTGTTTGACGCCACCAAAATTTTAAAATTTCTGTATTATTAATTTCACTCTGTTTGTTGACGGTTTCTGTTTGTCTGGCTATCTATCACCAAACATTTTACCTGCTCTTGATAAGACTTTGTTACATTCGCCATAGATAAAAATTTAAACTCAATTAACCCGGCATCATTATTGATAACTGTCAAATGGCAAGTAACTGGTGATATTTCTGTAGCACTTGATTATCCTCTGACGCCGTCATAGCCTTCTGAGTATCATTTTTACAACAGCAAAATGTATAAATGCCAAATATTTCGAAAACGACAAATTGTTGGACCAGAAAACCTATACAAAGTGTTCCTTATTGCTCATACTAAATAAGATAATGTTTAAAAAAAAATCCGTATTTGTATATCGGATTTCTCTATTTGACAAAGCTGAGCATTTCAGCGAAATTGCAGCAGCTATACTTATGCATTCTATAAAATAGTGTAAATCAATTTGCTCATTTACCTAAGTTGAAAAAAAAAACATGGCGGTTTTTTAAATTTAATTTTTAACCTTCGTATTTGACGTTCCAGTGTTATTAATTATCAAAATACGGAGTCTACTAAATCATGTTTCTTTGTACAAGCAAACCAACTTTAGTTACCTAATAAAAGCTTCCGTATAGGAATAGGAAAATTTCATATGGTTTGATATGCAAATGTCATTTTTGACATAAAACTAGAAAGATGTCAAAAGCGGTTAGACTTAGGTATAGGACTTTAGCCCCTACTTTGTTTCCTATCCACATCAATGACCTCCTCTCTATCACATCCAACCCAGTTCACAGTTACGCGGACGACAGCACCCTCCACTCAAATATACAATATTTTGAGCCAGTCTCTTTAGCCCAATTAGATGAGGATCGCAGACTCATAGAGGGTTCTGTCTCTCTGGATCTCCAAAAAATGTTAGACTGGGCAAGTAGAAATCTTGTACAATTCAACCCCACCAAATCTCAGTCTTGCTTTCTATCTCATGAGAGATACACCAGCCCTAGACCCATCACAATAAACAACCAAGTTATTCAAAGTAATGAGTCCTTCTCACTTGTTGGCATTTCTGTGGATCTAAATCCCAATTGGCACCAGCATGTCACATCAATTGCAGAAGCTGCTAAGAAATTAGGTTTCCTCTGCCGGGCTCGCAAATACTTTTCACCAGCTAATCTCTATACCTCATATACTTCAGAAATAAGGCCAAACCTCGAATACTGCTCCCACATCTGGGGTGCGGCTGCCGCTTCTACACTCGCTATCTTGGACTCCATAAAGAAGAGGCATATATGTCTCATCGGTGACCCTACCCTCACCAAAAGGCTGTCATCCCTTGCCCACCGACGTTGGTGACCTCTCTCTCTCTCTCTCTCTCTCTTTTTTTTATAGATATCTGCACGGGCACTGCTCAGAGAAGCTTTCTTCCATAGTTCCTTCACCTGCTGCCCCCAACAGATCTACCAGGAGAACAGAGCGAATGCACCTTTTTACTGTCCAGGTCACCAGAGATAGAACATCTTGTTGTGCCCGCTCTTTTGTCCCGAGGACTTCCAGTTTTGGAATTTTATGCCGGCACATGTTTTTCCTTCTCCTCCGAACCTCCAAACCTTCAAGTCCAGAATTAACAATTTGGCTCCTTCCTCCTTGTCTACACCCACGGTACAATAGTATTTAGGCTATAAGCCCTCGTGGTGTGTTGTTAATATATATATATATATATATATATATATATATATATATATATATATATATATATATATATATATATATATATATATATATATATATATAGGACATTATAATACATAAGATCTATTCGCAATTTGTTGTAGAATCCGAAAATCAAGAATATATGAGGTGTTCTATGTGAAATAACAAAGTTGCTACGTACCTACCTCAGGTATAACCGGAAATCACCATCTTGAAAATATTTTAGCTGAATTGCCTCTATTCAGGTTAGTAGATGGCCAAATTTTCAAAAATCTTCGACAGCTGCTTTTTGAGAAATTTATAGAAGGCATTACCGGTGGCACACCTGTATCTCTTTAACTATAACAGGAGGTTTTCTTACAGCTCCATAAATTGATTTTTTATCTAAATATATACTTGTTAATATTATCTTATTTATGAGTATTTTTAAAATTTTGTCATATAATTACAGAAAAGAAGAAGAATCTTTAAGTATGAGCAGTACTGCAACACTGACTCAGCAAGAGGCCTCAGCTATCCAGAACTCTTCATATGTCCCCCCTGCTGCAATACAAGAGACGTCAGTAAGTCTCCCTAATTCCCCTGAAACGACCAGTTTTCAAAGGACACCACTGAGCACATCTAGCGTCTCGTCGAGTGCTAAGGACAACACGAGGGAGAAAGACGAAATAAGGAGGGCACCTTTCCTGATTTCTAGGAGGATAAATAACTCCAGTGTCGCCAATCTGACCAATGTGAGGACACTATCAGCTGAAGTGTGTTCCAAAAGTGATCCGGTGAAGTATTTATGATTTTATAGGGATGAGGTTGTAGCACCTCGGAAAGAGCGCACCCGTGCACGTCGCTTCTCTGTCAGTATCACTTGCTGCACTATAAATTTAACTTCTTACATCTTCTTCTACCAAATTGATTTTACTTAGACTCACGGATAACAATAATGCTTAAAAAATAATATTTTAGTAGCAGAGCATATTAGTAAAATTAATACTTTAAACTTACACAGACCTGGAAGATCGATTTTAGTTAATAGAGCTTGTTAGATTAGCATTCATATGACAGGTTTTGCTATTGTAAAAAGCAAGGTCAGATGCATCTTTGTTAATTTTGAAGATTGACAGTGACTGAATGAGCCAGTTCTCAAAATCAAAACCACAATAAAAAAAATATCGATTTTAGAGAGGTCCTAGTACGCGCAAATTTGAAGAATTCTTTTGAAAGTGTTACCATCTCTCTATTATCAAAAAAAAGCTTGTGCTCTAACTCCTTTTATGAAAAATGCCCAAAACTCAATTTTCTATGAAGCTAGAGAATTAACTTTTGCTACATCTGTAGATAGTGTAAGGCTCTTTAAATGAAACTTCTATTACAAATTTCTAGTGATGGGTCGTTATTTAACTGTCAGCTATTTTTTAACGGCTAACGAGACGTAACGGTAACGACCAGTTACCGACTTATAAAACTAACGGCTTAAAAAATAACGCTTTTTACACTAAGCTAGAATTCGGAGTCGTGTCTGTTTCAGTACCACTTCCACTGCAACTAGGTTCGATGAATAAACATCGGTTTTCATCGGCATTGGCAACTGCTATTTAACCATTTAACGGGATGAATAGCCTTGAGATTGGGAATGCTCGCTCTCGCTCACAGCTTAGGGACGTACGATCTTCGGTACAATAAAACGGTCGGTTTAATTTTAATTTTAACTTTAACCGGTTGTTGATGGGGATACGGCATACCGACACTACTACACAGAGTTATTCTGTTAAACTGAGAAGCTGTTATTTTTGAAACAGTTGAGTTTCCCACTAGTATGTAAAGCCAAATATTTAATAATCAAAAATGTTGGGTAAAAAGATGAATTTCTGTAAAAACGTGTTATTACTTTCACTATAGACAACGAAAAATAGGGTTATTTCACGTGAAATTAAAGTACTTATTTATTTAAATTTATATACATTATCTAAGAAAACAGTTAACACGTCATTTTCGTTTGTCTGATAATAGTTATCAAATTGATTAAAAAAATATAATGATACAACATTTTTTAATATCTTTATACCTACATTTCAATATAAAAAATTAAATGAATATATATATATATATATATATATATATATATATATATATATATATATATATATATATATATATATATATATACGTTTCCAAATTGATGCGAAAAATTTTACAGGGTGATTCTTTGGCGAAAAATAAGGGGTGTCTTTTTATTAAGTTTTTCTTAAAACCCCTTCTCCTCCAAGTTACAGCCCTTTGAAATTTTTGAAACTAATTTTAAAACAACGAATATTAAAATAAGTAAATAAACAATTAATATTATATATCTTCCAATTTTTTTTTAAACTCAAACTCAAGTTTTTATACTGTTTCTTTACCGAAATTTTATTAGCTGCGTTATGTTATGGAGTTTTTAGAATCACTCCTTGCGTAGCAATAAAAGTTCTAACGTCTAACGTCCCAAGACGTGATAAATAATGATATTTATTGATTCTTGCTGTGGCATTGACATTTACGTAAAGACCCTGATAAAATAAATGTGTGAGAAATGGCTAGTTTATAATTCCTAAAACATCTAAGTAAATTATTATAGAAGACTCCTTTCTGATTTCTAAAAGTTTCACTTCAGAGTGGCAAAATATTTACGACACGCTTATTATAATTTCTTAACCCTTTGTTTCCTTTTCATATCGACAAAATTTGAGATTTATACACTACGTGAAATAACGGGGTAAAAATACAATGCATTTATACTAGTGTGCTCGCTATCGCTCACACTTTTGGGAATGTAGGATACTATCGATCGACTATCCAGTTTAAAATAACTGAAGCCGTTATTTTCAGCGGTTATTATTAAGTAACGTTAACGGCTTCAACTGTTAACAGAAAACAACTGTTTTTCCCATCACTACAAATTTCATTAAAGCTATACAAAAGATTTCCAGAAGGAAACAATTCATATTTAGAAAAGTAAAGTATCTGCCAAATTATAAGCGTAGCAGTTATTTTTCCTTAGTAATAGCTAATATGATTTCATTATAGTCAACCTAATCAAACCAGTTTTTTTCCATATCAACAATAACAAAATTATAATTTCATACTCAAAGGTGACAAACTTATTTAGGCGTTTTAAAAAAATATGATCTTTTTCAAAACGTATAAAAGCTGTGCACTATTGTTTGTCCAAATCTCAAATTAAAACATAAAGAAACATACATTCCTAGAGCTGGATTCCATCGCGTAACCTTCTGCTTATCAGGCAAGCGCCACGCCTCTCAGCCATCTAGGCATACGTCAAGTAACATTTTGTTCAGATGATACGTTAGATCGGCTTCATGCCCATGATATTATATTCAAAGTATACGTAACAATTAATTACAGAATTAGTAGAATTACCATTGAAGCACATCCCACGGCTGTTTCGGTATTATATGGCATCTGATGTTTGAGTTTAAATATAAAAGAAACTATTTTAGAATGATTTTTATAGAGACTTCGCTTGAATTTGTTTACATTTCTCTTGTATACCGCGTCCAGAATTTATGAAAACTCGACGTTTCGGCTCCTGTTTTGGAGCCATTTTCAAGAGGTAAAGGAAATATGTAAGGACACTCTAAGACCTCAATCTGCCTACTCCTTAGCGTGGTGGACAAAGGTGGGTAAAGGAAATATGTAACGACACTCTAAGGCCTCAATCTGCCTACTCCTTAGAGTGGTGGACGAAGGTGGGTAAAGGAAAATGTAACGACACTCTAAGGCCTCAATCTGCCTACTCCTTAGAGTGATGGACAAAGGTGGGTAAAGGAAATATGTAAGGACACTCTAAGGCCTCAATCTGCCTACTCCTTAGAGTGGTGGACAAAGGTGGGTAAAGGAAATATGTAAGGACACTCTAAGGCCTCAATCTGCCTACTCCTTAGAGTGGTGGACAAAGGTAGGTAAAGAAAATATGTAAGGACTCTCTAGGACCTCCATCTGCCTACTCCTTAGAGCGGTGGACAAAGGTGGGTTGGGTTGTTGTAGCTCGATTACGGGGCCTCAATTTCCCTACTCCCCAAATCTCGCCGGAGATCGTCTGTGAAGTCTCAGTGTGTTCAACCCTATGTCTCTGAGGCCTATGGTTGACTAGGTCAGACATTCTTAGTTCGCGCGCGTGTGTACGTGCAGAACGCCCAGGGCTACGAGTCAGCATGGCTCTCACATGCTCGATGTTGTCTGGTGTTCTTGCTGTCCTAGTCTGACCTGGTGGCTTCTTTTTCACAATAGATCCTGTTTTCCGTAGATTATTAACCCAACTAAGAATTGTGTTGCGGCTGGGAACGTTACCACGACGCCCACGATATCCCAAAGGACACGAAAACGTCTCTGTATGGTAATAACAGACCCTCCATTCTACACAAATGCGTCATACGTAAACATGCGATGTTCAACGGTCCACTGCTCCATAGCTACTTATATTCCATCGAATGGCGAGATTAATGCTCGGTAATTCGGCTCCTTACGCCTCTTACCGTCAGAGTAATGGCCATCCTCAAAACAATCAGGTTCCCGTCGGTCACCCTGTATAATGGGCTATTTATCATCTGCATACAGACTTGGAGAATACATCTCTGGCTTCACTGTTGGTTTTTAGTGGTGAAGGACGTAGCCAGCACGTGAGCTAACTGGAGCAAGTGGCCCTTCGAATTCTGGAAGTTCTAGGATGTTCTTCAATGCTTCTGTGACTATAGTTTCGCTGCTTGACAGCATTTTCAAGCAGCGAAACTATAGTCACAGAAGCATTGAAGAACATCCTGGAACTTCCAGAATTCGAAGGGCCACTTGCTCCAGTTAGCTCACGCGCTGGCTACGTCCTTCACCTACAAAAACGAAAACCAACAGTGAAGCCAGAGAAGTATTCTCCAAGTCTGTATGCATTATGGACAAGTTTCACCAAGTAAGGGCAACAACAATCAATGAACTATTTATCATCGTCTACGATTCTGCGAATTTCATCGACCGCCTCTCCCAGCGTTAAGTTCCAATAACTGCAATGGCTCTCTTTGTATTTTCGGGTCTAAGTAAATATAAATAAAATCTCTGGACGCAGCAAGTGCGTTATGGTAGCGAATTTTCTTTAAAATATTTTTAATAGCAAATGCCTTTCTTTGATGAAAGCAGGCATCAAACTTGGTTGCCTATATAGTAGAAACAATGTACCATATTTCATCAAAATAAATTTATTGTTTGAAAATATATAAACATTTTTCACAAGTCTGAAAGCAGCAAATGTGTTATGGAAGTGAATTTCCATTAAAATGTTTTAATAGCAAATGCGAGCAGGCATCAATCTGATTACCGGTATAGCCTATGTGGTAGAAACAATGTACTATATTTTATCAAAATTACTTATGGTTTGAAATTATAAAAAAAACGTTGGGGAGCTAAACTGCAAATTTACCGAAAATTCGCAGATTTTTTTCTTACAAACACATCATATTTCGATAAAAAATGCAAAAATGCATTAACGAATATGTTCTACGAAAATTAGCTTTAAAAAAAATACACCCCTACTCACTCCTGGTCCCGTAACTTCCTTGGAGAGTGTGAATAAGAAATTTTCTTCGGGGTTTGTGGATCCAGGGGGTGGGCGCCTAGGCAGGTTTCTGAAAACATGTTATTTGAAAAGCGTTCGGGAGCTAAACTGCAATTTACCGAAAATTCGCTAACAAAACGAACTTACTGAGTCCAGATTTTTTTCTTACAAACGCATCATATTTCGACAAAAAATGCAAAAATGCATTAACAAATTTGTTCTATGAAATTTAGCTTAAAAAAAATTATGCGCCCCTACTCACTCCTGGTCCCATAACTTCCTTGGGGGGTGCGAACAAGAAATTTTTCTTGATGTTTGTGGATTCAAGGGGGCCCTAGGCAGGTTTCTGAAAACAGTTTTTTGAAAAGAGTTCGGGAGCTAAACTGCAAATTTACCGAAAATTCGCTACCAAAATGCACTTACTGACTCCAGATTTTTTTCTTACAAACGCATCATATTTCGACAAAAAATACAAAAATGCATTAAGGAATTTGTTCTACAAAAATTTGCTAAAAAAATTATGCACCCCTACTCACTCCTGGTCCCGTAACTTCCTTGGGGGGTGTGAACAAGAAATTTTTCTTGGGGTTTGTGGATTCAGGGGGGCCCTAGGCAGGTTTCTGAAAAAAGTTTTTTGAAAAGAGTTCGGGAGCTAAACTGCAAATTTACCGAAAATTCGCTACCAAAACACACTTACTGCGTCCAGTTTTTTTTCTTACAAACGCATCATATTTCGATAAAAAATGCAAAAACGCATTAACGAATTTGTTCTACAAAAATTAGCTAAAAAATTTATGCACCCCTATTCACTCCTGGTCCCGTAACTTCCTTGGGGGGTGTGAACAAGAAATTTTTCTTGGGATTTGTGGATTCAGGGCGGGGCGCTAGGCAGGTTTCTGAAAACAGTGTTTTGAAAAGCGTTCGGGAGCTAAACTGCAAATTTACCGAAAATTCGCTACTAAAACGCACATAAAAATGATCTGGCACAAAATATTTTATTATAACTTTTTTTTCTTGTAACATAGAAATCTAAATTTTGGTGTATAGTTTACTTTTTATATCGTAAACCTACCTACCAAATTTGGTTATCACAGATTTTTTATTTTTTAAGATAAAATTTTTTTTCAAATGAAAACACAAAATTTTCCCGGAAAACCTCGTCCGATTTTTTTGATTAACGAACTTTTTAAAGTCATTTATAAAAGGAAGGTACATAGCAAATTTTATCAAAATCGGCCTATTATCCTTTGAGATAAAAATTATTTTCTAATGAAAACTCAAAATTTTCCCGGAAAACCTCGACAGATTTTTTTGATTAACGAACTTTTTAAAGTCATTTATAAAAGGAAGGTACATAGCAAATTTTATCAAAATCGGCATATTATTCTTTGAGATAAAAATTATTTTCTAATGAAAACTCAAAATTTTCCCGGAAAACCTCGTCCGATTTTTTTGATTAACAAACTTTTTAAAGTCATTTATAAAAGGAAGGTACATAGCAAATTTTATCAAAATCAGCCTATTATTCTTTGAGATAAAAATTATTTTCGAATGAAAACTCAAAATTTTCCCGGAAAACCTCGTCCGATTTTCCTGACTAACGAACTTATCTAAGCCATTCACAAAATATAGGTACATGCCAAATTTTATCAAAATCGGCCCATTATTTTTTGAGTTATCGGTGTGATACATATATATATATATATATATATATATATATATATATATATATATATATATATATATATATATATATATATATATATATATATATATATATATATATATATATATATATATATATATATATATATATATATATATATATATATATATATATAAATATATATATATATATATATATATATATATATATATATATATATATATATATATATATATATAAACATATAAAAATTGAAACTGACCCCGGATATGGGTTCTAGGGGTCCTGGATCGCGCTCATTTGAAGAAATTTTTTCAAAATTCAAAAGTCGAGATCTCCTCATTAGTGAATTTTTTCTAAGAAAATTCACTAAAAGCCACCAAACTTAACTAAACTGACAGCCAAAGCATCAGAGAAACTGTCTATTTGAAATGGATATTTTGTAAATATTTTAGTAAAATGAAGGGCAATGACGGTTGAATCTGAAACTTAAGGGTTCGCAGAACACTCTTCTTGCAACATTTTCTTTTCACAAACGGTATTTGTTTCACATTCTTTGCCTAAACATTGCCAATTTTGACGTTTAAAATTGCGAGTTTGACGTTTTGAGGAAAACTCCAAAATTTGTTGCTTTAACTGCCCATAACTTCTTTGTCTTTAAAGCTAGGGAGCTAAATTTTGGTACAAAATTCACTCTTTATAATACAAACAAGCGTACCCTTACTTTGTTATTTCCGGAGATATGAATTTTTTTATAAAGAAAACACAAAATTTTCCGGGAAAACCTGGTCCGATTTTCCTGGCTAACGAACTTATCCAAGCCACTTGCAAAAGGAAGGTATTCTGCAAATTTTATTAAGATCGGTCCATTATTTTTTGAGTTATCGGTCGGATATATATATATATATATATATATATATATATATATATATATATATATATATATATATATATATATATATATATATATATATATATATATATATATATATATATATATATATATATATAAACACAGATCTCCCCATAACGGAATTTTTTTTAAAAAAATTCCCTAAAAACCATACAATAGAGATTTATGTCCTTTGTGTTTGACGTAATTTGGAAATTTGTGAGAAAACATGCAAAACTTGCTGCTTGATTGACAAAAATGCATTTCCTACGAAAAAAAATGCCAAAAATACAAGAAAATGCAAATTGCATTTTTTCCGTGCCTTACTCATAACATTTTTATCTCAGCTATATACTGTGGTAGAGAATTGATGAAACGATGATCTAGGTACATCAATATTGTTCCTTCAATATTTTCGTTTGTTATTTCCATGCTTCCCTCTTTGGCCTGTTTGTGACAAATAACACACTCTGTCATTTTGTTCACAATCTATTCGACACGGCCTCCCACACCATGCAGTCATATGAATACGTTCTAACACGCCGTCAGCCGAGTATTATATTATTTACCGAACGTGATATCTATTGATGGTTAATTCTCTTTGTGTCCTGCTTCTTATAAGCACAATTGGTAAACCCAAATCATCACAGCGCATTGTGAAAAACCTGACCATCGTTTCACTAACCAAGTTCGCGTCACCAGAGGATGAATTATTCTAAATATCTTATATCTGCAACTCTATTTATATTTTTCTGCAAGTAGTCGGTCACTAACGATCTGGGAGGTTCAAAGGCACCAACATATTTTGTTTAGCGGAAATATCTGTGTTCTTTTACCATTTATCGGACGTGCTTCTGCTGGTATTTATTTTATAAAGCAATCTTCAAAGGAAACTGCCCATGGGCGGCAGAGCGTGATTCATACATTTTTTATTATTACTATATTCAGCAATATATATATATATATATATATATATATATATATATATATATATATATATATATATATATATATATATATATATACATACTTCCGAAGCCGTTTAGCTGTCCTGGTTATCTAGAAGAACATAAATAGATTTGTGGATATAGGATATTTAGAATTATTCATCTTATGATGACGCTAACTTGGTTAGCGACACGATCGTCAGGTTTTTAAATGTGTTGTAGTAATTTGGCTTCTCCAAGTGTGCTTATCAGTGCTCATCACAGGTTCTAATATTCACTTCGTCCTGCTTCTTAGTTTTTAGTGAATTTTTATTTTAAAAAAATCACTTATAGAGATGTATCGATGGTGAGACTTTGCAAAAATTTTTCCAAATGAGCGCGAACCCGTATCCGGGGTCAGTTTCAATTTATATATATATATATATATATATATATATATATATATATATATATATATATATATATATATATATATATATATATGGATAAGTTCGTGAGACAGGAGAATCGACTCCGTTTTTCCCGGAAAATTTTGCGCTTTCTTTCGGCATATTTTTATATGTCCGGAAATAACAAAGTCAGGGCAACCAAATTTGGTAGGAGGATTTATATCGTTAAAAGTAAATTACGTACCAAAATCTAGATCGCGATTTGAAACGTCAAAATTGGCAACATTTAGACAACATACGGGTCATGTAGAGAAACTGTCACGAGAGGAATAATTTACACACCCCGAAGTATCAGCTTCAACCGCCATTGCCCTTCATTTTACAAAAATATTTCCAGAAAATTTATTTCAAATAGACTCTTCCTCTGATGCTTTGGCAGTAGTTTTAGCTATAGTTTATCGTTTAATGGCATATAATTTTTTGCAAATTTTCAAAGTTCAATATATCCGTTATTATACAAGACTTTTTTATTATATTTTTTTTATATTTCAAGAACACACCACGAGGGCTTAGAGCCTAAATACTATCGTACCGTGGGTGTTGACAAGGAGGAAAGAGACAACTTGTTAATTCTGGACTTAAAGGTTTGGAGGTTTGGAGGAGAAAGAAAAACATGTGCCGGCAAGAAATTTCACAACTTGGAAGTCATCGGGACAAAAGAGCGGGCATAACAAGATGTTGTATGTCTGGTGACCTGGACAGTAAAAGGGTGCATTCGCTCTGTTCCCCTGGTAGATCTGTTGGGGGCAGCAGGTGGAGCAACTATGGAAGAAAGCTCCTTTGAGCAGTGCCCGTGCAGATATCTATAATAAAAAAAAGAGACAGAGAGAGAGAGAGAGGGAGAGAGGTCACCAACGGCACGTCGGTGGGCAATGGATGGCAACCTTTGTATGAGGGTTGGGTCACCGATGAGATGCATAGCTCTCTTCTGAATCGAGTCCGGGATAGCGAGTGTAGAAGCGGCAGCGGTACCGCAGATGTGGGAGCACTATTCGAGGTTTGGCCTTATTTGTGAAGTATATAAGGTATAGAGATTAGCTGGTGAAAAGTGTTTGCGAGGTCGGAACAGGAGACCTAATTTCTTAGCAGCCGCTTCTGCAATTGATGTGACATGTTGGTTCCAATTGCGATTTCGATCCACAGAAATGTCAACAAGTAAAAAGGACTCATTACTTTGAATAACTTGGTTGTTCATTGTGATGTGTCTAGGGCTGGTGTATCTCTTATGAGATAGAAAGCAAGACTGAGATTTGATGGAGTTGAATTGTACAAGATTTCTACTTCCTCAGTCTATTTTTTTTTTTTTTGGAGATCCACAGAGACAGAACCCTCCATGAGTCTGCGATCCTCATATAATTGGGCTAAAGAGACAGACTTAGAATATTGTATATTTGAGTGGAGGGTGGTGTCGTCCGCGTAACTGTGAACTGGGTTGGATGTGCTAGAGATAAGGTCATTGATGTGGAGAAGAAACAAAGTAGAGGCTAAAGCTGAACCTTGAGGAACTCCTGCATTAATTGGATACAGTTAAGAGGAATGGCCATCCACGACAACAGAAATGCTCCGGTTGGAGAGAAAATTTGCTGTCCACGTACAGAGTTTTGGTGGTAGGCCATAGGCCAGTAGTTTATTAAGCAGCGCTGCGTGCCAGACCTGGTCGAATGCTTTGGATATGTCTAGAGCGACAATCCGGGATTCACCGTGTAGTTCCATAGACTTGTTCCAAGAATGGGTGACAAAAGAAAAGAGGTCGGCAGTTGATCTGCGGTGACGGAATCCATACTGCCTGTCGTGGATTAGACTGTGTTTTTCCAGGAATTTTAGTAATTCGGTGTTTATATGCTTTTCCATCATCCATGAACCAAAATTCAACTTTCTAAGTTAAAAAAATGAGTTATTCAAATTTGAAGTATTGAATGAAAATTCAATACCATAACGCACTTGCTGTGTCCCGAACTTTTTGTTTTATGGGCTCCAAGCCAATTCAGCCTTGTGCGTATACGTTTTGAACATTATACTTCCCAAACTCACAGAATTCTGAAAACAATCAAAAACAGAATTGGTCGAAACATTTTTCTTTGTATGGACAAGGTCTCCGAGTAATTTATTCCTTTACTTTTCACATTTTCCTCTGGACTTTCAATAAAGAAAATTAAAATTCTCTATGCTCTTTGTTTTTTGGTACGTGTTTTGTACGTCGCGTTCCTCTTCTCCATATCTTTGTTCTATTACTGGTCTGAAATTCCAAATAAACACGGTAAAATTTTCTAACAACTTTCTGCGGTGTTTTTATAAGAGCTGAAATTCTCGCCGGACTATGATCTCTTAAATGGCTTCCCTTGATATAAAACGTCACCAACATCTGACATATTTTACAACTAAATGGCATAAGAACCAGAACTTGCTGAGTAGATACATCACCAGCATTTACCACTTTGTTCTTGCTTTTAGTAAGCTAAAGTGCCCTTGAGAGAATTTACCGTTATTTCGTTGACGCGAGGCATGAGCAGGCAGCCAATGCGAGCCAGTGAAATCTGCAGAAGGGCCAATTATCAAGTTTTACCTGCTGAAAACTAAAACTCTTAGCTCATGTCACTCAACAGGTTTTACGACGGAGATCTTTAAATGTCCAAATATGATAACTTTAGACTACCCATAAAAAGATTTAGGTCGGAACATAAGGATCCGCCCCCGTACTTGTTAGATTCCAGCAGCCTTCGGCAACTGCTGTTATTTCCAGCTTTTGCTTTTTATATCGGCGTCAGACAAATGAGTATTGGCACATTTAAGACCGCCGAATGTCAGTCATTCAGTCAGAATTACGCCAGACATAAATCGTTATTGTGGCTGTCTTTCCAGCGCAAGCTGAGATTTTATTTGTCGCCTAAAATGTGTTCACACGAGCCTGTTTGTAACAAATTCGCCTGACATGAGGAGACAAATGGTTTCCCTGAGACGGCATAACATTCTGCTCGATTTCCGTTTATCAGTGTAAATTTCGACAGAATTATCAATAAATTTCAAGTAGAAATCTTCCAGTTCAAGGTTTACGGCGATCTCTTAGGCCGGTCTCAATTTTTAGATCAAGTCAACCCTCGTATGTTGAACTAAAAGCTGCTGAGATCCTTTGAGTAAAATTGGAAATCGAACACATTAAGAATTGCTGAGTTTCATAAAATATACCTGACGGTATATAAGTGTTTATAAGATGTGATTTAAAGTAATCTTGTAATATATAAAGCTACGTCTGCGAAGGGTACCTGCTGAAACCAAGGCAAGTGATATATATATATATATATATATATATATATATATATATATATATATATATATATATATATATATATATATATATATATATATATATATATATATATATATATATATATATATATATATATATATATATATATATATAGATTTTATCAGTAAAGTTAGCTGGTATCATTACATACAATGCATGGATTAACATAAAACGAAAGCTAAGGTAGGTTAAAAAACTCTGGACACAGTAAGTGCGTTATGGTAAAGAATTTTGATAGAACCGTTTTTAATGTTAAATATGTTTTGATGAATTTTTTTTAAGAAAATTCACTTAGAGAGGTAACTAAGTTTGAGACTTTAGGAATTGTTTTCAAATCAACGCGAATTAGGGTCCCTAAGATCCATGTCCAAGGTCCGTTTCAATTTTTATATGTATATATATATATATATATATATATATATATATATATATATATATATATATATATATATATATATATATATTTATATATATATATATATATATATATATATATATATATGTATGTATGTATCCGAGCGATAACTCAAAAAATACTCAACTGATTTGAATGAAAGTTGGCACATGTCTTAATTTCGTTACAATCGCGAACGAGCTCCTAAGTCTAAAAGACAAGATATGAAGCAACTTAAGTGGTTAAAGTATGATGCTAGCCAAAGAAAGAGTAGTCACCTGCTACGCGTAGATTGATACATATACCACAAATGCGCACCAGAACTTGCTCCTGCCCTGACTCGTCTGTTTCAGATATCTTACAATAAAGGCATATTCCCTAGTAACTGGAAAACTGCTCGAGTACAACCCATCCCCAAGAAAGGATCCAAAGCGCTTCCTAGCAACTACAGGCCTATTCATCTCCTTTCAGTCGTCTAGAAAGTGGTGGAAAAGTATATAAACACCGAATTACTAAAATTTCTTGAAAAACACAGTCTAATCCACGACAGTGCAGATCAACTGCCGACCTCCTTTCCTTTGTCACCCATTCTTGGAAGTCTATGGAACTACACGGTGAATCCCAGATTGTCGCCTTAAATACATCCAAAGCATTCGACCAGGTCTGGCACGCAGCGCTGCTTGATTAACTTCCGGCCTATGGCCTACCACCAAAACTGTGTATCTGGACAGCAAATTTCGTCTTCAAGCCGAGCATTTATGTTGTCGTGGATGGCCATTCCTCTAAACTGTATCCAATTCATGCAGGAGTTCCTCAAGGTTCGGCTTTAGCCCCTACTTTGTTTTTTGTCCACATCAATGACCTCGTCTCTAGCACGTTCCTACCCAGTTCACAGTTACGCGGACGACAGCACCCTCCACTCAAATATACAATATTCCAAGCCCGTCTCTTTAGCCCAATTAGAGGAGGATCGCAGACTCATGGAGGGTTCTGTCTCCGTGGATCTCCAAAAAATATTAGACTGGGGTAGTAGAAATATTGTACAATTCAACGCCACAAAATCTCAGTCTTGCTTTCTATCTCATAAGAGATACACCAGCCCTAGACCCATCACAAAGAACAACCCAAATTATTTAAATTAATGAGTCCTTTTCACTTGTTGGCATCTCTGTGGATCGAAATCTCAATTGGGACCAACATCTCACATCAATTGCAGAAGCGAACCCCACTACCAGCGGCGGCTTAAAATTTTTAGAATTGATAGAAATTTGACATAAAAAGTTTTCAAGAAAATCAAAGAGTACAAACAGTTTTAAAAATGCTATTAAAGTTGTGAATTTTAAAAATCTCATAAAAACACTTGACACTTTTTTTAATATTTTTATGTGCAAAGTACATAAAATTAAAAAAAAATTGGAAAAAAAAAGTTCCAATTTGGAGAATTATTAAAGAAGTTATAAGCAAAAAACCGTAAAAACAGCTATTTTTTGAAAATTCTATATCTTTTGAATGGGCTATCAAGAAAATCTCAAATTTTGCCAGGATGGGTTTTCCTATGGGTACTAAAAAATGACCAAAAATTGAGGAAAACAAAAATCAAAGTTGTAAAACTGTCCGATTTGGCGTGGAATGCCCCATATATATATATATATATATATATATATATATATATATATATATATATATATATATATATATATATATATATATATATATATATATATATATATATACACATATTTATTTATATATATATATATATATATATATATATATATATATATATATATATATATATATATATATATATATATATATATATAAACAACACACCACCAGGGCCTAGAGCCTAAATACCGTGGGTGTTGACAAGCAGGAAAGAGAAAACTTGTTAATTCTGAACTTAAAGGTTTGGAGGTTCGGAGGAGAAGGAAAAACATGTGCGGGCAAGGAATTCCACAACTTGGAAGTCTTTGGGACAAAAGAGCGGGCATAACAAGATGTTGTATGTCTGGTGACCTGGACAGTAAAAGGGTGCACTCGCTTTGTTCCCCTGATAGATCTGTTGGGGACAGCAGGTGGAGGAAATATGGAAGAAAGCTCATCTGAGCAGTGCCCGTGCAAATATATATATATATATATATATATATATATATATATATATATATATATATATATATATATATATATATATATATATATATAAGAGAGAGAGAGAGAGAGAGAGGCCACCAACGGCAAGTCGGTGGGCAAGAGATGGCAGCTTTGGGTTAGGGTAGATGTTCTATATCTGGTGACCTGGACAGTAAAAGGGTGCACTCGCTTTGTTCCCCTGACAGATCTGTTGGGGACAGCAGGTGGAGGAACTATGGAAGAAAGCTCATCTGAGCAGTGCCCGTGCAAATATATATATATATATATATATATATATATATATATATATATATATATATATATATATATATATATATATATATATAAGAGAGAGAGAGAGAGAGGGGCCACCAACGGCAAGTCGGTGGGCAAGAGATGGCAGCCTTTGGGTTAGGGTAGGGTCACCGATGAGGCGTATAGCTCTCTTCTTAATGGAGTCCAGGATAGCGGGTGTAGAAGCGGCAGCGGCCCCCCAGATATGGGAGCAATATTCAAGGTTTGGCCTTATTTGTGAAGTATATAAAGTATAGAGATTAGCTGGTGAAAAGTAATTGCGAGCCCGGAAGAGGAAACCTAATCTCTGAGCAGCCGCTTCTGCAATTGATGTGACATGTTGGTGCCAATTGAGATTTCGATCCATAGAAATGCCAACAAGTGAAATATATATATATATATATATATATATATATATATATATATATATATATATATATATATATATATATATATATATATATATATAATTGAAACTGACCTCAGATATGTGTTCTAGGGATCCTAGTTCGCGCTCATTTGAAGAAAGTTTTTTAAATTCAAAAGTCGAGATCTCATTCGTTAATTTTTTTAAGAAAATTACCTAATGAATACGCTTTATCGTTTAAGGTTTTTAGTTATTTGTAGACAATTAGTATCAAACATTACGTTAACTAATACTATTATTTATTAATCATAAGACAAATCTAACTAGTTCTGGCCTAGGGGTAGTGAATAAATTATTGATGATTCTGAACCTGCAATATTTCATTTGAGTTAGATAATCTTTGTACCTCACATTTAAAAATGAATAAAGGGAGGCAATCAATAATCTGTTACGGTATTGTTGCTAAATAGACCGTGGCTAAACGAATAGGTACGGTGAAAGCCAATATAACATCGAACAAAAAAACTTTTGATTAAACATGTGTCTTAAAATAAAATGTTTGTTTTTGCACCGAAGTTCGCATGACGGAAAGATAGAAATTTATTTTCTTAGCATATGTGCTACTGGAATTTCTGAATGTGTGCGTCCTATTGTCCCCAAGAGTCAAATTACTAGGGTTTGTATCAAGATTCACCAAAGCATTCAGTGAATGATATTCTCACAGGCATATAAACTTTTTGTGTTTCGTATCGAAGTACAATACTACTATCACATTTTACTTTTAAACTTCCGTCTGCGCCTACGTTTATCGTTTAAACGACACAAAATAAGATATTAAAAAAAAGTGTGGACCCAGCAAAGGAAGTGAATTTTCATAAAAATGTTTTTAATAGCAAATATGTGTCTTTAATTTAAGCAGGCCTCAATTTGGTCACCGGTATAACCTATATAGTAGGAACAATACACCATATTTTATCAAAATAACTTGTTTGAAAATGTACAAGAATTTTCCGAAAATAAACTTAAAACGTTTCCGAGGAAACTTGTTTCTTGGCTGACGAACCTTATTGAATTTTGAAGCGTTTTATAAAAATTTGCTACCAAAACGCACTGACTGCGTCTCGATTATTTTTTTTTACAAACATGCATCATATTTCAATGAAAAATGCAGAAACGCAATAAGGAATGTTCAAAAAAACATTGTAGGTATCACTAACGACTTATGGGCTATCCTGTGATTGTCAAAACAATTTTATAAGATGCAGCTCAAGACACCCTATACGTAATGTATACAACTTTTTCTCGTATCTTGCATAATAACAATTATATTGAGCTTTACCGTAGAAATGCGTCAGCCTGTATATATGTAAATAGAAAGTAAACCCGGATATGGATTCTAGGGGGCCTAGTTGGCGCTCATTTGAAGAAATCTTTTTAGAATTCAAAAGCCGCGGTCTCCCCATTACCGAGTCTTTTCTACGAAAATTAGCTAAAAATTATAGACCGTTAAACCATAAACTTGACTAAAGCTACTTCCAAAGCCTCAGAGAAAGTGTCTATTTGAAATGAATTTTCTGGAAATATTTTATTTAAAATGAAGGGCAATGATGGTTGAAGCTGAAACTTAAGGGTTTGCAGAACACTCTTTACATAATCCGTATTTCTTTCAGGTTCTTTGCCTAAATGTTGCCAATTTTGACGTTCAAATCTCGACTTTAAACGTTTTGAGGAAAAGCTAAATTTTTTTTTCTTTAAATTTACAGACCGAAATTTAGGTAAATTGTTCATGTTTTATATATATATATAATTGTAACTGACCCTGGATATGGGTTCTACAGGGCCTAGTTCGCGGTCATTTGAAGAATTGTTTTCCAAATTCAAAGGTCGGGATCTCTCCGTTATTGATTTTTTTTAAGAAAATTCTCTAAAACAAGCACTTGTGAAGCCACGGGAAAAGTCTACGACTGTATTAAATATGAAACGGTTTCACTAAATTAGGGCAAGAACAAACAACCAGATATGCTATTCAAATTGAATTCAGTCTTAAAACTATCATCTCCTCTTTATCAAATTACTTTTTGTACAAAAACTCGTTAAAAAATTCATCGGACTAACAAGAATCTGATTAGATAACTAGGTTAGAACTCGTCATGTAGGAGTCGATTATACGATGTAGAGGGACTTAGCCAACTGAGCTACGCTTGAAATGTATTTACTAGCAGTTATATGCCATAATAGCTGTTAACTGTTCATAGTTTTACAATTTACACAAAAGTATTTTGATCTATAATAGATTTTTTTCTCAGATTTTAACGAAATCAAGGAAAATAGCCACTTAGACACATATCTAGGAGCTTGTTAGTCATTTCTTGTAGCATTTTTCACTCGCATTCGTACTAAATCAATTTTGACGTTTTAACTTTCTTGAATCAGATTTAATTACTTCAAAATTCATTTTCTTGTTTGAAAAAATACAAACATTTCCGAAAATAAAACTATAATGTTCCAGAAAAAGCTGGTCCGATGTTCCTGGCCAACAAACCTCTGCAGGGTAGTTTCACACCTACCATGAAATAATTATTCACAAAATACTTTTCGACGAAACTCCGAACAAAATTTTTGCTTGAAAATTGGCAAACATTTTTTTTACAATATCTGAAACATTTTTTTACAATAATTTATTATACATTTATTATTAATTACCAAAATGTCACATATACCTTACGAACAATAATTTCTACCCAAACACAAAATTTCTGCGAAAACCAGATATTTTTTGCAAAAAAATCGCTTAAAGAATACATAAAATTCAAATGATATTTCTAATCTATAATTAAGATTGAGAAAAGGAAAATCAAAATATTTCCAAAACGAGAGTCTGTATGCATACGGAGTTGTTCAATTTGAAAAAAAATTGGTTAAGAGAGTGCAAATTTTTTTCAATTTTACTCACTATTTGAGAGCGCTTTGTATACGGCATTTCTTTTTTTTTTTTTTTTTTGACAAATAATATAAGCGGAAACCTCTCAGAATGCGTAACCTTCACCAGACTCTCCTATCTATCAGTAAACATGCCGTATCATAAGGCTAGATGCATTCTCACCACAATTAGAGCCGTAGACCGGTTTTGCTCTAATTCGAGCTCGTCAGTACGGCATACTAATTGTAGCGAAAATACACCTATAAAGTAATACAACTATGGTAGCCGGCCTTCCAACACTAAGTGAGTAAGACACGAAGCATGTGCCGCCACCTAGTTGCGGAACCAAGCAATATGTTACGCCAGCTCCAAATATCACAAAGTGTTACAAAATAGAGACTGTATCCAACCAACTAACAATTTAATAAATTGTCAGCCCTGGCCCATTTATACCCTAATATATACTCTATTATATTCCGCAACGAGGTGGCGGCACGATTGTCGGGTCAAAAAACTGTATTGTGATGAATTGGGTTCTCCAAATTGTACTTATACTTTTTATAATAAAAACCCGCGTAGCAAATTTGGCTGCCTTTACTTTGTTATTTCCAGAGATATAGAAAAGTTTCGAAAGAAAACACAACTTATACGAGCCACTTGGAAAGTAGTCATCAAATTTGATCAAAATCGGCCCCTTATTTTTTAAGTTATCGGTTTGACACACACACACGCGCGCGCGCGCACGTATGCACGCACGCACACGGAAAGCACTCATGGGTACCTTTATATTGTTTGCATTAGCTTCAGTAAAATCCAGTATCTTGTAAAACTTCGAAAGAAAAAGTCGGGACGTAGCAAGTACGTTTTGGTAGTGAATTTTCATAAAAATGTTTTTAATATCAAATACGTATTTTTTATTGAAAGCAGGCATCAAATTTAAAAACAATGAGTAGATAGTGGGCCACCTGGGCTCATCCCCTCCACTTTTTACTGCGCATGCGCGAGTCATCATGCGCATGCGCTGACCTGCGCAGACCTGTGACAGTTGACAGCTGACCTGTCAGATTTGACAGGTGTCAAATGTCACTGACCTGACAGCTGTCAACGTCAGCTGTCACCTGACCTGACATGTGTCAACGTCAAATGTCACCTGACCTGTCAGATGACGTCACAAGCATTCCAAGATGGCTGACCTGTAATAGACAGTTGCAACCCGGGTTCTCTCTATGGAACTAACCTGAGATGACGTCACAAGCATTCCAAGATGGCTGACCTGTAATAGACAGTTGCAACCCGGGTTCTCTCTATGGAACTAACCTGAGATGACGTCACAAGCATTCCAAGATGTCTGACCTGTGTGTCCATAGATAGCCACAAGTCAGGTTAGGTATTAACTGTCTTGTGATGACGTAAGATGTTCCGTCTGACCTGTGTGTCCATAGATATCTACAAGTCAGGTCTCCATGTGTGTATTTGAAGAATACCATCTGTCTGATTGTTTATTAAGGTTATGTATGTATGTGTTTATTAAGGTTATGTATGTATGTGTTTATTAAGGTTAGGTGTTCGTATACAGACTGATTACCAAGCCATTTTGATTGTTTATTAAGGTTATGTTTGTATTTGTTGATTAAGGTTATGTTCGTACACACACACTACTGTCTGTATTTGTTTATTAAGGTTATGTTCACACACGTGTTGATTACCAGTCATATGATTGTTTGTTAAGGTTATGTATTTGTTATTTGAATGCAAACAGAGATAATACAAGATTGTACTTACATACAACAAGAGACGTCAGCCTTCTTTCACAGCTTAATACACACACTACTGAACAGGTGTCTTCTGTGTTGAGGATACAGACAGACAACTGATTGCCATTGTTAAAGCTTGTACATGCTGTTTAACAAACACGTCATGACAGTTCAAAGTCTTTGCTTAGACTGAGAAGACAGAGGTATGTAATAACACAGACAAACAGACAACTGATTGCCATTGTTGAAGCTTGTACATGCTGTTTAACAAACACGTCATGACAGTTCGATGTCTTTGCTTAGACTGACAGATGCATGTGTATTTGAAAGAAAAGCATTCGCCTGAACTTAGATTTGAACCCACGAACCTCGAATCGGCCATAGACAGCTTTCTCAGATATACACTGTCCCTAAACCAATAGCTCCACAGACACACACGTTAAAAGTTTGTTCGCTGTTGTATATATAAAACAAAAGCCAGTTGTTGTTTACATATGGGGTTAGGTGTTCGTATACATGTTGTTTACCAATCATCTGATTGTTTAGTAAGGTTATGTTTGTATTTGTTATTTGAATGCAAACAGACATAATAAGAAGAGTGTACTTACATACAGCAAGAGACGTCATCCTTGTTTCACGACTTAACACATACTGAACAAGTGTCTCTGTCTCTTGTATTGAGGAAACAAACTGATGTAAGAGAGAGAGGCCTTACAAAGGATAAACAACGTTTTACAGTTGTTAACCTTGATCCTGTTTGAGCTTGTCTGTGTATCTGTTTAATATACACAAGAGAGAGGCCCTCTTAAAGGTAAACAACCTGTCAGTTGATGACCTTGTGTTATATCTGTTCAATAACCCCACATTATTCGTGTTTGAGCTTGTCTAGAATACAGTCATTAGAAGTATGACATCATCCATGTAAAAACAAATACAGTTTAAAACGGTTACTGTGGGTAACATGTATAAATTGGCTACACACAGACACTCTTAAACATATTCACAAGTCAGTTGTTGTTGAGAAAAGACTTACTGCAGTTTGTTCTAACCCAAATCTGTTTTAAAATGGCTACATTAAGTGATGTGTGTTACCAGCAAATTAAAGACAACTTCTGGTATGGTCTATTTGGAGACTTTCAACTTATTATCGATAAGAACACTGGTTATTTTAATGCAACTAAACTGTGTAAAACTAGTAATAAAAAATTATATCATTGGATGGAAAATAAGAAAACTAAAGAGTTGATTGCCTATTACAACAGTCGGCTTAAGGAACAATTGGGTTATCGGAATACCGAAAAGCCAAATATTCCAACCGAAGGAGCCCACTTAGAGTCGCTTCCAAAGGGTCGAAATACCAATACCCTAAAAATGGACGCAGCATCTCAAGTAACACCAGCAACAGCTACATACGTATTAAACATTGGTGGAGCGCTCGCTGAAAACGACACGATATCTGGTACATATGTGTGTAAAGATTTGATAGTAAATTTGGCTTGCTGGATATCCAATCAGTTCTATGACAAATGCAACCAAATTATTTTTGATTTTTTCCTAAACGAATTTGATCAGAAATACAAGGACAACCTAGATGCGATTGAAGTAAAATTAATGGAGATAAATGATGAGGTGCAACGTATGCGAGAAACAAATGCTAAAGTCACAGAATATCTTGAAGATATATCCCCAAAGCCAAGTAACCTGGGAAAAATAAGTGTGTTTGGTTTACTTGCAAGAAACGAGAAAGACGCCCCCTATCCATATCATGCCGTAAGAACACAAAAGAAAAGTTTCCCCAGGGCTGTGAGGAACTTTAAAAATAAACACCCCGACGCCCAAGTGATCCTAAACAAGCTGTACGATCCAAATTCAGTAAATCTCTTTAACAGAATAAAGAGTGAAGTGAAATACCTTACAGCACATAGAAACAACCTACGTATAGCAGATGTACCACAAGATAAATTTGTCCAGGATATTATTGCTTTACGACATACTTTTTAATTGTATTACAAAATAAAAACACAGTAATTTTAACAAAGACTTTTATTTGATTCTAAGTACAAGTATGTAAACTCTTTGTTGGAATACATTTATAGAATTATTAACATTAGATGGTTCAGTGTTGCGTTGGTGCTGTTGTTGTTGTCGTTGGTGTCTCTTCATGGCTGTGGGTTTACTAGATGATAACACTAGCTTCTTTTAGTTCTTCCAAGATTGACTGAATTTCGTTGTTATGAGCATTATTACCTGCAACTTGGGAAGCCACTAAAAGTCTAAGTCTGTCAACCAACTCGTTTATGTCATTCCAATACACATAGGCTATTTGTTTGTTATTTTGTATCATATAGTTGTTGGTGCTGATGTTGTTGTTAGGGCTCATGCCGTTGCTATCGCTGCTCTTATCACTGTGAGTTTTAAGTTCAGTCTTTTGTTTTTTGTTAAGATGTCTGACGTTGCTGTCGTCATCGTCTTCCTCGTAGGTGTAACCAAAACCTTGAGGTGTTGAGGATCTACGACCTCGTGGATTTATCACTGGTTTTATTAGAGTCAGATACTTTTCAGAGGAACAACCTTTGGTTCGTGCGTTAGGATCATAGTTCATTTTATGCACACTAGTTGCTTCTAGAATATCTCTATAGTGTTGAAGATCGTCATAAGTATACCCCCGGGGTCTTTTCATAAATAACAATTCTAGCAAACCTTGTGTTTGCGGGTATCTCCTTTGGCCCAGTTGAATCTCAGCATCAGTAAAGTCTAAGTGTTTGTTACCAACACTCCAGCTACCGGTATCTTTAGCGTAGCGAGCACCATACGTTTGATCAATGGTAGCGAGCCTTGGTGGTTCAGTAAAATACTTGTCTACATAATATCGAACTCGTTCAGGATATTGCTCCAAAAATTCTTGATATGCAGGGTTGGTTGTGACAGTTTGTAGGTCTGCCTCAAGCTCTTCAAATGTTGGGATGTCCTCATCGGAACTTGTCTCCTCAGCCTCTTCCCTTGGTTCAGCTTCAAAAACTTCATGGTCTTTAAGGAACTGTACTTGGGGTTTCGTTTCTGGTATATCGACTTCGTCTTTGATTTGTTCAACCTTTAGTGGTTGCGATGGCTGTTGCTGCTGCAGTGCTGCTGTGTTTTTAGATATTTCACTTAGGGGCTCAACAAGTGGTTTATATAAACGTTGCAGAGCATCATCATTCTCAGCTCTGTTAAGTTTAAGCATTAAATGTTTTTTTCGAATATTGTCAGCAAGTTGTAAAATCCTTTTCTTAACTTTTTGCTCTTCCTTACCCAACACTTCCATTGTGCTACAACTGTTTGGTGTTACCAGACGGTCTAATCATTTGTTTGAGCGATACAGGTTGTGTGGTGGTTTAACATATACTGACTCAGTCATGGTACATGCCTTCTTATTTATCACGATATCCGGCTGTCTTGTTAGACAGCTGTGTTAGACAGCTGTCTGTTAGACAGCTGTGTGTTAGACAGCTGTGTGTTAGACAGCTGTCTTAGACAGCTGTCTTAGACAGCTGTCTGTTAGACAGCTGTGTGTTAGACAGCTGTGTGTTAGACAGCTGTCTGTTAGACAGCTGTCTGTTAGACAGCTGTCTGTTAGACAGCTGTCTGTTAGACAGCTGTGTGTTAGACAGCTGTGTGTTAGACAGCTGTGTGTTAGACAGCTGTCTTAGACAGCTGTGTGTTAGACAGCTGTCTTAGACAGCTGTGTTAGACAGCTGTGTTAGACAGCTGTGTTAGACAGCTGTATGACAGCTGTGTTAGACAGCTGTCTTAGACAGCTGTGTTATACACCTGTGTTAGACAGCTGTCTGTCCTGTCTACCATTGTTAGAATAATATATATCTATCGAATCCTTTTCTATATCGACCTTTGTGTACATCGTTTTCCTTCACAATCACCAACACACCATACTTATTATCTTTCCAGCATTGGTGGCAGATAGTTTTAAATTGTTTAAAGTCCATATCGGTGGTTACATGATCGTCGTACACATGTTTTAAATTGGTTTCATCTTGCTTGAATAACACAATAACGTTGGTGTTGTCACGTACCAGATGCTTGGGTATTCGTGTATATGTTTGACAGAGATAGAATGAATCAATATTCTTATGTCTGCCCATACTGAAGTATGCTCTTATTTTATCTTGTTTGTCACAAGCTACATCATCAAATATAAACACAGAGTTGTCCTTGGCATCTGCCGGATCTAATATTTCATCGTTTTCTCTATAAGGATAGTAACCAACACCTTTTGTTGCATTCATCACCTCCTTTAACATCTTGTATTTCGGTTGATACAGAGACTTTGAATACACATACACGTTATCAAATTTTAAACCGTTTGCTTCAAACAATAAACTCAGCATGACATTAGTTTTACCACAACCACTCGGACCACATATGATACAGCGAACGGTGTTTGGAAAGAGAGGACCATGCCTCAGTTGTTGTTGAGCTGTGTCCGTAACAACATCGTCTATATTTGTAATGGGTAAGGCAGAAGCGTGTTTGCTGGTACGCATCTTAACTTAAACTAAACTATATTTTTTGGGTGTGTATATATATATGAATGCAAGTGAGACACCCAGTCAGTATGCATGTTGGTGTCACAGAGTGAGGTTTGTTATTAACAAAGACAGATACAGGTTTTGCTGAAACGTTGCTAGCGTTACAAACACCATGAAAGTTAACGGAAAACTTGATGAGGGGTTTTATGTAATCAACTCGAAGCCAAAGAAGAAGGTTCCCTTTAAAAACATACTAAGTCTGATTGAGGAAGTTATAAAAGATAGAAACCTTATTCCAACAGCGAACGCCGTGTTTGATATAGCTCATACAATCGTTAGAAACATTGGTGGACGTAAGAATGTGCAGAAACCTCGAGTTATTCCAATACCTAAAAGCGGTGGCTTCCTTCCGCTGTTGCCTCTTATATTTGGTGGGCTGTCAGCACTAGGAGCTCTGGGTGGCGGTGCTGCAGGTATTGCCAAAGCCGTGAACGATGCCAAGTCTGCGAAACAGAAACTAGAGGAGGAAGAACGACACAACAAAACAATGGAAGCCATCGCGATGGGTAGGAGAGGGAGTGGCTTGAAATTTAAGCCAAAATGCAAGAGACTGGGCAAAGGCATGTATCTCAAGAAACAGCGCTACGGTTATGGGTTGTATCTGCAAAAACCAATGCAATAAAAGACTGAAACAGTAGCCTGTGTGTATCAGTCATGGCGCACACCTTTGTGTTGAAAGACCGCAGCTCCCATCTGTCGTCAGACTACCATCCACCAATTGTTTTGGATGGTAATTATGCTGTTGCCTTGATAGGCTTTCACACCTACAACAACATACCCAACATCTATGAAGGTAAAAACAAATTTCATGTAAAAGAAGGAACCGGTTGGCGAACCATCACGATACCCACCGGTGCTTATGAAATAACACACTTGGAAGAGTTACTTCAAAATGAACTTGTTGGTGCTACAGCAACACACGAACAAAAGCAACAGGCTCTGATTCTGAGACCTAATCCGAACACCATCAAATGCAGACTAAAGTGTTATACAAATGTCAGTTTTGAATTTGATGGTTCGATTGGGCGAATGTTGGGCTTTTCAAAACAAGTTCTTCAGCCGGACACCTTTTATGAATCTGATTTACCTGTTGATATAGTGGATGTTAGACAGATTCGCATCGAAACCAATATCGTGTCTGGTTCCTATTATAACGGACAACCCTCACATACGCTGTATGAGTTTGCTCCGATGGTTGATCCTGGCTACGCAATCGACATAGAACCTAAAAATTTAATTTACTTGCCGGTGAACAAGCAAGAGATTTCCAATATAAGCATCGACATCGTCGACCAAGATTCAGTTCCTGTCAACTTTCAAGGTGAAGAGGTGTCTGTTCGCTTGAAACTTATAAAAGTTGCTT
Organism: Tillus elongatus; assembly: GCA_964006375.1. Classification (NCBI taxonomy): domain Eukaryota; kingdom Metazoa; phylum Arthropoda; class Insecta; order Coleoptera; family Cleridae; genus Tillus; species Tillus elongatus. The sequence goes on along the minus strand of OZ023262.1, from coordinate 25,750,987 downwards.
AGTATGTTGGTCTTCAAGGATATAAAAGCAAGTGCATCTACCACATCAAATTCAGTTGAGTCAGACACGTCAAAGGGTACGCTTCGTCCCGATAATATTGAGTTCCTGCAAAGCCTGGGTTATCATGTCGTCAAAACTAGAAATATTCAAAGAACCCGTGTTTGATGATGGCATCGATCGAGAAGAGCTGCGCTCTTACTATTCACCAACTAAATCGTTTGGTAACAGCGATGAAATTGAAATAGCCATCAACCAACAAGATGCGTTCGTATGTCTGGCCGAGTCAGCTCTAATAATCGAAGGTGCTCTGGAACCTGTAGCAATCCAAAATGCCACTGGTGCTTGTTATCTGTCAAATAATGGAGGAGCAGCTCTGTTTGAATCAATGACCTATGAGTTAAATAACAAGGAAGTGGAACGAGTGCGAGACCCATACACCACAACCATCATCAAAAGTCTGCTATCGTTCAGTAAGAATGAAGCCCAATCTCTTAGCAACGCCGGTCTGAATGTGTCGTCGGAGCACATCACCTTAAATGATAACAAGTTTCACATGCTCATACCTGTCTGGTTCCTCTTCAGTTTCTTTCATCATTTCAAAGGAGTTCTCTGTGGCAAACATACTTTCCGCTTTACAAGAAGTCGAAACGATTCCAATGGCTATTACAGCACAGGTACGGCACGAGCAAAAATTACCGTAACCAATATGTTTTTAAAGGTAAAACATGTCTTTCCCAATGATAAAATGAAATTGGAACTGATGGATAAAATAGCCAAAGACACCTCTATATTTTTCGCATACCGCAAATGGGACATATACGAGTTACCAGCACTCAGAGATATCAACAGAGATGTGTGGGCTGTTAAAACTGCAACCAACTTGGAAAGACCTCGATATGTGATTATAGCATTTCAAACAGATCGTAAGGATAACGTGAAGAAGAGGTCAGACTATTTCGATAACATTGGTATGATGGACCTTCGAGTGTTTCTAAATTCAGAATGCTACCCTTATGAATCTATGAATATGGATTTTGAGAAATCGAAATATGCAGAAGCCTATAACATGTATACAGATTTTCAAAAAAGCTTCTGTTATAAAAACATGTCGGAGCCTATCTTGAATTATGACGAGTTTAAAGACAGAGCTCTATTTGTGATTGACTGTCAGCACCAGAACGAGTCAATCAAGTCTTCAACGGTGGACATTAAGGTGGAGTTTATGAGTCACGCCAACTTCCCAAAAAATACTCGTGTTTATTGTCTGGTTATTCATGACAGTGTAATGGAATATAAACCTCTAACGGGCATCGTTAGAGCCATTATGTAATAATTGTATGTCATTTATGTATCAATATGTACAACTTAATTAATCCTAATAAATTTTTATTGTATGTAAAACAGTTGTTTTATTTTTATTTTGTTGCATTTTTATTAACCCCTTTCTGTCTGTTAGTCTAAGCAAAGACTTCGAGCTGTCATGACGTGTGTGTTAAACAGCTGTACAAGCTCAAACAAGATTATCTAAGATACTTGTTGGGCAATCAATTGTCTGTCTTTTATTACACAGCTCTGTCAGTCTAAGTAAAGACTTCGAGCTGTCATGACGTGTGTGTGTGTGTGTTAACAATCAACAACAGCGTCTATATGTTTTGTTTGGTTCAAGCGGATGTCATTAAACAACTGTGTTATTTCTATAACGGGGCCCCATTCAAGACCTCAACATACGTTAGTGTGTACTAAGCCGTGAAACAAGTATGACGTCTCTTGCTGTATGTAAGTATACTATTATATTATTTATGTTTACATACAAACAATACTTATCAAACAATCCTCGTATATCAAAGTTTAGTTTAGTTGTTTTAAATCGAGTTTTGTTACTTGTGTGTTTTTGATCACTCCCTATATAAATTTAGATTCATTCATTCAAAATACAAACACACTAACATAAACAAACACGCCGGCAATAAAACCAAGTCCCCGAGTTTTATTGCGCTATTAAAATAAACTCATTATCATATCTAGATGTAAATACGTTTTTCTTATTGATATAGTTTACTTCAAACGTTTTTGTTATTAAATGATATTAGATAGGTAAATTGGTACGTGTTTTAAATTTCTTTTTACTATAAATAAACAATTGTTTTTAACATTACAGTTCCTATTATTCAATTGGAATGTAATAGAGATACCACCCCCTGCCCACACACATCAGCCTCATAAACTCGTTTTAAATTAGCATATGCAACAGGTTTTTGTTTTATATATACAACTGCGAACAAACTTTTAACGTGTGTGTCTGTGGAATAGTTGGTTTAGCGACAGGTATCTCTCTGAGTAAGTTGTGTGGTTGGGGGTTCAAATCTAATTTCTGGCGAATGCTTTTCTTTCAAAAATCATATTTCAAATTAAAATCAAAATTTCAAATTACCCGCTCAATATATCTTCCTCATATATGTATGTGTGTGACTAAACCGAATGACTGTGTCCAACAGATGTCTCCCATCGAGCTAGAGAATATTCTCTACACTCTACAACTTTACAAATAGAATATTCTCTAGCTCGATGAGTCATATCTCTGGACACAACAGACAAATTTTCAAACAAATTCAAATTTCCCGCCAAAAACGAAATACCCTAACAAACTTCAATACACCTTAACAACAACACAATAAACAAACCAAACAGCTGTGTTTACGAACATAACCTTAATAAACAAAATACATAACCTTAATAAACAAACAGATGCATGGTAATCAACACACATGACATAACCTTAATAAACAAATACAAACATAACCTTAATAAACAAACAGATGACACGTGAGCGAACATAAACTTAATAAACAAATACATAACCTTAATAAACAAATACAAACATAACCTTAATAAACAAACAGATGACACGTGAGCGAACATAACCTTAATAAACAAATACATAACCTTAATAAACAATCAGACAAACACACATGGAGAGCTAACCTGACTTGTAGATATCTATGGACACACAGGTCAGACATCTTGGAACGCTTGTGACGTCATCTCAGGTTAGTTCCATAGAGAGAACCCCCGGAGTTGCAGATGTCTATGACAGGTCAGCCATCTTGGAATGCTTGTGACGTCATCTCAGGTTAGTTCCATAGAGAGAACCCGGGTTGCAACTGTCTATTACAGGTCAGCCATCTTGGAATGCTTGTGACGTCATCTGACAGGTCAGGTGACATTTGACGTTGACACATGTCAGGTCAGGTGACAACTGACGTTGACAGCTGTCAGGTCAGTGACATTTGACACCTGTCAAATCTGACAGGTCAGCTGTCAACTGTCACAGGTCTGCGCAGGTCAGCGCATGCGCATGATGACTCGCGCATGCGCAGTAAAAAGTGGAGGGGATGAGCCCAGGTGGCCCACTATCTACTACAATGTACCATGTTTCATCAAAACAACTTTATAATATACTTAAAATGCACCTGAAACAACTGGTCCGATTTTCTGGCCAACGAATCTCTTCAAGCTATATACCCACCTGCCAAGACATAATTATTCACAAAAAGATTTTCGGTGACTCTTTCAAAAAAACGTTTTGCATGAAAATTTGCAAACAATTTTTTCACAAAATGCGAACAAAAATGATTTTTACAGAACCGAAAAATTTCTGCAAGAACTGACTTCTAGTTAAGTTTTTCGTCTAGTACTGGCCTAAGGAGTTTTGTGGTGGCCTCGGAGGTAAGTTTGCCAGTTGGCATGCTAACTGTCAACTTATCCCTACTAGTGCATCCAAAGTTTAGTATTTTCGTTTCATTGACATTAAATCACATACTATGCCGACAGAGCCAGTAACCCATCTTACCAGAATACCCTTCACCCTACTTTGAACAGCGTCAGCCGAAGGACCCCTGCTTACTCTAGATGTATCATCGGCATATAGTGTTTTCTGTTAGAGTAGGCAACTCATTCGTATAAATCATGAAAAGCAGCGGGCCCAGGATACTGCCTCGAGACACTCTCGCGCACGTCACTTCGTTTTCCGAATATAAAGCCCCCTCTTTTTTTACCGGTGACCTTAATACATTGCTTTCTTCTCGTCAAATATGTTTTTAGTAAATTTAAGGGAGCACCCCGTACGCCATAACTCTCCAATCTAGAGAGATGTCTATATTCACGGAGTCGAAGGCATTGGACAGATCCATGAATACACCAACAACTCTATCTCAATTATTTATGCCCCCAGTACTTGTGCCAAGACCTGATAGATAGATCTAGTAGTTGTTCTTTTCTTCATGAACACACCTTGTCCATTTGTAAGTATGTTATTATTCAGAAAAAAATCATATAAGCTCTTACACATAAGCTTTTCAATAATTTTTGCTACATTTGAAAGTAAGGCTATAGTTCTATAATTTTGTATTAATTTTCCGTTACTCTTCTTAAATACCGGTACAATTTGCGCAAATTTAAGTCTTTCAAGAAAGTTTCCACTCTGAAAGCATAGGTTTACTATTTTCGACAGTGGCCCTGCATCAGATTGAGCGTAATGTTTTAGGAGCTCCACAGTAATGTTGTTGCAGCCGGTTGAGATCATGTTTTTCATTTTCATTATCCCCCTGGAAACTTCATGCGTGTCTGTTGGATACACGTACATACATTTATTTACTTATAGTGAATTTACTTTAAAAAAAAACACTAATGAGGGGATCTCGGCTTTTGAATTTTGAAAAGGTTTCTTTAAATGAGTGTGAACTAGGCCCCCTAGTACCCATATCCAGGGCCAGTTTCAATTTTTATATGTTATATATATATATATATATATATATATATATATATATATATATATATATATATATATATATATATATATATATATATATATATATATATAGGCTGTTTCAAAAAACATGCACCATCGCTTGTGGGGCAATTCCTTACTAAAAAATAAGAAAAAAAGTTCCTGTGCACATGGGCCCGGAAACGCATAGTTTCCAATATACAGGGAGTTGAATTTTAATTTTTTTTATAATTTTTTATAAATAATTTCAAAACCACTGGATTGATTTTAATGAAACTTGGAACTTGAAAGTGTATTATGAAAGTGCATATTCTAAAGTGAAAATCTACTTACAACTGCGTCAGTGGCGTGCGTACGGGGTAACTGTAAAAATTCATTTGGGGAAAAAATATGTGCGCCACTGTCTTTTTCCAAACAGATGACACGTGAGCGAACATAACCTTAATAAACAAATACATAACCTTAATAAACAAATACAAACATAACCTTAATAAACAAACAGATGACACGTGAGCGAACATAACCTTAATAAACAAATACATAACCTTAATAAACAATCAGACAAACACACATGGAGAGCTAACCTGACTTGTAGATATCTATGGACACACAGGTCAGACATCTTGGAACGCTTGTGACGTCATCTCAGGTTAGTTCCATAGAGAGAACCCCCGGAGTTGCAGATGTCTATGACAGGTCAGCCATCTTGGAATGCTTGTGACGTCATCTCAGGTTAGTTCCATAGAGAGAACCCGGGTTGCAACTGTCTATTACAGGTCAGCCATCTTGGAATGCTTGTGACGTCATCTGACAGGTCAGGTGACATTTGACGTTGACACATGTCAGGTCAGGTGACAGCTGACGTTGACAGCTGTCAGGTCAGTGACATTTGACACCTGTCAAATCTGACAGGTCAGCTGTCAACTGTCACAGGTCTGCGCAGGTCAGCGCATGCGCATGATGACTCGCGCATGCGCAGTAAAAAGTGGAGGGGATGAGCCCAGGTGGCCCACTATCTACTACAATGTACCATGTTTCATCAAAACAACTTTATAATATACTTAAAATGCACCTGAAACAACTGGTCCGATTTTCTGGCCAACGAATCTCTTCAAGCTATATACCCACCTGCCAAGACATAATTATTCACAAAAAGATTTTCGGTGACTCTTTCAAAAAAACGTTTTGCATGAAAATTTGCAAACAATTTTTTCACAAAATGCGAACAAAAATGATTTTTACAGAACCGAAAAATTTCTGCAAGAACTGACTTCTAGTTAAGTTTTTCGTCTAGTACTGGCCTAAGGAGTTTTGTGGTGGCCTCGGAGGTAAGTTTACCAGTTGGCATGCTAACTGTCAACTTATCCCTACTAGTGCATCCAAAGTTTAGTATTTTCGTTTCGTTGACATTAAATCACATACTATGCCGACAGAGCCAGTAACCCATCTTACCAGAATACCCTTCACCCTACTTTGAACAGCGTCAGCCGAAGGACCCCTGCTTACTCTAGATGTATCATCGGCATATAGTGTTTTCTGTTAGAGTAGGCAACTCATTCGTATAAATCATGAAAAGCAGCGGGCCCAGGATACTGCCTCGAGACACTCTCGCGCACGTCACTTCGTTTTCCGAATATAAAGCCCCCTCTTTTTTTACCGGTGACCTTAATACATTGCTTTCTTCTCGTCAAATATGTTTTTAGTAAATTTAAGGGAGCACCCCGTACGCCATAACTCTCCAATCTAGAGAGATGTCTATATTCACGGAGTCGAAGGCATTGGACAGATCCATGAATACACCAACAACTCTATCTCAATTATTTATGCCCCCAGTACTTGTGCCAAGACCTGATAGATAGATCTAGTAGTTGTTCTTTTCTTCATGAACACACCTTGTCCATTTGTAAGTATGTTATTATTCAGAAAAAAATCATATAAGCTCTTACACATAAGCTTTTCAATAATTTTTGCTACATTTGAAAGTAAGGCTATAGTTCTATAATTTTGTATTAATTTTCCGTTACTCTTCTTAAATACCGGTACAATTTGCGCAAATTTAAGTCTTTCAAGAAAGTTTCCACTCTGAAAGCATAGGTTTACTATTTTCGACAGTGGCCCTGCATCAGATTGAGCGTAATGTTTTAGGAGCTCCACAGTAATGTTGTTGCAGCCGGTTGAGATCATGTTTTTCATTTTCATTATCCCCCTGGAAACTTCATGCGTGTCTGTTGGATACACGTACATACATTTATTTACTTATAGTGAATTTACTTTAAAAAAAAACACTAATGAGGGGATCTCGGCTTTTGAATTTTGAAAAGGTTTCTTTAAATGAGTGTGAACTAGGCCCCCTAGTACCCATATCCAGGGCCAGTTTCAATTTTTATATGTTTATATATATATATATATATATATATATATATATATATATATATATATATATATATATATATATATATATATATATATATATATATATATATATATATATATATATAGGCTGTTTCAAAAAACATGCACCATCGCTTGTGGGGCAATTCCTTACTAAAAAATAAGAAAAAAAGTTCCTGTGCACATGGGCCCGGAAACGCATAGTTTCCAATATACAGGGAGTTGAATTTTAATTTTTTTTATAATTTTTTATAAATAATTTCAAAACCACTGGATTGATTTTAATGAAACTTGGAACTTGAAAGTGTATTATGAAAGTGCATATTTTAAAGTGAAAATCTACTTACAACTGCGTCAGTGGCGTGCGTACGGGGTAACTGTAAAAATTCATTTGGGGAAAAAATATGTGCGCCACTGTCTTTTTCCAATTTTGATACATCAGTTATGAAGCTTATTACATAAGCCACAAAAGCTCCCTCTTGGTATTTTTTCGTTCAGGGTATCCCTTAGGAGATATGATTAATTTTATAAAAAGGGGCAAAGTACCGATTCGTTGGAGTAATGAAAACAGTAATCGTAAAGTGCCATGAAACTAAAATTTTTGACAGTTCTCTAAATTCTACAATTTTGAAGTGCTTCGTAGGCGTCAAAGGAGTTTTCGTGCTATTCTTTAAATTTTGATACGGTGCAGTATTTTCGTTTTTAGTTATTTGTTGATACTGAGCTGCTCATTAATATTATTTCCTCCTCTCAAGATGGTTTTCATTAAGTACACTCCAGCGGATTTGACTGATATGTTGTTAATTTATGGACAAACAAATCAAAATGCTAGACAAGCTGTGCGAATTTATCAGGAAACTTATCCGCAAAGAAGAATTCCTGACAAAAATATTTTCCCACGTATTGTAAGACATTTGAGAGAAACTGGTTCTTTAAAACCTTTAAAAGCTGACTCTGGACGCAGAAGATACCGCCGAACTGTACGAGTTGAAGAGGCAATATTAAATAGAGTTGAACGTGAACCTAGTACAAGTACGAGAATTATTGCCACCGAACTGGGTAATATTTCGGCATCATCAGTTCACAGAACTCTGAAGGATCAAAGTTTATATCCCTATCATTTTACACGTGTCCAGGAACTTCTACCTAGAGACTTTCAACCAAGGGTAATGTTTTGTCATTGGTTCTTAAACAAACTTAGGCACGACCAACATTTTTCTAAACGTGTACTATTTACTGATGAGGCGTCATTTACGCGAAAAGGTATCGTAAATTTTCACAATTTACATACATGGGCCGATGAAAACCCACACTCTCTAAGAGTTGCAAATTCGCAGTATCAATTTTCCATCAATATTTGGGCTGCTATTATTGAAAATCGCATAATTGGTCCTGTTGTTCTACCGAATCGTCTTGACCATGAATCATATTTAAACTTTCTACAAAATGATTTGCCGTTGTTACTACCGCTTTTTATGAGAAATGGTACAATGTGGTTCCAGCATCATGGTGCGCCCGCACATTTTGCAGCAGTTGTAAGAACATATTTAGCCAACACATACGGTCACCGATGGATTGGTCGTGGAGGTCCGGTGTCATGGCCACCTCGATCTCCGGACCTGAATCCTCTCGATTTTTATTTGTGGGGTCATTTAAAAGAAATAGTGTATAAAACACCAGAAACACGAGAAGAATTGTTGGGAAGAATAGAATATGCATTTGACAACATCAGAGAAGATCAAAATATTTGCAGAAGAGTAAGAAGATCTTTGCGCAGAAGGTTAAATAATTGTAACGACGCTAATGGTGGTCACTTTCAACATTTTCTTTAGCTTTGTTATTAAAGTCAATTGAGTAATGTACAAAAAACAAGAGTTTGGAAAAATCATGGTGTCTTTACGATTACGTTTTAATTTTTTATTTTTATTTATTATTTATCATTTTTTATCACTGTTTGTAATATTCATTTCAATGTTTATCATCAATAAGTTTTACGTAGGTTAGTTATTTGCACGTTTATTGCTGTAATGTTTACTGTATGTTTTGTTTTTCATATTCTTATGGTTGCAGTAAACATATATTATTATTATTATTATTATTATTATTATTATTATTATTATTATTATTATTATTATTATTATTATTATTATTATTATTATTACGCCGACTAATCGGTACTTTGCCCCTTTTTATAAAATTAATCATATCTCCTAGGGGATACCCTGAACGAAAAAATACCAAGAGGTAGCTTTTGTGGCTTATGTAATAAGCTTCATAACTGATGTATCAAAATTGGAAAAAGACAGTGGCGCACATATTTTTCCCCAAATGAATTTTTACAGTTGCCCCGTACGCACGCCACTGACGCAGTTGTAAGCAGATTCTCACTTGAAAATATGCACTTTCATAATACACTTTCAAGTTCCAAGTTTCATTAAAATCAATCCAGTGGTTTTGAAATTATTTATAAAAAATTAAAAAAAATAATTAAAATTCAACTCCCTGTATATTGGAAACTATGCGTTTCCGGGCCCATGTGCATAGTAACTTTTTTTCTTATTTTTTAGTAAGGAATTGCCCCACGAGCGATGGTGCATGTTTTTTGAAACAGCCTGTATATATACATATATATATATATATATATATATATATATATATATATATATATATATATATATATATACATATACATATATATATATATATATATATATATATATATATATATATATACAGGGTGATTCTTCTTAGATAGCTCAGTGGTAGCGTGCTTGTCTTCTACGCAGAAAGTTGCGTGATCGATTCCAGCACGATGAATATATGGTTTTTTGACGTTTGGAGAGACAATAATGCACAGATTTCATACAAGATCTCATTTGAACAAGATATAATTTTTGTTTAAAACGCCTGAATAAGTTTATCACCTTTGAGTCTGAAATTATGATTTTCAGCAGACAAATTTTTGTTATTGTTGATATTGAAAAAAAAAACGGTTTCATTACGTTGACAAAAACGAAATCGTACTGGCGATTAATAAGGAAAAATAACTGCTACGTCTATAACTTGGCAGATAACTTTTCTAAATATGAATTAAGTTTCCTTCTGGAAATCTTTTGTAACTTTAATGAAATTTGTAATACAAATTTCTTTTAAAGACACACTATCTACAGATAAGCAAAATTTAATTTTTTAGCTTCATAGAAAATTGAGTTTTGGCCATTTTTCTCAAAAGAAGTTACACAAGATTTTTTTTTAATAGAGAGATATCGATGGTAACACTTTCTAAATAATTCTTCAAATGTGCAGGTACTAGGACCTCTAAAATCGATCTTCAAGGTCTGTGTGAGTTTAAAGTATTAATTTTACTAATATGCCGTATAATAATAGTCTACAATTGTTATGAAACTTCACTAATATAACGTACTTGCTGCGTCCCGAATTTTTTTTCGTTACTCCTACTGGGTCAAATTTCAGAAAAAGGTTACAAAAAAATTTTCACAATTTTTTTCAATTCTAATTACAGATTAGGTAAATAATTTGAGAATTTTATGTATGTTATCGGCAAATTTTCGTATCGAGAATGTCTACGTAGCTTTTCCTGGATATTTTTTCAGTGTTTTCGGCAAATTTAGGTAAAATTTCTGTGAAATGATGTTAATTATGAATTTAAAAGTTATTGCAAAAAAATGTGTTTGTGAATTAACAAATTTCACGAAAATTCTAACACAATTTTCGTGAAATTTGTTTGTAGTTTTTGTGTAAAAAAACTTTTTTAAATTTTCGTAAAAAAATGGCTAACTTTTGTGAAACAAACTGTTTGCATATTTTCATATAATTTATTTAAATTTCTTTAAAAAAACTTTCTACAAATAATTATGTCTTGGCATGTGTAGCTTTTGTGTAAATTGCTTGGATAGGTTCGTTGGTCAGGAAAGTCGGATCAGTATTTCGGGAAATTGTTGTCCTTTCTCAAAAAATAAAGTTAATTTGGTGAAATATGGTACATGGTTTCTACTATTATGAAGGTTATGATTTCTACTAAATTTGATGCATTCCATTAAAAAAACATACTGAACATTAAAAGCATTTCTATGAAAATTCGCTACCATAACGCACTTGCTGCGTCTTGAAATTTTTTTTTAATTATATTGAATTTTTTAAATGGATTTAGAACTGTTCAGAAATATAATCACTTGAATATTTTGATTGTTATTAAATATCTGCATTCACAAAAAATTTTAAGATCGCCCAAGTGGGTTTGCAGAATGTACATATTCTTTAATTTGCTTTTTTTGATCAAAAATATTATATAATTCACCAGGGCACTTTGGAACGCACAAATTTTTTGCATTTTAGACTTTTTCAATTTTGCACTAAAAAATTGTTTAGCAAAGGTTAATGTAAAATATACAAGAATATTTTTGTAAACGTATCTCGGATTTAATACTTTTGTAATACGTCTTAGTATTTAACTAAAGTACCAATCTTCAGCTCGTCTTTAAGGTTAGTTATAGTTTATGAAATGATGCCCTGAACAACTAAAGAGCTTGAAGTAAGAATGGACTTAAGCCACATTATTATAATTTTGAGAGAATGGTGGCAAGAAGTGTAATGTCCATTTTCAAAAAGTTTGATTAAATAATTAACGGGCGGTTAGTTAATCAAGGTTTGAGACGACCAATAACAGGCTATGATGCGGATTTTTGCCATGACAACCAAATATTTTAAAGCTGCGATTGGTTGTACTAAGTCTTGGTTAACTGACCAGCCGGTAAATATTTAACCGAGCTTTATGAAACTGAACATAACTGTTTCCCATTCATTTCATTGCAGAACATATGTGAATATGTTAGCTTTATTTTAACCTTAGCGGAAAACGAAAACTTTCTTTTCCCAAAATAGTTTTATTTCCGAAAAAACCTATGGCTAATTCTCCTAGTATAGATCCTGAAATATTCAAGATAGGGTAACGACCCCTGATATTGGCACCCTTATGCATATCTTACGATGAATAACACTATAGAAAAATCTAGTTGTGTTTAATTCAATGTCGTTGGATTCTTTGGAGGCACAATAATAAATTGAGAATTACAAATTTCTGTGAAACATTAAATATAATTGTAATTTTAAGTAAATTTCAGCTTCAGCAAAAAAATCAATAATTGGCAACCCCCTCCAAATCATTGGCACTCAGACACCAGTTATTGGCACTCATAATGCCAAACGATGTACAAGGTGTAAAGCGTCGTGGACACTAAAAAATCTATCCATTTCGAACAAACTCACACATATCTGAATCATTTTACTTTTCCTATACAGGGTGTGCCAACGAAAACCCACCTAGCAACTATCGGAATTAAAAATTAAGAAAAATATGCGATACGCATTTCAAGGGGGATGATAGACACGATGGCGTAAGTGTGCTGTTTTGGAACCTACCCTTTAGGCAGGTGCGCAAAGTACCCTGAAATTTTAAATCGCACCCTATGTTGAGGGGCTCATTTTAAAGCTTTCTCATTTCTGCTCACGACAACATACAACTTTTTTAATGACGACATTGTCATCATAGTCCAAGGAAAGGTTCCACAGTCAGTGTGAGAGCGCATGCAGACAGCATTAAGTGGTGTAAAGGTGCACGGTTGGCCAAGGGCTCGGAGTGAGCTCCGAGAAAGCAACCGTCATATCGTTTACGAGTAGGAGGAAGTGGGAGAGCCACATAACTCTCACTCTATACGGTAGACACATCCCAATGGCTAGGGAGGTAAAATATCTTGGGGTCGTATTGGACTCTAAGCTAACCTGGAATGGTCACGTTGAAAACATACTGCGTAAGGCAGTTATGACCTTAGCCGTCACTAGGCGGCTATATGGAAAAACGTGGGGACTAGGACCTAGTATGGCTCACTGACTGTACACAAGGGTGGTCAGACCATCGTTAACATACGCGCCACTGGTCTAGTGGCCTAAGGTGACACAATCTAGTGCCAAACAAAAACTATACAAGATCCAAAAGATGGCTTGCCTCGGCATTACAGGAGCTGTTACTTCAAACCCAACAGCCGGCATTAGGGTGTTGCTGAATCTGCACCCCCCCCCCCACCACCACCACAATTAGTTATCATGGGGGAGGCCAGGCTACGACTATACAGATCAGCCTGCTATGATAGACTGAAAATCAACCCAGGCTGCAGCGGCCACTGCAAAATTCAGGAGATCGCGCAGGAGCCCATGATTGAAATTAGGTCAGACATCGCAAGCACGCTAATCTGCAGGGAAAACAAATTTACAGTCGTAATCCCCGACCTCGAGAGATGGCAGAAGAAGACGCCGTGCCTACCACGGGACGCGCTCGTATGGTTCATGGACGGATCCGGCGGGAAGGGCAGGCGTTTATTTGGAAGGACCGAGGGTAAGTTACGGTATTTCCCTCAGAACTCACGCAACGGCTTTCAGGCCGAAATTTACGTCATCTTGCACTGCGTGTGAGAGAACAAGAGGAGGGGCTACTAGCAAGCGGATCCTCATATCCACCGACAGCAGCCAGACAGCCCTTAAGGCCTTAAGTAGCCTACGGGTAAATTCCAGACTGGTAAGTGAATGCCGAGACGAGACGAGCGACCTGGCTGGGCAGAATGAGATCACCCTCATCTGGGTGCCGGGGCACTCGGGGGTCAAAGGAAATGAAGAAGTTGACAGTCTCGCGAAGAGGGGATCAGCAGAACCATTTATGGGACCAGAACCGGTCCTGGGCGTGACGAAGAGCACTGCCAGGGGTCAGAAACGAACACAAGGTGTACTGTGCAGACTGTCCAGGGCTCCGACATGGGAAGTCAGTCATTGAGGAACCCAGTTCAAATAGAGCTGTGGAGCTGCTAAGTCTTAGCAGAGGACAGATCAGGAATATAACAGGACTCTTGACGGGACACATGGCTGTCAAAATATTAATGCATAAAATGGGGCGGTTAGAGGGGGACCTGGCATTCAGACCCTACGGCGAAGGGGAGGAATCAGCCCAGCACATCTTGTGCTAGTGTAAAGCTCTGGACCGCAAAAGACAACTGATCTACGGACAGTCTAGACCGGAGACGGAGCAATATCAAACTTCACCCTACCAATCGCTGTGCAGACTAGTTCAAGGCACAGTGGTTTTGGAATGGGTGGAGTAAGACTAAGGGCATGCACAATAAGCAAAGGCTGCGGCGCTATCGGGGCGGCAAAGACGCGGACGAGCCCTAAGGGAGAAAAAAAGTGGGTTTGAAGCATGTACATATTCTTTTATTTGCTTTTTTTGATCAGAAATATTATATAATTCACCAGGGCACTTTGGAACGCACTTATTTTTTGCATTTTAGACTTTTGCAATTTTGCACTAACAAATTGTTTAGCAAAGGTTAATGTAAAATATACACGAATATTTTTGTAAACGTATCTCGGATTTGATACTTTTGTAATGCGTCTTATTTAACTAATGTACCAATCTTAACCTTGCCTTTAAGGTGTTATGGCTTATGAAATTATGCCCTGAACAATTGAAGAGTTTGAAGTAAGAATGTATTGGGCGGTTTTCTTGATAAGAATGGAACGTACGATAAATAAGAGAGATTTGTGAACCTCCTACATTTTGTAAAAATTAGTATTTCCATATATTAATAACATGTGTTTTTATTGCAGGGTTACTATTCCCCGGCATCAAGCACCATCAGCACAGCCACCATAAGGAGCACCAACGCCAAAGAAACAAAAGAAAAACGAAACAGAGAGAAACTGCTAGCTGGCCCAGCAGGCTCCGACTTCTCAATATCTCTTGCTGATACCGATTTAGAACTCGACTATTACGACTATAACGTTGTGAATGCAGGTGCAGCCCCTGGTTCCTACTTGGGGATGGATCCAGCATTTCTAGTTTGGATCCCACCACTAGACGAAACTGGAGAAATACTACCTGAAAACGACGACCATGATTTATTCCTCAATAACCAAGACATCAGGCCTAAAGTGTACATCGACCCTGGAAGCAACCAAGAGTCGCCAGAAGAGGAAATGTTGCTACCAAAAAGGACACGAAAGCTTTCCGAAGAAGGTATCCCCAAAGTTTCACCTATCCTTAAACCTAAGAACAAAAGGGTTCACCCTTTGATCATTACCGACGCTAGCTCCACTGAAAGTATGAAGCATGAGATGCAACCCCTTGTAAATAATAAATCTGTCTGCATCCAGATGCATGAATTTCCAAAAGGTGTCAAAAAATCAAAAACTGAAATCAAAGAAGGTATGGAAAAAGAAACGAAAGTGGAGAAATCACCTACTATCGACAGTAATATACTAGATGAAATTAAATTCGCTGATGACGATGATGAAGAAAAAGATTTGACTGAAAACGAGTGCAATATTAAGATGTCATATCATAAATCAAATTTGTTATCTTCCAGTTAAGACTGAAACGACCCTGTTGATGAGACACATGTTTAAAAAAAAGGTTACCAATATGTCGAAGATGTGTAGACGATATGGTATGACGTTTAAATGTAAATGATCAAAATCTCTCAGGATTTTGGATTTCGAAGGAGACTGAATGTTGAAATATAGTTTATGTTGGTCAAAAGGGGGTTAGAGCTAAGAACTGACAAGCATATAAATTTTAATATTATTATACGTGTGGATCGGTGACAAAAATCTCATAAAACTGTTTTCTCTTAAACGTTGTAAAAAGTGTCAAAACATGTAGAAAACATGATTTGAGAACGATTTTTTTATCTATCGGTTTGTTGGTCTGTCAGCTGTCGGTATATATGTCTGTCTGTTTGTAGCCACGATAACTTTACAACGAATTGAGATGTCGTATTCAAATTTGCTATCAACTTAGCACCCCACAAACCAACGGTTCGGATTCTTTTTGAGTGAAATGGCTTCAGTGGGTAGGGGACGAATGGGGGGGGGGGGTCATTTGGTGAAAATTGATATTTTTTTATTAAAACTCGTGTAATATAACGTTCTCTGTTTTTTTTATCAGAAAGCTTTCAATTTCATCAAACGTCAGGTATTCTGTGCTGAAATTAAATTAGAGTTTGAATGTGTGGGGATGGAACACAAGTTGCGAATTGTATTTTGCTAAAACAGCGTAAACAGTCTCAAAAGGCCAGACTTGAAAAGTTGAAAGCTCACAAAAAGCTTCTACATAATCCCAGTCAAGAAAACCGTCACGCATCTAACGACGCAAGAAACCGCTATGTCCGCATTCTTTCTGAGGCAAAAAAACTCGTTTAATAACCACATCAAAGACAAAGTCTTCTTAAGCTACAGCGGCACCAAACCGTTCTGGACTCTTGCTAAATCTATTGGGAATAATTTCTGCAAGAGCAAGTTCCCACCCTTGTTTCAGGGGATGAAATTATTTCTACCACCCTGGGCAAGGCTGAACTTTTTGCCTCGTTGTTCGCCGGCAATTCTACTCTCAACCCACCTTCAAATGTTCAATACCAACAGTCCCCAATGTCGTGCATAAAATTACGCATATCACTTACAAAACTAAAAAGGTACGAAAGATGCTCTCTTCTCTTAATACCAGGAAAGCGTCTGGCCTTGACGAGGTCCCAGCAATTGTTCTCAAAAAATGCGCACCAGAACTTGCTCCTGTCCTGACTCGTCTGTTTCAGACATCTTACAATAGAGGCATATTCCCTAGTAACTGGAAAACTGATCGAGTACAACACGTCCCCAAGAAAGGATCCAAAGTACTTCCTAGCAATTACAGGCCCACTTCTCTCCTTTCAGTCGCCTCTAAAGTGATAGAAAAGTATATAAACACCGAATTACTTAAATTTCTTGAAAAACACTGTCTAATCCACGACAGGCAGTATGGATTCCGTCAGCGCAGATCAACTGCCGACCTCCTTTCCTTTGACACCCATTCTTGGAACAAGCCTATGAAACTACACCGTGAATCCCAGATTTTTGCTCTAGACATATCCAAAGCATTCGTCCAGGTCTGGCACGCAGCGATGCTTAATAAACTACCGGCCTATGGCCTACCACCAAAGCTCTGTACGTGGACAGCAAATTTTCTCTCCAACCGGAGCATTTCTGTTGTCGTGGATGGCCATTCCTCTAAACTGTATCCAATTAATGCAGGAGTTCCTCAAGGTTCAGCTTTAGCCCCTACTTTGCTTCTTCTCCACATCAACGAAAATTAGTTTGAAAGTTATTGCGCCTACTAGAAGACAGACGTACGGACCGACAGACCGACAGACTGACCGCCCGAGAGACCAAAAAAAATTCGTTCCAGAATCAGGTTTCCTATGTTTTTTATTTATTTCAACAACACACCACGAGGGCTGACAACCTGAATACTATCGTACCGTGGGTGTCGACAAGGAGGAAAGAGGCAACTTGTTAATTCTGGACTTAAAGGTTTTGAGGTTCGGAGGAGAAGGAAAAATATGTGCCGGTAAGGAGTTCTACAACTTGGAAGCCCTCGGGAAAAAAAGCGGGCATAACAAGATGTTTTATGTCTGGTGACCTGCACATTAAAAGGGTGCATTCTCTCTGTGCCCCTGGTAGATCTGTGGGGGCAGCAGGAGGAGCAGCTATGGAAGAAAGCTCATCTGACCAGTGCCCGTGCAGTTATCTATAAAAGAGAGAGAGGTCACCAACGGCACGTCGATGGGCAAGGGATGGTAGCCTTTGGGTGAGGGTAGGGTCATCGATGAGACATATAGCTCTTTTCTGAATTGAGTCCAGAAATACCAATGTGCAGCAGCAGCACCCCAGATGTGGAGCAGTATTTGAGGTTTGGCCTTATTTGTGAAGTATATAAGGTATAGAGATTAGCTAGTGAAAAGTATTTGCGAGCCCGGAAGAGGAAAACTAATTTCTTAGCAGCCGCTTCTGCAATTGATGTGACATGTTGATGCCAATTGAAATTTCGATCCACAGAAATGCCAACAAGTGAAAAGGACTCATTACTTTGAATAACTTGGTTGTTCATTATGATAGGTCTAGGGCTGGTGTATCTCTATGAGACAGAAAACAAGACTGAGACTTGGTGGGGTTAAATTGTACAAGATTTCCACTTCCCCAGTCTAATATTTTTTGGAGATCCACAGAAACAGAACACTCCATGAGTCTGCGATCCTCATCTAATTGGCTAAAGAGAGTGGGTTAGAATATTGTATATTTGAGTGGAGGGTGCTGTCGTCCGCATAACTGTGAACTGGGTTGGATGTGCTAGAGAGGAGGTCATTGATATGGAGAAGAAGCACAGTCGGGGCTAAAGCTGAATCTTAAAGAACTCCTGCATTAACTGCATACAGTTTAAAGGAATTGCCATCCACGACAACAGCAACGCTTCGGTTGGAGAGGAAATTGGCTGTCCAGTTACAGAGTTTTGGTGGTAGACCATAGGCCGAAAGTTTATTAAGCAGCGCTGCGTGCTAGACCTGGTCGAATGCTTTGGATATGTCTTGAGCGACAATCTGGGATTCACCGTATAGTTCTGTAGACTTGTCCAAGAATGGGTGACAAAGGAAAGGATGTCGGCAGTTGATCTGCGCTGACGAAATCCATACTGTCTGTCGTGGATTAGACTGTGTTTTTCAAGAAATTTTGGTAATTCGGTGTATATATACTTTTCCATCACTTTAGAGACGACTTAAATGAGAGAAATAGGCGTGTAGTTGTTAGGAAGCGCTTTGGATCCTTACTTGGGGACGGGTTGTACTAGAGCAGTTTTCCAGTTACTAGGAAATATGCCTCTATTGTAGGATGTCTGAAACAGACAAGTAAGGACAGGAGCAAGTTCTGGTGCGCATATTTTGAGAACAATTGCACTATTTTTTCAGTGCACGGCCAAAAGTTTTGAAAAAACATTTTTTATAGTTTAATGAATCTTACGACAATGGCAGTATTAGTATATTCATTGACAACCATATGGAATAAATGTTAACTTAGTTAGTCAACTTAGTTAAATATATCTCTAATGTGGCCCTTTTGATTATAATTACTGCAAATGTTGGTATCGAATTATGATATTGGTGACAGAAATTTCAAAAAAAAATTTCGCTTAAACGTCGTTAAAAGTATCAAAACACACACACACACACACACACATATATATATATATATATATATATATATATATATATATATATATATATATATATATATATATATATAGAATATGATTTGGGAAGGAAATTTTTTTTTATCTGTCTGTCACGATAACTATGGGACAAATCAAAATATCGTCTTGAAATTTGGTACACAGTTAGCACCCGACAAACAAGCGGTTCGGATTGTTTTTGGGTAAAATCGCTCTTTTATGTAGGGGATGAATCGGGGGTGATTTCGTGAAAATTGACAACTTCTCGTTAAAACTCGAATAATACAACGTTTTAGGGTTGGTTTATTAGAAAACTTTTATATTCATTAAATATCTGGTATTTTGTGCTAAAATTAAATTAGGCGTAGAATATGTGAGGGTGGAATATCGTTGACAGAAATTTCTAATTTTTTTTCCAGAACGGTGTAAAAAGTCTCAGAACATATAAAGGACTTGATTCTGGAACGAAAATTGTTTTGTCTGTCAGTTAGTCTGTGGCCTGTATGTCTGTCTGTTAGTAGGTGCAATAACTTTCGAATGAATTGAGATATCGTCTTTAAATATAGTAGGACAAAGGAACGCTTCGAGTTATTTTTGGGTAACATCGCTTCAGGGAGAGTGACCATTCAAATTCATCTGAATGCCAAACGCTAATATATCGTTTCAAAAGTTTATGAGTACAGGAATACCAATATTTTTTTTGCGGTCACGTCATGGACCCTACATTCATTTTACGAGAAATTATTTTTGAGGAGAGTAAACTATCACAGCTATGTGGAAGATATGATTCAATTTGCAGCACTATTATTACTTGAAAAGAATAACACCCTATTTAAACGACAATTTGGATTTTGTTGTAGCAAATCTACAGGAGAATCGATGCCAGGGTTGTTAGGCTATGTAAAGCTATAGATGTTCTTGTTGTGTTTTCATTGATTTGACCAATATATCGATACTATCGGCCACCTCGAGCTTCTTGCGTTGCTAAAGAATGTAGAATTTAGAGGTTCACCCGATGATTCAATGGAAGACTTTCTTTTAAGCCAAAAACAGTTAGTTAGGGTCAGAGACCCCTTAAGTCGCGAGGAAACTATGTAAGGTTCCACAGGTAACCTTTCCCGGTCCTCCTTTATTTTTCATTATTTATATTAATGCTACTTTGAGATCAGGAATCCGTGTTAAGATCGTAAGTTTTGCTTACGACACTGCTGGTCAAACACTTAGAGAGTCTGGTCGAGGAGAATTTTGGTAGTGTACTGATTTTTTAGAGACAGACTTTTCAGTGCAAATTTCTGCAAAAACTCGGTTTGTTCCTTTAACTTTTGGGAGAGATGATCTGCCATTATTTACTATTCTAAGTACTAAAACTCGTAGTGAACTTTTCCGATCATGTGTTTTTACTTGGTTTCAGAGAAAAGCCTTAATATGTGTTCTCTTGTAGCCAGCGCAGCTTTCTAAAATTGTAGAGATTGAGTAAAAAGGTAAAGGTAAGATGCTTACTGGCAATTAGGCCATTGCTGACCCTTTTTGCTCATCTAACCTACTCTCCACGTTGAGCTCGATCTCAACGACGACAGTGAGTTGAAAAATCATCCGCCGCCGGTGAGTCTCGAACCGTCGTCCCCCAATCCGTATTGGAAAATATAAATCGACTTTTCCACACGGCCACCGAGGCGCAGAGATTGAGTAAAGTGACAAGATAACTATGTGGCACATATAACATCTAAGCGACGTAAAAAGGTTTTTCTACAACTTTACTGTTTGTTTCTTTAACGTTGATCTATTTTCTGGAAATTTTGCAGAGCCCCTGCCTTTTTGTGCGGATCTCAGGGTACACGGGACTGACAACTTTACGACCCTTCCGAAGGGCGGAACGTGCACATATACAACTTACTCAAACATGATGCTAGAATCTTGGTTGATGTTAAAAGTACAGTATGTACCGAAAAACCGAAAGAGCCACTTACTGTTAATCGAACCCAGAACTCTTGTGTTCAGACGCAAATGTTGTTACCACTAAACCACCGAAACCATTTGCTAAATCTTACCTACATAAATTAATTTCATCTCAGCAATGCGTAGAAGTTAGACACTGGTTTAAATTTCATCTAAATGTATAGAATTTAATGCTTGTCAGTTTCTCAGAATCCTCTAACGACAAACTGATGTTAGTCATTATTCTAGTCAAAAAAAAGTATGAAATATTGTATATTTAAGGTAATATTTGTGAATATTAGGCTTGTAGGTTGTTGTTTTAATTCAAATGTACAATATATTCGATATTAAGTAAATTAAAATGTTATATGTTGTAAATGGTGCTATTGTTGGCAGTTGTAAAATGAAGAAGTACTGCTTTCTGCAACGATACTCTACCAAATACCCATGGTAACCAAGTTTGGTAAATTGGTAAACGTTATAAAAGGTAAGGTTAAAGGTGGCTATGCCAAAAGTTAGATCTGTCAGTTAGAAGAAAGTTATAAGCATTTAATGAAAAAATGTTTGGTGCTAGATCATTTCTATGAAAATTCACTAGCATAACCCACTAGCTGCGTCCAGACTTTTTTTTATATAATTTATGACACAACAGTTTTATGTTACGGCGTTCGCAGATTAAATTGGAAAACACCCTGGAGCAATGTGCTGCTGCCTTTTATTAATGGTTTGGATGAGTTCGTTAGCCAGCCTGATCGGACCGGTTTTTCTACGAGATTTTTTTCGAAAAAACGTTGTATTTCTAAAAATAAGGAAGCTATTTTGATAAAGTTTGTCAAATATATTGCCCTAGGAAAGGCATTATTATGTACCAAAATTCAACTCTCTAGCTTTATAGAAAACTGAGTTATTTCAATTTGAAGCATATAATGAAAACTGCGTCCCGAACTTCTTTATTGTTGCTGTTTGGTGTAAGAAGTGAAGATTGTATAAAAATTGCTGTAAAACTTTCTCTATTAGAAAGTGAATATATTGTACCTATGAAGAGTAGAATTGCAAAGAGCACTTAAAGAGGTCCACTACATATACTAGTCATAACATTCGATCCTGCTTCTCAATTATTTGTCTGTAAAAAGTTACCATTACTTATAGTTCCTTGTAAAAAGTTATTTTTTGTTATATAGTGTTATAAAAGTATCTAAATTTATAACATTTGGTATATGTATTTATTCAGTAATAAAATTTATGTATTTAATTGTGTCTTTTTATTTCCTGTTCAGTGTATTTTATACATCTATTGTCAAGGTAATGACAAACCTAAGGTATCTGAGTAAGATAAAGCCACCCAATGAAGGTCGTTCATTGGGTCACGGAGTCATCATCACAAACCTTTTTGTACGAAAACTCTATAGTCCATATATTGCTAGATGCATTCTCACCACAACTAGAACCCTAGACCGATTTCGCTCTAATTAGAGATCGTCAGTACGGCATACTACTTTCAGCTAAAATCCGCCTATAAAGTAATACGGCTATGGTAGCCAGCCTTCCAACACTAAGTGAGATGTAAGACACGAAGCACGTGCTGTCACCTCGTTGCGGAACCAAGTAGTATGTGTCACGCAGGGGCGGTTCCTCAATAAGTACGCCCGTGCGCGCACTGCGGTCTGCCGTGGAAAAAATAATATTTATGCTATGCTAAATTTTAATAGATTTTTATTTACTTTTTTACCTCCTGCATTCAACAAACAAAACTGGTATATCGAGGATCACAGAGTCGGCAGCCATTAATACAGAATCAGAAGAAGTATACATCCATATACATGAGTCGTGCGGCAGCGTGTGTTTTTCGGCACTCTAAGGAAATGCGATACTTCAATGCGAAATGATCGACTATCTTCGTCAAAAACGACCGAATAAGCAATCAGGTTGTGCGCTTTAAAATTCTACACTTGCAGTTTGCAGTGCACTTATCGCAGAGCGTGTGTAGTAATTTTCGTGTAGTGCTTCGCGTCGGATTGATTTTAATTAGATATTTTTGTTGTTGTTTACATGTTCTAACAAGACAATTATTATTACTATGATGGCTACTACTTGGGGTTGCTTAATAAGTGGACAAAATAATTGTGATACTGTGATTAATTCAGTGGATAATATTTTAAACGTTGACTTTTCACAGTTAGACTTAAATTCTAAGGTAAAGATTAAAAGTTTAGGACGATTTACACCAGATTTAAAGTTAAGCAACTTGTATGAATAAAAAGATGATAAATCTTTTACTCGACATTTTGCTAGAAGTATATATAATCGCAACGAATGGATATGTGGATGCAATGTAAAGAATTATTTTGTGTTTTTTGTTTTTCATACTTAATGCGCTAGCAATGTTGGCAATAAACAGGGACTTTGTATTTGGAATACCGAACGTTGATGAAAGAGTTGTAGAACAGTTTGTGGCTATCAAAAATAGACGTATGGATTTTTCGTTTAAGGAATGAGTATAGGTCTGTTATGTTATAATTTATAAACTAAAGTTAATGCTGAGCGTAGACAGAATTGTGATTTGTGTTAGTATTTATCAAAGGAAATGACTTTTGAACTACTATAGCCTATAACTAACTACAGGTAAAATTGGTAAGTAGTTATTGATTATTAAGTTTAGTTAGTTTAGTAAGTAGGTTTTTTTATAATACATTTTCGGGGAAAAAAGAGGCGTGCCCTTTATTTTTAGTGATTTTTTATTTTAAAAAAATTCACTAATAGTGAGGTATCGAAGACTTTGCAACATTTTTTTCAACTGAGCGCGAACTAAGACCCATAGAACCCATATCTGGGGTCAATTTTCATATGTTTCTATATATAAATAATATATGTTTCTATATATAAATAATATATATTTTCCGGGAGAATTTTGAGTTTTGTTTCAAAAAAAATCTTTATCTCCGAAAATTACAAAGTTATTTTGATGAAATCTGGTGTATATGTTGCCCTGGGTAAGAGATTACCACACACCAAAATTCAACTTTCTAAGTTTGTAGAAATTTGAGTTAATAAAATTTGAAGCATTTAATAAAAATTCACTACCATAACGCATTTGCTGCGTCGCGAACTTTTTTTTTCTTGGGCACCCCCAAAGCATTAAGGCACGAGCCGCCACTGGTGTCACGTCAGCTCCAAACAACACAATGTAAAAAAAATAGAGACTGTATACAACCAACTAACAATTTAGTTAGTTGTCAGCCCTGGCCCATTTCTACCCTAATATAGGGACAAATTATGTAGGGGGTAGAAATCGGCCAGGGCTGACAATTTACTAAATTGTTAGTTGGTTGTGTACAGTCCCTATTTTTTAACATTCTGTGTTATTTGGAGCTACCGTGACAACATACTACCTGGTTTCGCAACGAGGTGGCGGCATGTGCTTCGTGTCTTACATCTCACTAAAAATAGACAAAAAAGTGGTGGGTTTACAATAATTCGCATAGTGCTTAAAACTGGTAGAGCTCTTAATTGCACGATAATACTAAGTGAAGTTTGGAACCTGTTATGAGCACTGATAAGTACACTTGGAGAACCTAAATCACCACAACATATTTCTAAAGACCTGCCAATCGTTTCACTAAAAAAAGTAAGCGTTATCAGAGGATGAAAAATTCGAAACTACTTACTACTAAACATCTCCTTTTATACTGAGTCTTAGGTAAAGATCGATACCGAGGAGGAGACGAAATTTTCTGTGTAACGTACTTTAATTTCCGAACGAGGTTTTTGAACTTCCAGTATAACTTTACCTGACAGGTTTCGGAATATTTATCTGCATCAAATACAGAGCGCAAACAAAAGACTATAAATAAGTAGCGGCGCTCAGCTTAAGTAACTTTTGTTTTTTATTGCCTTAAAAATATAAGTACTCTCGTCCGCATGTAGTTTCGCTGGTTGTCTAACATTTTTTATAAGTTTCAGATTGTCTTTATCTATATGGTGGTTATTATCCCAAATATATTGTGCCACGCATGACTTGACTACACTACCGTATCTCAGCTTTGCCATATCTTACCGGAATCTATAGTCTCCATGGTTCTCTTACAGTCTTTACAACTTATCTCATAGATACCCGACATTTTAGTGACGTTATCTTTATCTTTCGTATTACCCAACAAATTATTTTTATCGAAAAAGTTAGCTGGAAATCGGCTTTCTTAAAAATGCTCTCGACACCCCTTGTGTGATACGCGGTTCAAAAGACAGACAAACAATTTTTTTCTCTATTTTATATTTCTTCAATGTCGTGGATTCCTCGAACATTTTCTTTGTTCTGTGTCTATTAATTAATTTTTCCACTGAGCAATCCGAATATCCGTTATATTTAGCCCCAATTTTTAATGTACCCTAATTCTCTACTATATCTACTTTTACGCAAGGAAAATTGTATTAACCTATTTATTAAGAAATTTAAAACGGCCGTTGTAATTATAATTATTTATACGATTGTGATACGAAAAGCGTAAGAAATATTAACGTGTCACCTTTGATGCTTTCTCATGAAAAACATGACAACACATCACAGAACACTCCTTGTAGAAGATTCACCTAAATGGAGCTAACCTGAACTTTAGTAGGGCTCTAGTTCGGACATCGCATATAGTAGATGTCGCTAGTAGTGCTACAATTCTACTGAACAAGCTGTTCAGTGCGCCATTTTATCATATCATTCAAAATTCAAATGTTTTGAATGCAAAAAAGTTTTTGTTCGCTTCTAGTTCTTTCATTGTATAATTATAATACAAGTTTGTTGCTAAACGTTTCTTTTAATTACGTTTTACCCGAAATTAACTTTTGGTGGATACTTTACAGTGTTTTCATTGTTCGTCGGTTTTGTGTTTTAAAGATGCGTTTTTTTGTGAATCAAAATATGATCGATATCATAAGCTTTGTGTTTAAACAATAACGTAATTTCAATTCTATTTTTAGTTTTATTATCAAAAAAGCAAGGTGCTTTCATAGTTCAAGGTGTTTTGGTGAAACATAATTACAACTGTTTTAGTTTTCAGGCAAGTTTAGAACGTTTTAGTAGTTCATAGGTTATAAGTAAATAACGTTTTCCTACAAAAGCTTTGTGGATATAAATATGATACTGTGGCGGTGGTTCCGACCGTAGTGTTTCCGTCAACACTACTCTATGTTTCTGCATAAATACTCTTGACAGTTAAACGTTGCGTTACGTTATGCGACAGCCAGCTGTCAAGAACTACAGCATATAAGAGACACCAGGCGATCTCTCCGGCTCTCCTTGCTACCAACCGCTACAGTTAACACACCTCCTCCACGCTCGGTCAGTTATCTACTATGTACTCGTGTACTGTTGTAATTGTTATTATATCATAAAGTGTATTATAGTTAAATGTATCATATTGTTTATTCAGTTAGTGAAGTAATAAAGTTATATTAAATGTTTATGTATGCATTTAATATCAACAAGTGCAATTAACATCCATAGATACCAACCAAGAAAACGATTTATCTTTGTGTTCCGGGGTGCCTGGATTTATTTAGCAAAAGACATCATTTTCCGTTGAAATCATCAGAAGGCCATTTTGATGACTGGGTGAAAGCTGTACAAAACCCAAAGATGCTTGGTTTATATCCACAAGCCATTTACGATAGATTGTATGTTTGTGATCGTCATTTCCTTGATGAGGATAAAGTACCTGAAATGAGAAGAGGCCTGAAAAGAACTGCTGTTCCCATATTACATTTTTCTTTGAGTAAATATTCATATATTTTAAAGTATAAATAAAAATTTCTATTTCTATTTATACATCTCAGAAGTAAACAATGGATCGGGTGGATTCGGAAGGCGACCAGAAAGCCTGATAGTGTACACTGTTGCTAGATGAATATTACCAAGTGTCATTTTAAATAAAGAAGGAAATTAAAGGGTGCACAAATGTTTTTCTAATAAATGACAATATGACGACATTTATATACCCTAAAAGAAGGTAAAACCAACCTTGTCATACATTGTGGTCATGTGAGCATATTTTTCCTTCATGAGCTTTAGACAAACTGATATGATGGCAGGTCAGGAAGGTCAATTCCAGCTAGAATATGGCAAAACACCTCAAGCAGGTCTTTCATTTTATAAAATGTCAAAACACGATACTGAGTTAAAATATGTTGCCGAAAATTGAGTTCTACAAAGTGTACTTACTGGTATCATTTTTTCCTTATTATTATAACACATATTTGTCATTATTATGTAAGGACAAATGTAATATTGTACAAGCACCAGACTGCTGTAATATACCTGCCTATCGTTAAGGAATGGCAATATATACTTTATCTTACTTTCAGAATTAAACTGGTTTTTAAATAAATGTAAAAGGAATAGTGTTCTAGGTTTTTAAATAAATGTTATAGTAATACTGTTCTAATAAAACACAAGTGTATTTTATTAAATCATATCGATAGTAAAAACTGAAGCTGCAAGTGTTAGTAGGTTCAAAGTGCCAATTAATTTTTCCTATGATTACAAAGCTTAAAACAGGCGTATGTGTGTTATTAAAACATAACTTGTTTTGCTTTCACTATAAAAATCATTAAAAAAATTATTTGACTAATTTAACCTCTTTACTGGCAGTGGTATAAAATTAAATAGAATTTATTTGGATTTGCTAGATGAAAATCAAATCAAATTTCCCGCGTGTGACTAAAATTCATCGCATCCACCCGAGGCGCTGCAATATTGTTCAAAACGTCAGCATTGGCGTTTCCCTTCTATAGAGGGTGTTCTGTGCTACACATCAAACCATTAAGCAGAACTAGACAAGTGGCGACATTTGGTGTCATAGACGGGGAATATTTACAAAGGGCTGTCGTTTAATCACAGAGTGGAGTAGATACACGTACCAATAAATGTCATTTTTTGAGCATGCATCTTGCTGATGATGTCGCACTGAAACTAGCCGCTAAATGGTGCCAGTCTGCTGGGGGGGGGGGGGGGTGGCATTCGGCAATATCCCTTTTGCTACCCGTTAAATCCGCCACTGAATGTTAGGTGTTATTTTTTTGGTTTTTGATTTTTGGGGTGATCCTGTTTTCTGTTTCAGGTTCCATCCATATTCAATTTTCGGTGGATAATTCAAGTTCTCAATAAGTTATTTTCATGATATTTGGTAGGTATTTTACCCCGGTGAAGACCTAACTATATACCAAAACTTTCTAGGTTTGTAGCAAATTGGGTTATCAAAATTTCAAATATTTATTAAAAATTCGCTACCATAACGCACTTGCTGTGTCCGGAATTTTTTAATTACATATAATCAACAAAAGAGTAAAAAATCCATAGCATTAATATTCACAATTAGAATTGTAATAGTTTTCCACTGCCAAACATCGGCCTAGTTCACCAGTCCAACAGTTGAATAGTTGCGTAAAAGTGTCTGTTCACCAACCTCGTTGAATTTCTGGAAGTCAATTGTTACCGTTTTGTCGAAGCGGAAAGACAGAAAAACTCCAGGAAGTAGTGCTTAAAGTCAACGGTGCGTCATCATATATCAGTAGTCAGCAGTCTGCAGATAAGCGCTTAATCTCAGCTGTTGGCGCCTCATGAACTGAAAAATTATCCGCTAAATCCGCCACTGAATGTTAGGTGTTATTTTTTCGGTTTTTGATTTTTGGGGTGATCCAGTTGTCTGTTTCAGGCTCCATCCATATTCAATTTTCGGTGGATAATTCAAGTTCTCAGTAAGTTATTTTCATGATATTTGGTATGTATCTTGCCCCGGTGAAGACCTTACTATATACCAAAACATTCTAGGTTGGTAGCAAATTGGGTTATCAAAATTTGAAATATTTATTAAAAATTCGCTACCATAACGCACTTGCTGTGTCCCGAATTTTTTAATTACATATAATCAACAAAAGGGTAAAAAATTCACAGCACTAATATTCATAATTAGAATTATAATAGTTTTCCACTACCAAACATCGGCCTAGTTCACCAGTCGAATAGTTGCGTAAAAGGGTCCGGCCACCAACCCCGTTGAATTTCTGAAAGTCAGTTGTTTCCGTTTTGTCGAAGCGGAAAGACAGAAAAACTCCAGGAAGTAGTGCTTAAAGTCAATGGTGCGTCATCATATATCAGTAGTCAGCAGTCAGCAGATAAGCGCTTAATCTCAGCTGTTGGCGCCTCATGAACTGAAAAATTATCTAGTTTCACTGTTTTAAGTGTGGCGACATCTAGTTGTGGATAGGTACTTATACAATCATAAAAACCAGAAAGATTATATAACTACTTTACTGATGTATGAAATACTTGAGCCTTTTAGAACGGCTATATAGACAGTCCATGTATTTAAAGCTACGGTATTTATTTCTTTACTCAATCTATAAACACTTTTACTGATTTACAGAGTGCAATCAATGGTGAATCTAACAGGAGAGGCGAAATGCTGCTCAACGTACGGTAGTTCACGTATTATCCGAGTGGTGTCTCTCTTGGTTCACACCGCTTACAGTCACTGTAACCCCGCTAATTTTGAGCTTGGAATTAAACCAAAACAAAGTTAGAAAACTAGTGGTTCAGGTCTGCGACCACTAATAAATCTAGTTTATATATTGCATTTAAATTTACTTACAGTATGATGAAAAAATGAATATCAGTCAAATGCAGTATAATCACTGATGGTACTATTTTTTGTCAGGTGCTTGACTATTTAGGGAAAGAAAGTGGTATAATTGATATATGTCAGAAAGCTGTACCTTTGATTTCTAAATTGAGTATTGAACCTTCACAAAAGAGAATCAAGAAACAGTTAACGTTTCATTTCACAAAGAAGAAACGCATCACAGCAAAAAGTTTACTACATAGTCCAGTCAAAACAATGTTTAACCTCCTGAAAAATCCGCAAGTTGTGAAACTGCGCATACTTATTTAAAGGTACATTAGAATGAATATACCGAAAGTCCTCATGAATATGAGGCGAGCTCTAGCGGCAATTAGCGAAAATAGGGCACTTTCTTTGGTTTTTCGTTAATATCTTGAGACCCGTTGGTCGGGGGCAAAAGTTGTAATTATATACATAATTAAGGATTATCAATTTCGCTACAAAAATGATTATATACATTTTTCTCGTATTCTCAATGGTTCCCGAGTTATAGAGAGCGTTTTGTAAAAAAACACGTTATGGCGGTACAATATGGCATTTCTAATAATATGTGACAATAATAAGTTACTAAATTAAATATAGTACTTACAATGCCTACTAAACCGGCGCGGAGCGGCAGAGCGGCAGTTAGTTCCAGTCAGGTTTTCCTGCTATCCGCGTCGTTGCATGAGTCTGATGTGAGGTCATTCGTTTCTTTATTACATTTTCGTGCGTTCTTACCATTTTCGTTCGGTCAGTGCCTTAGTAGTTTTTCGCATAGTAGACGTATGTTGTGTTTACATAATAGACATATGAAATGGAAGAGAACTGTTTGTTGTGCGACAAAATTCTTGGTTCAACTTCTGGTGTACCGAAAGTTCGTTTGAAGGGAATCAGATTATTACTGCTCGCTAGTGAGCAAAGGAAAGATGATGTGGGTTCTAAGCTTCGTGGTAGTGAGACAATTAGATTATACACTGGTACACTGGGTGCCGAAAACAGTACACAGGGGATGAGTCTATAAAGGCTTTCCTGAAACAGCAGTCTGCTGCAGACCCTTCTTCATCAACACAAGATAGCACTTTGCCCCAAACAAGGTCGTCTGTGAAAACATTATTTGAATTCAAAACTAAATGTTTCTTCTCTGCTGATGTTATTGATGAAGAGTATTTTAAAAAACAAATAAAAAACCTATAAAAGCCCGCAGAGATGCATTCTATTGTCAAAGTAAGGAACCGATTACAACTGTATTGAATTCTGCAGACAGGAGAAATGATGAAAAGGCAGAAGAAGTTAGGCTGCGTCTGTCTAGCATTAGCGATCTTGTCGCTGCTGATGTAGTGTACCATATGGACTGCTACCAATAATTTGTGTCCCACAAGCCTCCAGAAGAGGGTAGAAAACGTGGACGTCCCGAGGCAGATTACATTATAAAGGCTATGGAAGAGATTTACGCCCTCATTGAGAATAGTGAGGATTGCCAACTTTCCTTTAAACAATTACATTATGCAGTATCTGGGGATGCTCCTTCAAATGATACAATTAAATGCAAACTCAAAGACAAATATGGAGAGAGAATTATAATTGTTGTGGGAGTTGGATGGAGGGATGCAACAATCTGTTTCAATGATGTTGGATTCAACATTTTGAACTCATGGTATGATGACAGAAAACCTGATGAAAGTAATGAGCGACTAAGAATCGTATAAGCAGCAGCAAAAATAATAAGGCAGGATGTTCAGAAAAATGTGTATGATACAAGCGCCTACCCTCGAGGCAACAACTTTATAAAAGAAGCAGCTTCTTGTGTACCCCCAACTCTACAAGTTTTTCTGGAGACGTTGATAATGAAAAAAGCAAATAATGCAAATAAAGAAAGAAAATGCATTTCTATTGCTCACAGTATTATCTCTGCGATACGTCCAACCTCTTTTATATCAGCAATAATGAACAGTAGTGTTGCTTTGTTTCTGTCCAGAAGATTTACAAGCAAGAAGTTGGTAAACCTTTTATCAAGTTTAGGGTTCAGTGCTTCATATCACAGCGCACAGCAGCTGGAAATGTCAGCAATTCATCACATTCAACCTGATAATGACATTCCTTTTCAACAATTTGTGTTTGACAACGCGGACTTTAATGTTAGAACACGGTCTCAACACATTCCATTCTATGGGTGTCATCAAATGTGTGCCTTCTGGAAACACAACTGGAAGCGAACATAAAAAACCAATACCGAGGCTCACCAAGGTAGCACCTGCTATGGCAGTAGGGGAACTTGGAGTGATTCCTTTACAAACTTACCAAAAATCACAAGGTGGATTTGGTAATGTGCTTGTGGAGGATTTGAAAGATATAGTCAAGAAAACTGATCAGCTAACTCTATACGATACTCTTTGGTTGGCAGCAAAATGGCTCAGTATTAACCTTCATCTCATGCATACTTACCTATTGTTTCAGGCAGCAAGTGTAGAAGCTGGCCAAGGTAATCAAATTGCAGTACCTTCTACCAAGAAGCGATTCAGAGCTGATTGATTTTTCTGTACAAAATTTTCCTTTGAATAACCTCAGCATTTTTTTGTTCATATATTTCATTGTTTAATATACCTACATAATGTGCCTCATTAATATACATCATAAGTAACATACATCACGTGCTTTTTATACAAATTTGTATAGTTTATCTCCTCAATTACCCTTAGTATACAAAAATGTAGAGAAACCATTGTCAAATATTATTAGAAATGCCATATTGTACCGCACTAACGTGGTATTTCACAAAATGCTCTATTTTAACGTCTATAACTCGGGAGTCATTGAGAACACGAGAAAAATGTATATAACCATTTTTGTAGCAAATTTGATAAGCCTTAATTATGTATAACGAAAAACCAAAGAAAGTGCCCTATTTTCGCTAATTGCCGCTAGAGCTCGTCTCATATTCATCACAATACAGTTTATAGACCTGACGATCGTTTGGCTAACAAAGTTAGCGTAATCAGAGGGATCTTCATTCATCGTCGGGTCTGAAAACGGAATTCTTTATTCATCCCTCTGATGACGCTAACTTTGTTAGAGAAGCGATCGTCAGGTCTGAAAACTGGAGTTGTGTATATAGTATATGTGTTCATATTAAAATAAAAGTCAATTTCATTTAAGTGGTAACTTTTTTTAACCACCCTCAATCCCATTTAAGTGGCATCATCTTTTTGAACCATTCTGTATAAAGCTGCGTACCAAATTTGCTTACAATACGTTTGTTATTTCCGGAGATATAAAAAAATTTCGACAAAATTTTCCCGAAAAAACTGGTCTAATTTTTCTATGGCTAACGAACTTATCCAAGCCACTTGCAAAAGGAAGGTATAAAAATATACAGAATGTTCTATTTAAAATTCCTAAGTTGAGCTCACTTCCGGTCTAACCGGATGTGATAAAAATGCAGTTATATGTCTAATAGCCAACTCCCAAATTTCGTTAAATTATCTTAATAAATAAGGATTCTAGAGGGGGTTAGCCACTTTTGAGTTCCACGTATATATATATATATATATATATATATATATATATATATATATATATATATATATATATATATATATATATATATATATATATATATATATAAATTGAAACTGACCCCGGATGTGTTTTAGGCGGCCTAGTTCGCGCTAATTTGAAAAAATATTTTCAAATTTCAAAAGTCGCGATCTAATTAGTTAATTTTTTCTACGAAGATTCACTAAAACATTATTTTGTCTGTAAGATCAACCATTATACTACCAGAAGAATGAGCTATACAACAAATCATGGCATAACGCTAACAAATATTTTAATTTTAAAATGTTCTGCTTGATGAAAATACTTTTTTGAAATATTGCGTGCATGCCAAGCCTACCGCCGAATTTTAATTTAACACCATATAGTTAGTGTGAACATTTGCATGCATTGTACTATCAGTGTTGAAGTGTAAAGGACAGTAGCTAGGTCAATGATATAGTAATTATAAGATCATTGAGGTAGGTGTATTTATTATTATTCTCACAGAATAATTATGTTAGGAACATTATGTAGAGCTTTATCATTTATATTATATTATATTGATATACCTATCTACGCATTTTGCACTGCACACCCTACTCAATTTAGGGATCGAATAATATAATTACGGCCTAATAAACATTTTAATATCATGCTAATATAATATAACAGTAAGTCAATCTTAACTGAATATAATAAACTAGATTCAGCAGTCGAAAACGGAGCACGAGGCTAACCTTGTTTTTGTTTGTTCTGAGTTTAAAATCAACCCACTAAAATATTTCTGTAACGACTAGAGGCTCCATTCGGGCATTACGTGAACTACCGTACGTTGAGCAGCATTTAGCCCCTCCTAATCTAACTGTTTGTCGACTCAGTGAATTTAAGCTTTACGAATTCACTTAGTTCACCCTAGAGTAATCGACTAAGAAGCAGAGAACATTGACTAAACCTAATAGTCAATTGCTAATAGCGATAAGCCTACCTATCTAGCCGATAGGTGGTGCATCCTGAGAGCCGTTTACAAACAGCTGCTTATCATTCTTGAAAACAGGTATCTATAAATAGGGAAGAACTCTGTCAGGGTGTATATTATTAGCGAATCAT
The DNA here is from genome assembly GCA_964006375.1 of Tillus elongatus. Classification (NCBI taxonomy): domain Eukaryota; kingdom Metazoa; phylum Arthropoda; class Insecta; order Coleoptera; family Cleridae; genus Tillus; species Tillus elongatus. The sequence continues at coordinate 25,716,489 of OZ023262.1, read as the reverse complement.
GATTCCCTTCTATAGTTAAAATTGTATTAGACATTGCGTACTTGTTTGCTTGACATTTTCACAACAGATGGAGAAAGCAACTTCTGAAATAACAGAGGACACAATTTACATTATTTTCACCAAGTAACAAAAAACGAGTAAATAATAACGAGGCCGTCTTCAAACGCATATTCTTTTTAGCTTATTTTCCTAGAAAAAAAGGCTTTTGACAAAATCACGACTTTGTAAAGTTTCTTCAAAGAGCGCAAACGAGGAACACAAGACCTCATATGCCATATGTTGGGTCCGTTTTAATTTTTCAATTTTATATATTTATATAAGTATATACATATACATATATATATATATATATATATATATATATATATATATATATATATATATATATATATATATATATATATATATATATACATGTTTACAGAAGGATGTGTGCTCAGGACACATAAATTTGTACTCGTAATCGTTAGTTAAAAAAAAATTCCAATATAAAAAAGTCTAGACGCAGCAAGTGCCTTATGGTAGTGAATTTTGATAACAATGTTCTAATTCCAATATGTCTTCTGTTTAATGAAAAGCATTCAATTCGGTAAATAGTCTCACATTTAGAGTAAAAACCATGTACCATAAATAACTTTACTGTTTAAAAACATATATAAAAATTTTACGAAAATCAACAAATATATCCCGAAAAAACTTGTGCGATTTTCCTGGCGAATAAATCAGTCCAAGTAATTTACACAAAAGCTACACTTTCCGGGATATAATTATTCACAAAAAACTTTTTGCAAAAATATAAAAAAGTTTCATGTTTTTCAAAAAATCCTGGACTGACACACCAAAGAAAGAGTGAAGACTGTCGCTATTTAGTATACAGCTAAAAATGAGAGTCTCCGAGCCGAGCTTTGAGAACTGAGAACGTGATTCATTGCTGTGTGAACCGGCCAGGGGCGAGCAGCATGTTGTAATGTCGAAAATAAATTGAATTCGTATTTTTCGAAGGTCAAACTCAAAGCCCCAAATTCCCGATTATCGGAATTAAAGAACAGTATCTTTTATCCCCTCTTGCATTCTGCGTACGGCAGCTCTTCGTCAGGTGAGCACTATGGGTTCGGAGGGTATAAAAAATTTAATTATTTGTTAGTGGAAGTGTGTATCTATCTTCTATGTAGCTATTCCCTTAAAATGTATTGTTTGGGGCGTCACATAATTTTTTCTAAGGAAAATTATGAAACCTTCACGCTTAAATTAAAGGATTTTCTTTTTTTTTAATACTGAACAATGACATAAAAGAAACACTAGTAGCTACTGTAAAGCAACAGATTCAGATTAACTTGTGTCAGGTAAAATGAGGAGCTAAGAATTCCTGTCGGAATGATTCTATTTGTTATAACAATAGATATGACAAGAACATATTTTAATTATTGATTAAAAAGTGTAAAGAAATTTGTCAAAGTAGTGAAGCTACTTAAGAAAATCGGAATTTAGACTAATTAATAAGAAAAATATATTGTCTAATACAGAGGAAAAAATTTTACTTAAATTTCTTAGTAAGTGTGAAAAAGAAAAAAAAAATCGAAACGCAGCAAGTGCGTTATGGTAGTGAATTTTTATTAAATGCTTCAAATTTAAATAACTCAAATTTCTATAAACTTAGAGAGCTTAATTTAAATACGAAGTAAGGCCTTTCCTAAGGCAAGATATCCACAAAATTTCATTAATGTAATTTTTGGAGAAAAAATTTTTTTCGAAAGAAAATTTAAAATTTGAATAACTCAATTTTCTCTAAACTTAGAAAGTTGAATTTTGGTACGTAGTAAAATCTCTCCTGAGGCAACATATATAGTAAATTTAATTAAAACAGATTTGTTACTTTTGGAGAAAAATTTTTTTTCGATACAAAACTCAAAATTTTTCCGGAAAACCCAGTCTGATTTTTATGGCTAACGAACTCATCCAAACCACTAATAAAAGAAAGGCACTTGCCAAGTTGCATCAAAATCGGTTAATTATTTTTTAAGTTATCAGACGGATATATATATATATATATATATATATATATATATATATATATATATATATATATATATATATATATATATATATATATATATATATATATATATATATATATATATATATATATATATATATATATAAATTGAAACTGACCCCGGGTATGGGTTCTAGGGGTCCTAGTTCGCACTCATTTGAAAGAATTTTTGCAAAGTCTCACCATCGATACCTCTCTTATTAGTGAATTTTTAATAAAAATTCACTAAAAAACAGATTAAGTTAATTCAAAACATATCAAAACAAAACCCCACAGTCGATCATGTCCACATATATATATATATATATATATATATATATATATATATATATATATATATATATATATATATATATATATATATATATATAATGACATTTAAGTTAAAAAGTATCAAATTTAAATTCACTTATAAGTTAGGTTTCTAAATCAAGCTTTTAAAACTTAGAGATTTTAAATTAAGAAATGAAAAATAAAATCTGGCCTGTGAAATCCTGGTGACGAGGGTATCGGTTGGAACCTGCTCCTGTGTACACTTAATACGTGACCTCCCTCGGAGCTTTTGACTCCCATCTGGGCAAGTAAGGCAAAACAGGTACAATTGCCTGGACTAGGACAAACCAGCAGCTACCAGAGAATATTGGGGGTACTGCAATCCTCTTATCACCTCATATAGACTCGGAGGCGGCTTCGGGGTCAGGACCTGGTGCTGGCTGCTTCGGAGATTTGAACTGCTTAGGCGTCGGAAATCAACAGGTGACTTGGTCTGGATGGTGGTTGACTTCAAGGATCAGAATTGATGCTTCAGCATTCAAGACATATAAGTTACGTTCTTCATATCAGCACAACTTTTAATAAAAATCGTCGCATGAGCCGAACGATTGGGGTTCAAAGAAAATTGAGATTCCGGACGACTTATGTAGTTCTTACATGAAAAATAACGGGTTCACCAACAACTAACCATATTAATACACAAATGAGCCATTTTTCAAAACTAAACCTGCGTTTGCTGGGCGGATGATTTCAGGAAAATTATTTCTTCTCAACTTTTAATTAAAGGGCAATGTTGCTCCTAGAACTGTCTCTACCGGAATGACGAGCCATCGACACGCCGGTCGGAACGGTCATGTCGTTCTCTATAGATCAGTACTATCAATATATGGACAGGGACCAACTTCCTTTAGTCGTTCAAATGGCGGTGCGCTCCCGCAGTGAAATCCACGCCCCCAAATATGACGTCATGTTTGTTAAAAATAACTCTTGTGAAATAAATATTAATACTAAATTAACAAAATTCAAATATCATGTAGATTTCCATTATCAAAAATGGGAATGCTCCACCCCCTATCGAACGATTTGAAAATATTAAGTAGAGGTCCTGTCCTACATTGATATGATAATGTGCTGGTGCTCCATTCTAGGGGAACCACACCACAATGTTTGGAACGTGAGGATTTGCTCGATCAGGTTATATGTTGGCCAAAGTTTGAACGGCATTATTTTGGAGTAGTATCTACTAAATACTTATCTCCATTAAAATTGCCACCACTAAAAAGTCTGGGCGCAGCAAGTGCTTATGGTAAAACATGTTTGACATTAAATGCTTATTAATTTTTTTTATATACAAACTTTTTGGTTGCGAATGACTTTGTTTTTAGTGTGTAGTTGGACTTCAATAACGTTACTCACCACGTGACATCATTGGAGGGGGCGGGCATATGCGCAATATCATATCTCTTATAAGTCATTATATCATGAGTTAAATGTATACATGAAAATGGACAGCAGTTTGAACATTTGTAAATAATAAAATGTTAGTTAAATTTTAGGTTTATTATATTCATATAGTTTCATTTTCATAATATAATCACTTAATTTACGAATACAACGTTGTATTCGTAAATTAAGTGATTATATTATGAAAATGAAACTATATGAATATAATAAACCTAAAATTTAACTAACATTTTATTATTTACAAATGTTCAAACTGCTGTCCATTTTCATGTATACATTTAACTCATGATATAATGACTTATAAGAGATATGATATTGCGCATATGCCCGCCCCCTCCAATGATGTCACGTGGTGAGTAACGTTATTGAAGTCCAACTACACACTAAAAACAAAGTCATTCGCAACCAAAAAGTTTCTATATAAAAAAAATTAATAAGCATTTAATGTAAAACATGTTTTACCATAAGCACTTGCTGCGCCCAGACTTTTTAGTGGTGGCAATTTTAATGGAGATAATTATTTAGTAGATACTACTCCAAAATAATGCCGTTCAAACTTTGGCCAACATATAACCTGATCGAGCAAATCCTCACGTTCCAAACATTGTGGTGTGGTTCCACCAGAATGGAGCACCAGCACATTATCATATCAATGTAGGACAGGACCTCTACTTAATATTTTCAAATCGTTCGATAGGGGGTGGAGCATTCCCATTTTTGATAATGGAAATCTACATGATATTTGAATTTTGTTAATTTAGTATTAATATTTATTTCACAAGAGTTATTTTTAACAAACATGACGTCATATTTGGGGGCGTGGATTTCACTGCGGGAGCGCACCGCCATTTGAACGACTAAAGGAAGTTGGTCCCTGTCCATATATTGATAGTACTGATCTATAGAGAACGACATGACCGTTCCGACCGGCGTGTCGATGGCTCGTCATTCCGGTAGAGACAGTTCTAGGAGCAACATTGCCCTTTAATTAAAAGTTGAGAAGAAATAATTTTCCTAAAATCATCCGCCCAGCAAACGCAGGTTTAGTTTTGAAAAATGGCTCATTTGTGTATTAATATGGTTAGTTGTTGGTGAACCCGTTATTTTTCATGTAAGAACTACATAAGTCGTCCGGAATCTCAATTTTCTTTGAACCCCAATCGTTCGGCTCATGCGACGATTTTTATTAAAAGTTGTGCTGATATGAAGAACGTAACTTATATGTGTTGAATGCTGAAGTATCAATTCTGAATCCTTTAAGTCAACCACCATCCAGACCAAGTCACCTGTTGATTCCCGACGGCGAAGCAGTTCAAATCTCCGAAGTAGCCCGCACCAGGTCCTGACCCCGAAGCCGCCTCCGAGTCTATATGAGGTGATAGAGGATTGCAGTAGCCCCAATATTCTCTGGTAGCTGCTGGTTTGTCCTAGTCCAAGCAATTGTACCTGTTTTGCCTTACTTGCCCAGATGGGAGTCAAAAGCTCCGAGGGAGGTCACGTATTGAGTGTACACAGGAGCAGGTTCCAACCGATACCCTCGTTACCAGGAATTCACAGGCCAGACTTTATTTTTCATTTTCTAATTTAAAATTACGAACATTTAAAACCTTGATTTAAAAACTTATCATCAATTTATTAGTGAATTTTCATATCAAGTTTTAATATATACTGTCATAATTTATTATCTAACTTATAAGTGAATTTAAATTTAAATACTTTTTAACTTTAATGTCATTATATATATATATATATATATATATATATATATATATATATATATATATATATATATATATATATATATATATATATATATTGGATATATATGCACTACACTGTAATCACTTTTAAATATACACTGTATTTGTTTGCTGTACGTTTGTGATTTCTTATTGGTTTGCGTGGACTGCAGTTTCGAACCGTGCCGGTTCATCATCAGCACACTACTGACTGTTATCGCTCCTGTGTGGTCTACGTCTGAGATTGTACGTGGCGCTTGCGCCGTGAGCTGCTATTGGTCGGTTTACTGTTCTCTGATTGGTTGTGCCTTCGGACTGTGTCGTGTGTATCGGTCTTCTGTCTTGAACACTGTGGTTTGATAATTTGTCTATTTGTATGGCCTTTATTAAGTTTTGTTTAAATGTTTGTACTTGGATTTGTTCTGGCATTAATTGTTTCTTATTGTTTGTTTGTTAAATGTAGTATTGTTCCCAGATTTCCATTTTTTTTTGTGGTCTTTAACATGTTTCATTAGTTGTAATTGGGTGATGTCTGGTTTTTGGTGTTTTGTGTTGTGAATGTGTGTAGCTGCGTTTGATTTGTAGCTAGGTATGTGGATTTTTTCTAATGCTGTTATATGTTCCTTGAATCTTGTTTCTATTGATTTTTTGTCATTCCTATATTTTTTTATTGCATGTGTTACATTCTATTTGATATATTCCGTTTAATTCATGTGGGTTGTGTTCTTATTTTTTATTTATTTTGTATATTATTTTGTTATTCGTACTGTAGCTCATTTTTAAGTCATATTGTTTGAGTGTTTGTGTTATTTTTTTGATGTGGTGGTTATAAGTGAATGTTGTGTATTTTGTGTTTGTTTCTGGTGTTTTGTTTTTGGTTTTGTTGATTTGTTTGTTTTTGATTTGTTTTACTAGCTTTTCTATTGTTTTCTTGTTGGTACCATTTCTCTCTGCTATTTGTATTATGATGTTGTACTCCTTTTCTCGTTCGTCGTTATGAAGTGGTACATTTAGAATTATGTTTATTAAGTATCTGTATATGGCCATTTTGTGTGTGTGTGGGTGTAGTGAGTGTTTAGGTATAGTGATGTCTGTTTGTGTAGATTATCTGTATATTTTGTATTCAATCTGGTTTTCTTTTCTGATTAGTGTTAAGTATATGAAGTTTATGGTGTTGTTTGATTCTTTTTCTATTGTAAATTTTATTATTTTGTTGATTTGGTTTATTTTTTTCGAGGATATTGTCTATGTTGGATTTTTGATTGTCGTATATTATTAATATATCATCGAAGTATCTTATCTATTTGATGTTTGGGTCTGTCTCTTTTATGACGGTGTTGATTTTATCTTCTAACTGTTGTATGTATGTTTCTGCCATGATGCTTGATAGTGGAGATCCCATTGGTAGTCCGTCTTATATATATATATATATATATATATATATATATATACCACGGATTCCCGAGACGAAAAATTTATGACTTTTTTCTTATAACATTTTTCCTCTGGGGGCCCCGTTTTTGAAATACAGATTGTTGAAATTGAACTTAAAAAAATCTTCATAAAATTTTGCACGTAGTCTTATTTCAGAACTAGACGCCATCTGTGTAGATGAGGAGAGAAAAATCAAATCCCAAGGGGGTACAGGGGGGGTGGAACAAGTATTGGCCCTCTAAACTGTTTTGTGCGCACGCCAATGGCTTCAAAACAAATGGCTTTTGTTAGACAAAATAATTTTATAACTTTTGTTTTTCTAGTTGAATTTTGATAAAACGAGTATAGTTTATGAGTTATTGTAAGTTGTATGGCCGCACCCAAACAGGTGAGAAAAAACCTACGAAACCATTTTCCTGGGCAAGACCGACAAATTACACCAACCAACAAAAGGGCTGAACCTCAGGAGAGAACTACTTCAAAAAAGAGAAAATATGACGAATTTTACTGAGGGAAGAATTGCTGAGCATCCAGATGGACAATGCGTTATTTGCAACAAAATTATGTGTTATAGCTCCCTGGTACCTGCAATGCTTAAACGACATCTTGACACAAACCACCCGCAACTGAAGGATAAAAGCTTAAGGTTTTTTCAAAGACACACAGAAGTACATAAAACCGGTATAGCTGCTCTACACAGATATGTAAAAACAGTCTATCCACAAAGATGGATTGTACGAAAAGGTTTTGTGGAAAGGCCCCCTAGATCACCAGATCTTACACCTCTTGATTTGTTTTTATGGGGATACCTTAAAAACAGAGTGTATAAAACGCAACCTGCTGACTTAGATGATGAAAATAACAACAGAAATTAGAAACGTAACGCATGACGTGTTGAACAGAGTTAGGTAAAAATTCCAGAGCAGATTATTTTGTTGTGTGCAAGTGAATTGAGAAGATTTTGAACATTTATTATAAGAAAGGGGTGTTTATATTAAGTTTATTTTCGAAATTTGAATTTCAGGGTAAACTGTTTAGTTTAAATATTCCGGTATTAAATTTCCAGCCTGTATTGAAACCCATACATATGGGATATCTCCGCCTTCAGAAAAATGTGATCCATCGAATTGTGATGAAAAAATGTAGGGTTGCTATAAAAAAAGTTAAAGTGGTGGGGCTAAAATGGTGGGAGTTTAATCTCTTTTTAACTATGATTATAAGATAATGTTCGACAAATTCAACTTCACGTGCCTCAGCGTTTTGCACAAAAACTATTCTTTGCTGAACAATGAGTTTTATTCCATAAGTGTGTTTCACACTGTATATATATATATATATATATATATATATATATATATATATATATATATATATATATATATATATATATATATTCTATACAGTGTGTTAATTAAGTACGGGGCAAAACTTCAGAATGCGATTCCTTATCCAATCCTTTTGTGTTTCACATACAGGGTGATAAATTTTTAAAAAAATGTGGGTAAGAGACTGAGACAAGGTGGCAATTATAAATGCATTAAAGAGCATTACATTTTATTGCTACATGACTATTTTTATTACCTGTGAAAAATGCGTTACAGGGGTAGTATTTAAAAAAATTTAATCTCTAGGTAGTAAGCCTATTTTAACCAAAGATAATATTTACCTATTTAACGAAAGCAGATTGAATCTCACAAAATCAATTTTAGTCGGATAGGTGAGACGATAGCGGCTGCATCTACATAAGAGGTTTTCAATTGAAGCGCGGGAAATGGGAAACGAAACCAATCTGTGGTTTGAATGAATGCCTCTGGCGCTATAATAAACCAACAAGATGAGAAATCTCATGTTTTCGGTTATTCAAAAAAACTTCCTAAATGTTCAAAGTGATGAGTACACAGCTCGTTGCTAGTCAGCAAATAAATGAGTCAGCATTTGAAATAAGGTATTTTAAAACAAAAAGTTACTTGATGTTAAGGTTAGACAAAAGGCTGGACGCAGCAAGTGCGTTATGATAGTGAATTTTAATAAAAATATTTTTAATGACAGATATGTCTTTTTGTAATGAAAGCAGGCATCCAATTTGGCTAAATATTTTTTTAACACAAAATTCTGCTAAAAGCATACATAAAAGTCAATTTATATACATAATTTGTAATTAAAATTGAAAATAAAATAATTTGTTTGCATGAGAATCCATTTAAACCTTATTTTCTACGAATTTCATTTAAAAAATATTCCATCAATTGGTTAATTTTTAACACAAAATTCTCAAATGGTTCTTCAAGGAAAATTCATTAAATTCATTTATAAGAATATTCGCTATTTAAAGAATATTTTGTACAAGAAAATTCGCTAATAAAAATAAATTACGTAAAAGAAACTGGTCCGATTTTCCTAGCCAACCAACCATTTCAAGTTATTCACCCACCTACCAAAATATAATTTTTCACAAAAACTTTTTCGACAACCACAAAAAAATTTCATGAAAATTTGCAAACAATTTTTCAAGAAAATCCGTAAACATTTTTTTATAGCTTATTCAAAATTTATCATTAATTACCAAAATTTCACAAAAACATCTTACAAAAAATGATTTCTACGAAGCACAAAAAAATTTCTGCGAAAACTGGCTAAATATATTTTTATACAAAATTTTGCAAAAAGAATACATAATATATTAATTATATACCTAATCTGTAATTAAAATTGAAAATAAAATAATTCGTTTGCACGAAATTTATTAAAACCTTATTTTCAATTAATGTCGTTTAAAAAGCTTTCCATCAATTAATTAATTTTTCATACAAAAATTCGCAACAAACGTTTCTTCAGAGAAAATTCATTAAATTCATTTATAAGAAAATTAGCTATTAAAAGAACATTTTGTACAAGAAAATTAACCAACAGAAATAAAAATAAATTATATAAATTAAAAAATATTGAAAATCTGATCTAAATACAGAACGAGATACTTTTTCTGTGGCCTCACAGAGAAAATTCCTTTGCCTGTGGATGCTGTAAAAATTGAATCCGATTGTAGAGAAGAAAACAACCTCTTCTCAGGTCACAATTCTCTACGTCTATGTTAACTGTGGCACGGTTTTATCAACTAAGGGCAACAACAGTTATTATTAAACTTGAATTAAAAGTCTTAAAAGTGCCTATGTTTCATTTTCAACAGAAAGTCGCTAAAATATATATTGGAATCACATAACTTATTAGATTTATTAATTTAATAAAAGGTGTGATATATTGTTAATAAATATTTGAAAAATAGTGCCTCTTGTTTTCATTGTTTACCTCCAGCATCTAAATCCTGTCTCCTTCACACCAAAGTTAAAAAAATTGGTCTGCGCATGCGTGTTTACTATTTTTGAATTCTGCTCATCAAGACGATTAACATGACACTAAGCACGTGGGGGTTAACTTAAAAACTAAAAAAGTTGGTCTGCGCATGCGTGTATACTATTTTTGAATTATACTCATCAAGACAATTAACATGACACCATACACTTGGGGTAACTTAAAAACTAAAAAAGTTGGTTAGCGCATGCGCAAACTGCCATATTTGAATTCCACTCGTCGAGGCGAGTAACATGACACCAAACACTATACCTATACACCGCTTAATAATAAAGGATTTAAATTCTACTCGTCGAGACGATTACAATGACACCAAACACTATACCTCTACGTCTACTATTAACAAAGTTGAGTTTGCGCATGCGCAAATGTCATATTTGAATTTCACTCGTGACTACGAGTAACATGACGCTAAATACTATACCGCTTAATAATAAAGTTGGGTTTGCGCATGCGGAAACCGCCATCTTTGCGTACGTCACACCACCAAGAATCAAAATGCCGGGTCCTCTTACATTGACAGGTGGTGCCACCTGTCATTTAAAATTTTTAATTTCCCGCGTTTTTCACTTCCGGTCAGCCATCTTGGACGCCATCTTGGATAACGTCATCTCAGCTTTGCCCCCTATTGGCTTCCCATCCAGTGACGTCACTATAACGTCGCTCCGGCGCTAAAAGTAACGAAAAAAAACCACTAGACTAGGGACCCTAAAGTTACTAAATCAATTGACAATTGACAGTTCGGTCATTTGGCGCGCATTTCCCTTTTGACCGGTTATTTTGTATGTATATTGTGCATTTTCCAAGTTCGACCAGTGTTTACCTTCTTCAAATAATTTTTTATCTGTTGGACAATAAAAATAAACCGTTTTTATCAAAATTTAGCATTTTCATTGCGTTTTTACGTAAGTTAAAAGTGTAGGTATGTTAAGGTTATGTTAATTTATTTGTTCCATTTTTTTAGACTTGATTGTAAAGATGCCTTTCACACCGGAGCAGGATGCCTTTATTTTAAATCCAAATGGAAGTTGGCCTTATTCGATACAATCATGCATAGAGCAATATTCTGAAGATTCTCCCGAGGATAACATTCCATACGATATTTTTAAAAACCACAGAGTCCTTATTAAACGATATGAGGAAAATCACTGTATTTACAAAAGCAAATCTACAGACAGGCCAACTATTCTAACAGAGAATGTTGTTGACGATATTCGACATCGCATGTAATGAAGCCCTACCAAATCTGTTCGTCGGTTATCTGCCCAAACAGGTACATATTTGTTACATGTTACACAATATACATTACTAAAACCGTAAATTAGAAGTTTAAATAATCAGGCCTCAATTTGTTTACGTACATTACAAAATTTCAAGTTTTATAAAAACGCATGTAAAATTTTATAATCTAATTCGTTTTAGCTTCTGTACTTCACTACTTTTCCATCAATTAGGGGTGTTATTAAGTTATTTTATGCTATAATTGTTTTTCTAATTATTGTAATTTTTGTTATAGGTCTGTCGATTGGCTCTTGTCACAAAGCACTAACCAAGGTCTTGCATATGCATCCCTATAAAGTTTCCAAATGAATTGGAAAATGTTTTTGAGTGCATGAAACGCACGGTAAATTAATATTTACAAAACGAGGGGGATCATTTTGAACCCTTTTTTATATGAAATGCAGAATTTTTAAAAACTTATTTTATTTACTGAACACTAGATAAAATATTTTTTGTAATGCTAGTTTTGTTGGTTTTGAAATACAAACAATCTTTCTTTGCCTGCCATTTAAATGAACGAATGCGACAAACCTTACTTACATATCTTCAAGACAAAGGCATACAACATCCTGTAAACCTTGCAAATCTACTCGCTACAAATGACAACGAAATATACAAAAGACTTGGTAAATTTATAAAAGAATCAAAAGTAGAAATCTAATATTGTAACCAAGTATATGTGTATGTATGTATGGTTGTATATACAGGGTCGCTGATAAGTCTGGAAACGGTCGATTATCCGGGAAAATATACAAGGTGTCGAAAAAAGTTTTATACAAAAGTTTTTGGGTTCTTCAATGTCTACTAGGCGGTGATAATTTCATTTATACAGGGTTGGCCATACAGGCGTGGCACACCAATATTAATTTTTTTTAATGGAACACCCTATATATTATTCGATATTTCAATCCTTCTCTTAATTTTGAGCAACATTTATCAGAAGCATGATGTACCTAAACTCAATCGTTTCCGGGGAAAAAAATAAATAAAAATAAACGCTACTGTTTTTAAAATCTATTGGATGAAGAACAAAAATAAATGAAAAGTAGAATATCTCTTGAAAACAATCTGTGAGTGTGAAAAGAACCGGTTGCGATGTTTTTAACATTGTTTGAAATCCTATTTTATAAGATGTTCAAAGTGTTCTCCATTGACCTCCTGACAATAATGAATTCGCTTAACAAAACATTGCACTGCATTTACAAGAGCGTTTTGAAGAATGTTATTAATTTCATGCACAATCCTTGCTTGCAACTCTTCAATATTCTGCGGTCTATTTTGGTAAATTAAATTTTTTACATGACCCCACAAAAAAAAGTCAAGCGGCGTCATGTCGGGAGACCTAGCTGGCCATTCAATAGTTCCCCTGCGCCCTATCCATCTGCCAGGAAAGGTTTGATTCAGATATTCCCGTACCTCAATTCCAAAATGAGGGGGTGCCCCATCCTGCTGAAACCATATTTCTTCCGCTGGTAGATTTGGGTCGTTATTGTTCGGAAATAATCGACTAACGTCTGGAACAATTGATTCTTGCAAAAGTGTCAAATATCGAGCAGAGTTCAAATTACCGTGTATAAAATAAGGTCCTATGATATGTCCACCAATAATAGCACACCAAACATTTACTTTTTGCGGTCTTTGGGTGTGAATTTGTTCCATCCAATGTGGGTTTTCGTCTGACCAGTACCTACAGTTGTGTCGGTTGACTTGTCCATTCAAACAAAATGTAGATTCGTCGGAAAACAAAATGTGGTTGGCAAAGTTAAAATTTTGGCGTAACTTCTCCATAATAAGTTCACAGAACTCGATTCTGCGATCAAAATCGTCTTCACTCAGTTCTTGCAATAAATGAATTTTATATGGACGGAACTTTTCCCGCTTCGTAATCTTTTGAATTGAATATCGACTCATATTGTGATTTAAAGCCAATTGCTGTGCCGAAGTTTTCGGATTTTCCACCACATCCAATATTACATTCAAAGAATTTTCTTCATTTGTAACGGTTACTGGCCTTCCAGTTCTAGGTTTATCCTTGATACCGCCAGTTTCGTGAAAACGATGCAAAGTTTTCGAAACTGTGGATTTGGAGATCGATTCCCGCTCAGGATGCAACTCATTGAACATAATCACCACTTGAGCAAAACTTCGTGTTCTATCACCGTACTCTATCATCATTAAAATTTCGATACGTTCGGTTTCACTTAAACTTGCCATTTTGCACAAAAACTGTTGACACTAAATTACTAATGTTTCAAAACTGTTGACACTGAATGAATGTTTGACATTCGTTGTCCTGGAAACATTTTAAAACAAAAGAATAATACTGCGTTTCTTATGGGCATCTTATCTTATCTTGGGATTCCAAACAATGTTAAAAACATCGCAACCGGTTCTTTTCACACTCACAGATTGTTTTCAAGAGATATTCTACTTTTCATTTATTTTTGTTCTTCATCCAATAGATTTTAAAAACAGTAGCGTTTATTTTTATTTATTTTTTTACCCGGAAACGATTGAGTTTAGGTACATCATGCTTCTCATAAATGTTGTTCAAAATTAAGAGAAGGATTGAAATATCGAATAATATATAGGGTGTTCCATTAAAAAAAAATTAATATTGGTGTGCCACGCCTGTATGACCAACCCTGTATAAATAAAATTATCACCGCCTAGTAGACATTGAAGAACCCAAAAACTTTTGTATAAAACTTTTTTCGACACCTTGTATATTTTCCCGGATAATCGACCGTTTCCAGACTTATCAGCGACCCTGTATATGTGTATATATGTATTGTGTATATGTGTGTGTATAATGTATCCAAATATATGTATGTTAGGTTAAGCACAATAAAGAGGGGAAACGAAACATCATTTATTTTACGTAGGTTAAGTAACAAAAATATTGTGCATCTATAAACATAAGCTCCTGTTGTCTCTCGTTATGTTCTCAACCACCTCACCGTGGCCTAGTCTTGTCTGTTCTGAGAGGGTGGAGAAGTTCTGGAGGGTCCCTGAACTGCACTCTTGTATCCCTGTCTTTCCTTTTTATTATAGTTCAGTTAAAAAAAAGAAAAAAATAATTAAAAAAAAAGAAAAAAAGTATGTGTATATATTATTAAAAAAAATAAAAAATAAAAATAAAATAAAAAAGAAAAACAAAAGAAAACATTAAAAAAATTATCATAATAATAATAATAATAATAATAATAATAATAATAATAATAATAATAATAATAATAATAATAATAATAATAATAATAATAATAATAATAATAATAATAATAATAATAATAATAATAATAATAATAATAATAATAATAATAATAATAATAATGATACCAATTTAATTATAGAAACTATATAACCTCAATTTTGTTGCTCGTATTGTTAGTAATAAACCTTTCCTTACCTCTCGTCTGTCTAATACAACAGTTTGTGGCTAATGGACCTGGTTTCCGAGGCCATCAGGATACAACATACACACACAAATACAAACAACAGGCTGTTCCATTTGAAAAAAAAATTGAGTTACGGCCGTTTGAATTTTTTCAGTCCCTATTTAAGAGCGCCCTGTATATGGGATCTAGATTTCTCCACGAATAATATAAACGGAAACCTGTCTAAATATGTCACAGTCATGGGACACTGCTATATATTGGTATAAAAAAAAACCCGTATCATAAGTTTTGACACGTACCAAAAATGTGAAAAGTTGCAACCACTGAAATAACTCGAAAAAGATGAACGCTATCAAATATCTTCTTCTTACACACATTCATTACAATTTGAGAAAAAAATGCAAAATGAAATAGTAAAAAGAATGTTCGAAAATCAAAAGAAAATTTCTTCCACCGACTTATCACCTGTGATTGTCAAAATAATTTGCTCATATGCACCTCAAGACACCCTATAATTAATGTATACAATACCGATGGTATTGAGCTTTAACTAAAAAATGCGTGATCCCATATACATATATATATATATATATATATATATATATATATATATATATATATATATATATATATATATATATATATATATATATATATATATATGGAAACAGATAGAAACTAAAACTAACCACATATATGGGGTCCAGGAGACCTAGGTTGCACTCATTTGGAGAAATTTTTCAAAATTCAAAAGCCACGGTACCTTAGATTTTGGTAGAAAAAATTCACTCAAAATTATAAAACATTGAACCATAAATTTAACTAAAACTACTGCCAAAGCATCAGAGGAAGTGTATATTTGAAATGAATGTTCCATGAACTATTTTAGTAAAATGAAGGACAATGCCGCTGAAACTTAAGGGGTTGTAAAACACCCTTCCTCTGATATTTTCTCTACATAACACGTATTCGTTTCAGATTCTTTGACTAAGTGTTGCCAATTTTGACGTTTCAAATCGTGACATTTTGAAGACAACCCCATTTTTTTTTGTAAATGCCTATAACTTTTTGTCTTGAAACTTACAGACTTAAGTTTTGGTACGAAGTTTACATGTTATGATGCAAGCCCGTGCACCAAATTTTGTTGTCATTAGTTTGTTATTTCCGAAGATATTGAAATTTTCCGAAAGACACCCAAAATCTTCCCGCAAAGCCTGGTCCGATTTTCCTGGCTCACAAACTTGTCCAAACTAACGCCGGATTTGTGTTCTAGGGGCACTAGTTCGTGCTCATTAAAATAATTCAAGATTCAAAAGTCGAGATCTCTATTTGTGAATTTCTTTTACGAAAGTTCACTAAAAATTAAATGCTGTTTGTTGGTAAGCACATCATTTGAGAACGGCTGGACCAATTTGGCTAATTTTATTTTAAAATGTTTGTAAAAATTCGAATCAGGCTTTTAGGGAATGAATACTAGAAAAAGTTGGCCGGAAAATTGGAAAATTTTGGAAAATACTGAAAGTGCTGGTTTCTCCGATCTATTTCGCTACGTGAGCAAATGTCGTTTGACATATTGAAATTTGGACAGGACAACGTCTGTCTGGTCAGTTGGTTCTCAATGAAAATAAATGTATATTTGACCAAGGAAGCAGTTTGAAAGCATAAAAAGTAATATCTTAGAAGGGTTGTTATGCAACATCTTACTTAAAAATGTAAGTGTATTTCTTTGTATACAAAAAGTGATACTTTCATCATAACTTTTCATATATGGTACGCAAAAACAAGAAGCTAACAGCTTTCTGTTTGTAGAACAGTGAGTCTATAGCTGTGAAGTGGGGATATTGTGGGTCATAAAACGGTATTTATGTTTTCTTATAATATTTTCCGCTACATCTGCTTTTACTGCATGTTCGATAAACATGAATCCCTGGACCATTTAGCACACCCTCCATACAGCGAACGACTGAACCGGATTAAAACCCTTGTCAGAGTTTCCAGAGTGAAAAGGGAGACTAGGTAAAATCACTGGATTTTATGATCAACGAAGAAACATATGCATTGATGTTTGCCGTGATTGTTTAAGGAAATGAATGTGGTTTAAATGTGAATTCATATAACATAGATATTAGAACAAAGTTCGGTGCGCAGCAAGTGCGATATGGTGGTGAATTTTCATAAGAATAATATACAGGTGTCCCACGTTTTTTTTAAATTTCGACAACACAACACGAGGGCTTACAGCCTAAATACTATCGTACCGTGGGTGTCGACGAGGAGGAAAGAGGCAACTTGTTAATTCTGGACTTGAAGGTTTGGAGGCTCGGAGGAGAAGGAAAAACATGTGCCGGCAAAGAATTCCATAGCTTGGAAGTCCTCGGGACAAAAGAGCGGGCATAACAGGATGTTCTATGTCTGGAGACCTGGACAGTAAAAGGGTGCATTCGCTCTGTTCCCCTGGTAGATCTGTTGGGGGCAGCAGGTGGGGGAACTATGGAAGAAAGGTCCTCTGAGCAGTGCCCGTGCAGATATCTATAAAACAGAGAGAGGTCACCAACGGCACGTCGGTGGGCACGGGATGGCAGCCTTTGGGTGAGTGTAGGATCACCGATGAGACGCATAGTTCTCTTCTGAATGGAGTCCAGGATAGCGAGTGTAGAAGCGGCAGCGGTACCCCAGATGTAGGAGCAGTATTCGAGGTTTGGCCTTATTTGTGAAGTATATAAGGTATAGAGATTAGCTGATGAAAAGTATTTGCGAGCCCGAAAGGGGAAGCCTAATTTCTTAGCAGCCGATTCTGCAATTGAAGTGACATGTTGGTGCCAATTGAGACCTCGATCCACAGAAATGTCAACAAGTGAAAATAACTCATTACTTTGGATAACTTGGTTGTTCATTGTGATGGGTCTAGGGCTGGTGTATCTCTTATGAGTAAGACAGCAAGATTGAGTTTTGGTGGGGTTGAATTGTACAAGATTTCTACTTCCCCAGTCTAATATTCTTTGGAGATCCACGGAGACAGAATCCTCCATGAGTCTGCGATCCTCATCTAGTTGGGCTAAAGAAACAGGTTTAGGATATTGTATATTTGAGTGGCGGGTGCTGTCGTCCGCGTAACTGTGAATTGGGTTGGATGTGCTAGAGAGGAGATCATTGACGTGGAGAAGAAACAAAGTAGGGGCTAAAGCTGAACCTTGAGGAACTCCTGCATTAATTGAATATAGTTAAGAGGAATGGCCATCCACGACAACAGAAATGCTACGGTTGGAGAGGAAATTTGCTGTCCAGGTACAGAGTTTTGGTGGTAGGCCATAGGCCGGGAGTTTATTAAGCAGCGCTGCGTACCAGACCTGGTCGAATGCTTTGGATATATCTAGAGCGACAATCTGGGATTCACCGTGTAGTTCCATAGACTTGTACCAAGAATCGGTGACAAAGGAAAGGAGGTCGGCAGTTGATCTGCGCTGACGGAATCCATACTGCCTATCGTGAATTAGACTGTGTTTTTCAAGAAATTTTAGTAATTCGGCGTTTATATACTTTTCCATCACTTTAGAGACGACTGAAAGGAGAGAAATAGGCCTGTAGTTGCTAGGAAGCGCTTTGGATCCTTTCTTGGGGACGGGTTGTACTCGAGCAGTTTTCCAGTTACTAGGGAATATGCCTCTATTGTAAGATGTCTGAAACAGACGAGCAAAAGAGTAAGGCGTGCATTAGAAGTTTTCGAATTAATATTAGGATTTGGAATTTGAAAATTTGCATTTGGATGTATAACCATTCGCTCATTATAACTAAAATATCTTCGTGACTGTATAACTTCCGGTTCTACTGGAAGTTGCCAGCAACTTTCTTAATTTTACTGGAACATCCTATATATTATTACATATTCGTAATGAGCATGCAATTCTGAAGAAAATGATATGCCACCTGTCTATACTGGTGTCAGCCGTTCTCAAGATATTCGGTTTTTTATTGTTTTTCAGCCATAAAGTTGCAAATCTTTGAAATGGCAATTCTCAGGCACCAAGTACGTCGTGGTTCTGAAACTTAGCGTAACTATACTTTTAGTGGTCAGAATTCTTCTCACCGTTAATAAATTACACAAATGATGCAGGTCGTTGTTTAACGAAGTTCAAATGTCGATGATTTCAAACATGCAAAAGTATTTTTTTTTACAAATGGAACACTCTGAATATTTTAATCGCATATCCTTCAGAATGATATTCTGTTTCGATCTGTATCAGCACTCCCTATACCTATCTCGGATATTGCCGAGTTATGATGGGAAATATGTGAATTTTGTATTATCGGAGATAATACTTTCGCCTTTTCTTTGTATTGATAATAATAATAATAATAATAATAATAATAATAATAATAATAATAATAATAATAATAATAATAATAATAATAATAATAATAATAATAATCACAATAATAATAATGATACTAATAATAACTATACAACGATATCGGGGGATGTTAATAGATACCGTTAGTAAGATTTGGGTATAGGGCAAAGAGAACCCAGAATTTTTCATGTAGGTATTCCAATCATATTCTAAACGATAAGAATGAAAACTTGTATTAGGTTTTATAGTAAGTGTGCTATATTGTCGTGTGTTTGTGTGCGCGCGCGCGTGTGTGTGTGTAATTTATTTTAACTGTGGGGAATTCATGTCGGTGTTTAGACGAATTGAATAATTCTCAAGAAGTATTTTTTTCATTTGATTTTTTACATTTCTGGGTGTTGGAATACGTTTTCACCTCATATCCTTCAACAAGAAGACACTCCGATTCGATCTGCACTGTTTGAGAAATGATTACATCTTCTACTCAATCCAACTTAGTGAGGCATGTTTATGAATCGCCCTGAAACTGAATTACTCAAAATAAAAACAAGTTATAGAACCATCTATCAATACGAAGATATATCAGTCAGTATAAATACAGAAAATAATCAGCGAAACAGTGAATGAATTAATTTTTAAAAATGCGTATGAGTTTTAATATAAAATGTGATATATATATATATATATATATATATATATATATATATATATATATATATATATATATATATATATATATATATATATATATATATATATATATGACTATCATTGACTTCAGGACACTTCAATAATCTTCTCTGCAAACCAGAATTTGTGGCCTTTTGGATCATTTCTGAAGTAAGATCATTAAAAGCTTGTCTTACTTTAGCCTCCAGTTCTCCTCGGGAGTTTATTTGGCTGGAATAAACTTCATTTTTAAGAGACCACATAAGAAGAAGTCAGGGGGAGTCAGGTATTGCGACCTTGCAGGCCAAAGCCATGGACCGTCGGGTCCAATATAACGATCTTCAAACATTCTTGTCAACTCCTGGTGTACAGCTGCCGCAGAATGTGTTAAATCGCCATCTAACTGGTACCAGAATTCTGCATTAGGCAAAGCAGTTAAGATACCAGCAACAACTTTACGAGGTGTTCTAAAATAACATCATACATGGTCGCCTATATAGTAGAAACAATGTACCATATTTTATCGAAATAATTTTATTGTTTGGAAATGTATAAACATTTTTCAAAAGTCTGGATGCAGCAAGTGTGTTATGGGAGTGAATTTCCATAAACATGTTTTTAATAGCAAATGCGAGCAGGCATCAATCGTATTACCGGTATAGCCTATGTAGTAGAAATAATGTACTAGATTTTATCAAAATTACTTATGGTTTGAAAATTGACAAAAATTTTCCGAAAATAAACTTAAATGTTGGTTTCCTAACCAACAAAGCTTACGTTAATAGCAAATTGAGGTATTGAAATTTGAAGGATTTAATGAAAATTCGGTAAATCTGCAGATTAGCTCCCGAACGCTTTTCAAAAACTTTACTAGGACCCCACCTGGATGCAAAAACCACAAGAAAAATTTCTTGTTCACACCCCCCAAGGAAGATACGGGACTGGGAGTGAATACGGGTGCTGGGCAGGGTAGGTAGTAAAAAGGAAATATGATCAGAAAATGCGAAGAAAACTGCTTGAAGGTTGTCTATTTAAAGCCATATCCCCATTAAATCCAGCCTACCCCACACAGCACCCCTATTTGCCTCAGGTCACGTAACTTCCTTGGAGGGTATGAACAATAAGTTTTTCTTGTGGGTTATGCAACGAGGGTGATTGTATGCACACGAGTGGGGAAGGAAAATGCATACGACGAAGCTAAAGTTCACTAAACCTACAGCGAAAGCATCAGAGAAAGGGTCTATTTGAAATGAATATCCTCTAAATATTTTAGTAAAATTAAGGGCACTGACGGTTGAATCTGAAACATAAGAGTATGTAGAACACTCTTTTTTCAACATTTTCTTTTCACAATCGGTATTTGTTTGACGTTCTTTGCCTAAACATTGCCAATTTTGACGTTTAAAATTGTGAGTTCGACGTTTTGAGGAAAACTACAAAATTTGTTTCTTTAACTACCCATAACTTCTTTGTCTTTAAAGCTGGAGAGCTAAGTTTTGGTGCAGAGTTCACTCTTAATACAAATACGCGTACCGAATTTGGTTGCCCTTAATTTGTTATATACGGAGATGTGAATTTTTCTATAAAGAAAACACAAAATTTTCTGGGTAAACCTGGTCCGATTATCCTGGCTAACGAACTTATCCAAGCCACTTGCAAAAGGAAGGCACTCGCTCAATTTGATCAAGATCGGTCCATTCTTTTTTGAGTTATCAGTCGGATATATATATATATATATATATATATATATATATATATATATATATATATATATATATATACAGATCTCCTCATTATCGAATTAAAAAAAATCGCTAAAAAAGCTCGGGACTCAGCAAGTGCGTTACGGTAGTGAATTTTCATTAAATGCTTCAAATTTGAATAACTCAATTTTATATCAACTTAGAAAGTTGAATTTTGGTGTGTGGTAAGATATTTTACAAAGCAACATATCCACTAAATTTCATTAAAATAACTTTGTGATTTTCGAAGAATTCTTTTTTTCGAAAATCAACTCAAAATTTTCCTGGAAAACCTTGTCTGATTTTCCTTGATAACAAGCTCGTGCAAGCCATTAATAAAAGAAAGTTTGTTGCAGAGTTTCATCTAAATCGGTTAATTATTCTTTGAGTTATTGGTTGGATACATACACACAGATATATATATATATATATATATATATATATATATATATATATATATATATATATATATATATATATATATATATATATATATATATATATATATATATATATATATATTACCTTTATTGCTTAAAATTATACAACATGTTTATTCAATAAGTCTAAGACTTGTGGTGAATATTAACATAATTTGATACATAGTTGCATCCAAAACTTCTTGACAACACTCCAAATTTAACAACCTTAAAATTTTGACATTCCAAAAAATTTATTTTTTCTTCCATTTCGTTCCTCTAATGTTTCACCTGATACCTCCATTTACAATTAATACTAGTCACTCCATAATACTTTTCCAACTGCAAACCTTTCTCAGCTACCCATATTTTTGCCGAAATTGTAAATTTTGTACGAGACCAAAAATGAAAAAAAAAAAAATATATATATAGGATGACCGTTTATCGACCTCAAGTATGGGTATCTCGGTTATTATGAGAGTTAAAAGATCGGTTGGAAGAAAGTTGCGCATTTTTATGATGATAAAAAATCTTTAAAAAAATGTGACCTGTCATTTTTCGTTTTTGAATTATCGCAAAAAAATTAAAACTTCTGATTTTCATTTTTATTTTTTTGAGCGAAAACTGACACATCTAGGCGTTTTTAACCGAGACATTGTCAAAGCACATTTCTACAGAGAATCTAAATCAGTCATCGCATTTTCCAGGGCATACTAGATACAGGAGTTACAATACTTAACTTTTCTTATGGGCGCCATATTGGATTCTTACTTCTTTTATTACATTTTTTTTTGATTACGATGATGTATCACACGATATGGTCAAGTCTTATATTTTGACTGTAATTTAAAAAAAAAACATTTTTGCACAGAGTGCATTGGAAACAACGAAGCAACATTAATTATGTTTAACAAAATTTTGACAGTTCGTTCACAGTTGTCACATTTCGATTATTGACGGAAGTATTTTTTTTATTTAATCAATAAAATGACATTTTCCAGTGACGAAAAACGGGATATGCTAGAAATTGATTACGCTTCGCGTCGAAATGTGCAAATTACTTCTGAAACATACCTGCAGCGGTATCCAGAAAGAGAGCAACCAGCTTAAAACTACTTTTTATCACTTCATAGAAATTTAGCCGAATGTGGTTCATTTTACAAACCTAGAGGAAGATATGGAGTTAGACAAAATGAGAATGCAGTTTCAATTTTACAAGAGGTAAGCAAAGTAAGCTCTTTAAATAAATACCACATAATACGTATGAAGCCCCATATCTAAGCTCATCTAATGAGTTCTTTTACTAGGTTCAAGAAAATCGGCCTGCTTTCACACGGTGAATTGCAGCGGAGCTGAACATATCGCATCAAGCGGTGTGTAAAGTCCTCAAAAAATGATTATCGACGGTTTAAAATTCATATCAACCACGTTCTCCATCATGGAGATACTAATCGACGGGTAGCATTTTGCAGGTTTGTGATGGATCAGTTACACCAAAACCCTAATTTTCTCAGTAATGTGATGTTTAGGGACGAGTGCAAGTTTACAAACTCAGGCATCTTCAACCGCCACAATGAGCACATTGGATCAATTGAAAATCCTCGTGAACATCAAGAACGGCAACCACAAAGACGTTTCGGATTAAATGTGTGGGTGGGTTTGTTGGGCGAGAGTATCATCGGCCGATACAATTATGAAGGAAATTTGACCGCGAAAAATTATTTAAACTTTCAAAGGACCTTCCTTGAAGACTACATTGACAGTAATATATTTGTTTAAACCGCATGCAGAACTTCTGGTTCCAGCAGGACGGCGCGCCGTCACACAACGCTAGAAGGGTCGCTGACAATTCGTCAACGATGTTTCCTCGAAAATTTATTTCAAACAATGGCGATGTACGCTGGCCAGCGAGATCGCTGGCTCTTTCTCAATTAGACTATTTTTATGGGGAACGGTGAAAGATCAGATTTATAAAACTGTGCCCGCCGATATTGATGAGTTGCAAAGAAACATCATTACCGTCATAAGGAATAAAATTAGAAGAGGGGACATCTCACGAGCAACATGGAACTTGCAAAAACGTGTAGCATTGTGTTTAGAAATGGAAGGTGAACCATTTAATAATAATAATAATAATAATACAACTTTATTCATAAAATCCCAAACGGGCAAGGAACACGTCAAAACATAATATGTAGCAACTCGTTACACAGAGCATTATATATAAACATTGCAAATCCATAATAGGGACTCAATAAAAAAGGCCCCAAACCTACAGTTAAGGAGTCATTATCTAACATACAAAAAAAAACATATTAAAACAAACCCATGAAAGGGCATAAAATGCAGAACACTGCGCAAACAAAACAACAATTAACCCACACAACACAACATACGCTTTTACGCATGCACACTTCAACAAATACACCATCATATGTTTATATTAAAGTCTATACAATGTATTAAAATGGGACAAGACATACTAATAGCATCACCCAATATTAAAATATTCATTTATTGAATAAAATGGGTGGTCTAAAAAATATTTTTTTAGCTCTCCCTTAAATTGTACAAGCCCAGTGATGTTCCTTATGCACACAGGTAAATGGTTATATGCTCTTATTGCCATATATTTGGTTCCCTTCTGGAAAAGTGTGGTAGAGTGTTGAGGTACGGCAACAATACCTGTATTTCTAGTTGGATAATTGTTTCCTAACATATTAAAATACCTTGGATTTTCTCTCACAAATAGTGACAAACTAAAAAGATAGAGTGAGTAAAACGTCATTATCCGAAGGCGAACAAATAGAGGAGCACAATGTTCATCATATTTCGCGCCACCTAATAATCTTACAATACGTTTTTGAATAATGAATAGTCTGTGTGTATGTGTTGATGCTCCCCAGACTATAAGTCCATACCTGAGTCTGCTACCTACGTGTGCGTGATAAAATAAACGAAGTGTACCATCTCCCACTGTATATTTTAAATTAGACAAAGCAAAGTAGGCACTATTCAGTCTGGCCGCCACATAATCGGTATGAGGTCCCCAGGTTATAAATTTATCTACTATAACCCCTAAAAAATTGGTATTATTATTATCTACTGCATTCTTATTGTTACACATTTGAGCACCTCTTATGATTTTTTCGATTTGTTATTGTTTTGCTCTACTTAGTGTTGTTTCTAAAATTTTGTTTCATCGCAACTAAGAATAAAATTCTGGGATATCATATTGTTCTTAATTTAAAATTAATGGTTAACTGTGCAGAAACGTGAGCGTTCAAGCTCTAAATATGATCAATTGTCAAAATTTTGTTAAACATAATTACTGTTACAAGTTATGTTGCTTCGTTGTCTCCTATACACTCTGTCCAAAAGTGTTTTTTTTAAATTTTCAGTCAAAATATTAGACTTGACCATATCGTGTGATACATCATCGTATGCAGGAAAAAAAATTGTAATCAAAAAAGTAAAAATCCAATATGGCGCCCATAAGAAGAAAACAAAGTTAAGTATTGTAACTCTTGCATCTAGTATGCCATAGAAAATGAGATGACAGATTTAGATTCCCTGTAAAAAAGTGCGTTGACAATGTCTCTGTTAAAAACGCCTAGTTTTGTCGGTTTTCGCTCCAAAAAATAAAAACGAAAATCAGGATTTTCATTCTTTTTGCGATAAATCAAAAACGAAAAATGACAGGTCACATTTTTTTCAGCTTATTGATCATCATAAAAATGTGCAACTTTTTTCTAATTTAAGCGATCTTCTCACTCTTATAATAACCGAGGTACCCATGTTTGAGGTCGAAAAGCGGGCACCCTATATATATATATATATATATATATATATATATATATATATATGTATATATATATATATATATATATATATATATATATATATATATATATATATATATATATATATATATATATATATATATATATATATAAACATATAAAAATTGAAACTGACCCCGGACACGGATTCTAGGGATCCTAGTGCGCGGTCATTTGAAAGAATTTTTGTAAAATCTGACCATCGCTACTTCTCTATTAGTGAATTTTTTTAAATAAAAATTCACGAATATAATTGTGGATATAAGATATTAAGAAATATTCATCCTCTGATGACGCAAACTTGGTTGGTGTAACGATCGTCAGGTTTTTTTAATGTGTTGTGGTGACCTGGGTTCTCCAAGTGTATTTACCAGTGCTCACCACAGGCTCCAATCTTTACTTAGGACTTCTCTATGTGTTCCAACAAAAATTCGAGCAGTTAGACATAACTAGTTCTGTTGTTTGCTTTCTATTACTTATTGCCAGTAAAATTTTAACCTAGAGAAGTTCTTATTTCATACAAAGCTCGAAACGAAAAACGGAAGACTACTGGCTGCATAGATTAATCTCGTTTGGCGAATAAACATTGTCTTTGTTTATTCTCAGAGAGGAAGCCTATTACATTAATCTTTAAAATAAAGCAGACTCTTCTCCTGGAAGCCCTCTCAAAAAGAAGCTGAATAACCGCCTTAGGATCTGTTTATGTCCTCTCAGGCGAAATGAACTTCCAAGGCTTAATGTGTTCTTATTCATCGTATAATATTGTACTGTACTTCTTAGTAATAAAGTACAGAATACTTTTAAACTTTTTGAGTAACTGTAGAAAATGCATTGTTCTGCTTTCATATCGCTAATACGTATGGAAGTATGGTATCAGTGACAGAAATTACAAAAAAAGTTAAAACGTCTGTAAGACTCGATGCATTTTCGCAACAATTAGAACCATAGACCGGTTTCGCTCTCATTAGAGCTCTTCAGTACGGCATACTAATTGCAGCAAAAATGCACCAAAAGTAATACCGCTATCGTATAGCCAGTCTTAAAATACTCAGTAAGTGGTGGACGTGCCGCCACCTAGTTGCGGAACCAAGTAGTATGCTGTCACGCCAGCTCCAAATAACACAACGTGTTAAAAAAATAGAGACTGGATACAGCTAACTAACAATTTAGAAAATTGTCAGCCCTGGCCTATTTTTACCCCAATATAGGGACAAAGTTTGTAAGACTCGATGCATTTTTGCAACAATTAGAACCGTAGACCGGTTTCGCTCTCATTAGAGCTCTTCAGTACGGCATACTAATTGCAGCAAAAATGCACCAAGGTGGCGGCACGTCCACCACTTACTGAGTATTTTAAGACTGGCTACACGATAGCCGTATTACTTTTGGTGCATTTTTGCTACAATTAGTATGCCGTACTGAAGAGCTCTAATGAGAGCGAAACCGGTCTACGGTTCTAATTGTTGCAAAAATGCATCGAGTCTTACAACTTTGTCCCTATATTGGGGTAAAAATGGGCCAGGGCTGACAATTTTCTAAATTCTTAGTTAGCTGTATCCAGTCTCTATTTTTTTAACACGTTGTGTTATTTGGAGCTGGCGTGACAGCATACTACTTGGTTCCGCAACTAGGTGGCGGCACGTCCACCACTTACTGAGTATTTTAAGACTGGCTACACGATAGCCGTATTACTTTTGGTGCATTTTTGCTACAATTAGTATGCCGTACTGAAGAGCTCTAATGAGAGCGAAACCGGTCTACGGTTCTAATTGTTGCGAAAATGCATCGAGTCTTACAAACTTTGTCCCTATATTGGGGTAAAAATGGGCCAGGGCTGACAATTTTCTAAATTGTTAGTTAGCTGTATCCAGTCTCTATTTTTTTAACACGTTGTGTTATTTGGAGCTGGCGTGACAGCATACTACTTGGTTCCGCAACTAGGTGGCGGCACGTCCACCACTTACTGAGTAGTTAAAACGTCGTAAAGGTGACAAAACATATAGAAAACATGATTTGGGAAAGAAAGTTTGCCTGTCTGTTAGTAGCCACAATAACTTTAGAACAAGTTGAGATATCGTTTTCAAATTTGGTATACAGTGAGCCCTCCACAAAGGGTAAAATCTCTTCAGGGAGGAAGGATGATTTGGTGAAAAGTGACATTTCTTCGTTAAAACTCGAGTAATATAACGGTTTAGGGTATGTTTATTGGAAAACTTGTACTTTTATCAAACATCTGGTATTCTGTGCTGTGTGCTGAAATAAATTAGGGGTAGAATGTGTCGGGGTGGAATATCGGTGACAGAAATTTCGAATTTTCTTTTTTCTGAAACGGCGTAAACAGTCGCAAAACATAAAAATTGAGTAATATATCGTTTCAAAAGTTTATGGATACCAAAATACGAATATTTTCGTTTTGGTCAAGTCACGGAATGTTTTCATCTTATTCTTTCATTGAATGTTAGAAAATTATATATGAAACATAACATAATAATAAAAAACAATATCCGACAAATGTCCGCCTGTGAAAATCGTACTAACCTGAGCCCATTTAATTACATTTCTTATCGCCTTTTAGGAGGTTCCAGAAGAATATTTTGAATCGGTTCTCGAATATTGTTCTTCAGCTGCTCTAGAGTGTTTGTTTTTGTAGCATAAACCTTGTTTTTCAGAAACCTTCATAGGAAGAAGTCTGGAGCCGTTAAATCTGGTAAGCTTGGGGGCCAGATCGCCAAATCGAAAGTTTGAACGCCCCCGAAAAATTCTTCGAAAAAGATTAATTGTTTTCCTAACTGTGGGACAAACCTGTCTTGCTGGAGCCACGTGTTTTGCAGGTTAGGTAGTTAAATTTGTAGGAGCCACAAAGTTTTGCATCATATCGCGTCAGCGCTCGTCAACGACAGTAAGAGGATTACCTGCACCGTCTTCAAATAAGTAAGGTCCGAATACACCTCCACACCAAACACCGCACCAAACTGTGAGTCGACGGAGATCAAGTGGTCGTTGAGCGATGACACGAGGGTTTTCTAATGCCCAGCTATGATAATTCTGCTTGTTAAAAAATTCGTTCATATAGAAGTGGGCTTCATAATTAATTATGATTTTTCGGCAAAAACAGTTGGTGTTTTTTTAAACTTTGGGATTAACTAATGGCCTGGCGATGCTAAATCAGGAAAATAGGGTGGGTTGTACACAAATTCAAAACTAGTTTTATGAATTTTTCACAGTGTCATCAACGCCTCATGAGCGGCGCATTGTCTTCTACAAAGAGCACGTTTTTTGCACAAAACAGTTAGCAACTTTAGTAAGTTGCATACTCCCGTTACAGTTCTACCTCATCGATAAATTTTACTTAAAAATATCAGAATCAGTTTTTTATTTTTTGTATCTCATTACTTAAAGAAGGTACAAGGGGTATCCAAAAATAACAAATTTTCAAGATCACCCTGTAGCTCAAAATCAGAGTGCCATGTCACTTTTGATTTCTGAATTGTTGGTTTCATAAAAAAAAAAGTAGAGCAGTGTTACGAAGACTGCAACCATCTATCTCTACTCTTAACCAAAATATCCCTCAGAAGCAACGACATTCGGACACAACGTGGGTTGCGATGCTTCCACGCTACACATAGTCTGGATCTCAAACGTCAAAAGCAGCAACTTTTAGGCAATGGACCTAAAACATATACGGGTTATGTAGAGAAAATGTCGCAAGCAGTGTAATATACAAAGCCTGACGTGGAGTTTATGTGCAGAGATAATTTTCCAAATAACACCAGAGCTTACTGTTTAGTTATTCTTTACAGTGCACTGGATTTTAAACCTCTACCTGGCATCGTTAGAGCCACTATGTAATAATAAAATTTACTATGTAAGACCATTTATGTAATTATTTAATAGGTACCTCTTGTGAATTAATCCTAATATATAAATTATTTTATTTAGATCACTCGTTTTATTTTTTTCTTTATTACATTTTTAAGCAGCATATATATATATATATATATATATATATATATATATATATATATATATATATATATATATATATATATATAGTATATAATTATTAGAAGGAGGAGGCTTAACCTCAACAAACAAATAGCGAGCGGGAATCCGATGACAACATCAAACATAACATAACCTAACAAACATTCGTTGAGCAGGAGGGGGCACGCTTATATGTCAGACTTAACCTCAACAAACAAACAGCGATCAGAAACCTGATGACAACAATAACAAACATAACACAGACTTAACCTAACAAACAAACGGTGAGCAGGAAGCGGCACGCTGACGCTTGAGACCCAACCTAACCACACATTCGACGACCGGGAATCGGCATGCCTATATCTCAAACCTAACCTCACAAACATTTGGCTAGCGGAAATCGGTACGCGGGAGGCTTATATGTCAATTGCCGTTCATAACTTCAACATGTACGGGTGAAGCTTATATGTGTCAACAGAGACTTAACCTAACAAACATTCGCGGCGTGCCGGCAGCCTACACATGTCAACTGCCCCACCCATAACAAACAACGCACCTGCGCACGCGCGTGTGTGTGAACACAAACACAGATTACCACATGGGAGCGGCGTAAACTACCATAGGGGGTCAAAGAGTCGCGGGCCAAAGGACTCCAGGGGGCAAGCTGGAGGAAGCATCAGGAAGTGGAAACAACAACATAAGCTTTCGATGAAGCTTTCCCCAAGACCGTCATGCGCGGTGAGGAGCCGCATCCTGCAAGAGGTGACCCTGCTGATAACTAAACATGACGGATCTAGACAAGGAGGTCGAAATAACAGTATTTCCCCCATTCTCGTGGGAACAACATGAAGATCATGAATATATATGGAACCAAAACCAATGAGGCTCGAGGAGTGTCTCCGGCTACAGACTCGTGCCGCCCACTAGGTAAGCAACCAGGGGTTGATGGGATTTCCTTCAGCACAGTAGGGCAACCAAGTCCGGACTACTGATGCCTCTGAGGAAGACGAATGTGGCCTTCATCCTGTACTCCTATAAAGGAGAGATCAAGGGACTAAGCGGAGCTGCTGGAAAGCTCATCTACAGCAGATCCAGCGAGAACCCAAGGGACTACATTTTTGTCAGGGAAGGGATATAGTTTATGCCTTTAATGAATTTCTGTTCCAGGGACCTGACAACGAACAAAATCCGATGTGGAGGAGCGGATGGGCCAAGGGACATTACTGTCGGATTAGCCTATCTGCCCGGAAACAGCACGGACCCTCCTTCACCCAAGGAATTGGATCAGCTGATGGTGGGTAGCAGAGCAGGTGGACGGCAGACCATCATCTGCATGGATGCGAACGCGCACCATGAGTTGTGGGGAAGCTCGGACACAAAGTCTAGGGGTGATTCACTTTTACAATTTTTCATGAAATTTAATTTAGACATACTGAATAGAGGTAATAAACCGACCTTTGTCACAACATGGCGTGAGGAAGTTTTAGATCTAACAGTTTCCACCCAGTTTCTGGGTGACTTTGTTAAAAACTGGGCTGTGTCTGGGGAAGTGAGTAGCCCAGACCACAGATACATCAGGTTTGAAATCGCCAAAGTCGAAAGACAAACGGAAAGGTACCGGGACCCCCACAAGGCAGACTCGGAAGCCTACAGGGCAGACCTAGCAGTGGAACTGCGGGGGTTAAGAGTATTATAGACAATTCAATAGACCTCGAGATTGCGGCAGCCCAAGTGCGAGACGCAATTAACTCGGCCTATAACGCCAATTGCCCCCTGAAAATGAGCTTTAAGCCATACAAATCGCCGGGATTTGATGGAATAATGTCCATCATGCTCCAACGGGGATATATATATATATATATATATATATATATATATATATATATATATATATATATATATATATATATATATATATATATATAAGCGTTCTGGCTCCCTTGCTCTGGTGCCTAGTCGTGGACGATCTCCTCGGGGGGGGGGGGGGGAGGTATGAGGTGCAGGGCTATACGGACGACATAATAATAATAATAATAACACTCTTTATTCAGAACATCCAACAATGGCATGGCAATGAATACGCCACAATATAAAACATAAAAATTAGCCAAATTTCTGACAAACTCTTTCTTAAACAAAGTATCCCAAAATTTAAAAATTCACAGTTTAAAAGCTTTTTACAAATATACACACATATATTAATAATAAAATCACGATTCGTCATGGTAAATAAAACATAAAAAACAACATGCATCAATTAGACCAAACACGCATGGAAATAAATAGTGCCAACGGAAAACAAATTAAAGCAGCAAATAAGGTTCACTCATTCTATAAACATGTAACAATCAAAAAAATCAGACAGAAAATAGAAAGACTGCGATTCCAAAAACTGTTTAAATTTTATCTTTAAAACAGATACATCACAGTCTCTAAGATTCTTTGGAAGATGATTATATATCCTTATTATGGATGATGTTACATTTTTTGCAACACTGTTAATCTTGTTTGATCGTCCAACAAAACCGTATCTTTTCTGGTGTTGTAAGCATGAGTGTGTTCCCTGCACGAAAACATTAAATAGTTGTTTCTTAAAAACAATACACATTATAAAATATAAACACTTATAAGTTTTAACATTCTATATTTTATAAAATACGGTTTGCAACTCTCCAACATTGTCATCATAGTCCGAGGAGAGGTTACACAGTCAGTGTGGGAGCGCATGCAGACAGCACTGAACGTGGTGGAAAGGTGGAAGGTTGGTCAAGGGATCGGCGTGAGCCCCGAGAAAGCAACTGTCATACCGTTTACGAGGAGGAGGAAGTGGGAGAGCCACAGAACTCTCACTCTATACGGTAGAAACATTCCAATGGCCAGGGAGGTAAAATATCTTGGGGTCCTATTGGACTCTAAATTAACCTGTAATGGTCACGTTGAAAAAATACTGCGTAAGGCAGTCATAACCTTAGCCGTCACCAGGCGGCTATATGGAAAAACGTGGGAACTAAGACCTAGTATGGCGCACTGGCTGTATACAAGGGTGGTCAGACCATAGTTAGTGACACAATCCAGTGCCAAACAAAAACTAGGCAAGATCCAAAGGATGGCTTGCCTAGGCGTCACAGGGGCCTTGTCTTCAACCACAACAGTCGCCATGGAGGTGCTGCTCGGGGGTCAAAGGCAATGAAGAAACTGACAGTCTCGCGAAGAGAGGGTCAGCAGAACAATTTATGGGACCAAAACCGGTTCTGGGCCTGACAAAGAGCACTGCCAGAGGAGCCATTAAGTCCTGGGTCAGAAACAAACACAAGGTGTACTGAGAAGACTTTTCAGGGCTCAGACATGGGAAGTGAATAATTGACGAACCCAGTTCAAAGAGAGCTGTGGAGCTGCATAATCTTAGCAGATGACAGCTCAGAAATATAACCCGTCTCTTGACGGAACACATGGCCGTCAAAAAACACCTGCGGTTCGAGGGGGACCTCGCATGCAGACTCTGCAGCGAGGGGGAGAAATCATCCCAGCACATCTTGTGCGAGTATAAAGCTCTGGACCGCAAATGCAACTGATCTACAATCAATATAGACCGGAGACAGCATTATAAAACCTCACCCTACCAATCGCTGTGCAGACTGGTTCAAGTGGCAGTGATTTTGGTATGGGTGGGGTGAAGAGACTAAGAGCATGCACTGTAGTGCTATCGGGGCGACAAAGCCGCGGACGAGCCCTAAAAGACAAAAAAAGCTATCATATACGTGAGGCTTATATGTCATCTATCGCCATAACAAAGAACAACAAACCAATAATCAAGCGGTGAGCGGTAATCGGCATGCTCATATGTCAAACGTAACCTCACAGGTAAACACGCGTGGGAACGTCCATACAACAACAACAGCAGCAACTGATAAACGTAACCTAACAAGCATTCGGCTAGGGGGAGGAAGCACGTGGTAACCTTACATTCACACGTGGCCATCTTGTGAGATCTCACAGTCGACGTCATCTGTCACCTGACAGCTGACCACTTATAGCTAACATCTGGCAACTGTCACCTGTTGCAACACGCGCATGTGCAGACTCCATCACGTGTGACGCCTCGCGCACACGCAGACGCCATCTTGTAAAGTGGAGTGGGTAGTCTATGGTGACTCCCTATCTACTTGTACACTGTACAATTTGCGAACACCTGTGTTAAGAAATAAAATTTTGATGTGATATCTCGAAAGAACACTATTATATGTTTGTGTGTACCATATTGTGTAATGGTTTTGCTAAATGACCGAGATACGCATTTTTGTAAATTGACTTATATGTCAAATTTTTTGAAGACACTTGAATACCTCAAAATATCCTGTTTTTTTTTTGCTAATAATGTCTTTAATGAATTTAGAGTATAATTTTACGTACGATTCAAAAATATAATAATATATTGGGTGTTCTATTTAAAATAACAGAGTTGATGACTATTTCCGTCATAACCGGAAGAGCAGCCATTTAAAAACTATTTCGTTTTAATAGGACTTCAGCCGAATGGCTGTAGCCTAATTTTTAGAAAACAATTTTAGCTAGAATTACGAAAACTTTTAACTTTCACCCTGTAGAGAGCATGTAGATGGCAAGAGGAGGGCGTAGAAGACCCAGGAAAAGTGAGTCGGATGTTGTGGGCGATATATAAAAGGAGTAAG
Organism: Tillus elongatus; assembly: GCA_964006375.1. Lineage (NCBI taxonomy): Eukaryota > Metazoa > Arthropoda > Insecta > Coleoptera > Cleridae > Tillus > Tillus elongatus. Next base: position 25,681,788 of record OZ023262.1, on the reverse strand, counting down.
ACGTTTACGTAATAGGAGAGTGTGCATGTAGAGATGTATGAATGCAGAAGAAGCAAAATTAGCTTCTTAGCGTAGAAGTGCATGGAAAACCATAGACTATAAATAGCATAGGCTTTGTGTTGTGTCTACCACTTTAAGGTGACTGGTAGTAATAGTAGTAGTATATAATCTTCCCATAGCATGTTACCGTTAAAGATAATTTGTTGTCCCTTTCATAAAGGGCTTTTGGATGGCTAATGTAAACAAAAGCATATTACGTAACAGGTTTGTAGTTTCTAAAGATTTGTATAATAAAATATTAATTAAGTATTTTCAGTAAACAGAATTACATTAAGTTATCACGTTTTAGGCAAATTATAAACAAACAAAACGTTTAAAGTGTTCTGTTTACGTTAAACCAAATACTAACACAGTGGTAATTAATTCTTCTAAGAGCACCGAATGATTAAAGGGCTAAAACTTGGTTTATTCTTGTTTCAGAAATTTCAGCAAATACCAATAAACATTCTAGGCAGAGGTTGATTAAATGCGCGCCAACCGAATTGCCTGGATCATTATATTTAATTAAGAACGCAAATCCGGTCACGTGACTGGAACTGAAATTAGTATAATTGATTAGTGATTTATTCTACCACTGAGAATTGCCAAGTTGCTGCCTGGTTTGCTATTTAAATAAAATTAAAATGTAAAATGGAGCATGTTTCCCCCTTTCTCTGGAAAAAATATCACCAGGGATTACTTCGGGAGAAGTGTAACCTAATTTTACGCATTGGAGTGGAATATTAAGCAGTTTTTTTCTTTAATTCCAGGGAAGTATGCTACAATCTGTTCTTCATGAACGAGTTGTGCAAATTATGTAATTAACACAAGGAGAAAAGATAGGTTAAGAAACACAGCAATGAAGAGGTAAATTTCAGTTTAATTGAGTAATATTCGTGTGCTGTAATTATAAATTTATGTCGAATTTTAGATAACGATGTTTATTAAAATATGGCGATACAAGCACAAGCACAGCTTATTTGTTAGACACTGCGTATAATTTAAATGAACAATAAATTAGTATTATAATTATTAATTAATGAGAAGACATCAAAACAGGATTTATGTGTTCAGTACCTACACCTATTTTAGAATTCATCACTCAAGATTTGGCAGCTGCACTGGTAGATGTGCCAGCAGAGTTTTTTTTCTTCATCAAATGGGAAATACATCATGTACCTAGTCCCAAAAGCATATGGAATCGACTGACATGGGTTTTCCTGACTCCTACCGACTAAACCCCCTCCTCTCACAGCCACAGATGCGTAGCGCTTTTAAAAAAAATTTCAACAACACACCAGAAGGGCTTAGAGCCCAAATACTATCGTACCGTGGGTGTCGACAAGGAGGAAAGAGGCAACTTGTTAATTCTGGGCATAAAGGTTTGGAGGCTCGAAGGAGAAGGAAAAACATGTGCCGGCAAGGAATTCCAAAACGTGGAAGTCCTGGGGACAAAAGAGCGGGCATAACAAGATGTTCTATGTCTGGAGACCTGGACAGTAAAAGGGTGCATTCGCTGTGTTCCCCTGGTAGATCTGTTGGGGGCAGCAGGTGGGGGAACTATGGAAGAAAGCTCCTCTGAGCAGTGCCCGTGCAGATATCTATAAAAGAGAGAGAGGTCACCAACGGCACGTCGGTGGGCAAGGGATGGCAGCCTTTGGGTGAGTGTAGGATCACCGATGAGACGCATAGCTCTCTTCTGAATGGAGTCCAGGATAGCGAGTGTAGAAGCGGCAGCGGCACCCCAGATGTGGGAGCAGTATTCGAGATTTGGCCTTATTTGTGACGTACATAAGGTATAGAGATTAGCTGGTGAAAAGGATTTGCGAGCACGGACGAGGAAACCTAATTTCTTAGCATCCGCTTCTGCAATTGATGTGACATGTTGGTGCCAATTGAGATTTCGATCCACAGAAATGCCAACAAGTGAAAAGGACTCATTACTTTGAATAACTTGGTTGTTCATTGTGATGGGTCTAAGGCTCGTGTATCTTTTATGATAAAGAAAGCAAGACTGAAATTTGGTGGGGTTGAATTTTACAAGATTTGTACTTCCCCAGTCTAATATTTTTTGGAGATCCACGGAGACAGAACCCTCCATGAATCTGCGATCCTCATCTAATTGGGCTAAAGAGGCAGGCTTAGAATATTGTATGTTTGAGTGGAGGGTGCTGTCGTCCGCGTAACTGTGAACTGGGTTGTATGTGCTAGAGGGGAGGTCATTGATGTGGAGAACAAACAAAGTAGGGGTTAAAGCTGAACCTTGAGGAACTCCTGCATTAATTGGATACAGTATAGAGGAATGGCCATCCACGACAACAGAAATGCTCCGGTTGGAGAGGAAATTTGCTGTCCAGGTATAGAGTTTTGATTGTACGCCATAGGCAGGGAGTTTATTAAGCAGCGCTGCGTGCCAGATCTGGTCGAATGCTTCGGACATGTCCAGAACGACAATCTGGGATTCACCGTGTAGTTCCATTGACTTGTTCCAAGAATGGGTGACAAAGGAAAGGAGGTCGGCAATTGATCTGCGCTGAGGGAATCCATACTGCCTGTCGTGGATTAGTCTGTTTTTTTTTTCAAGAAATTTTAGTAATTTGGTGCTTATATACTTTTTCATCACTTTAGAGACGACTGAAAGGAGAGAAATAGGCCTGTAGTTGCTAGGAAGCGCTTTGGATCCTTTCTTGGAGACGGGTTCTACTCGAGCAGTTTTCCAGTTACTGGGGAATATACCTCTATTGTAAGATGTCTGAAACAGACAAGTCAGGACAGGAGCAAGTTCTGGTGCTCATTTTTTTAGAACAGTTGCTGGGATCTCGTCAAGGGCAGGGGCTTTCCTGGTATTAGAGAAGAGAGCATCCTTCGTGCCTTTTTAGTTTTGAAAATGATATCCGTCATTTTATGCGCGACATTGGGGACTGTTGGTGGTTGAACATTTCAAGGTGGGTTGAGAGTATCAGCATTGCCGGCGAACAACGAGGCAAAAAGTTCAGCCTTGCCCAGGGCGGTAGAAACAGTTTCATCCCCTGAGACAAGATGTGGGAACGTGCTCTTGCACAAATTATTCCCGATAGATTTAGCAAGAGTGCGGAAGGCTTTGCTGCCGTTGGAGCTTAAGAGAACTTTGTTTTTGATGTGGTTATTAAACGAGTTTTTTGCCTCAGAGAGAATGCGGACATAGCGGTTTCTTGCGTTGTTAAATGCTTGAGGGTTTTGTTGACTGGGATTGTGTAGAAGCGTTTTGTGAGCTTTAACCTTTTCAAGTCTGCCTTGTTACAGGAATTAGAGAACCAGGGCTTTTGAGTGGTTAAATGAATTTTCTGTGTACGTGGGATAAATAATTCTATGCCAGCTTGGATAATTTCGGTGACGTATTGTCAGATATCAGAGGCGTGAGGATGAAAGAAGCAGACAGGCGCCCATGGAAATGAGGAAAAGTAATCCCGCATTTCGTCCCAGTTCGCGGAGTTGTAGTGCCAAACGATACGTGGGTGTGATGACTGTGTGATCTCGGGTTGCATTGCGCAGGAAGCAGTGACCATGCCGTGGTCTGAACGACCAGACTGATGTCTTATAGCATTCAGGTTTTGTAGTAAGAAGGAGATCCAAGGGATTTGAGCTGTGTGTTGGGATGCGAGGAAAGTAAGTAGGTTGCTGAACCATTATGGCTAAATGAATTGCTGACTGCAAAGGCCTCCGCCTCTCTCCCTTGTCGATCGGTTTTTGAAGATCCTAGCCATTCCTTATTATGGACATTGAAGTCACCAAGAAAAGTGACCTCGGAGGAAGGATATTCAGAAATCAGATGGTCGGTTTTTTCAGAAAGGTAGTCAAAGAGCTGGACAAAGTTGTTGTCATAAGGTGACCTGTAAATGCAACAGATGAATTTAGTTGCAGCCCTGAGAGAGAGTTTTATCCATAATATGTCTTCTCTTCCACCTTCTAAATTGGTGTGTCTGGCGTAGGGTTGATCGATACGGACGTATGCGCACACGCCTCGATGCAGTCTAAAGGAAGTAAGGAGCTCATATCCCGGGAAATTAAGTTGATTAGTGGCTGTTTTAGCACTGATATGGGTTTTTGTGAGGAAGAGGAGTTGGGGCCTATTAGCCTCGACGAAATGGTGGACGGAGTTTAGGTTATAATTTAGGCCACATATATCTGAGAAGGATATGTTAAATCTTGATGCTGGCGCCCCCTGTACACTCTCCGGATATCAGTGTCTTGGTCCACTGGTATGTTTCGGTTTCTTCGTCCCATTCTGCTATTTTGTCATTGTTTGTTCGCGTCTGCTCGTTTTTTGCACTCTCCTGTTTTGGTCTTTTTTGTATGTACGGTCCGCGATCAGCACCGCTTGCACTGAGTTGGTTGAAACTGCCCTGTATGAGCTTGCTACGCGGATTGCCACATTAATTTGAACGATTTCTATCATCCTTCCCTATTGGTCAATTTCCATCCAGATTTTCCATGCTGGTGTTCCGTGCAAAACCGTGGAATTCATTATGCTGCACAGGAGTTTCCTACACCCCGCTCGCGGTCCACCTACGTTTGGCATCAGCCTGTTCAAAGCCAATGCTATCCTATCTAATCTCTGTGCTATATCCTTTATGTGTATTCTCGTATTCACGTTGTGCCCCAGTAGTATCCCAATATATCTCAGGCACCTCACAGCCGTAATTTTGAGGCCGCCAATATTTGATCTAATGGTCTTTATGGTTCTTCTACCTGCACCACGACTTCAGTTTTTTCTGGGGCTAGCAGTAGTTTCCTATTCTTCAGCCAGATGTAAATTCTTTTCATTGTCCGTGATACTCCTTCCTCTATCTCTTCTCTGCTATCGCCGTACGTCACCAGTGCCAGATCGTCTGCGTATCCGATAACAGTAGTCCCTCCACATGTGCTCATTGTATTAAATATGGGACGATGTCACTAAGTTAGGGCAAGAACAAACAACCAGATATGCTATTAAAATTGAATTAAGTCTGAACTCTTTCATCTCCTCAATAAATTATTTTGTATACAAAAACTCGCAAAAAATTCATCGGAATAACAACAATTTGATCAGATAACCGTAAAATGAAATAACACTTAAAAAACTTGAAAAAAAAAAGTGAGGTCACTAACTAGGATTAGAAGTGGTCAAGTAGGAGTCGATTATCCGATGTACAGGACATAGTCCACTCGGATACGGTCGACTTGTAGTTGCGGTAGTAGGTACTGTATTAATTGTCTAACGTCTTTACTATTTACACCAAACAATTTTTATTTACAATGGATTTTTTGCGCGTATTTTTACTAAATGAAGGAAAATAACGACATAGACACATATCTAGGAGCTTACTGGTCATTTTGCTTTTCATTCACATTCGTACTTCTACCGTAGTTATCAATTTTGACGTTTTAATGTTCTTTAATCAGATTTAATTAATTAAAAAATAATTTACCCATACCCTTTTTGTCTTTTAAGATAGAGATCTGAATTTCGGTAAATAGGATACCCGTTATGACTGAAAACAGAGTACCAAATTTGGTTGCCCTGACTTTGTTATTTTAGGAGATATAATTTTTTTTCGAAAGAAAATACAAAATTTTCCGGGAGAACCGGGCCGATTATCCTGGCTAACGAACTTATCAATCCACTTGCAAAAGGAAGGTATTTTCCAAATTTGATCGAAATCGGCTGATTATTTTTTGAGTTATCAGTGTGCTACCTACATATATATATATATATATATATATATATATATATATATATATATATATATATATATATATATATATATATATATATATATATATATATATATATAGAAACATTAAAACTGGCCCTGGATATGGCTCATTTGAAGAAATTTTTACAAAATTCAAAAGTCGGAATCTCCTCATTAGTGAATTTTTTAAGAAGATTCATCCAATACAACTTTGATGGGGCATGGCGTTATGGAAGACCTGTAGGATTATAAGTAATTTTATAGTATGAAGCATGACGCTTGCTACAATCTGCCCAATTTTTACTTTTATACCTCAAAAGACATAGAATGTGCTGAACTTTATCGTGCTAATCAACCACCTTGTATATATAAACAAAGATAAACATACAAAGTTTTAAAATGACCTAAAAAATGGGTTCTAATTCGCGCTTTTAAGTGAATTTTCTTTAAAAAATTCACTAATGAGGAGATCCCGACTTTTGAATTTTAAAAAAGTTTCTTCAAATGAGCGCTAATTAGGCCCCCCAAAACACTTTTCCGGGGTCAGTTTAAATTTTTATATGTTTATATATATATATATATATATATATATATATATATATATATATATATATATATATATATATATATATATATATATATATATGTGTGTGTGTGTGTGTGTGTATGTATGTATGTATCACACCGTTGTTGTTGTTCGCGCTTTTTTTGGCTGCGGAAAATCATCCATTAGCCCATTGTCCGATTTATTTTTCGAGCGTTACGTCCGTATTTTTCTATACAATGGTCCATCGTGGCTCCAACCATTATGTATCACACCGATAACTGAAAAAATAATAATGGGCCGATTTTGATTAAATTTGGTGGGTGCTTTCCTTTTGCAAGTGGCTTGGATAAGTTCTTTAGCCAGGAAAATCAGCCCAGGTCTTCCCGGAAAATTTGGTGTTTTCTTTCGAAAAAAATGTATATCTTCGGAATTCATAAAGTAAGATAACCAAATTTTGGTCGTTGGTTTATATCGTTATAGGTAAGTTACGTGCCAAAATTTAGCTCTGTAGGTCAAAAAACAAAAAAAGTTATAGGCACTTAAAGAAAAATAATTTGGGGTTTTCCTCTAAACGTCAAAGTTGCGATTTAAAACGTCAAAATTGGCAACATTTAAGCAAAGAACTTGAATCTAATACGGGCTATGGAAATAAAATATCTCAACAAGAATGTTTTACAAACCCTGAAGTCTTAGTTTCAACCGTCATTGTCCTTCATTTTCCTAAAATGTTTCCAGAAAATTCATTTCAAATAGACCCTTTCTCTGATGCTTGGAAGTAGTCTTAGCTATAGAGTTTATCGTTTAATGGTATATAATTTTTGTCGAATTTTCGTAAAAAATCAATAAAGCTCAATATATCCATTATTATACAAGATATAAAAAAATTGTATACATAAATTATAAGGTGGCTTGAGCTACATCTTGAAAAATTATTTCTACAATCACAGGGTGACCCATAAATCGTTGGTGATACAAATTTTCTTTTTTTTTTAATCAAACACGCCTTATGTTATTGAAATTTTGCATTTTCCATCGAAATATAATCCATGTTTGCAAGAAAATAAATCCTGGACGCAGAAAGTGCGTTATGGTAGCGAATTTTGATCAAATGCTTCATATTTGAATAGCTCAATTTGCTATTAACCTATAAGGTTGACCAAGAAACGAGTTTTTTCGGGAACACTTTAAGTTCACTTTCGGAAATTTTTGTGCATTTTCAAACAATAAAGTTATTTTGATGAAACATGGCACATTGTTTTTACTATATATGTTATACTGGTAACCAAATTTGTTGCCTGCTTTTTTAAGAAAAACACACATATTTGGTATTAAAAACTTTTTTATGCAAATTCACCACCATAACGCACTTGCTGCGTCCCTAACTTTTTGAAAATAGATTTGAAAAATTCCAAACCGTTAATTGACTGATTTAGGAATGCATTGCGGTGAATTGGGCCTTTTAAAGCGTATTTATACGGTAACTAACTTCTAAAATACTCTATTATTATGACCTAAACTTTTCACAGGCAAGTTCCCATCTATTAATTTTATTTTTTGAGGTACGAGTATTCATAGTTTTGGTACTGCTGGTAATATGTGGATACTTCTATATTTCAAATATCCACATTCGCCCCAAAAATGCAGAAGTAAGGTTTTTTTCAGTAATTTTCTGGTAATTTTACATCTGAGTGGATTCGCAGCCAGGTGGAGTCTGACAATGGAAAACGCGCGCGATGCCCTTTTATTGGCATATTGGATTTGTAAAAGATCAGACCTAAAAGTTGTTGTGATGTGTATCTGCCTGACCATCCACTCATTTTTATACTATACCATTCTTCTGCCTCTATTTAGTTTCCACAAAAAGCAAATTATTAAAGGTAATAAATAACCCAAACAAGCTGTACTCATCCGACCGCACTTAATCTAACACGTGTAATTTTCGTCGCCGAAAAATACAAAACATTGTTCAAAATCAACAGAAATTATGTTGTTTGCTTTCTTTATTTCTAAACTTTATTTATGCTGACTTGCACAATTGTAAGTGTTAAAGTTAGATCTGCCAACTTCATCGAAATAACCAGTACCCAGATTTTAATTCAATAAGGCACTCAAATAATTTAATCGAAATAACCAATACACATATTTTAATTCAATCAGGTACTCAAATACACAGGATGACTCACTGATGATGGTAGGTTAGACGTTTATGGAGAATGGGACCTAGGATAATTTTGAAAATTTGGTTTCCTGAGTAATAAGGAAGTTGCATATAATTTACTTTTAATGAAAAACGTATTTAAACTAGAGCAAAATACTCTAAAAAGATATGTCTACAAGTAAACCCCCTTAAAGTGAACCACTAATTAGTAATTAATTATTGAAATATTGAATATAATTCAAATAGACAGGGTGGGTGAAAACGCGATCTGATTGGTGAAGAGGTTTGTGACGTCACGATCCGGTACATCTGCTTGTTTTCGTTTGTGTTTGCATCGAATTCTGAGCAGTTTTATCATAATTTTAAGTAGTTTTGGTGTTTAGTGTATAATATAGGTTCTCAAAGGTAGTAAGTTGTGTGTAATCTAGTTTAGTACGTGACTGTGTGATGGCTACAGCAGATTCAGAATCACAATACGAGAATGCGAGAGACATAACAGTTCGTGGACATAAATATTATAAGTGCTGTATAGTGCCCAAATATACTTCCACAACAATAAGTACCCAAATTATTTTTTAATGTACCTAAGGATGAGAAAATCAGGAAGAAATGGTGTATATTTTTCTTGTAGATTATCTGAATGGAGAACATTTTGAGGTAATGCTTTTATTTACATTATATTTTATAAGAAATTAATACATAAAATCCAACAAAGATACTTACAGGATAAAATAAGGTTCATATCAGACACATACCTCACAGCTTTTACTCCTCTTAGCTCAGCACCCATGAAATTCGGGTTGTTTTTTAAAAACGCAAACATTGCTAGTACATCAATTTTTGGTAAATTATCAGATTATCCTTGGACAAATTCAACTTCTGTAGTCATACTATAAGACTGTACAGTTTTTAAAATAATTAATACGAGTATATAGATAATAACAATGATATAAGTTGATAACAATAACTACCCGGCACACGTAAGTCGCATAAACACTAATGGTGGGATGGGGATCTCTGTGTGAGTAAGTGAGACTCGTTTGGCCGATACCGGATCGTGACGTCACGGTAGGCTTTGTTTGCGGCTGCATTTTGGCGCGGGGACAATTATTTTGATTTCCTATATTTTTTTACAGGATAACTATTGGTTAAAAATTTAAATTTTATATGGCAATTGATTTTATACAATGTGGGGAATTGAATAAGATGAGAATAAAAAAATGTGCAAATTCCTCATTGGTTCTGCTCTATCTAAAATATTTCCGGCGCTTGTAACGATCCACTTCTTCTCTGGAATCATTACTGGTTCAAAATACACTTAGAAAGCCCCCAAGTATCTAAATAATACCAAAAACCCTATCTATAATAAATATTTCAAGTTTTTAGGTTTCAAAATAACTTTGATGAAAATTCGCTAAGAAATTCTGTATCGTAAGAACCGTACTGAATACCCTATAATATGCGTCGAAATCTAAATATTGAAAGACGTTGCATTTTTGTTGGGGAATATGAATATCTCTATTGTCCTGTAATTCTAGGTAAATAACAGAAGCTGACGTAATTATGATGAAATATAGAAAATCGGTTACCAAACGAACGGACGAGTCCATTATTGTGGAGCTGTGTATAAGAAACGTCGTGACTTCGCCACCGATTGGAGGTCTCGTTTTATCTCATTCAAATAATGGAGGTGAGAAAGAGCTCGCGCACAGCCACCAGCGGTCACGGTAAGAATTTTTGCGTGCAGCGGTTAGGAATTGCAGAACTCGACACATTAGCAGATAGTCTATGCCTAGCGCTGGTCGAATAAACTCCCCTTAGTTTCGGTGGCTATTAAATTATCTTAAAAGGGGGTGATAAAATCATTTATGTTATCTGTACTACCTAATGATTATTGTCAGTGATTATTAAAAGTATTTTAAATGATTTTCAGCAATGGCCTAATTGCCAGTAAGCATCTTACCTTTATCTTTTTTTTTAATCAAAATGATGTTATGCAATATTTTATTTTGCTGCTTCGTCGTCGGGGTTCTTCTTTCCATTCTGCATGCCAACAACCTTCTGTAATGCATAAGCAACAAGAAAATTTTCTTGGGAAAAACCTTTACGAAAGTTGCATAACCTGGGGTGAATAGCGGTTTTGGACGGGGTAAACAGGATTCTAAGGAGGTATAGTGGGATAAATTCAGCTTACATAGGCACAGCTAAGCTGTTTTTTCGCATTTTCTTCTTGTATTCTTCCCCACGCAGTACCCCTATTCACTCATGGTCCAGTAACTTTTTTAGGCGTTGTTCGCAAGAAATTTTTCTTGAGGTGTGTGTATCCAGGGGAGGTTATAAGCATGTTTGTGAAAAAAACATACAAAAAACCTTCCGTGAGCTAATCTGCAAATTTACCATTTAAACTAATTCACGACATTATGTAGTTTGATTCACTTAAAATTTTGCATACACTACACGAAGAGGAGAAGCTAAGAGTAAAATGACGATTATACTTACTCTATATAAATTTGAGGTATATTTCTTTTTGCAATAATTTTGTTTTACTTTGGTAATACAGTACATTCATTGATGACGAATCTGAATCTGTGCACACAATTTATTTACCACCCCTTTATTTATTTGACAGGATGTCAGAATCATAATGGCATACAGTCGACAACCGAAGGCATTTGCTGAAGCTAGGATTAAAAGTTTGGATTATTATTGACTTTTAATATTTGAATTAACTGCGTCGTTTCGAGGTTATACACACAGTCTAGAACAATGGACAAGATACACTGGTTACAAATTCCCAGCCAAGAAAACTAAATATATGTTATTCAGTCGAAAACTCAACCAGCAAATTGTACCTAACCTAACCCTGACAGGCCGAATAGCTCAGTTTGCGAGGTCAATAACATCAAAAATCGGACTAGGAGGTCGCGGGTTTTGGTCACGTATTTAGACAGTAGGTCTTTTTCACTCGAATGTGGAAAGGTTGTCTTGACTATATGTTTATTTAACTGGGTGCGGAGTTTGTCTACTGTGGTGTTATTATTGTCACTCTGGAATGACATTTCTGGAATAGACCAGAGGTGACAGGTGTAGAATAGTTTAGAATAGTGTGAAAAGCCTAGAATCTATAGACAAGTATAAATAGACAAGCGGTGCACAGAATAAATTAGTTCAGTATTAAATAAGGTGGTGTAAAGAAGTGATCATAGAGTATAAAGCGAGTTAACAGTAAGTGTTGGTCTATAGGAAGCGATCATAGAAGGCGATAGTGGAATATAGTTCTATGGACATTTAATAATAGAGAAGAGACATATTTTAGTTGACACTGGTGTTGGAAAATAGTTGATAATAATAAGTAGTAGTTTGAAAAGCTGTGTTTTGTTAGTAAACAAATCCAGAACCCCGTGGAACGTGACAACTGGTGTCAGAAGTGCGATTTTCAAGCTGCTAGGGAAGTATTTTCCAGAATATTCGTTGAACAACGTGGAAATTTCTAGAATCTGTGGAAAATCAGTGTCAGCAGTAATTCATAACTGGGTATGTTCTTCATACAGAATAAACTGTGTACCAGGTTTAAGTAGGCTATGCCTAAGACACGTAGTGAAACAGCCAATATGGACGCCCAGCTATTGTAATTTATTAAAGAAATGAAAGGAGAGGCCAGAAAAAGAGATGAAGAAGCCAGAAAAAGAGGTGAAGATGTTAAAGAAGAGCTGAGAAAAAGAGACGAAGAAGCGAAAAAAGAAATGAGGAAAAGAGATGAACAAGCCAGAAAAAGAGATGAAGAGGCCAGAAAAAGATACGAAGAAGCTAAAGAAGAAATGACAAAAAGATATGAAGAGGCCAAAAGAAGAGACGAAGAAGCCAAAGAAGAAATGAGAATAAGAGATGAAGAAACAAAGAAAATTTTACAAGAACAGGCCAGCAGAATTGAGAATATTACTTTATGTGTCGACGGACATATGAAGCAGGTAAAATACGACATCTTCCAGCAGGTAGAAAGCATAGTAAGAGGTATCAACGACGATGTACATGACAAGCTGACGGAAGTACAGCAGAAAGTGCATTCACTAGAAAAGAAGTATGAGACACTAGCCAAAGGCAACATCAGACACGAAGATAGCCACGTAAGAATTAAGGTTCCAACATTTGATGGCTCAGTCCCATGGGGTATTTATCTACACCAGTTCGAAACCGCTGCTATAGCAAATGGTTGGGGCGAGAGAGAGAAAGCGACTTCGCTAATTGTGGCTCTCAGAGAAGATGCTCTAGATGTGCTCCAAAGTATTCCCAGGGAAAAAACGTTGAGTTTTGACAGCATTAAACATCAATTAGAGATGAGGTTTGGCGATCAGCATTTACAAAAGCTGTATCGATTGCAGTTGAAAAATCGTTGTCAGAAATCGGGCGAAAGTCTCCAACATCTCCACGCCGACGTTGTCAGACTGACACGATTAGCCTATCCCATTGCTCCGATAGAGTTTTTAAACCAACTTTCGCTGCAAACCTTCATTGACGGCATCAGAGATACCGACACGCAACAGGCGCTGAGGATGGCAGGACACAAAAACTTGAACGATGCTTTGGCACATTCCTTGGAGTTTAAAGCGGTAAAGCGTCAGAAAGTCATGTGACAGTTCGCAGTCTTTAAGTCCAAGAAGAAAATAAAACAAATCCATCCAAGATCATACTAGAGAAAATAGCAGAACAAATAAGCCCGACGTCTCATGGACACCCAATAAGAGCTTACCGTGCAAATGCCTTGCGCTGCTGGAACTGCGGCAAGGTGGGACATATAAGGGGAGAATGTTGGGCTCTAAGATCACGCGCAAGATAGAAAGTGAAGCTAAGGCCAGTAACCATTTCTCAGGTTAGCGATTCTGGCAGCGCTCTCATCGTAGACGGATACGTAAGCGGTAATAAGACCCAGATGGTCATCGACACAGGCGCACGTAGGATGATTATTCGTCGCAACATGGTTCCAAGATGGCGAGTAAGAGAGCCAGACAGAGGGTAAATGCAGCCGGTGGTGATCGGATCCAGGTATTTGGCGAAACTGACGTCGAGCTGCAAATTGGGACATGGAAGGCAAAGTAGAGAGCCATACTCGCCGCCATATCAGACCCGATTATAATTGGCTTGGACATAATATAGGCTCAGTGCACTAAACTTGATCTTGGCACTAACATCCTGACTATCGGCGGTGAAGAAATAATAATGTCGCCTGGCAGTAACCTGGTAGTGCGGAAAATCACCATAGAGGAAAATAGCAACACCTGCCGTGAAAGTGCCATTCCAGTGAAGAGAGCTGGGAGACGAAGAGACGACCTAGTTACACAACCAGAAGCACGTGGAGAAGGAAGTATAAGAGAAATACAAGACGAAAGGTTCAGAGACCACGTAAATGTGAAGCGAACCCAGAAAAAGGCCAGTAAACACAGTTGTTGGAACAGTCGAAAAGATGAGTAGTGCCCGCCGAGATATTTGTGAAAGTAGAAACATCATAACAACAGCAACTACACGGAAGAACCAGTACCACCTAAGAACTTCGCTTGAAGGAAGCCCCGACATATTGACGAGAAGGAAAACCACCCACTCTGCTCCGGAATGCATAAACGAATAGAAAGCGACCGCATGAAGACCCGTTATGACGTGCCACCTAATTCAGCTGGTTTTAAAGAAGAAGATCGGGTGTTGTTCTACAATCCAGTACGACGCAAGGGACGGTCACCAAAACTACATAAATTATGGGTAGGTCCTTATAAAGTGGTCAGAAGGATCAATGACGTTGTCTATCGCATTCAGAGGAGCCCGAAGAGCAAGATGAAGGTGAACCATATGCACAGACTTACGCCGTACCAAGAAATGACAGAATTCGACCGGGACGGTCGAATATAAGAGGGGGCAGTGTAACAGCGAACACTCTGGAATGACATTTCTGGAATAGACCAGAGGTGACAGGTGTAGAATAGTTTAGAATAGTGTGGAACGTCTAGAATCTCTATAGACAAGTATAAATAGACGAGCGCACAGAATACGTTAGTTCAGTATTGAATAAGGTGGTGTAAAGAAGTGATCATAGAGTTAACAGCAAGTGTTGGTCTATAAGAAGCGATCATAGAAGGCGATAGTGGAATATAGTTCTATAGACATTTAATAATAGAGAAGAGATATATTTTTGTTGACACTGGTGTTGGAAAATAGTTGGTAATAATAAAGAGTAGTTTGAAAAGCTGTGTTTTGTTAGTAAACAAATTCAGAACCCCGTGGAACGTAACATTATGTTATTATAATTGTACTAAACAGTGCAACGCTTTCCAGAGTGGACCATCACAAATTACTTGGTGCTATATTTGATACAAAACTGACACGGAAGCATCAAATAACTCATATTAGGACGGAATGTGCTACCAGAATCAATATTCTCAAAGCCGTAGCTCATTAGGACTGAGGGGCAGAAGAATAAGTTTTGATTCGTTTATACAGAACACTAATTCGATATAAGATATATTATGCTGCAATAATTTATGCAAGTGCAAGTAAAACCACACATAAAGCACTAAATACCATATAAGATACAGCTATAAGGCTACGTCTTGGTGCTTTTAGAATAAGTCCTGCAACCAGTATGCAGAGAGAGTCAAATGAGCTGCCACTCTTTTTAAGACGGCAATTGCAAATTTTGACATATTGTTTAAGAACTTCTCGTTCAATAAATAATTATGTTCGCTCAGTCTTAACTGACACCCAATGCCACAGCGATGAGCGGTCCAACTTCACCAGTAAACCACGTCTTATATGAGAAATAATAAAATACATCTACCAAATCGATTTCAGAGGAACATTGAAAATCCACAATCAAATACACCATCATGGGTACAACTAAAAATAGACTGTAACACGTCACTAATATCACCTAAGCAAGCCAAATCACCAAATGCGGCGATGCAGACAATATTTACAGAAACACTATGGGAATATAAAGCCGAACTGGTAGTGTACACGGATGCCTCTAGTCATCACATGGGGTGGGTGGAGCGATAGTAACATTGCCCTCCTCTGGGCAGCTTATCAAATTACCCGTCGAAATCAGTATTGACACAGCTGAACTTTTTACAATTCTGAAAGCCATAAAGAGTATAAAAGACGTTTCCAATCGTACAGCGAAAATAGTCATCTGCACAGACTTTAAATTGGCACTGACATAGAACACCAGACATAGAACATCTTGTTATGCCCGCTCTTTTGTCCTGAGGACTTCCAAGTTGTGGAATTCCTTGCCGGCACATGTTTTTCCTTCTCCCCTGAACCTCCAAACCTTCAAGTCCAGAATTAACAAGTTGCCTCTTTCCTCCTTGTCGACACCCATGGTACAATAGTATTTAGGCTGTGAGCCCTCGTGGTGTGTTTTTGAAAAAAAAAAGGTAGCCTATATACCAAGAACCATATAGCAAGGGAAATACAAGATAATGCTCACGATCTTGAACGCCAATCCACACACATTAGACTCATTTGGGTACCCTCACACTCTGGCATTATAGGCAATGCGCTGGCAGATATTGCTGCTAAAAAAGCAATCATGGAAGGCAGTAAGACAGTAAGAAGTCACTACTACTATCCATTAAGACGACACGTTAAAGCAGTAATTTAGGACAAATGGCAAATATACTGAAATAATCAAACCACCAAGCTGCACGAACTAGCACCAACCATAAAGGCATTCCAACCACCTATACTAAGTCGTAGGTCCCTGGTCGTCCTGAAGACTCCTGATGGGACACACAACACACACACATAAGTACCTACTGGAACAATAAATTCCACCAGTTTGTGAATCTTGCAATGTGGGCCTTTCAACAAGACATACTGCCACAGATTGCATTAAACACAGCCTCCAAAAAAGGCTGTTTTTAGACGAGAATATATCAATGGTAACTCTAGTCACAGCTGCCCCAGAAAACATAATAAATTTTTTAAAACCTAGCGAACTGTATGAACACATATAACTGTAATCGTTGCATTGTTTATTGGCTCACGAATACATATATTATTATCACGCCTATATTGTATTTAAAATGTCTTCCTTTATACTTTATATATGCCAATGACCTTAGTAGTCGAGACATAATTTTCGTTTCCAAAATAATAAATAAATAAAAAGTACACACAGCCCACATGTGTCTTTTATGACTGCAGTCATTTGTAATTTGTCACTGCTGTTTATCAGAATACCGAATGATAAATAGCTAAGTAGTGTTGTCAGAATAAACCGGTAGCGGGGGATGGCTTTTAACTACCTTACCTTAAAGAATGGTAAGCTTGAAATGTATACATAATAAAATGTAGTTCGATATTGCTATACATTTTCCTGATATCTTCAGGTTCAGGTGAAAATTGGGGCTAATGGCAACCACGCAAATTGTTTGTTGTGACATTTCTTGTAGCCTGTCTGTTTAAAATTTAATTTAACGTGGCGGTGAAACCAGGATATATCTGTCTGACGTTGTCCAACATTATAGGCATCCATTCTGAGGTCATGTACATTACTATTATTAATAACTCAAGATTTAGTGAACTACTTTGCTCAAGTTTGGTAGATAGGACTACCTAAACGATATCTACGTGCATGTAAAGTTTTAGTCTCATACTTTTAAGTAATTTAAAAGATATTGTGTCTTTAAAAAGTTTTTCGCATTTTTTCTTAGAGAAAATCCACAAAAAATAATATGTGAGTTAATTTTGATTGCCTTACCTCTTTAATTACCAAATGCTTTTTTAATCATTCTGATTTTGTATAATTTTATAATATTTAAGTTGAAGCTGAGCATAAGTATCTTAAAGAGGTGTGATGAAATATATAAACGTTTGCAAATACATTATATAGCAAAAGGTAGCAAGAGGTTTGCGTGAAGTGGTTGTTGAATGTTGAATGGTGGAACCATTGTACCCGTGATGTAACGTTAGGTATTAGTTACACGTATTTGTGTCAGAGCCGCAATTAGTGAAGCTACATTGCAATTTCTAGTATCTGTGTTCTCGAATAGACAATGAAATACGTTGCTGGGTGGTCATCAGTGGCTGCCAAAAGTTTACCTTAAATAAATACTATGTTTATATATTTGCGGAAACAAATCGTCCCACTTATCACGTATGGGCGTATGTGAATTTTATAAATTTTATAGGAGATAGAAAAAACGAAAATGAGTTACATAATATTAGTTCTGATATACATTTTTTACAGAAAACTGCAGCCAGCCAGTACGTGAAATTTTGAAATTTATATTAAGTAAGATACACCTGCGTATGACCACAATAACAACCTTATTATTTAAAAACTCTGGGCGCAGCAAGTGCGTTATGGAAGTAAATTTTCATAAAAATGTTTTTAATTACAAATATATCGCTCTAATGCGAGCAGGCATCAATTTGGTTACCGGTATAACCTATATAGTAGGAACAATGTAACATATTTTATCAAAATAATTATTTGAAAATGTACAAACATTTTCCGAAAATAAACTTTAAATGTTTCCGAGAAAACTGGTCTCCTAGCCAATGAACCTGAGGTTAATAGCAAATTGAGTTAATGAAATTTAAAACATTTAATGAAAATTCGCAACCAAAACGCCCTTGCTGCATTCAAACAAAAATTTTCCGAAAATAAAGTTAATTATTGGTATCTTAACCAAGAAAACTTAAATTAATAGCAAATTGAGTTATTGAAATTTGAAGGATTTAATGAAAATTTTCTATCAAAACGCACTTACTGCGTTCAGATTTTTTTTTACAAACATACATCATATTTCGATAAAAAATGCTAAAATGCAATAACGAATTTGTTCTACGAAAATTATCTAAAAATTATAGACCGTTAAACCATAAGCTTGACTAAACCTACAGCGAAAGCACCAGAGAAAGGGTCTATTTGAAATGAATTTTATGTAATTATTTTAGTAAAATGAAGGGCAATGGCGGTTGAATCTGAAAATTAAGGGTTCGCAGAACACTCTTCTTGCAAGATTTTCTTTTTACAATCCGTATTTGTTTCACGTTCTTTGCCTAAACAGTGCCAATTTTGACATTTTAATTTGCGGGTTTGACGTTTGGAGGAAAACTCCAAAATTTGTTTATTTAGCTGCCCGTAACTTTTTTGTCCTTAACCTTAGAGACCTAAATTTCGGTACATGTTTCACCCTTTATAATGCAAATACGCGTACCAAATTTGGTTGTCCTCACTTTGTTGCTTCCGGAGATATGAATTTTTTTAGAAAGAAAACACAAAATTTTTTGGGAAAACCTGGTCTGATTTTCCTGGGTAACGAACTTATCCAAGCCAATTGCCAATATATATATATATATATATATATATATATATATATATATATATATATATATATATATATATATATATATATATATATATATATATATATATATATATATATATATATATATATATATATATATATATATATATATATATATATATATATATATATATATATATATATATATATATATATATATATATATATGTACATATGTATCTTGCATAATAACAGATATATTGGACATTAGAGATTTTTTACAAAAATGATATACCATTAACCGATAAACTCTATAGTCAACACTACTACCGAAGCATCAGAGAAAGGGTCTATTTGAAATGAATTTTCTGGGAAGATTTTAGTAAAACGAAGGACAATGACGATTGAAACTAAGACTTCAGGCTTTGTAAAACATTTTCCTTCAATAGCTCATATTAGTTTCAGGTTCATTGCCTAAATATTATGAATTTTGTCGTTTTAAATTGCGACTTCGACGTTTTGAGGAAAACCCAAATTTATTGTTCTTCAAATGCCTGTAACTTTTTGTCCTTTAACCTACAGAGCTAAATTTTGGTAGGTAACTTACCTATAATGATATAAAATCTCGAATGAAATTTGGCTGTCCTTACTTTGTTAATTCCGGACAAAAATTTTTTTTTCGAATTTTTCGAATGAAAACACAAAATTTTCCGAAGAAACCTCGGCGGATTTTACTGGCTAACAAACTTATCCAAGCCACTTGCGAAATGAAGGTACTCACCAAGTTTTATCAAAATCGGTCTATTATTTTTTTAGTTATAGGTGTGACACATAAATATATATAAATATATATATATATATATATATATATATATATATATATATATATATATATATATATATATATATATATATATATATATATATATATATATATATATAACATATAAAGTCTGAAGCTGACCTCGGATTTGGTTTCCAGGAGTCCTAATTAGCGCTCATTTGAAGAAATTTTTTCAAAATTCGAAAGTCGGGATCTCCTCATTAGTGAATTTTTCACTATTTTAATGAAAATTCACTAAAAATAACATTTCATAGGGCTTTTCGAATTTATTTGTTAATAAAGTCTGCACGCAGCAAGTGCGTTATGGTAGTGAATTTTCATAAAAATGTTTTAATAGAAAATATGTTTTTTTTTTAAAGCGGGCATAAAATTTGCTTACCAGTATAACCTGTATATGCAACAAATAATGTACCATATTTCATCAAAATAATTTTATTTTTTGAAAATGTACAAAGATTTTCCGAAAATAAACTTTAAATGTTCCAGAAAAAACTGGTTTCCCGGCTATCTCAGATTTTTCCTCTAAAATCTAAAATATTGTCACCTAAAAACCAGAAAATTAATTGGTTTATTGATGAATTAAGAAAAAGTCCTGAACTATTGGATTTCCTTCAGGACGTTTACAGACGTAATTCTAGCCCGTCTTTAAGAGAAGTTATCAAGGATCACAAACAACGATACAGGAAGCAACTATTGCTTTCAAGGAAGGAATCAAACGATACTTTTTGTTCTAAGGTAAAAAATCCTCCCAAAGCACTGTCGAAAGTTACAGGTAACAAGAGTTTGAGCCGGGCATCACCAAATTTGACCGCGACCGATTTCAACATTTATTTTTCGAATGCCGCAGAAGACTTGTTGAGGATCGTACCTAAGAGTTTAAATTCCTATCCATTTTATTTTTCTAAAATATAGGCTGATGATAAAACTAAAAAATTTTCATTCAAAAAGGTCACATATATCAAAGTCTTGGATACAATATCTGGATTAAAAAACACGTGTCCCATGAATGGTTTCAATATAAAAATGAAAATTTTAAAATGCATTAAATATGCTATAATAGTCCCACTCACAAAGTTGATTAACATTTGTTTATCTAGAAACATATTTCCCAATGCCTTAAAAATGTCTAAGGTCATCCCAGTTTTCAAAAAGTGAGATTGGGAGTCATTGGAAAATTACAGACCAATTTCTATAATTCCATTTTTTTCCAAAATATTTGAAGTTGTGTTGTACAACCAATTTAGTTCATATCTAGAGGACAACAACTTACTGTCACAATTAAAATTTGGTTTTAGGAAAAATCGATCTACATCTTTAGCAGTAAGTAGCCTGGTGGATGATGTTTGTGTGGGCTTCGAGAGGGGGTGAGCATACCTATGCACAGTTTCTCAACCTGTCTAAGGCATTTGACTGTGTCTCTCATGATATTTTATACACAAGCTTCAGTTCTACGGCTTCAATACCGACAGTATCACTTTTTTAAAATAATACCTAGAAGACCGATCTCAGTTTGTGTCAGCTAATGGTGAAAAACCTACATTAGATCTAAAATACGATGTAGCAGAGGGTTCGGTGCTTGGGCCTATTTTATTCTTGATATACATCAACGACCTACCAAAATCAATTGACTTAGGTAATTTTGTCCGATTTGCTGATGATACGACTTTTGTTTTCTCAGATGCAAACATCAATACAGTACACTCTACCATTAGCAGAATTAAAGATGTCTGTCAGGATTGGTTCTCGGCAAATCAGCTTAGATTGAACAGCCTAAAATCTGAGTCTTTATTGTTTTCGTGAAAGCACAATCTCGTCAATGGCGTTAACACCGCGCCTGTGAAATTCCTTGGAGTTATGGTGGACAGCAAGCTAATTTGGGACTCACATTGCATCTATGCATGTCAGAGGGCATCCCGTGGCATGTTTCTCCTGTGGAGTCTTTCGGCGCAAGTCTCTACTCCCACCTTAAAAGGTGCATACTATGTATGTGTGCATAGTATCTTAAATTATGCCATTCTGGTATGGGGGCACTCACCACACTCTGAATTTGTTTTCGCAACCCAACGTAAGGCAATTCGAATCCTGGGCGGTTTGGGGTATAGAGATGACCGTCGTGGCCAATTTAGAAGCTTTCAGATACTTACAATACCTTGTGTCTATATTTTGCAGTGTCTTTTATATGTTAAGTGCCACGAATCAGACTTCACTAGGCACAGTATCATTCACAGTCATCTTACGCGCGGTAAAGGTAACTTCGCAGTCGATTTCACGCGCTTAAAAAGAACGAGGAACAGAACCAACCACTATGGAATAAAATTTTCTAACAAACTCCCTCATAATATAAGAAATTTACATTACAACAAATTCAAGTCTGCCATTAAGAACATTTTGTTAAGCAATGCTTTTTAGTGAATTTTCATTAAGAAAATTCACTAATAGAGAGGTATCGATGGTGAGACTTTTGAAAATTTTCTTCAAATGAGCGCGAATTTGGTCCTCTAGAACCCATATCCAAGGTCGGTTTGGATTTTTATATGCTTATATATATATATATATATATATATATATATATATATATATATATATATATATATATATATATATATATATATATATATATATATATATATATATATATATATATATATATATATATATATATATATATATATATATATATATATATATATATATGTATCCAACTGATAACTCAAAAAATACTTGACCGATCTTCACTAAATTTGGGGATTACCTTGATTTTGTTAATGGCTTGAATGAGTTCGAAGATGAGCACCGTAGGTTTAATTTTTTGTATAAAAAATGTAAAGGAAATTTTTAAAACGCAATATTTTTTTTTGTTTGAAGTACTGCAGTGATTCAAATGAAAATTTGCACATATAAGGGAGATGTCAAAATAAAGTTGGTAACCAAATTTCAACTTAAATGGTCCACGAGGAAAGAAGTTGTTCGAAAATAAAAAATGTGTAAGAAATAAATAATGTGTAAGGAATAAATAATCTACGACATCAGTTTGAATTGCATAGGCATTTCGCACATGCAACGTTGACAAGGATAGTTAGAGTATTAATGTGTTTTTTATTACTTTAGACCCGAAAAATGTAAATCGTGGAAGCCAGACAACGGTAGTTAAATATAAATAAGCAGGGTTGTCAGATATAATAAAAATTATGTTAGTATGAAAACATATGGACCTAACATATTTTTTTTAAAATTATTAATGACATAATTCAAACAATAATCGCGGTACAATAACCAAACATTTTGAATTACCAAATCCGTATCATATTTTAAATTAAAACGTATTTGTTACCAAATCCGTATCATATTTTAAATTAAAACGTATTTGTAATTTACAACTTTTTTTTTATTTTCTTAAGTATAATTGAAGACGGGGATGTAAGATATATGCCCGGTTTCACAAACGCTGGTTAAAGTGCCGGTTAGTTAATCCTCCGTTAACGTTAATCAATGATTAAATATTGGCGAGCGTTTCACAAAGCATTTTTTAACTCTCGGTTAGCTAACCGGCGATTAGCAGTTGATCCAACTTGGCAACAATGCAAATACGTCACTGCTTCGGTGTTTGACAGTTGAAAGACAGCATGACAGCATTATTTGTTATCGTTTGCGGTAACGGTGTTTTGTGAATTGTGTGATATTTGTGTGTTTAATTAATTAGTGATCAAAAAATGGATAATAAAGATAAGAAAAGGGGCAGGGGAACTAATTATTCTCCAGAGGAAAAAGAAATCCTGATGGATTTAGTGAAACTGTAAGTTTGAGTATCCTTACTACATTTATCACAGTAATTTGCCGCGAAATATAGTTGTTATATGTTATACTTTTATAATGTTTTATTCTGGCTTTGTTATTAGTTATTTATTCTAGTTTTTCCATCCTTCATATGTCCTACATCCTTTTTTCACACAAATTATAAGTTTAGAAAATGCCCTTAACCTTAAAATGTTGACCAGGATTTTATGAGGTTAAAATTAAATCTTTAGTTATCTTCTTACTTTTTCGAAAGTAACATTACCTCAAGTAAACTTTTCTGATCATAATGTTCTATATTAGCTTCCAGAAGTACCTAAAAGCTTTTTACTTATAGCACAAGCATTCCTGTGTATTATAATCATACAAGTGACAATTTCCATATAAAAATTATTTTAAATTAACCCACACCTTCATTTTCTGTATCACTATTAAAAAATAAAGGAATAAATGAATGTGTTGTAAATACTACACACAAATCAAAAATGTATTCCCTTCCTGTTAAACGTTTGATATCCATAATTCACCTCCTATCCTTTGCACATCCCTTATGTTTTTGTTTTAGCTACAATAACAAGATAGAAAATAAGAGGACAGACCTTGGAACCTGCAAAGAAAAAAGTGATGCCTGGCAGCACATCACTGTCCAGTTTAATGCCCAGGTGAGAAGCGATAGCCGTTCTCAACAGCAGCTAAGGAACTTATATGACAACTTGAAAAGGAATGCTCGAAAGCAAATGGCTACAGAAAATGTAAGTCTATTTTCGGTACAGTTATCAACATATTTATTAATTACAATTTTTTTACTAACAGAGACAGCGCTATGAGGACCTAGGTGTGTCAAGAGAAGAAGTGGGAAAACTTCAAAAAGCAAGCTGCATTGGAGAAGGTAATTATATAACCTTTTTGAATAAAAAAGTATAGTAACTATGTAGTAGTTAGAGTTATTTTTGCTTATACTGTGGCATTCGATCATTGTTCGAATATAATTTTATGTTCAACCATATTTCATTATTTTTTATAATCATGCCTATATTTCTTAGATAAACACATAGGTGACATATACCCACTTACATAACACACGTGTGCTTATGGTTATAGATAAGCCATAACTAATTTATAATTTACTTGTAGAAAGAACGGCAAGAAACTGGTGGTGGTACCTGTTCTACCACTCTACCGGATGTTGGCAGTCAAGTATTGGGTTTGCTTGGGGACCAAGTAAAGCCTTTAACAAATCCTGCTGATAGTGCTGCAATATATTTTGGTAAGATCATTTGTATTCAAATGTAATATAAGTTGTTAGTAAGTAAATTATATTTTGATAAAAACCGATGTGGGATAAAAGCTTGAAGTTTTATTGTTTTTTCTAAAATAATAATCATATATACCTAATATACCTTAGAAATGTACTGTGAGATTTCCATACTTTAATGATTACATACAGTTTTTCTACTGTTCTAATTATTTTACTAGCAAGACAGGTCCTTACCTAGTTTCGTCAATAGTTGTTGATTTTATAGTTTCTAACAAAATTGTAATTTATCATCATAATACAAAACTTAAAAAAAACAGCATATTATGGGCAAGAATATGTTTTTTTTACAATGAATCAACAATAGCTAAAAGCCAATGTATTTTTGCTAATATGTAAAATGGAAGGTACCTTTGTTTTAAAATATCAAAACCACTTTTAAGGTCGGCTTTTTAGTAAATTTTTATTTTAAAAAATTCCTCAATAGAGGGGTATCGATGGTGAGATTTTGCAAAAAAATTTTCTAATGGGCGCGAATTAGAACCCATATCTGGGGTCAGTTTCCATTTTTATATGTTTATATATATATATCCAACTGATAACTCAAAAAATAATTAACCTATTTCGAAGAAACTCGACAGGTGCCTTTCTTTTATTTATGGCTTGGATGAGTTCGTTAGCTAGGAAAATCGGTCAAGGTTTTCCGGGAAAATTTTGAGTTTTCTTTCGAAACAAATTTTTTTCTTCGATAATTACAAAGCTCTTTTAATGAAATTTTGTTAATATCTTGCCTTGGAAAATACCTTACTACATACCAAAATTCAACTGTGTAAGTTTATAGAAAATTGAGTTATTCAAATTTAACTCTACATTATCAACCTCACCATTGCTACAGTACATAATAAACTGGACACTACACTTGCCCAGCTGCTGTAGATATTATTACATGATATGTCTATAATATTTTGACAAAGCAGGCTTTCAGAAAGCACATTTTCTTTAAGTTTACACATTTGTTTTAAATACACCTTTTTTTTTCAGATATTGATCTTCCACTATTTATTGAACCCACTCCCGAACCTTATACTATTCCTGATATCAGTACTCCTGAAACTTCTGTACCCAGAAAAAAGGCTCCAAAAAAGATACTAAAAAGAAAACACACGGCTGAAGAGCTAAAAAAAATTTATTTTCGTAAAAAAATTCAAAATGCTGACTTGCAAAGAAAGCAAATGCTGCAGCAGCATAAAATACAAATGAACATTTATAGGCTACAGTTACAAAAATTAAAGCAATAAAGTCTGCTTGGTTTTAAATATTTGTTTTCTTGAAAGATTGTTGATATTTATTTTTAATTTCCATTTATACATTTAACTTACAATAATGTGTATAACAATTTAATTTAACATTGATATGATGACACATAAATCCAACAACTCCTGTATGCCACCTTAGTTATGTATGGTATTATCATATTACATTATATGTTTTAATCAGAGAACACTTCTGAAGATAAAAAAATTATATATAAAGTAACTACAACTATATTAGATTAAATTGCAACTAAATTAGATTAAATTACAACATATTAAAGAAAAAAGAGCATGGTCTCACAAAAGCAGTAAAAATTAAGCACTGAAAGCAAAACCTATAGAATAGCAACACATTGTTTTATCTAGAAAATAAATCTTATATTTCCAGTATGTATTAGGCAGAGGACCCTAGAAATTGATTGTTTCACTTGATTTGAAGAAATTGAAAAACTAGCACATCATGTTGGAGTATATTATTTTATGAACTCAATTTATTAGCCTAATTTGCCCAATCGACTAATTTACCTTACGTAATGAAGAAAAGCGATCTTTCCCTTGGGAGATGACAAACGTTTAATAAAAATAACCAAAACGCTTGGTATAACTTCACGCAAGTATACTTTGTTAGGTTGAAACACAGTGTTTCGGTCTCACAGTTATTATTGATGAACGTAAGATACCTATATATTAAAAAGTCTAGACACAGCAACATGATCTGACAGTAAACATTTTTTTTTATTTAAAGCTTATAACTTTTGTTCTTGTAACATAAAGATCTAAATGTTGGTGTATAGTTAACTTTTTATATCGTAAACCTTAGTACCAAAATTGGTTGACATAGCTTTTTTCGTTCGGAGATACGAATTTTTTCTGAAAGAAAACCCAAAATTTTCTCAGAAAACTTGGTCCAATTTTTCTGGCTAACAAACTTATCCACGCCATTTACAAAAGGAAGAAAGGAAGGTACCTGCCAAATTCTTTCAAAATGGGCCCATATTTTTTTGAGTTATTGGCGTGATATATATATATATATATATATATATATATATATATATATATATATATATATATATATATATATATATATATATATATATATATATATATATATATATATATATATATATATATATATATATACATGTATCAAAACTCAAAGGTCGTGATCTTCCCATTTGTAGATTTTTTATACAAAAATTCACTGAAATGAAGTGCATACTGAATTATTATGCACTGAAATCTCCAACTTAAATACAGATACATTTGTTCATCTTTAAAATAACCAAAAAATAGCTAGGAGACTTGAAATACTGAGACTGAGCTTAAAAGTTCAGTATATCCTATGAAATTTCATCGTGTTTCCATTATTTTTACTTGTCATACCTAACCCTGTAAGTACCTTGCTATTATATAATATTATATACCATATAACTAATTATTTTGAAACACGGTGTTTACAAGTGTTCTTCTTACAGAATCATTTTGGTGTGTTGTTGTTGTACTCTCCATGCCTTGATTGAAGACATCTTGAGCAGACACAGCTTCACCAAAGACATCATCAGGCAGTTCTTCGTCATTAAAATCAATTGGCAAGTTATGGAAAATACAGCAGGCCACTATAACTCGTAACACCTTTTCTGTCTGTAAAGCCATACCATGCTGAAGGCAAGGAAAGCGACGTTTCAGTACTCCAAAACACCGTTCGATGGTATTCCTTGTTTTGATGTGAGCTGCATTATATGCTATCTCGGCATGGGTCTGTGGTCGCAATATGGGTGTTAATAAATATCTCCTACATGGGTATCCACTATCTCCGAGCAGGAAGTTGCTCCCATATAAACCCCTCTCAAAATCAGATGGCAGTGGAGAATCGTTAAATATAGTGCTGTCATGCACTGATCCAGGCCACCTAGCAATGACATGCATTATCTGTAAATTTTTATTTATTATTATTTGTGTATTTATAGAAAAAAAGCCTTTTCGGTTTCTGAACATTTCTGAAATGTCTCCCCCAGGTGATTGTATCTTAATGTGAGTACAGTCAACTGCACCTATTACACAGGGAAATCCCGCTATTGTAAAGAAATCCAGCACTGTTTTTTGAATTTCTTCTCCTTGTGGCATCTTTATAAATCTTTCACTCATAGAAGAAATTTTAATAGTAACTTTATTAACTATTCTGCATACTGTGGCCTTCGACACATTAAAAATGTCACCAATCCCCTGCTGGAAGCTCCCTGTAGCATAAAACCGCAATGTAATGAGCATTTGATTCATTGCTGTCAATGCCTTATTCCTGTTAGTTGCTGGTTCTAGGTCAGGTCCAAAAATGTGAAGCAGCTCCATAGTGGCTTCTTTAGAAAAGCGAAAACGTTGCTTAAACTCAATATCATTATATATTTCAAAGGGATTAGTTGTTTCCCTTATAAAACGAATCCTTCTTGGCGATTCTCCATCAGAAAGTGATGACAAAGATGTATCAGGCATTCTAAAATATAAAAATATATAAATAATTGTAAGAAAATGCATATATTTTAGTTAAATATATATTTCTAATCATGTTTTGTTTCATTTTTATGTATATATTTATCGAATTTTGCTTAGAAACAGACATGAAATTTTGTAAAAAGAATCTGTCAAAATTGAGTCAAAAGTGTTTACTTTTGCAATTATCTTGGTATAATTATTCATTATGAACATAATTTGATATAATTTAAGCAATTACTTACCTTATTTCTTAAAAATATGTTAAAATTGCAATAAAATTGATATTTATGTTGAAAACAGCAAACCTCAAATGTCAAATAGCAAATGACATTGCCATAGAACAACTGCTAATCGATACTTAACCATCGATTAAAGTTAATCGACCGTTAAGCAAGTTTAACGGTCGATTAAGCCTTAATCGACCTTTGTGAAACACTTAACGGGGGATTTTGCATATTTAACGACCGATCAGTTAATCGACTGGTTAGTTAACTTTTGTTATCACTAATCGGGCTTTGTGAAATAGAAAATACATTTTAATCAGTCGATTAAGCCTTAACGGACCGTTAAATATTTAATCGAGCTTTGTGAAACTGGATTTTCTCTGTTAGTGGCCTGGGCTGGAATAGTATACGCATGCTGGGAGAGTTTCGAACGGCATGGTATTCGTTGATATGTGGTTGGTTGCATAGGCTCGAGGTCCGTAGATAGAATCGTAAGAATCACGTTCAATTGATGTCTGGCAACAAGGTACGATCATGCTGCCACTTGTCACTTGCGATGTTTAAAATTCAACCTGTTGCCGTACAAGAAAATTCATTTCATTGCTTTTATTCGCATAATTGAGATAACTGTAAGAAATTGAGAGATATCCTACATAGATTGCATGGAATAGCCGCTTTGCTGGACTACAATAGGTTGAGTTAACAGGTAACCTATACAGGACTCACTTGACATCAGTAGTGTCTAATTAAATCGAGGCACGATAACCCTCAACAAGAGGTAATGTAGACTTGCAAATTTATTTTTTTATATCTCTATATCCGATGTTTCGCATTTTACAGGGATGTAGTGTTAGGCAATTGAAGTCCTTGCTTTCACCTAAAGCGGCGTGGTGTTTGGCAATATCTAGTGTTGTGTAAATAGAGGCAATTTCTATTGTTGGATAGCCTCTGGATGTTTTATGGTGTGTATTTCATTGTTTCTGGTTTTAAATTAATGGTCCAATTACGTATGGTACAGAGTCACAAGCATGGTATGGTAAGGAGACCATCTTTGGATTCATTTGCAGGTCGTAGTGGTAATCGATTGTCATAGTTGTACTTCCAGACAGTCGAATGTCAACCGAGAGATCCAAGGCAGGATATAGAGTTTATGGTTCAGATAAGTTGTAGCCTGTATGCTTATAAAAGACATATTACTTTTGACCCTTTTAACGGCATTTATGAATATAATAGCTTCCTTTTGACTGGTCATTAGGGTGATTAGTAGATTACGTTGCTATTAACAGACAGATAAAGGTATCTTGAGAGTTTGCAATGCTTCATGTTTATTATTTGAGCTGTCTGAAGCTTACATTGATATAATTGGTCAGAATTTTGCGTAGGTGACTCAGTAATTATTAGGATATTTTTACCAAGGTGTACAGCTTGCTTCACATACTATACAGAGTGATAATATTATTTGAGCTAGATATAGGATCTTAATACTGATATTTTTAAAGCGTATGTGAACTACACATATACACGTTTTGTGCTAGCTTCTTGATTTTAATGTAGTGATACTTTTTGCTAACTAATTATACAGCTTGTCTTGTGATTGATATCCATATAATTGATAGTAGTTTTTTATAACTGGAAACCATACAATTAGTTACAGCGTAGGATATTTTGTTAACCAGATTGGTTACGGTAGCTTAGATGACTCTCAATTTGCTTGCCCTAATATTTGAAGGTGTATATATTCATCGTTGACTCATTGTGTGACCTATTATAGTATCTGATTGTGTTTTTAATACACCAGAATGTTATTATATTTCTTTTTTGTACTTTGTGTTATATTTAGTCTGCATTTACTCTCTCATCCCCGAATCAGTGATACTGTTTTAACTAGTGTGTATTTGCTGCTATATTAGCCCTGGGATATCGGACAAGCGAGCATAAGTTTATGTGTATGTGTCATATATTATTTAGGAGGATCTAATGGTTGCATATTTATGCCACTTACATGCACCCACGGGTACTTTCCTCTTTTAGGTTAATGTAAGTTACAACATTTTAATATCCAGTCCTGCAGAGTTTTTGTCATGGGTTTGACGTCCGACGTATCTCCCAGGTTGGTTTTAGGTACAGCTACCAGTGCAGTTCAGCGAGTTCTTGATTATAGTTGGATTGCAGGTGATTAAGGAGAGGTATTGTGTGATAACATCTTACTTTAATATCCGGTACTGGGTGTAAAACAATCAAGTGGCGCCCCCTTTATCTTAACATCGTGTTTAAGGAACCCACGGCCTACTCCACTGTCTAAAGGCTGCCGGCCACCTAGAATACCGGTAACTTTACTCTATATTTCCAATAGATTATAACGTTGGTTGTGTTTGAAGTTTAATAGGTAGGTTATAGCCGAGAGGGATTATATAAACAATTTGGGCGGTCACAAAGTATGCAATTCCTGGAAATTATTTTGCGCTATGAGGAATGTCTCTGAATGTAACTCAAAGTTAATAAGATGTTCACACTTTGAAAAGTGTTAATCGATAAAACACTAGAAATCAGGTTATATTTTTGTTCCATAATTACCTCAAATATTTTGTTTTTCTACCTAGTTCAAACTATTTTCTTCATTGATATCTTCTATTCCATCTCAAACAAATCGTTTCTGTGGAGTTCGAATTGAAACATTTCTCTAGTTTGTTTACCTCTGTCTTGTAAAATATGTTTACATTTACTGATGAAATCCAATTTCCTTTTCCGAACTTACTTTTGCATTCCTTTATAGCATATGTTATAAAACCAATTGTATTTGCAGTAATTTATAAATGCTTCTCTTCTAACATATCTGATTACACAGATAACCATGATTACATAGAAATTAAATCTACTTTGCAAAGTATACAATGGCTAGCAATGATTTACCACTATATATTATATCTCTGAATATAACCCAAAGCTTAATAAAATTGTTTCAATTTTGAAAGGCATTAAATGACAAAATACTAGAAGTCCGATTATAGTGTTTCTTCATAATTAGTACCAATGTTTTACTTTTCTACCTGTTTCAAAATATTTTCTAACTTACAAATGCTTCTGTTATAGCTAATATGATAAATTATACGACAGTGATCACAGAAAAATATTTCCTCATACATACACATATGGTACCAGAACAGTTTCTAGGCGTGACAAACAGCTTTGCCAAGGGGTCCATTAAGTCCTGGATCAGAAACGAACATCAGGTGTACTGGGCAGATCAGGGCTCACACACGGGAAGTCAGTAATTGAGAAATCCAATTTAAAGAGAGCTGTGGAGCTGCTAAATCTTAGCAGAGGACAGCTCAGAAACACCACAAGACTCTTGACGGTACACATGGCCGTCAAGAAACACTTGCATAAAATGGGGCGCTTCCAGGGGGACCTGGCGTGCAGACACTCCCGCTAGGGGAAGGAACCAGCCCAGCACATCTTATGCGAGTGTAAAGCTCTGGACCGCAAAAGACTGCTCTACGATGAGTCTAGACCGGAGACAGGGCAATATAAAAATTCAGCTTGCCAATTACTGTGCAGACTAGTTCAAGGCGAAGTGATTTTTGGAATGTGTAAAGTAGAAAAGACAATGGGCATGCACAATAAACCAAAGGCTGCGGTGCTATGACGCAGACGACCCCTAAGGGAGAAAAAAATACATATACAACGTAGTGCATTTGACAAGGGTTTGAAAATACAAAATTCAGACTTTAATATAAATTATATCTTAACATATATTTTCCTAATTTGAAAACCATATTGCCACAGAAAACTGAAAATCATGTGGTAACACTTTTATATAGTTAGTAACAATGATCTGTTTTCTTAAATCAAAAATATTTCCTATTCTGAAAAACATAATGCCACAGAAAACTGAAAATCATGTGGTAACATTTTTAATATTTAGTAGCAATGATCTATCTGTTTTCTTAATTCAAAAATATTTAATTTATACATTATATTTGTTTTCTATGGATGTCAATATTTTGTTTATTTCATTACAACATGTGGTATAATTGCTGATGAATATTGTGCATAATTGACTGCTGAGGCCATAAAAAATTTTTTAGACGTAGTAGGCAAAGTAACACAATCCATATAATGCATATGTAATATATAAAAATTCACTAAAAATTGTTCGTGTAATATTTTATATGTTTATATATTCTTCTATAATAAAAAATAAAAATCCATGTTGTTAAAAAAAGATACAAGTAAATAATTTCAAGCATTTTAAAATACTTTGGTTGCTTGTTTAGTGTCACAAATAAACTGTTTAGCTGCTATAAAGGGTAATATCATTTGCATGTCCATTTTGAGTGTACTCTACATCATTGAGTAAGAAAACAGTATTGCAAATATTAAACTTAAAATTTTTGTACAGGAAAAAATGTAAACTGAAGAAAAAAAAGTTAATATCCATAAACTACA
This sequence comes from Tillus elongatus, assembly GCA_964006375.1. Lineage (NCBI taxonomy): Eukaryota > Metazoa > Arthropoda > Insecta > Coleoptera > Cleridae > Tillus > Tillus elongatus. The sequence continues at coordinate 25,648,662 of OZ023262.1, read as the reverse complement.
TATTTAGAATAAAGATTAGCATAAAGTTTTCCAATAGTCCCTATTTCATTTTATAAATATTAACATATTTTTCGAAAGTAAAAATGTTTAAGAGATAAGAATTTTATAGAGCCTCGTTGATCCAGGGGTAAGAACGTGTGCCTCAGAACCAAAGGGTACTAGGTTTAATTATTATTTTTTTCGCTTTTCCACTCATATTTACAGTTCCTTTTCCTCGCCCTACACCCTTATCAACTCCTGGTCCTGTAACTTTTTTAGAGGTTGTTTATAAGAAATGTTTGTTGTGGGTTATGCACCTAGGAGAATCCTAAGAATGTTTCGGAAAAAAATTCTCAAAACCCTCCATGAGGTAAACTGCTAATTTACCAAATTTATTTTATATATATATATATATATATATATATATATATATATATATATATATATATATATATATATATATATATATATATATATATATATATTTCATTTTGTGCTGTTTAGACAAATTAAATTCCCGATTGTCACTTATTTTGTTTATTTTATTAAATTAACCCACTATAAAGATTTATCTAGAGATCTTGTATTTTATTTGTCCCTTTGGTAGTACCTTTCTTTTTATAAATCAAACATCTTAATCTTATGAAAATTCACTACCATAACGCACTTGCTGCGTCCCGAGTTTTTTATTTATTTGATGAATATTTTGCTTAGCGTATAAAATAAACGCTCCCACGCCATGCAACTTTTTGTTACTTTTTATAACTTCAATTTGCATCAATATTGTTGTATCATGGGACTTTTGTTGACTTGTTCTGTTTTGTGCTGTTTTTTTTTTCTTTTGGATATTTATCCACATTGTGATGTTTCTGTACATTCATGGTTCATTACTTAATGTAGGTTTTAATTGTGTGTATTGACCTATGCTGCTGATTTGTACGCATTTTGTAAATAATTTGTCTGTATGTTATGACTTTTGTGATTTCGTTTGTACGCATAAGTGCATGATCTGTGTAATGCACCACTGTGCAGAGACACCAATAAACAATTATTATTATTATTATTATTAATAATAATAATAATATTATTATTATTATTATTATTAATTATTATGGAACCTTATAGGTAAACAGAAAATTGAGCTATTCAAATTTAAAGCAAAAAAGAAAATTTGTATCATAAATGACATCTGTCAGCCTGAGATTGTAGAGGTAATTTTTTTAAAGATGAAGCTCAAGGCAACCTATAATTAAGGTTACAATTTTTTTTCATATCTTGGATGATAGTGGATATATTAAGCTTTATTGATTTTTTACGAAAATTCTAAGACACTAATACCCGTAAAAATGGAAAAGTCTAGACGCAGTAAGTGCGTTATGGAAGTGAATTTTCATAAAAATGTTTTAAATAGCAAATATGGCTCTTTAATGCAAGCAGTCATCAATTTGGTCACCGGTTTAAGCTATATAGTAGAAACAATGTACCATATTTTATCAAAATAACTTGTACAAAATGTACAAAAATTTTCCAAAAATAAAATTAAAATGTTTCCGAGAAAACTCGTTTCCTAGCCGACGAATCTCAGAATAACAAAGTGCGTTATTGAATTTTGAAGCATTTAATGAACATTCGCCACCAAAACGCACTTACTGCGTCTCGATTTTTTTTTTACAAACATGCATCATATTTGATGAAAAATGCAAAAATGCAATAAGGAACGTTAAAAAAAATTGGAGGGATCACCAACGACTTATGGGCCACCCTGTGATTGTCAAATAATGTTATAAGATGCAGCTCAAGACACCCTATGAGTAACGTATGCAACGTTTTCTCGTATCTTGAATAATAACAATTATATTGAGCTTTACCGTAGAAATGCGTCATGCTCTATATATGTAAACAGAAAATAAACCCGGATATGGATTCGATGGGGCCTAGTTTGCGCTCATTTGAAGAAACCTTTTTATAATTCAAAAGCCGCGGTCTCCTCATTGACGAATTTTTTTTACGAAAATTAGCTAAAAATTATAGACCGTTAAACTATAAACTTAACTAAAACTACTGCCAAAGTATCAGAGAAAGTGTCTATTTGAAATGAATTTTCTGTAAATGTTTTATTAAAATGAAGAGCAATGATGGCTGAATCTGAAGCTAAAGGGTTTGCATAACACTTTTTACATAATCCGTATTTCTTTCAGGTTCTTTGCGTAAATGTTGCAAATTTCGACGTTTCAAATCGCGATTTTTTACGTTCTGAGGAAAACCCATTTTTTTTCTTTAGATGCTTCTAACTATTTTGTCTTTGAACTTACAGACCTAAGTTTTGTTAAATGGTTCACCCTTGACCCATGAAGCGACGGGAAAAGTCTACGACTGTATTAAATATGGAACGGTTTCACTAAGTTAGGGCAAGAACAAACAACCAGATATGCTATTCAAATTGAACTAAGTCTTAAAACTTTCATCTCTTCTTTATAAAATTATTTTTTATACAAAAACTCGCTAAAAAATTCATCGGAATAACAACAATCCGATTAGATAACGGTAAAGTGAAATGAGACTAAAAAAAATTGATAAAAAGTAAAATCACTAACTACGATTAGAACTCGCCATGTATGATTCCATTAGCCGATGTACAGGGCTTAGCCCACTTAGCTACGCTCGGCATGTATGTACTAGCAGGTATATCCCGTAGTACACTTTAATTGTCTAACGTCTTTAATATTTACACAAAACACTTTTGATTTAAAATTGATTTTTTGTCATATTTTAACGAAATCAAGGGAAAAACGACTTAGGCACATGTCTAGGAGCTTGTTAGTCATTTTTTGTTGCATTTTTTACTCACATTCGTACTTCTACATTCTTGAACTTTCTTGAATCAGATTTAATTAATTAAAAATAATTTACCTCTGCTTTTTGTGTCCTTTAATCTTAATTTTGGTGCATAGGATACTCTTTATGACGGTAACCAGCGTACCAAATTTGGTTTCCCTTACTCTGTTTTTTCCGGATATATACCTTTTTTTTCTAAAGAAAACACACAAATTTCCGGGAAAACCCGGGCCGATTTTCCTGACTAACGAACTTATCCAAGCCATTTGCAAAAGGAAGAAATCTACCATATTTAATCAAAATCGGCCCATTATTATCATTATTAACAGTGATATTCAAACTGACCCTGGATATGGGTTCTAGGGGGTCTAGTTCGCGCTCATTTAAAGAGATTTTTTCCAAATTCAAAACTCGGGATCTCCTCAATAGTGATTTTTTTTTAAAAAGATTTACTAAAAGATATTTTATTGTGCAAACTAAAAATTAACAGCACGTATACCCGTAAAAAATATACATGGTCGGGAAAAAGTCCGGCGACGCCGTGTTTTCTTCGAAACAAGTGAAGATATCATTAGTAAATTTTAAGATGATAATTTGGCGTAGCTTTGCATTTTTTGAAGCACACATCACATCTATATGACGTCAGCGTTTAGTGTGCCGCCACCATCCTCGATTTTTAACTGGCATACTAATTGTATACAGTCTCTATTTTTTTAACACTTTGTGTTATTTGGAGCTGGCGTCACAACATACTACTTGGTTTCGCAAGTAGGTGGCGGCACGTCCACCACTCACTTAGTGTTGAAAGGCTGACTATACTATAGCCATATTACTTTAGATGTATTTTTGTTACAATTAGTATGCCTTACTGAAGAGCTCTAATGAGAGCGAAACCGGTCTACGGTTCTAATTGTTGCGAGAATGCATCTAGCCTTACATACTTTGTTCCCTATATTGGGGTAGAAATGGGCCAGAGCTGACAATTTTCTAAATTGTTAGTTAGTTGTATACAGTCTCTATTTTTTAACACTCTGTGTTATTTGGAGCTGGTGTGACAACATACTACTTGGTTCCGCAACTAGGGGGCGGCACGCCCACCACTCATTTAGTGTTGAAAGGCTGGCTATACTCTAGCCGTATTACTTTAGGTGTATTTTTGCTACAATTAGTATGCCGTACTGAAGAGCTCTAATGAGAGCGAAACCGGTCTACGGTTCTAATTGTTGCGAAAATGCATCTAGCCTTACATACTTTGTTCCCTATATTGGGGTAGAAATGGGCCAGGGCTGACAATTTTCTAAATTATTAGTTAGTTGTATACAGTCTCTATTTTTTTAACACTTTGTGTTATTTGGAGCTGGTGTGACAACATACTACTTGGTTCCGCAACTAGGTGGCGGCACGTCCACCACTCACTTAGTGTTAAAAGGCTGGCTATACTATAGCCGTATTTTTGCTACAATTAGTATGCCGTACTGAAGATCTCTAATGAGAGCGAAACCAGTCTACGGTTCTAATTGTTGCGAGAATGCATCTAGCCCTATATAAGAAGAAAAACTTAAAAGCTTATAACTTTTTGTTTGTTTTAACGTAGAGAATCAGGTTTTGGTGCGTGGTTTTATTTTCATGACATAAACCTTCGTACCCAATATGGTTGCCCTAACTTTGTTATTTCCGGAGATATAAAAATTTTCCGAAAGAAAACGCAAAATTTTCGAGGAAAACTAGTCCGATTTTCCTGGCTAACGAGCTTGTCCAAGCCACTTGCAAAAGGAAGGTAATTACCAAGTTTTATCAAAATCGGTCCATTATTTTTTAAGTTATCGGTGATATATATATATATATATATATATATATATATATATATATATATATATATATATATATATATATATATATATATATATATATATATATATATATATATATATATATATATATATATATATATATATATATATATATATATATATATATATATATATATATATATATATATATATATATATAAACATATGAAGTCTGAAACCGACCTCGGATTTGGGTTCCAGGGGTCCTAAATAGCGCTTATCTAAATAATTTTTTTCAAAATTGAAACGTCGCGGTCAGTCAGAATTCTAAGATAAAAATTCAGAATTCTGAGGTTTTATGTCAGAATTGACCTGACTTTTTTGTGTCAGAATTCTGACTTTTTATCTCAGAATTATTAGAACATATTTCTTTAACGTGACCCTGGGACGTCGTCGTAGCATACAGATCTACTATTTGTAAGTTAAATACTATTTACAAATGAAGCCACCTTTACTTCTTGGGGTAATTTTACTATGAAAATTCCTTGTAACTTACCACAGAATTAAACTAATCCTGTGCTGTACCGTACATTTCACAACCATAAATTACGTACGAAATCATGTTTGCAACAAAGTGGTTGTAAACAATTTTTGCCACCCGGTCGGAAACTGCTAAAAGCAAGTGCGAGATAAAAAATACACACAATTGCTATTTCTACGGCCCATAACCTAAACATAAGAAATGAAGGTTAACTCGCCAATCAGTTAAATGGGCTTTTGTATTATATTATGTATTCACGAAGTGCCAGTCAGTATACATATAAGCACTAAGCACCGTACTCCATTTAACATAACGAATTTCCTTCACCATTTTCATTGCCTACAATTTAAATTTTCACTGCTTTCGCTAAATAAAATATCACTTTTGGTGTTAAATTTCGAGTTTAATATAACAACTTACAACGTTGTTTGTCAAAGCAAAGTTCAGCGTGTAGCAGTAACGGCTCGTCGGATGACGCAAGTGAAGCGCTGCTGCACCTATATTATTCGGTTAACCCTTTGAAGCACGAATTTGAATGTTATTTCCAATTCTAATGGCATTTGGTATATATCATCTTAATGTGTAGAAAAGTTCGGGACGCAGCAAGTGCGTTATGGTAGTGAATTTTCATAAAAATCTTTTTAATAACAAATATGTGTGTTTTTTTTTAAGAAAGCAGGCATCAAATTTGGTTACCAATGTAACCTATATAGTAAAAACAATGTGCCATGTTCCATTAAAATAACTTTATTGTGTGAAAAATGTACAACAATGTCCAAAAGTTAACTTAAAATGTTCCCGAAAAAACACGTTTCTTGGTCAACCTTATAGGTTAATAGCAAATTGAGCTGTTCAAATATGAAACATTTGATAAAAATTCGCCACCATAACGCACTTGCTGCGTCCAGAATTTCTTTTCGTACAAACATGCATTATATTTCGATCGAAAATGCAAAAATGCAATAACATAAGGCGTGTTTGATTTAAAAATAAAAATTCTGGACGCAGCAAGTGCGTTATGGTAGTGAATTTTCATAAAAATCTTTTTAATAACAAATATGTGTGTTTTTTTAAGAAAGCAGGCATCAAATTTGGTTACCAGTATAACCTATATAGTAAAAACAATGTGCCTTGTTTCATCAAAATAACTTTATTGTGTGAAAATGTACAAAAATTTCCAAAAGTAAACTTAAAATGTTCCCGAAAAAACACGTTTCTTGGTCAACCTTATAGGTTAATAGCAAATTGAACTGTTCAAATATGAAACATTTGATAAAAATTCGCTACCATAACGCACTTGCTGCGTCCAGAATTTATTTTCTTACAAACATGCATTATATTTTGATGGAAAATGCAAAAATGCAATAACATAAGGCGTGTTTGATTAAAAAAAGGAAATTTGTATCACCAACGACTTATGGGCCACCTGTGATTGCAGAAATATTATTTTAAGATGTAGCTCAAGACACCCTATAATTAATATATACAAATTTTCTTCATATCTTATATAATAACGGATATATTGGGCTTTATTAATTTTTTATGAAAATTCGACAAAAATTATATACCATTAAATGATAAACTCTATAGCTAAGGCTACTGCCAAGCATCAGAGAAAGGGTCTATTTGAAATGAATTTTCTGCAAATATTTTAGTAAAATGAAGGACAATGACGGTTGAAACTAAGACTCTAGCGTTTGTAAAACATCCTTCTTGAGACATTTTATTTCTATAGCCCGTATTAGATTTAAGTTATTTGTCTAAATGTTGCCAATTTTGACATTTTAAATCGCCACTTTGACGTTTTGAGGAAAACCCCAATTTATTTATTTTTAAATGCCTATAACTTTTTTGTCTTTTGACCTACATATCTAAATTTTGGTAGGTAACTTACCTATGAGGATGCAAGCCTGCGTCCCAAATTTGGTTGCCCTTACTTTGTTAATTCCGGAGATATAATTTTTTTTTAAAGAAAACACAAAATTTTCCGGGAAAACCTGGGCAGATTTACCTGACTAACGAACTCATCCAAGCCATTTGCAAAAGGAATTTTTTCACCAAATTTGATCAAAATCGGCCCATTATTTTTTGAGTTATCGGTGTGATACATATATATATATATATATATATATATATATATATATATATATATATATATATATATATATATATATATATATAAATATATATATATATATATATATATATATATATATATATATATATATATATATATATATATATATATAAACATATAAAAATTGAAACTGACCTCGGATATGTTTTCTGGGGGGCCTAATTAGCGCTCATGCGAAGAAATTTTTTCAAAATTCAAAAGTCGGGATCTCCTCATTAGTGAATTTTTTTTAAGAAAATTCACTAAAAAGGAAATTTGTATCACCAACGACTTATGGGCCACCCTGTGATTGTAGAAATATTATTTTAAGATGTAGCTCAAGACACCCTATAATTAATATATACAAATTTGCTTCATATCTTATATAATAACGGATATATTGAACTTTATTGATTTTCTACGAAAATTCGACAAAAATTATATACCATTAAATGATAAACTATATAACTAAGACTACTGCCAAGCATCAGAGACAGGGTCTATTTGAAATGAATTTTCTGCAAATATTTTATTTAAATGAAGGACAATGACGGTTGAAACTAAGACTTTAGGGTTTGTAAAACATCCTTCTTGAGACATTTTATTTCTATAGCCCGTATTAGATTTAAGTTATTTGCCTAAATGTTGCCAATTTTGACATTATAAATCGCCACTTTGACGTTTTGAGGAAAACCTCAATTTATTTTTGTTTAAATTCCTATAACTTTTTTGTCTTTTGACCTACATAGCTAAATTTTGGTATGTAACTTACCTATAAAGATGTAAACCTGCGTACCAAATTTGGTTTCCCTTACTTTGTTAATTCCGGAGATATAAATTTTTTTCAAAAGAAAACACAAAATTTTCCGGGAAAACCTGGGCAGATTTTCCTGGATAACGAACTCATCCAAGCCATTTGCAAGGAATGTTTTCACCAAATTTGATCAAAATCGGCCTATTATTTTTTGAGTTATCGGTGTGATACATATATATATATATATATATATATATATATATATATATATATATATATATATATATATATATATATATATATATATATATATATATATATATATATATAAACATATAAAAATTGAAACTGACCCCGGATATGTTTTCTGGGGGGCCTAATTAGCGCTCATTTGAAGAAATTTTTTCAAAATTCAAAAGTCGGGATCTCCTCATTAGTGAATTTTTTTTAAGAAAATTCACTAAAAATGATGTAGTACACTTCTCTGTTGCAAAGAAAACATTTATTTTAAGTTTTGCAAGTGGTTTCGATATGAAACCACAATGCAAGTGAACACATACAAAATCTAAAGATTACATATGTTTTATATTATTGATGATAAGTTAGAAAACAGTTTCTTTCTGCCAGTAAACACAACTCGACTTTACACTGTATGCAGCTCCATCTGGTACGATGAGGTTTTTCGGCCGTACTACACTGAGCACAGCGTCTTGATGTTCCGTGCACAGGTAGATGTTTTGCTTGATCACGCCGTTGATCTATTGGTACATAAGGCTTGAATCTGGATACAACTTTTTTAGTAGAAGATGGCCTTCCACAAGAGCCTCTTGAAACGGAATCCCCAACCAAACTCAGTATTACTTCACATCAGAAAATTTTGAGGCTCATAGCACTTTTGTTCCTCCGTTTGAATATTATATATGAGTTGACTACTGATGTATCGAGAAATGCCAAAATAGACGGTGGTACCATTTTCGGGATTTCCGATCGATGGCGTAGTACGATTTCATTATATCAGCTTTGTCAACTCCACCCATATACCTTCGGTAGTCTACAACTGCTTTAGGGCAATTGACTTCAGTCATACTTTCATCTTTCTCCCTTTTATTCACTTTAGTTTGATCTGTAGGATAATGTATAGTAGAGAGCATCTAAATAGTTCTTTTGTCCGTCCACTTGATACAAGATACTTTGTCTCTATAAACTGCCCAATCAAAATCACCTCGATTCATTTCCTTATCGCCTTTCAATCCAGTGGGAAGATTTTTTCTGTTTGCGCGTACAGTTCCACACGCGTAGATTTTATTTTCTTGTAAGGAAAGTAAAAGGTCAGTTGTTGTGAAATAGTTATCAAAGTAAGCGTGGTGTCCTTTTCCTTCGAGACCCTTAGTCATGTCAAGCACTACCCGTTCACCTAAACCTTTCTCAGATTTATCTTGTTGCTTTCCTGTATATAATTCAAAATTATTTGGATAACCTTCTTTATCGGCGCACGCCCAGATTTTAAACCCCCTTTTTACATGTTTCATTGGCATATATTACTTGAAAGCTATTCGGCCTTTAAACTTCACCATGCGTTCATCAACTAACACTTCTTTTGATGGGCAATAATATTTCTGGAACCTTTCCTTTTGGAGTTCAATGTATGGTCTGATTTTAAACAATTGATCAAAACCGGGCTCCCCTTTTTTTGCCATTGTGGCATTCTCATTGCAATGGAGGCTAGTTAGCAGGGAGCCAAAACGGTTTACGCCTATTTTTGATGCTACGAAATCATCACGTAGTTCTGGATGCGAAGACCAGTAATCGCGAAAGGAGGGAGACTTTATTATACCCATGAGCAAATTTACCGCTATAAAAATTTTCATTTACTCCTCAGTTGTCGGAATAAAATTTCTTTTTTCCTGGGTGGCATACAAGTTTGTTTGTTCTGTAACCAGACGAATAGCATCGCCAAAAATAAGCAAGAAGAAATCTATAGGTGTTGTGACATCAGGTGGTACTTCAGAGCTGGGACCAGTTAGTTGCTGAAAATGATTTAGATTCGGAGCAATTTCTTGTTTTCTCCAGTTCATAAAGTGGATAAGTGGTTTATCATCTTCTAAATCGCATGGGTCGTCATCTATGTCGCTCCCAATTGCCAAATCGTCGTCACTCAAAATAGTGTCCTGAGCAATCGCTTCGGTAGTTTCATTATTTTCAATGATGTCTTCAATCATTTCTTCCTCTTCTTCCTCAAATTCGCTTCTTACTGACTCTCCATCAGAAGGAATTTCATCAAGCAGAGTGTAAGCTTCATCCGAGGTTAGTTTTGACAAATCGATTTGTTTTTTCATCACTTGCGACAAATCAATTTGATTTTCCATCCTAACCTAAACAAATTCACTTTAGTGCATTGCACGCACACTGGCTTCGCCGCGAAACCATATCCGGTCAACAAAAACAAATTTACTTTGCTGCAAGCACACTGGTTTAGCCGTAAAACCATATCCGATTGACAAGGTAAAAACAATAAACTATGTAAAAAAAGTATTCTTGCCTTTCTATTAGTGCCTCTATAACACAATCGTCCAAAAAAACGGAGTAGTTATAACACTTTTTATGAAAATGTAGACAAAAAACGAAATCATTCTAAAACGTGGTTTCTTTGACAAATTCTAACGAATACTAGCAATACAGTGTTCGCCAATTGCAAATTTGCAATGGAGATCAATAGATGGCGCACTAATACCCAAGTAGGAAGTGTGGTTTCACTGTAAAACCAGTCTACATATAGAAAAAAAAACATTAGGCAAGTGGTTTCTGTGTGAAACCACTTTGCTTCAAAGGGTTAAACTAAACTTTTTTATTAAAAATCCACCATCATTTTAATTTTTTTCATTATCTCAAATTCATTCGGTACAACCACATAAAAATGTCTTGTTACGTCGCGCCGCAGTTGAAAATGTATTTTTATAGTAATTTATGGTACGATATAATTTGCAAGCCCTTCCTTGATCACCAAATGGAATGTATACATGCCGCAACGCGCAGCGCTTACGTATTGCGGAACTGTAGAGCGTCAAGCAGCTGCGTTCGTATACATATGCTGCGTCTGTTTCGGGACGCTTGCATGAGACGGATCCCATGGCAACGGCCCACTCACTGCTAGGTTGAGGGTATAGATATACTGGCGCCGGCGCTTACCCTCATTATGAGGGCTAGACTAGCTCTGGGGTACATTCCGAGGGCACGGAGACTGGCCAGGGTTGTATTAAATCCTAAACCTGGGCGTCCACCAGACCAGGCAAAGTCCGTGAGGCCAGTAAGTCTCATGCCCTTCTTGCTAAAAACAATGGATAAACTGCTCGACCGGCACATTAGAGGCGGTGTACTGGAAGTACATCCCCTACACAGCGGAAAATATGCATATGGAGCAGAAGTATCAACAGCAACAGCACTGCACCAACTGGTGCTGAAACTGAAGAATACGCTGGAGAACAGGGAGGTGGCACTGGGGCCTTCCTAGACATAGAGGGGGCCTTCAGCAACACCTCATTGGGATGGGTTCTGGCAGCTGTCAGGAAGCGTGGAATAGAGGAGACCTGCAGCGGGTGGATCGGTTCCATGCTAAGGGACAAGGCGGTGTACACCTCCCTCGCGGAAAGGACTCTGCTGGCGGGGGTCGCGGCAGGGTGTCCGCAGGTTTGCGTTCTGTCTCCCTTGCTTTGGTGCCTAGTCGTGAAGGGTCTGCTAGGGAGACTCTCGGGAGGTAAGCATGAGGTACAGGGCTATGCGGATGACATTGTCATCATAGTCCGAGGAAAGTTACACCATCAGTGTGGGAGCACCTGCAGACAGCACTGAAAGTGATGGAAAGGTGAACGGTTGCTCAAGGGCTCGGGGTGAGTCCCGAGAAAGCAACCGTCATACCGTTTACGAGGAGGAGGACGTGGGAGAGCCACAGAACTCTCACTCCATAATATCTTGGGGTCATATTGGACTCTAAGCTAACCTGGAATGGTCACGTTAAAAAATACTGCGTAACGCAGTCATGACCCTAGCCGTCACTAGGCGAATATATGGAAAAACGTGGGGACTAAGACCTAGTATGGCCCACTTGCTGTACGCAAGGGTGGTCAGACCATCGTTAGCATACGCAGAACTGGTCTGGTGGGCTAAGGTGACACAATCCAGTGCCAAACAAAAACTAGGCAACAGGGGCCATGTCTCCAACCCAAACAACCGCCATGGAGATGTTACTGGATCTACCCCCCACCACCCCCCATACTCAGTTATTATGGGAGAGGCATTACAGAATTATACAGAATAGCCTGCAATAATAGACTGAAGATCAACCCAGGCTTCAGGAGCCACTGCAAAATTCAGAAGATCGTGCAGGAGCCCATGCTTGAAATGAGGTCAGACGGTATTTCAGGCCGAAATGTAGGCCATCCTGCAATGTGTGCGGGAGAACAAGAGGAGGAGCTACACCAACAAGCATATCCTAATAGCCACAGACAGCGAGACAGCCCTTAAGGCACTAGGTAGCCAACGCGTAAATTCCTGGCTGATATCCTCATAGCCACAGACAGCGAGACAGCCCTTAAGGCACTAGGTAGCCAACGCGTAAATTCCTGGCTGGTGAGTGAGTGCCGAGACGAGACGATCGACCTGGCTGGGTAGAATGAGGTCACCCTCATCTGGGTGCTGGGTCTCTCGGGGGTCAAAGGTAATGAAGAAGCTGAAAATCTGGCGAAGAGAGGGTCAGCAGAACCATTTATGGGACCAGAACCGGTTCTGGGCGTGACAAAGAGCACGGCCAGGGGAGCCATTAAGTCTTGGGTCAGAAACGAACACAAGGTGTACTGGGCAGACTGTCCAGGGCTCAGACATGGGAAGTCAGTAATTGACGAACCGAGTTCAAAGAGAGCTGCTAAATATTAGCAGAGGACAGCTCAGAAATATCACAGGTCTCTTGACGGGAAACATGGCCGTGCAGAAACACCTGCATAAAATGGGGCGGTTCGAGGGGGACGTCGCATGCAGAATCTGCGGCGAGGGGAGGAATCAGCCCAGCATATCTTGTGAGAGTGTAAAGCTCTGGACCGCAGTCCAGACCGGAGACAGAGCAATATAAAACTTCACCCTACCAATCGCTGTGCAGACTAGTTCAAGGCACAGTGATTTTGGAATAGTTGGAGTAAAAAGACTAAGGACATGCACAATAAGCTAAAAGCTGCAGTGCTTTTTGTGCGGCGAGGGCGCGGACGAGCTTTGAGGGGAAAATTGGTAGGTTGGGCCACAAAAGTGATGCAGCCTTCTGAGCCTGCTTCAAATCTTAGTTTCTGTCGTTTGTTTTGTTTAAGTCAGATCGTCAGAGATGTACTTTTATTTTTACTATGGTGTTAAATAATCTGGTATGTGTCACATTTACAGACTTTTAAAAGTTGGATTTTTCATGTTTCTTTTTGGTAAGCGGAATTGATTTGTTTATTACCACCTCTAAAAGAATAATTTCAAAATAATGAAATATTAGATATAAAATTTTAAGTTGTAAAAAAAATGAGAAGGGGCTTGAATTTGAAATAAAAATTGCTTGTAGGTCTTCCCTCTATAAACAGATTTTCATAGGTAATACGCGCCGTATTATAATATCGTATGCGTGCGTGTACAGTACGTGTACAGTGTCCTCTCATCGAATATTCCTGGACATTATTCCGAAAATTATTCCTTGTGAAAGTCTATATTTTTGTACAAATGGATTTTTCATTTGAATACGGAAGTGCCAGGAAAACGCGTGACCTTGAAAATTAAAAAAATCGTCTGCGGCGCAGAGGGGGTGGCTTCGTCTCCCTGGACCCCCCTTTGGGGCCGCGTCGATTCTGCTTTACCCACTCCCAAAGTCACGAGCTGCCACTGGGGTGTAGGGGTAAGAGTAGTTTCGTGATTCAATTTATTTTGCCTCTAGATAACATTAAAAGCAGCCTCAGGGGTTCAGTGGCAACAACGTGTGTGACTAGGAACTCACAGATCCTGGGTTCGACTTCCAGTAGGGGATCATTTAACTTTTTCAGTACATTCTGTAAAATTAACAGCAACGGAGGTTGTGGCATTGGAGCTGGAAAAGTAATATTTCCATGCGTTTCGCCATTCGGAGGTTGATTTTGACCAAAAGCTCAAATTTTTCAGTACAACATTCTGATACTTTAGATCGATACCAGTTAGTTCGGTATCTCGATATCCCGGTAGCAATATATTGTTAATCCTGCTGATGAGCTTAAGAAAACCTGGCAAGGGAGTTTATCACAATGACAATCAAGAGTAAAACACAAAAATAGTTTTTATTAATAGTTTAAAATAAGCAGTGAGATAAATGTTATTTTCTCAATTTTGACAATAAAAGAGTTACCATTAATTATTAACTGCTTGAAAATGAGTCTTATATGGAAAGGCTCTTAACCATATTGATAAATATATATATATATATATATATATATATATATATATATATATATATATATATATATATATATATACAGTGTGGAACAGCCAAATGGAATAAATTCGATAACGGATAAATGAGGACGTGTTGGGAAAAACGCTTGGACACGTCGATTTGTATTTTTAACTGCGCATCTTTTTCAAGAAAAAAAAATTATATAGGGTGCGTCATGTGACAGTGGCCAATACCAACTTTCTTATTTTAAATACAAGCCCCTGTATATTATTAATTTTTTGGATTCTTCAGAAAATTCTAGACATAATTCATGTACAATGTCCTATACCTATCTTCAACTGTTTCGGAAATATTAAGTATTTTCAGATTTATTACAAAAATTAACATTAAAAATAGAAAATTATTTTATTTCACAAATTCTAATAAGAAATACTGATTATTTCTTAATAATTTAAAAAAAAAAAAAAAAAAATAATGTCAATGTAGTAAATGTTCAAAATGCTCGCCACGAACATCTTGGCAACATGCTAATCTGGTATAGAAATGTCTTCTAACATTACTCAACATCTCAGGCGTGACTGATCTAATCGCAAGCGTGATTCGTCTTTTTAAGTCATCTAAGTTGAGGGGCTTAGTTTTGTATACAATACTTTTGACATATCCCCACAAAAAGTAGTCTAATAGCGACAGATCAGGAGATCGTGCTGGCCATTCTATCGATCCGCGCCTCCCTATCCACCGATTTGGAAAAATTTGGTTCAGGTACTGCCGGACATTGATTTGGTAATGGGGCGGTGCTCCATCTTGCTGAAACCATATTTTATTGGCAGGAACTTGTGGGTTTGCTGGATCTGGATATAAGTTTGTCAAAGTTGGCACGACATTATTTTGGAGCAGTTCTAAATATTTATCCCCATTCAAGTTGCCATCAATGAAAAAGGGACCTACGATATGATTTCCAACAATTCCTGCCCAAACATTAACTTTTTCAGGATATTGCGTATGTTCCTCTCTCATCCAATGAGGATTCTCATTAGACCAATAGCGGCAATTTTGACGATTAACATGACTGTGAAGTGTAAATGTGCTCTCATCAGAAAACAAAACATCTTCTAATTGGATCACATTGTTATCTAACATTGCCATCATTTGTTCACAAAAATACGTTCTCCTATCGAAATCGTCCTCCATGAGCTCCTGAGTTGGTATCATTTTATAGGGATGCATTTTACTTTCCTTTAATGTTCGAAAAATTGCTGTGTGGCTAACGTTGAATAGTTGGGCTGCTTGTCGACCAGAAGTATGTGGGTTTTCTTGAAACTCAAGCGTAATATCCAATTTCGTATCATCACTTACTGCATTGGCAGCTACTTTTTTTATCTGTCTCACATGACCAAGCTCGCGAAACTGCTTTTCTATTTTGCTAATTGTTCCTTGGGATACAGGCGGCAAATTTGGAAATTTTTCGTGAAATAAGCGAGACACTTCCATCTGTGTCCGTGTGTTATCTCCATAACCAATCATTTGTAGAATGGTTATTTTGTGCATTTCTGTTAAATGAACCATTTTTCTGATATTATTACGTACAGTTAACGAAATTCAAACGACAATAGCACTGACACTAATCACTACTATCATGCAGGCAGACAACAAGTTGCTAAGGCTACGAGTTTTATACGAACAGAAAGAAAACTGTTTTTGTTTTTGTTTCATTTCATATCAGTAAAAAGAAACGCAGGAATGGTTTTTGTTTACTTTCTCATTATCAAGAGCTGAATGGGAAATAAGTATTGAATGCAATGTAGCGAATTTGTGAAATAAAATAATTTTCTATTTTTAATGTTAATTTTTGTAATAAATCTGAAAATACTTAATATTTCCGAAACAGTTGAAGATAGGTATAGAACATTGTACATGAATTATGTCTAGAATTTTCTGAAGAATCCAAAAAATTAATAATATACAGGGGCTTGTATTTAAAATAAGAAAGTTGGTATCGGCCACTGTCACATGACGCACCCTATATAATTTTTTTTTCTTGAAAAAGATGCGCAGTTAAAAACACAAATCGACGTGTCCAAGCGTTTTTCCCAACACGCCCTCATTTATCCGTTATCGAATTTATTCCATTTGGCTGTTCCACACTGTATATATATATATATATATATATATATATATATATATATATATATATATATATATATATATATATAGAGGTATCTGGCCTGATAGGTTAATTTGTTTGTCGTAGTTGCATGCTCTGCTTCGCAGGTGGTAGTGGACTCTTTACGTGATAGTAAAGGATTTTTTCCCGCCCGAGGAGGTACCACCCCTTACATCAAGGGGCCGTTGAAGTCCCAACGGAAGTTTCCGGGTCTGGTGTATGAGTCGGTTTCCCTTATAAACAAAAATGATGATCGCCTCTCCTTGTATAAATAAAAAAAACCTCCATTCGGAACTACGGGAGAGGAGTATGCAGCGGGCTCTGGCATCAAGATTTAACATATTCTTCTCGAATATATGTCGCCTAGATTCTAACCTGAACTCCGTTCACAATTACCTCCAAGCGAATAGGCCCCAACTCCTCTTCCTCACCGAAACCCAAATCAGTGCCAAACATGCCACTAATCACCTAAATTTTCCCAGGTATGAGCTCCCTACTTCCTTTAGATTGCATGGAGGTGTGTCCGTGTACGTTCGTAGCAATCTACCCTGCATCAGACTCCCCAAATTAGAAGCTGGAAGAAAAGACATACTTTAGATGAAACTATCTCTCAGGGCTGCAACTAAATTTATCTGTTGCATTTACCGGTCACCTTCTGACAACAACTTTGTCCAGCTCTTCGACTATCTTTCTGAAAAAAACGACCATATGATTTCTAAATATATTTTCTCCGAGGTCACTATTCTTGCTGTCTTCAATGTCCATAATAAGGAATAGCTAGAATATTCAAAAGCCGATCCAACAGGGAGAGCAGCTGAGGCCTTTGCAGTCAGCAATTCTTTAGCAATATGGCTCAGATACCTACTTACTTTCCTCTCATCCAAAAACACAGCTCAAATCCCTTGGATCTCCTTCTTACTACAAAACCGGAATGCTAAAAGACATCAGTCATCGCCCCCCTTGGTCTCTCAGACCACGGCATGGTCACTGCTTTCTGCGCAATGCAAACCAAGGTCACACAGTCATAACGCCCACGTATTGTTTGGCACTACAACTCCGTGAACTGGGACGAAATGCGAGATTATCTTTCCTCCTTTCCATGGGCATCTGTCTGCTCCGCTCATCCTGACCCCTCTGATATCTCACAAAACGTCACCGAAATTATCCAAGTTGAGACAAATTATTTATTCCACGTACATAGAAAACCTCTTTAGCCACCTAAAAGCCCTGGTTTTTTAAATCCTGTGACAAGGCCAGACTTGAAAAGGTCAAAGCTCACAAAACCCTTCTACACAATTCCAGTCAAGAAAACCGTCAAGCATTTAACGACGCAAGAAACCGCTATGTCCGCATTCTTTTTGAGGCAAAAAACTTGTTTAATAACCACAACAAAAACAAAGTCCTCTTAAGCTCCAACGGCAGCCAACCCTTCTGGACTCTTGCTAAATCTATTGAGAATAATTTCTGCAAGAGCACGTCCTCACCTCTTATTTCAGGGGATGAAATTGTTTCTACCGCCCTGGGCAAGGCTGAACTTTTTGCCTTGTTGTTCGCCGGCAATTCTACTCTCAACGTCCCTCCAAATGTTCAACCACCAAGAATCCGCAATGTCGCGCATAAAATTACGGATATCATTTTCAAAACTAAAAAGGTACGAAAGATGCTATTTTCTCTTAATACCAGGACAGCGTCTGGCCTTGACGAGATCCCAGCAATTGTTTTTAAAAAATGCTCACCATAACTTGCTCCTGTCCCGGCTCGTCTGTTTCAGACATCTTATATACAGGCATATTCCCTAGTAACTGGAAAACTACTCGAGTACAACCCGTCCCCAAGAAAGGATCCAAAGCGCTTCCTAGCAACTACAGGCTCTCCTTTCACTCGTCTCTAAAGTGATGGAAAAGTTTATAAACACCGAATTACTAAAATTTCTTGAAAAACACAGTCTAATCCACGACAGGAAGTATAGACTCCGTTAGCGCAGATCAACTGCCGACCTCCTTTCTTTTGTCATCCATTCTTGGAACAAGCCTATGAAACTACACGGTGAATTCCAGGTTGTCGCTCTAGACATATTCAAAGCATTCGACCAGGTCTGGCACGCAGCCCTGCTTAATAAACTTTCGGCCTATGGCCTACCACCAAAATTATGTACCTGGACAGCGAATTTTCTCTCCAACCAAAGCATTTATGTTGTCGTGGATGGCCATTCCTCTAAACTGTATCCAATTAATGCAGGAGACCCTCAAGGTTCAGCTTTAGCCGCTACTTTGTTTCTTCTCCGCATCAATGACCTCCTCTCTAGCACATCCAACCAATTTCACAGTTACGCGGACGACAGCACCCTCCACTCAAGTATACATCATTCTAAACTTGTCTCTAGCACAATTAGATAAGGATCGCAGGCTCATGGAGGGTTCTGTCTCTGTGGATCTCCAAAAAATCTTAGGCTGGGGAAGTAGCAATCTTGTCCAATTCAGCTGCACCAAATCTCAGTTTTGCTTTCTATCTCAGAATGAACAAACTTATTCAAAGTAATGAGTCCTTTTCACTTGTTGGCATTTCTGTGGATCGAAATCTCAATTGACACCAACATGTCACATCAATTGCAGAAGCGGCTGCTAAGACATTAGGTTTCCTCTTCCGAGCTCGCAAATACTTTTCACCAGCTAATCCCTGTACCTTATATATTTCACAAATAAGGCCAAACTTTGAATACTGCTCCCACATCTGTGGTGCCACTGGAGCTTCTACACTCGCTATCCTGGACTCCATTAAGAAGAGAGCTATATGTCTCATCGGTGACCCTACCCTCACTCAAAGGCTGTCACCTCTTGCCCACCGACAAGCCGTTGGTGACCTCCCGCTCTCTCTTTTATAGATATCTGCACGGGCACTGCTCAGCGGAGCTTTCTTCAATAGTTCCTCCACCTGCTTCCCACAACAGATCCACCAGGGGAACTGAGCGAATGCACCCTTTTACTGTCCAGGTCACCAGACATAGAACATCTTGTTATGCCCGCTCTTTTGTCCCGAGGACTTCCAAGTTGTGGAATTCCTTGCCAGCACATGTTTTTCCTTCTCCTCCGAACCTCCAAACCTTCATGTCCAGAATTAATAAGTTGCTTCTTTCCTCGTTGTCGACACCCACGATACGATCGTATTTAGGCTGTAAGCTCTCGTGGTGTGTTGTTGAGATATAGAAAAAGAGTTCAATTTGAACCAACAAAAATATTATAGGTTTTCATCAGCCAAAAAATATGTATATTATGAAATTTTAAAAATATAAAAAAAGACCGATTTCAATTTTTATGTGAAGCACTTCTTAAATCATTGATGCTAACTAGGAATAACTACTTAATCACAGAAATTACTGCAAGTTATTTCAGATCTTAGCTTAAGTAAAAACACTGTTAAATTATTATTATATAGGTATTTCAGCAAAACAAATAAATATTTATTTTATTTATTTATTTATTAGAACTGCTCCATAGATCTCAACAAGATATCGGAAATAGTCAAAACAGAAAAAACAGCTTATCAACGCTGATATTTTAAATTAAAATATTCGTCCACAGACTAAAAAGAATGCTCTCTAAAATACGATTTTAAAGCAAGCTTAAATTCCCTGAGGCTGCTCAAATTTTTGATGCTGTCAGGTAAATGATTATATAAGCGTATTGCAGTGTTGCGAGGTGCCCGATTAATCTATTCCGTCCTAGTATTCGGGCACCTGGCAACACTGCAATACGCTTATATAATCATGTACCTGACAGCGTCAAAAATTTGAGCAGCCTCAGGCGGGAGATTCAGTCAGTTCAAAAGAGACTCACTTGCATCCTTCAGCTCCTTGCAGGGTTTTATTTAGCAGTTTTATTGACCAGACTGGTGTTCTTCAGACTGGTATTTTTCAGCATGGCTTAATCTTTATTTTCCAGGTTTGGTATTTTATCTTTCCCGCCTTGAATTGTTTTTCAGACTGATAATTTCTTAACTGGATTATAGTTTGCAAATACAGTGGTAATTTTACTTAAACAGATTGTATTCTTCTGAATAAACTGGTCTATTATAGTTTGCAAACACATTGGTAATTTTACTTAAAATAGATTGGATTTTTCTGGATCAACTGGATTTTATTATATGCTGAATTTATTGTGTGAATAACATTGGCGACATATTTGGATTATTGCTTAATTAACTCTAACAAAGACGTTTGAATATAACGTACACCACAGCAGGCGAGGAGGCAGATAAGTTGACCACCTCTTTTTAACACTTAATAAACACAATACTGTTCATAACAACCACTAATGCGACATTTGAGGTCATATATGATTATTGCATGTTAACGCTTGTGATCACACACGGTAAAAATAGCTTGTTTGCTATAAATATAGTTACGATACATTCAAATAACTTTGTTACCCTGAGGTACCCAAACTACTTTGACCATTTAATATCACTTTTGTATTTTTTTTCCGTAATATATATAAATTGTAATTATTTTCCGAATTTTCTAAATAGTCCGTCTTAGTTACTATATTTCTAACCAAATATAATAGAATAGACATTAGAACTGTCGTTTAAACCCGACATCACCAGCAAGCGTGCCAAAAGCCTTAAATAGTTCAGTGAAATAGTGTAGCAGCCACGGCATAAAAGAGTCAGTATGTGTGTCAATCCATAATCTATTTTAATTTCTGTTATTTTATATCATTTTAGTGACAGCTTTATATTTTAATTCATTTACTTTAACTTATTCTTTAATAGGAACCCAAGCTGTCTCAGGTTTAGTTCAAAGTACAAAAATTTATCTAAGTGAAATATAATTATATGTGCTACCAACTTATCTGTTTGAAATCGGTGCCAATCCTGAAACACAATAATACTTAACGATATAAACAGCTCAATAAAAAGGGATTGTAATTCTAATGGAATACCTAAATATGTTGTTAATAATCAAAGCCCAACCCACGCTAACGCATTTTGTCGCGTGCGCGAAGAAACTTGCGATGTGGTGGAACTGGACCTAGCCTATCCACGTGCTACTTAATTGGCTTGGCACCGACTTTCAAGAGATGAGCAGGTAGCGCATATAATAATATTGTATCTAAATCAATTTTTGTCTTCTGAATTAAGCCCGCAATCCAGTAATTTTTTCCTTTTTAGTGCCTATTTTGAAGTCTGTTTATTTTTATTAAAGTCTGCTTATGTTTAGTTTCATGAAATCTGTCATTATAACGTCATACTTATTGACAAATGTTTTCGGGACAGTGGCGGGCGACTTTTCTCGATCGCTAGCCCGTGTAGTATGTTTTATCTGTGTTATTTGTATTGTTTGTTCCTGTAGTATGTATTAATCTTTACATAGTAGCCAACTTCGCTGCCCTTGTCAGGAAATGGAGTTTAACCACTTAAGTCCCTTTAATTCATGTCTTTCAAGTTTTATTACATCGTCACAACGTGTGGAAGTATCGCATCAGCGACAAAATTTTAAAAAAATCACTTAAATGTAAAAAGTAATGAAACATAGAAAACATGATTTGGGAACGATTTTTTTGTCTGTCGGTCTATCAGTCTGTCGGTCTGTTGGTCTGTTTGTCTGTCTGTTTGTAGCCACGATAACTTTAGAACGAACTGAGAAATCATCTTCAAATTTGGTATACAGTTATCATCCGACAAACGAACGGTTGGGATTGTTTTTGGATAAAATACCTCTCTGATTTGGTGAAAATTTACATTTTTTTCGTTAAAACTCGTGTGATATAACGTCTTAGGGTTTGTTTATAAGAAAACATTCAATTTCGTCAAAAATATGGTATTTTGTGTTGAAATTAAATTAGGGCTTAAATGTGCAGGGGTGGAATATTGTTGACAAAAATGTCGAATTTCTTTAGCTGGAACGGCGTAAAAAGTCTTAAAACATATAGAAAACGTGATTCTGGAACGAAATTTTTTCTAACGAAACCAGCGTTATTTGTCTGGATCCCAAGAAACTGATTTAGGTGATAGTTGATCGAACTTTTTTAAACTTTCAAATGTTTTTTTAACAAACTTTAAAAAAAGATAAGACCGCCACGCAAGGGCGTACCCAGGATCAAAACTGGGGGGGGGGGGGGCAAGCCATGGTCGTTCAGGTTGTAACATCTTATCGCGGAAAAGGTAAATGAAACCAAAATTTTAAGAAAATTATGTATAATTATAGCAGTGCTTTATCAACTAAGTTATTACAATTATTTGCTTGAAAAAAAATTATTCTGGTTACATGTCTTATAGTAGTATAATTTTTCTTGGATTTGTACAAAACTTGTTCAAAACTCTCGCTTTAATCCAGTCCTGATTTTGCTTGAAGAATTTCCGATGGACGCTGATCAAACACAAACCAGTCAGTCTGTCTACTCCCATTGTACTTCTCAGCCAGGTCTTTACCCTTCGAAGGGTACTGAAAGATCGTTCAACAGTAGCCGTAGTTGATGCGAAAGCACTTAAAATGAGGAGTGCATGCCTTGTTGCAGGGGAAAAAAATATTAGCCTCCTCCAAAAGTGCAGCCACTTCAATATCCTTTAATTTGTCTTTTGCTAAATCCTTCTTTTTTCACATATTATACCACAAATCTAATTCTGCAGAGATATCACCCAACTCATAAAACTCCATGAAAGATTTTGCATTTTTCTCCAAATTTTTGAAGTCATTTTTAGCATGTATGAAGGATGAAGATAGGATAAGGCAAAAGCAGGTGTATTTTCGTGTGAGAATCTAACATTCAATGATAAAGTTAAAGAGTCAAGATAAGGGATGATCAACAATCGTCTCCAATATTCAGTCGCAGTTTCAGATGGCGGATTACTTCTGTGTATTTGCTTTTGAACAATTCGTGGGACTGTTAACTCAACGCCGACTTTCTCCGCGAAATCATGTGATTTTTCAAGTAATTAATCAGAAAAATGTTCAATTTCTTGTCGATCCTTCTTGATGACATCAAGGATTGCACCAATATGTGTTGCCTCACCATAATCAAATCCATATTTTTACTTTGTAGAACGTTCACAACGGGTTCCAAAACCGCAGAGAACTTTGTAATCATGACTAAACCTATGATGAAAATTGGTTTAGTAACTGCACACTGCAATTGATAGGCAAATTTTCTTGTAGCATAGTTTCCTTCGACCGAGATATGTTCTAGCGCATTGACGATTTCATGGAAGCTGCCTGAAAACTTTCTAATGCTCTTGTATTTCTTAGACCATCTAGTCTCACTGAGCCTTGATAGATTAGGGGCCGAATTCCTGCGGGCTGGCGACTCACGAAAGAAGGATATTGTATCCTTAACTGTTGAAATTAAGTTTCTTATTTCCGGTAGTTTGCTAGCATCATTGACCACAAGATTTAGTTTGTGGCTTGAGAAATGGAAAAATAAAGATTTATTGTACTTTTTCTTTAAAATGGCCTGTACACCACATTCTTTTCCAGCCATCGTAGAACATCCGTCAAATCTAAATGAAAGTTTCTGATCAACTAAAAAACTCTGAATTCTGCTAGCGATTGTAGGGGCATCTTAAGATTTCAGCTCAACATAGCCTACAAATTTCTCTCTGATTTTCTCTTGATTCTCATCATAAAACCGCAATCCGATAGAAAGCTGTTCTTTTCCAGCGATATCTCCTGTTTCATCGGCCATTACAGCGTAAGCTTTTGCTTGTTTACAATCTTCAATAATTCTTTCTTTGACAACTTCACCACATAATCTTATAATCTCTTTTTGAATTTTTGGTGAAGTGTAGACTGCTATTTTTCGACATGTATCCAAATGATTCTTTAGCTTCACATCACCACAGTCAATTCTCAAATTTAAAAGGTCAAAGAAAACCCCCTCATCTCTTTCCTTTCCTCTAAGTGGCAAATCATGAGTTCCACAAAATATGATACAAGAAATAATTGATGACAATATTTGTTTGTTTTCTTCAATCATCTTCTGGTGACCACTTTGCAACTGTACATCAACTGGAACATTTTTAAGGAACGCTTTTGCAGCAGCTGTTGAAGTTTTGTGGTAGTGACTGCCGACGTGTTTTCTACAATCTTCATGTATATCTTTAAACTTCACGTATGACCTTACCATGAATGACCCCAAAACTCCTTTAACTGTAGCAATACTAGGAGGAAAAAGAATACAGGGCATACATACAGCACCTTTCAAACGACTTGAGTACACCAACCAAGGAGTATATTGATCTAACCAGCGGCGGTTAAATTCTTTTTCAAATGGCTGGCATCAGAACCAAAATCGTAATCTGATGGTGGAACCCAGGGATTTGTAAGCAAATCCTTTCTTTTTTCTGATGGCAACTTAAGGGCATGACCAACATAACGACCAATGTCATTTTCATGGTAGCCATCGTATTCTTCAATCGTTTTAGATGTTCCAGGAAGAGATACGTGTAGAGGTGAAGAATTACTAGACCCTTGTTCCATAATAGACAGAATCCGATGGTTTGGTCAGTTTAGTTCTATCTTCATCACCATCACTGCTTCCACTTCCACTACTGTCATCGTGATCCTTTTTCCGTTTGAGAGGTTTTCTGCCTGAAAATAATAGAAATTGACATAATTAAAATTTCAATAAAATAGGCTTATCCGTTAGTTGAAGACAATACGAAATTCACTGCTTTAACATATATCAATAAATCCAGCAATAGATTCAAATCATTTTTATCAAATTTTAATTTAAATATTGCGTTCAGAACAAACAATAATCTCAGTAAATACATTAAGAACAATAAAGCAAGGAGTTTGAAAGAAAATAAATCAGGTGTCTATCAACTAAATTGCGGCAGTTGCGATAAATTTTATATCGGAAAAACTTTTTAAACTCGTATTTCAGAGCAAAAAAGAAGTTTTGATTTGGATAATGGTATTTTACATTACGCGACGATAAATTTAATAAAAATTTTTATTTTCTTCATAAATTGAGAAATTACTTAACTTACCTTTTTGAAACCAGTTTCTTATATCCATTTAGGCAGCCTCAGTGTTCTCCAAACCTAAATAAGAAGGTAAACTAATAAACTATAATAATTGGTTGTTTAAAAAAATACTTAGTAGTAAACACCAACAGTTCAATTAACATACAAATACTGATCAAGTAGCGGCGGGCGGGTCAGTTTATATAGTGATGCGGACATGCGGAACTCTCTAGATCGAAGGGGAAGGCGGAGACCTTTCTAGAAGATTTTCTTTTCTCTCATTGGCTGCCGCCTGTGGACTCTAGCGATCTCTCAGTCTTTCTCGAATCCCACTAACTGGCTGACAGATTTCGCTACCAGTCGCTAGATGGCTCTAGATCAGTGTAAAGCTTTGCGAGATGTACGATAATTATCCTATTTGTTTGTGGTATTCTTTTTTTATAAGGATTTATTTTTTGCTTCTTCCAGGGGGGGGGGGGGGGCAGCTGACCAACCCCCCTGCCCTTCGCTGGGTACGCCCTTGCCGCCACGATTTTTGTTCTAAGCCTGATTCCAAAATCCATCAAGACTGCGCCACAGACTACTTATGAAGCGGAAGTTTACACAACAAAAACTGGCTATAAACTAAACTAACATCTAATTAATTTGTTACACAATAATACCTTCTACAATATAATTTATGTCAGTATGCTAAGAAACCTAGATGGGATACACAACGCGTGTGACTTACAATGTGACGACACTGCGTTGTAATATATATTAACTCGCTTGAAACGTCAGAAATTTTTATTTGTTGAATGTTTTATGTTTTAAAATGTCACGATCTCCACTAGAATTGATTGTGGAAAAAGTTTAACAAACGTGGGAATCCCTAATTGACTGAAGCCGATCGGTTATACAGAAAGACTTCGCTTTATAAAGTTAACATTCTTCTTTACCTTCACTTCCAATAAAATTTCAATCAATATGTAAATAAGCAAATGAGACTGGGAATAATCCGGGATCCTTTTATTTCCCGTGAGGAGTACACAATATGATTTGCGTGGATGTAATCAAGTGTTTTAAAGGTAGAACGAGATATTGATTAATACGTAAAGCAATACAGGGTCTTTTAATAATAAAAAAATTGATCTCCTTGTAACTCGGGGAAAAAACCAGTTCTGATAAAATTTGCTAAACGTGTCAATTTTAATGTCAAAGATGTAAAGTGAATACTCCAACTCTAACTCCACTCACCTTCGTTACAAAGAAAAGCCCCAAAGATTTTTAAGGAGCAGGGAAAGAGGAAAAGCATGTACATACCCGTTAAGATGTCAATTCATCGTCTATACGAGCGTGCACGTCTTTCCAAAATAGGCCATGTTGTTTTCCAAAAAATGATAATTATATGATTATTTCTTCAAAGATAGTACTTGATGTCAAAATTTAAAAAATCATCTTGGAAGGTTAGCCTATCTGTTTTGCCAAAAATGCAGAAATGCGTTAGGTTAGGTTAGGTTAAAGGATGTGGCCACCAATGGCCACCAATTACTCGGACACCTGGCTGGGTAGCGACACAGCGGGTGTTCAGTCGATTCCTTCTCCTCGTTACATTTTCTACAGTAGCTATCATTGGTGCCTTGTCATCTTTAGAGATTCACCCCAACAGTGCAGTTTCCTGTGATGACCAGGTTTTTCATGAGCTTGAGCCGTTGCTTTATTGTATTAGTATCTAGGGCCACATAATTCTAGATAAACCTCAATTGTGGTGATTTTGCCATGCGTCTCCTTGTTCCATTACAATGATTCGTATTCTTCAACGAATTAGTCGGTGTAAAGGGGAATCTAATGCAGTCGCACACTATTTCGCCGCTTTTAGCTTCGCCAATTGCCTGCTATTATGTTGCCTTCTATATTTATGTGGCCGGGTATCCAGCGTAGACGAGATCCCAAACCATTCTGTTTTGGATCCAGCATGGTGCATTTTGACTCTCTGACTTATCACTGCCTTTGATCTCAGTCGTTTCGATGATATACTTTTGAGTGTAACTTTGCTATCCAAATAGACTAGACACCAGCATTCTGTCATTTCCTGAATTAGTCTGGTTGCCTTGCCTTCCGTATTGCAAAAGTCTCTGTCTGTAGGACGCTGCCCTCATTCTTTAGTCTATACAACTCTTGAGTGCCAAGCCCCCCGCCTAGATACCCGCAATCGCGCTCTTCTGAGTTACAAAGGCGTCGGTATAGACTAATGTCTTTCGCTCTCTTGTTATGGAGTTGCTATTCTAGTCTTCTCCGGAGGATACGTTTATGCTAAGACTATCTCCAAATTATTGCTGGTAACCATATCGGAAATGCGTTGATCGATTTAGTAGGCCTGATAGTTTGCTACCACCTAGTCTTTTCATATCTGAGAGTATTTTTGAGTGTTCATAGTTGGTCGGTATTTATAGGTTCGACTCCCTAAGCCTTATGACTACCTTTATCGACAGACTTTTAACGTATTATTTAAGTGATTGCAGCTTACAGATTGCCTGCAATGTTGCCTGGGAAGTGTCTTTCTTCACGACTATTGCTCCTTAGGCTGCAAGCCATTGTACTTTAATGAGACTCTTTCTATTTATCTCCTTGTTCCTGGCTTGCCACCATGAGTGCTCTATACGTAATGATCGGTCCTACACTCGCAGTTCACAGTGTATCACAAGGAACTTGATTACAATTCAAATCAAGATAACTCTGGAAGTTTTGAGGAAAGAGAGATACGCCAGAGACTGACAGGGTTGTTTTCCAAATTTTTTTACATATTGAAAAACAACAAAAACAACTCTTCTGTCGAACTTATTAATATATAATTTTAGATATTTAAATGCATCATTTTATTCTGGCCTCAACGATGTAGCCTGGTTGATACTTAAAGTCAGTCGCTGTTGAGTTATGGCCATTTTATTCGGGACCTAAATGCATTGTAGAGAATTTTCATTAAGAAAAATTCGCTAAGAGAGAGGTTACGATCAAAAGTTTGTTCAGAGGAGCCCAAATGTGGATTCCTAGAACCCAAAGCCAATGTCTGTTAAAATATATATATATATATATATATATATATATATATATATATATATATATATGTGTGTGTGTGTGTATGTATGTATATGTATGTATCTATGTTTCCCAAGGAAAACTCAAAAATACTGAACTGATTTCAATCAAACTCGGCAAAATTCTTGCTTGTGCGAAAACCGAGGTCGAGTTCGTTAATAAGCCTTTATGGTCAAGTTTTACTGGTGGAAAATCGAGAAAAACTTTTTGAAAACGATATATTTTTGTAAGTATGAGAGTAACTGGAATGAGACTATACATATGGCTATAAATAGTTCAAATAAACCTATGTTGTTAATTTTAAGTAATTTGGTACAGAATATTTAGAGTTTTTTCCAAATTAAAAATAAAATCCCAAAGACATGCGTTGAAACGACTTAGTGCTTAAAGTCAAATGACTGACGACAGAGTAGTTAACTGGCACGCGTAGATTGATTCGTACAACAGGTATAAACCAGACATCAACGGTAACCAAACTAAATATATATCAGGCATAATACATACTATCCCAACCAACAACCGTGAAGAATCGGCTGCAATTATGGAAAATGACAGACGACATGAAAGTAAAAATTTGCCAACTGATTGTTATTTAACTGGTAAATTCATTCAATTATGAAAATACACTGTATTTGTAGCTTTATCAGCGGCCCCAAATACAGTTTTAGCGCAGCATAGATATATTATGCTGTTGCATCATATAGAAGAAATCTAAAATGATTCTAAAAGAGTTTCTTTTATCTTTAAACTTAAACATAAGACATCATATAAGACCGAAACAGTCGTGGGATGCGTTTCAATGGTAATTCAACTAATTCTGTAATAATTGTTACGTATACTTTGAATATAATATCCCGGGTATGAAGCCGATC
This sequence comes from Tillus elongatus, assembly GCA_964006375.1. Lineage (NCBI taxonomy): Eukaryota > Metazoa > Arthropoda > Insecta > Coleoptera > Cleridae > Tillus > Tillus elongatus. The sequence goes on along the minus strand of OZ023262.1, from coordinate 25,619,133 downwards.
TAAAGTATCACGCAAGTAAAACGTTAGCTGGCGTGTACCTGGACGGCGCAGTGGGCTTCGCGTTTGCCTGCTAACCAGAAGGTTACGGGTCGAATCCAGCTCGATGAATGTATGTTTTTTATGTTTTATTTTGACATTTGGAGAAACAATATTGCACAGATTTCATACGTTTTGAACAAGATCTCATTTTTGTTTAAAACGCCTAAATTGGTTTGTCACCTTTGAGCCTGAAATTATAATTTTGATATTGAAAAACTGGTTTGATTAGGTTGACTAAAACGAAATCATTCAGGCGATTAATAAGGAAAGATAACTGCTACGTTTATAATTTGGCATATACTTTACTTATCTAAATGTTAATTAAGTTTCCTTCTGGAAATCTTCTGTATATCCTTTATGAAATTTGTAATACAATTTTCTTTTAAAGAGATTTACACTATCTACAGATATAGCAAAATTTAGTTCTTTAGCTTCATCGAAAAATCGGTTTTGGACATTTTTCTCAAAAGGATGGACTCAAATGTGGACAATTCTTTTAACGTTAGTAATTATTATATAGTCTGTATTACCTACGCAAAAGGCTCTGACTTTTATTATCATTATTTCTATTACTTTTGTAAGACACTCTTTATCTTGCATATATTTTGTTTAACTTTTACCGTCTTTAACTCAATATTGAAGAATTATATTTTGAATAAACATATTCTTAACATAAAATAAATTTAAAAGACTGCTGACAAATCTCTCATAATAACACAAACGAATAAACGAATGAAGCCTGGAGTGAAGTAGCAAACGCATTCGTTTATTTGTTGAATAGTAATATCATTTCCATGACAAAGGGAAGAGCTAACAGTTCTGAGTGTCATCTGCCACCCCTCTGTCCTTCCTTCTGCATGATATTGCAATTCATTCATTATATTAAATTTATTTGTCGGTCGGTTTTTACCGTGTCGAGTGCTTTTGTGGATTCCTCTCTATTTTGTGCACCCATTCAATGTGATCCTAACAATTTGTCCAACACATCTTCTAATAATGTAAAGTGGAATGTATTATGTTGTGTTGGGAGAATTGCAGAAAATAACACCCACACAAACAATTTACACTTTCACCAAGGGTGGCTCAGCCACAGTTTTATTAAGGAATCAGAGACTTACTTTATGATTTTAGTGAATTTTCTTAAAAAAAATTCACTAATGAGGAGATCCCGACTTTTGAATTTTGAAAAAATTTCTTCAAATGAGCGCTAATTAGGCCCCCCAGAAAACATATCCGGAGTCAGTTTCAATTTTTATATGTTTATATATATATATATATATATATATATATATATATATATATATATATATATATATATATATATATATATATATATATATATATATATATATATATATATATATATATATATATATATATATATATATATATATATATATATATATATGTATCACACCGATAACTCAAAAAATAATAGGCCGATTTTGTTTAAATTTGGTGAAAAAATTCCTTTTGCAAATGGCTTGGACAAGTTCGTTAGCCAGAAAAATCTGCCCAGGTTTTCCCGGAAAATTTTGTGTTTTCTTTCTAAAAAAATTTATATCTCCGGAATTAACAAAGTAAGGGCAACCATTTGGTACGCAGGTTTACATCATTATGGGTAAGTTACCTACCAAAATTTAGCTATGTAGGTCAAAAGACAAAAAAGTTATAGGCATTTAAAGAAAAATAAATTGGGGTTTTCCTCAAAACGTCAAAGTGGCGATTTAAAATGTCAAAATTAGCAACATTTAGGCAAATAACTTAAATATAATACGGGCTATAGAAATAAAATGTCTCAAGAAGGATGTTTTACAAACCCTGAAGTCTTAGTTTCAACCGTCATTGTCCTTCATTTTACTAAAATGTTTCCAGAAAATTCATTTCAGATAGACATTTTCTCTGATGCTTGGCAGTAGCCTTAGCTATAGAGTTTATCGTTTATTGATATATAATTTTTGTCGAATTTTCGTAAAAAATCAATAAAGCTCAATATATCCGTTATTATATAAGATATGAAAATTTTTTGTATATATTATTTATAGGGTGTCTTGAGCTACATCTTAAAATAATATTTCTACAATCACAGGCTGGCCCATAAGTCGTTGGTGATACAAATTTCCTTTTTTTAATCAAACACGCCTTATGTTATTGCATTTTTGCATTTTCCATCGAAATATAATGCATGTTTGTAAGAAAAGAAATTCTGGACGCAGCAAGTGCGTTATGGTAGCTAATTTTAATCAAATGTTTCATATTTGAACAGCTCAATTTGCTATTAACCTATAAGGTTGACCAAGAAACGTGTTTTTTCGGGAACACTTTAAGTTTACTTTTGGAAATTTTTGTACATTTTCACACAATAAAGTTATTTTGATGAAACATGGCACATTGTTTTTACTATATAGGTTATTTATTTACCGCTAGTTTTCCAAACTAGAATTAAACAAAAAATCAGAATACAAATACACAAAGTATTTTGTTCGACGTGGGCCACCGTATTTTGTTCGACTTAATATATCGATGCTCATACATAGCAACTTCATTTGTGATTATAAATGAGATGTCTGTGCCTCCACCTTTAGCAAGTGAGTGCTGATATAAATACCACTAACCACTAGAAATAGTAAGATTTCGGGACGCAGCAAGTGTGTTATAGTACTGCATTTTCATTAGAATTGCACACTATTAGATATATAATTAAAAGTAATTCTTTGATAAGTACACTTGGAGAACCCAAATCACCACAACACATTTTAAAAGACCTGACGATCGTTAACCCAGTTAGCGTCATCAGAGGATGAAACATTCTAAAACTTAAAAAACTAACATCAACTTATATACCGGATGAGACACTAGTCGTAGGCAAATTCCAAAGTGTATTGTATTTTTATCGCCGGACAAGGTCTTTGAGCTATCCCTGCTGCTTTATCTAAAAAGTGTCCATCTGTAATAGTCTTGAGAAAGTTCAACGACAGCTAAATTAACAAGGATTCCTTTGGCGGCAATAACTGTGTACTTATGTTATTGGTAAAACGTGCCGAAAACGAGGGAATTTTATTTAGCAAAGCAATCGATCAAGTGACTCGTAATTGGCGCTGGTGAAGTATTCATACATTTTTTGTTGTAGCTATATTTCGCAATATATACGCTCTCGAACCCCTTTAGCTGTCCTGGTTTTCTAACATTTTTTATTAATTTCAGATTATCTTTATCAACGTGATGATCATTATCCCAAATATGTCGGGCGACGGCAGACTTATCTACAGTACCGTAACGTAATTTGGATATGTGTTCTTTGAATCTGATTCCAATCGATCTTTTTGTTTGTCCGACGTATTTAAGATTACAATCTTTACAACTTATTTCATAAATTCCCGACATTTTGTCCGCGCTATCCTTGTCTTTTGGGTTACCTAGCAAGTTTTTTAAGGTATTTGTTGTTGAAAATTCTAGCTGTAAGTCGACTTTTTTAAAAATGCTGTCTAGACCGCTCGTGATTCTAGGTTCAAATGGTAAGCAAATAAAGTTTTTATCCGATTTTTCTCTTCTGAGCGTCGTTGATTCCGTCAACATTTTCTTTGTTTTCTGTTTGTTGATTAATTTTTCCACTAGGCAAGCAGTGTATCCGTTATATTCGGCCACGTTCTTAATATAATTTAATTCTTTGGTATATATACTTTTGTTTAAAGGAAAATTAATTAACCGATTTACTAAAAAATTCAGACTGGCCATTTTTTGTGCGTACGTATGATGTGAGTCACTCGGGATGTAGCTTAAGGTAGTGGTTTCTTTTCTATAGACATCGAATTCTTAAGTGTCTTTATTCTTGATAACTAGTACATCTAGAAAGAGTAGTTTATTATTAATTCCTAATTCGTGGGTAAATTTTATAGAATCAAATTTATTGTTTAATTTGGCAATAAAATCTTCTATTCTGCAAATTTTTGTGTTAAACACCGCGAAAATATCATCCACGTAATGACACCACACTCTAGGAAAATAACCACTTTCACTTTCAAGATCTGCTTCAAATCTGCTCATGAAAAGGTCTGCAATAAATGGCGATAGCGGATTGTCCATTGCCGTACCTTGTGTTTGTTGAAAAAATTCATTGTTGAATTGAAAAATATTTTGTTTGATGCAAAGGTTTGTTAGAAATAAATACCCTTTGCAGACATTTTCATTTATGTTATTCATTTTTAGCAACTGCTCTAAATATGTTAACGTTTGCTCCGTGGGAACGCTAGGAAACAATGAGGTTACATCGAACGAAATTAAAACCTCGCCGTCGATCAATTTAACCTCTTTGATCTTATTAATAAATTCAAGAGAATTTGTTACTGAAAAACTTTTCTGTTTTACAGGCAAGCCCTTAAACTCATCTGTCAACCACTTACCTAAATTATAAGTCGGGGAATCTATAGCCGAAACAATAGGTCTAATTGAATTTCCCGGTTTATGAATTTTTGGGAGACCGTACTTCTTGAGAACTTTCGGATTAGAAACTTGTAACTTTCTTCCTAAGTCTTTTGATATAAAATTGTGACAACTTTTTAGACTATTTTTAACGTCTGAAATCATTTTTGGTAGCGGGTTTTTAAAAAAAGTTTCTAATCCGAAAGTTCCCAAGAAGTACGGTCTCCCAAAAATTCATAAACCGGGAAATTCAATTAGACCTATTGTTTCGGCTATAGATTCCCGACTTATAATTTAGCTAAGTGGTTGACAGATGAGTTTAAAGGCTTGTCTGTAAAACAGAAAAGTTTTTCAGTAACAAATTCTCTTGAATTTATTAATAAGATCAAAGAGGAATCTATAGCCGAAACAATAGGTCTAATTGAATTTCCCGGTTTATGAATTTTTGGGAGACCGTACTTCTCGGGATTTTTCGGATTAGAAACTTGTAACTTTCTTCCTAAGTCTTTTGATATGACATTGTGACAACTTTTTAGACTATTTTTAACGTCCGAAATCATTTTTGGTAGCGGGCTTTTATAAAGTTTAACCTAAACATCTGTTTATATAATTTTAACTAGGGATGTATGTACTTTGTAGTGCCCACCTAGATATTATAAGTACTGACTGTATTAGTTTGAGGTAGGTATATTGCTTCTAATACCTACCAGTGAATTCTGTATAAAGTTCACTAGGTAATACATACAATATCTATCTACGTGCAGTTTACCTATCACTTTCACATTTGTTCCATTGAATGTTACAATCATAATATACTACTACAGTCATTTTGTTAAAGGTAAGTTAAAATTAAAAGTTAGGTTATTATTTACCTATTATTTATATTAACCTTAGAATATAGGTACTTAGTTGTTTTATATTATAAGATCCTAATAAGATGTTAGAAATTAGCATCAGCGGAGTCGATTTCAAGGTTATGCAATGCGCAAAGCGTACACGTTTCTCTGTGTCAAATAGCTACGTGTGGTCAGATTAAACTAGGAGAGAGAGAGAGAGAGAGAGAGAGAGAGAGAGAGAGAGAGATGGCTTTTAATTTTAAATACCGTGAATGTGAAGAATGGGAAGCTTAATATTTATACATAATGAAACGCCATTCTAGATTGCTTTTCAACAAATCGAATCACTGTCATTAAATTTTTTATTTATTAATATACATTCGCATACTAAAATTTAGCGCTTTTTGACGCAAACTTTGCCCCAGTATGAGGAAAAAAATGGTCCAATTTACAAAATTGGTTAGTTGGTTGTACCACAGCATAATTTGATTATGCTGTTGTTGTACATTGTACACAGCTCTATCTATAACATTTTGTGTAAACTACAGCTGTCCTGACAACATACTACCTGGTCCTGCACCGAGGTGGCGTCCCTGTCGTATTTCTCACAATGCTCTCCAGTCTGATATCTTGCAATAATTTCCATTGTTTAGATTTTTATCTACGATTCATTTAAATAGCTTAGCAATTCATATAACGTCATCTGTCTTTGTACAACATTGTAGATATTGCATTACAGAATCTAAAGTGATGTCGAGGATCATTTTATTATTAGTTTCGAAAAGCTTTATTTTCCTATCAATCAAACGAGTTGCAAATTGGTACAAAACCACGTCTGTCTATATTCTTTTAGGGTGTAAATTTTAGTTTCAATCACTTAGACAAATTGAGAGATATTGAGTTTTAAAAAATAGGGAGCAGTTTAACCTCACTATCCTGGAAGTTTTGCCGAACCCCTGCCTTTCTGTAAGGAGGGTAGGGATCTTTAACGTGCCCAACATAGCATGGACACGGGACCGACGGCTTTACGCCCCCTCCGAAGGGCGGAACGTGCAGACATTCAACTTTCTCAAATACAATGCCAGATCCTCGGTTGATGTTAATTTTACAGTTTGTACTGAAAAAGTGAAAGGAGTACCCTGGGATCGAATCCATTCCCTTCGGTTCAGAGGCACACGTTCTTACCCCTGAACCACCAAGGTTCTATATATATATATATATATATATATATATATATATATATATATATATATATATATATATATATATATATATATATATATATATATATATATATATATATATATATATATATATATATATATAAATATATATAAACATTTTAACTGACCATGAAAATGGGTTCCAGATGCCCCAATTCGCGTTTATTTGAAGAAATTTTCTGAAGGTCTTACCATCCAAACCTCTCTAGTAATGAATTTTCTTAATTGAAATTCACTAAATGTCTGTGGCTATTAGATCTAACAGTCCGAAGCTAAAGAAAATATCAACAGCAAAAACATATTTAGCAAGTAAACAATCAAGACTTATTTTCGAGCGTAAGTTTTTAGGTTACTTTTTGTAACAATGCTAATGGGCCATCTTCCTCGGAGACCCTGAATATATTGAGAATGAACGAAACACTTCAGGTGATTAGGCACTTGTGTTCACTGCATTCGGAACATATTCCTGGTTACGTTTGTGGAGACTACAGAATCGTGGTTAGCCATGGAAATGCATTGATAGTAGCAATAGCGACACGGGCAGGATTTGGGATATTAGTGAAAGGACAACAGTCCTCGAGGGCAATCCTGCTGAAACTTCATGTCAAAACAAGCCGCTGTTGGATTATTCTATAGCCTCGGGGATTTAAACGCCACAAATGTATGGATGCCTACCGATTGTCTACTAAAGGATCTGCTTATAGACATCTTTACAACGGAGTGGACCATGTCTACTGTCTACTCAAGTCAGGCAATATTAGTGAGAACTCCGTTGCTGAATATTATGTAGATTTAAAACTGCTGCTATTTTCTATAGAGAGAAGTAAATATACACACACTCACATACACACATATAGACATACACACTATTTCTCTCACACTAGTATACACACATCTTAATATTGTAATCAAAAACTAATCCAGTAATACCAAAGCATAAAAAACCTGGACGCAGCAAGTGCGTTATGGTAGTGAATTTTCATAGAAATGATCTGGCATAAAATATTTTATTATATATTTTTGTTCTTGTAACATAGAAATCTAAATTTTGCTGTATAGTTTACTTTTTATATCGCTAACCTACCTACCAAATTTGGTTATTATAGATTTTTTATTTTTTGAGACAAATTTTTTTTTCGAATGGAGACTCAAAATTTTCCCGGAAAACCTCGTGTGATTTTCCTGACTAACGAACTTGTCCAAGTCATTTACAAAAGGAAGGTACATGTCAAATTTTAACAAAATCAGCCCATTATTAGTGAATTTTTATTTAAAATAAATCACTAATAGAGAGGTAGAGACTTTGCAATATTTTTTTCAAATGAGCGCGATTTAGGACTAGAACCCATATCCGGGGTCAGTTTCAATTTATATATATATATATATATATATATATATATATATATATATATATATATATATATATATATATATATATATATATATATATATATATATATATATATATATATATATATATATATATACAGGGTTTTTCACGATAGCCGTGCATTAGAAGTTTATGAAGTTCCCTGATATTATAAATTTTGAAATTTTGGCAGCGGTTACAATTCGTGATTGTCTTTTATTCTAAAATATTTTCAAGGTCACACCACTTCCGGTTAGACCGGAAGTAGTCATCAACTTTGCTAATTTAAATAGAATGCTCTATTTTTTATTGCATATTCGAATTCTCCATAAAATTTTATGAAGATTTATATTAGGCTTTCCTATCCCTATCTTCAACTGTTCCAGAGATATTGTGATTTTTTTACATTTTGCGGAACTTCTATCCTCATTTATAACACTTTGTATTTCACATGTTTTTAAAGATAAAAGCCTGGAATTTAGAATACTATAACTTCTAAGATGAAGCCTTCATATTACCTACCTAAAGTTTACCTGTATTATACAGAGTGTTTTAAATTTAAAGACCAACTTACACACATTCAATGTTGCAAAAGTCATTTTTTTCAAATGGTACACCCTGTATATTATTAAAAATTCGAGTTCTAAATTTAATTCTATACCGGTTTTATATAGGGTTTCCTATACCTATCTCTTACGAGTAACTTGCTACTAGAGTTTTTAGGTAACAAACTCCTTTTCTAGTGAATATACATTACCCTGCAAAATAAAGGCAGCTGTGGCTGCCAGAAAACAAAATTTTGACAACACATGAATTCTAAAGCGTCATTTATATTTTAAAGTTAATCTGAGTGTGTTTGTATTAGTCACGTTACAGAAATAATAAGCCAATAAAAATGCAGAATAGTGAAGAGTACTCTAATATGGATATTTTCAATTTATTTTATATTCATGGGGAATACAATCGGATTGTAAGCAGAACATGCAGGATGTTTAACGAGAGGTATCCGACTCCATCGGCAATGACTAGAGGAACATTCGCAAGGATAGAGGAACGATTTAAATTGACTGGAAGTGTCAAAACTACACGACATGATCCAAAGCCAGTAACTGAAAATGAAGATAATGAGATAAAAGTTTTGGCTTATTTTCAATTTTACCCGTGTAGCTCTATTTATGCAGCTACTTGAGCTTTGGAAACATCAAGTTCATCTGTGCATAGAATATTGAAATCTCATAAAATGCACCTATATTCAGAAGTAGTACTACAAGGACTTCGACCTGGTGACCATTTAAAAAGAGTGGAATTCTGTAAATACATGTTTCTGAATATTCAAGAAGATGAGAACTTTCTCTCTAAAATTAAGTGGACCGACGAATCGAAATTTAGAAGGGAAGGAATTGTGAATAGGAGAAATAGTCATTTTTGGGCAAGTGAGAACCCTAATATATTTAGAGAACGACGTTTTCAAACAAATTCTAGTTTTGCATCATTATGGACAATAAGGTCTCTTATGAAATTTACGAAGAAAATATAAACGGTGTAAAGTATTTGGAACTATTAAGGGGATCTGTCCGTAATTTTCTGGCAAGGCTACTACTAGATATAAGGCAAAGCTGCTGGTATCACCTAGACGGCGCTCCTGCCCACTCCACTGGTGAAGTTTACTGGCATTTAACGCAATTATTTGAAGACAGATGGATTGGGCCCAACGGTCCTTGGAGATGGCGTCCCCGCTCTCTTGATGTAACGCGCGCCGATTTTTATCTCTGGGGGCATATAAAAAGTCAATTGTATGACACAACAGTGCAAAGTAGAGAGGATCTTTTAAATCGTGTAATTAGAGCTTTTAGAGATTTAGATCCAAATGAAATCAAAAGCGCTACTACGAATGAGATGAACCGTAGAATTTTGCAGTGCCTTGACCAAGATGGTCGTCACATAGAACATTTATAGTGATCGTAGCATTTAAATTTGAATTAACTATTTTTTTGGTCTTTGTTCAGTTTTTTGGTTATTGTTAATATATTTTTTTATTATTATTCAAATAATTACATTAAATATTTTTATGAAATCATATCACTTTTGTTATCTGACTGACAATCACAGCTGTATTTGTTGTCTAGTCTAACGTGTACTCTTTAGAAGAGGAGGTTGTTACCTAAAAATGCTAATAACAAGCAACATATGGAAGATAAATATAGACAAACTTATATCAAACCGGTGTAGAATTAAATTTAGAACTCGAATTTTTAATAATATATAGGGTGTCCTATTTGAAAAAAACAACTTTTGCCACGTTGAATATGTCTAAGTTAGTAACTAAATTTAGAACACTCTGTATGACACAGGTAAATTTAAGACATATAATATGAAAGCTCCCTCCCATAAGTTACGAAATTCTAAATTCGAGCATTTTATCTTTAAAAACATGTGAAATACAAACTATTAAAAATAAGGTTGCAAAATCACCGAAATGCAGAGAAATCACAATATCTTTGGAACAGTTGAAGATAGGGATAGGAAAGCCTAATATAAATAGTCACAAAATTTTATGGAGAATTCGAATATGCAATAAAAAACAGAGCATTCTATTTAAATTAACAAAGTTGATGACTACTTCCGGTCTAATCGGAAGTGGTGTGACCTTGAAAATATTTTAGAATAAAAGACAATTACGAATTGTGACCGCTGCCAAAATTTCAAAATTTAGGATATCAGGGAACTTCATAAACTTCTAATGCACGGCTATCGTGAAAAACCCTGTATATATATATATATATATATATATGTATCCGTCTGATAACTCAAAAAATAATTAACCGATTTCAATGAAACTCGGCAAGTGCCTTTCTTTTATTAATGGCTTGGATGAGTTGGTTAGGCAGGAAAATCGGACGGGTTTTTCCAGGAAAATTGAGTTTTCTTTCAAAAAAAATTTTTTCTCCGAAAATAACAAAGCTGTTTTAATGAAATTTACTATATATGTTGCCTTGGGAGAGGACTTACTAAGCACCAAAATTCAACTTTCTCAGTTTATAAAAAATTGAGTTATTCAAATTTTAAATGTTCTTTTGAAACAATTTTTTTTTCCTCCAAAAATTAAGTTATTTTAATGAAATTTGGTGGATATCTTGTCCTAGGAAATACCTTACTACCTACCAAAATTAAACGTTTTAAGATTATAGAAAACTGAGTTAATCAAATTTTTATAGCTCACTGCAGTGTTAAAATCAATGGTATTTTCCTCACTATTTTAAACACGTGGGTGGGGGACTGACTGAATTCATTTCCAGTTGCTATTGATCTACTCATATTCTCTGAATATGTTAGAAGACGTGGTATCTACTTCATTCCAAGTCACTATTAACCGACTATTTATGAAATCAAATAAGTAAATTAAATCGATTGTCATAAAATATGTAGTGTATTAAGACTAAGGGAAAAAGAAATAAAACATATATAACTGTGCACATTTTGATTATATTTTAGGGTGTGCGGCGCACACCTAGCTCACTAGGAGAAATCGCCACTGCTTGAGAGAGGTATTGTCACAGCATAATATCTTATTAAAGTTCATTTGTAAATAGGTTAAATTTTTATATGTTTATATATATATATATATATATATATATATATATATATATATATATATATATATATATATATATGTAACAAAGCTGTTTTAATGAAATTTACTATATATGTTGCCGTAAGCGAGACCTTACTAGGTACCAAAATTTATCTATCTACGTTTAGAGAAAATTGAGTTATTCAACTTTTAAATTTTCTTTCGAAAAAAACTTTTTCTCCGAAAATTACAAAGTTATTTTAATGAAATTTTGTGGATATCTTGCCTTCGAAAACACCTTACTACGTATTAAAATTAAACTCTCTAAGTTTATAGAAAATTGAGTTATTTAAATTTGAAGCATTTAATAAAAATTCACTACCATAACGCACTTGCTGCGTCCCGAGTTTTTTTTTTTTGAGTTATCGGTGTGGTATATATATATATATATATATATATATATATATATATATATATATATATATATATATATATATATATATATATATATATATAAACATATAAAAAATGAAACTGATCCCGGATATGGGTTCTAGGGATCCGAGTTCGTGCTCATTTGCAAAAATTTGAAAAGTCGGGATCTCCCCATTAGTGAAATTTTTCTACGAAAATTCACTAACTAGGGGAACAGGAAATGTAATTGTAAGTGGCCTCACGTTATAAAGGTGATGAATGTAGCAGGAGACCACGTAAGGCACGTAAAAAGAAATGTTGCATGGAAATTTCAAGTAATTTGTTAGGTCACATAAATAAGTTACATAGAGAGCGACCATTGACTAACAGTGTAAACTAAAGGTACAATCAGAGCAAATGGACACACGATGCCTAGTAAGCGGATGCTTCTACAATTTTCATTCTCAATAGAACGGACTAGTGAGCTTTGCAAATGAATCATAAAGGAGAAATAGAGAAAAATAAACCGAAAGAGAAGCTACAGGAACGTCTTATGCGGTGGAATACAAGTAGGTTTTTGTAGGGTGATATGTATGTAAAATAGTATAGCAGTAAGAGTAAGTAAAGCGCCATGTTAAGAGTAAAGACTGTATAGTGGCACCAGCAGAAGTCAATGGAAGCCACGTGTGTTCGGCAAGAGCAAATTTTAGGAAGACACTATTGACTTATAATAATAACAATAGACTAAAAACGATGCGAGTTGTAAGGAAAATATAAATGATCTGGAACAAAATATTTTATTATAATTTTTTTTTTCTTGTAACATAGAAATCTAAATTTTGGTGTATAGCTTACTTTTTATATCGTATACTCAGCAATTTCATACAAAATGGGACACCTGTACATGGAGTTGATACAAGAACGTTTAAAAGAAACTATGAACGTTTACCAACTTCTTCAAAAATGCATTTAGGTGCAGCGAGAAACCTTCGAAGACTTATTCTAAGCTTAATATTCATTCCTGTGATTTGAATCTATGGTTATTATTGCTGTTTGCATTTAAATGTTGTCTGCATTTTAATATCTATTTAGATTTTAAAGTTTTATTTTATTTGTTTGTTTCAGAAATATCAATAGACTTTAGTGCCCATGTGTTTTGCTCTGTTAAACGGTGTAGACGTTTTTCAATTCAGAGCTACTTAATTTAAATGATTACATTTGTCTATATCCCCGTTTTTTATACTTTAGACCCCTTTATCAAAACAAGTTATTTGTTCAAAATTATATTCCCTATTGAATGCTGATAAGATATACAGGATGTTCCATTAGAAAAAAAAAACGTTTCTGCTAATCTCTCAGATACCCGGTGAGCGATTATAATCAGCACAAAGAGATCCACGAGCCTCTTAATTTTATTGATCACGTAGTTCCAATAATAACAAAGTTACTATTAATAGTACCGACATACTTCTGAACAGCCTGTATATAACAGATACCCTTTGGTTTAGTCGTTAGTGATGGGTCGTTATTTAACCGTCGGTTATTTTTTAACGGTTGCCGAGCCGTAACGGTAACCACCAGTTATGGACTGATAAAAATAACAGCTTAAAAAATAACGCTTTTTACACTAAACTAGAAAACGGAGTCGTATCTGTTTCAGTTCCACTGCAACTAGGTTCGATGAATAAACATCGGTTTTCATCGGCAACTGTTATTTAACCATTTAACGGGATGAATAGCCTTGAGACTGGGAATGCTAAATAATAATAATAATAATAATAATAATGTCTTTATTTGTACTACAACCAAACTAAACTATACAAAATTCACAACAAGAATATAACCTACAATGTAGTACAGGGGCGAAGTTCAGTGCAACACATAAGCGTGTGCTCTGCTCTACCACTTAACCCCAGCATACACACTATCCACTATATACTATATACATATACTGGCACACCGCAACGGGAGACATCAGTCAAGGCCAAAAGCAATGAACACTCATCAGCACCTCATCTAGTGAGCAAATAATAAACACGGCTGTGGGACGGAAAAGTATCCTGGAAAAGGGAAAGAACATGAGAATGATAGCAAAAAGAAAAAGAAAGAGAAAAAGTAGGAGAAAAAGGCAGGGCACCTGTTTTACGTTTTACACACACAAAAAAACATACACGCTCATTCATCACTGCCTACCATGCAAATAACCAGTCATTGCCTTCCTGAAGGATCGCACCGATAACTTTTACATGTCTTCCGGTATATTATTGTACACGCTACAAACATCGTATGAAAAGGATCGCCTGTAAATATTCAATTTATGCTTAGGCACGGACAATAAATCCTTCTTTCGTATGTTCACATTATGCACATCCGTGCGGTATCTTATTCTTCTGCACAAGTACCGAGGCAACCCTGACTGAATTATAGAATGGTAAAAGCAGGCTCTACGTAGTGTCATTCTGTTATTCATGTTCAACCAGCCACTGTCCCTAAGCTCACGCGATATGTGATCATACTTACGCACCCCATAAATGAACCGCAAGCACGAGTTTTGCAACTTTTGTATTCTACTCATATACTCGGCATCAAGACACGGATAGTACACCTGCGAGCAATACTCCAGCTGCGATAGGACCAGTGAATCACACAGCACAGTTTTCAGTCCACGCGAAAGATACGATCTATGTGGGTACAGTAGCTTTAAACCACCATATCCTCGCTGTAAACATTTGGAAACGTGTCTCCGATATCTGAAAGTAGCGTCCATGGTAAGGCCAAGATTCGTAACTTCTTCAAGCAGAGGTATCGGCTCCCCATTGACACTCAGCATTATATGCGGCTTTATAATATCAATACCTGATTTATGACCAAAAACAATTGCTGCAGACTTTTTTGCATTCAAATGCAGTGAGTGATCCAACGATAGTTCACTCACAATCCTCAAATCATCATTTATCTTGCTGAGTGCCTCACCGAGTCGTGACCTTGGAAATGAATAATAGAGCTGCGTGTCGTCCGCATACATATGTATTGTACAGCTTTTTATAAATGTTGGAAAAATATGCGTATAAAGGGTAAACAAAAGCGGGCCAAGGATTGAACCCTGGGGTACACCTCTACTCACCCCAATTGCAGCGGAAACATTGCCACGCAACTCTACATGCTGTGACCTACCAGTGAGGTAACTAGACAGAAGCCCAACGGATTCGCTGCCAATACCAATATAACGCAATATGTCTACCAGAACATCGTGCCTTATGGTGTCAAATGCCCTTGTATAATCCAAAAGAATCAATACAGTAAACTTGCCATCATTGCAGGCTTGAAGAATGTCATCATTGACCTTGCAGAGGGCTGTTGTACAGCTAAAATTTGGCCTGAAACCAGACTGCACATCCGGCAAAATCTTATTTTCATCAAGGTATTGTCTCAGCTGCAGGCAAAGGACCTTTTCAAAAATCTTTGATAATATTGGCAGCAGACTAATTGACCTCAAATCCTTGAACTCTGTGGGCTCATTAACCTTCGACAGAGGCGTCACTCTAGCACACTTCCACATGTCTGGAAAATACCCAGCTAAAATACAGGAATTAATTATATTAGTTATGTATAGAGTAATACGTGGTGCACATGTTTTTAACATTTGAAGACTTATATTATCAATACCACTTGCATTACTTTTGATTTTATCTAAACATTTAGATATGGTTTCTGTGTCTGCCAGAACAAATTGAAAATCAGCTGGACTTTTCATATGTGCATAATATCTCTTATAATTATCATTTATAGAACCCACAGGAACACTATTCACAAAATAATCATTTAACTTATCTACGTCACTCAAGCTATCAGGAATGCCCACCCTAGTCCCTGTACCCTTAATATTCAGTCTATTTAATTCCCTATATAAATCACGCGCATTTTTACCTTTCAGTGAATATTCAAAGTATGCCTTTTTTTCTCTAAGTATAGTAGCGCTGGTAAAATTTCTCAGAGCCTTGTAGTAATTCCAGTCCCCCACAGCCAGGGACCCACGATATTTTACTTTAGCATTATCCCTCAGCGACATAAGCATTTTTACATTATCCGTTATCCAAGGCTGCGGTGTCCTCGTGATTTTCTTAACTTTATAAGGGGCATGCTTGTCAAATAGTCCAGTAATAGTGCTGGTAAATATTGCAATTTTTTGATCAATATCACTCGTGTGGTAAATGCCATCGAGATCAGTGAAAATTGGATCCATCATAAATAAGTCATTATTAAAGTGCCTGTAATCACGGCTTGTCACGATAACTGGCTTCCCAGCAGCCTTTCTCACGTCTAATATACAATATACCATATCATGATCCGATATCTCAGTCAGCGCAACACCTGATGCCACTACAATACCACTGTCTGATACCAAAATGTGATCCAGTAATGCCCCCTTTCGCGTTGGATCCTCTATCATTTGTCTGAAACCAATTTCCTTCAGCGACACATTATACGCCCGGCTCATGGAATCATCTTTTAGTAAATCAATGTTCGTATCGCCGCAAATGATGATGTCATCAGTAAGCAGCAGCGCATTTCCAATTAAATTTTCAAGTTCATCAATGAAGATTTTGTAATTCAATTGATGTTTACGATACAAGGCCGCAAGAAAAATTCTTTTATCGTTTATATTCAGGCATACACATACCTGCTCTATACTGCTCGTTGTAGAGATCAAATTGTACTTTATGTGATCCCTTACATAAATAGCAACACCGGAGCCTCTCCTATCGTAATCCCCCCTCACCAAACGAAATCCATGCACATTCAGCACAGCGGTCGGTGTCTCAGAGTACAACCACGTTTCGGTGACACACAATATATCAATATCCTCATCCCCTATAAGTCGCTCCACCTCTTCCAAATGCGGCCGCAATGATCGCACATTCAACTCTGCAATTTTTAATTTTTTAAGATTCATCGCAAGCTGTATCCCCAAAAAGAAAACAATTTATTATTGACCAGTCAGATCACATCAGTCAAAATACACGTACTATAGTTCTCAAAGTGATAATCATACAGGCCCTGTATAGCAAACAAAAAGAAAATGTGAGAAGAAAAGATAAGAATGTATATGATTAAAAGTGCCTTCTTATACACAAATATTAACACCAAAATTTAACAATTTAAAAGATGCCGATAAAGTAATATAATATCCAAGGTAACCGTTAAACAATATAAAATTTCGAGTTTAATGTCTACAAGTACGCCACTCAAAAAAATAAAGTATTTAAGAACGTACAAATCAATATTAGTCTACAACCGATATCACCCCACGCTATGCCAGCATCCAAAAAACCTAAAGTAAATAAACAAAAGCAAAAGTAAACAAAAATATTATACAAACAAAAACTGTAAATTCCACAAAAGTTATCAAGATAATATAAAACAATGCCTATGCAAAAACACACCTAAATAAATTCAAGATAACAGCCGTGCGTCTACAGATTACTTCTGTTTCAGTTCAGGTCAATGTATTCACATGTTAAGGTGAGCCCACGGACCAGTCACCAACACAACGCACACATTACAAGTTAATACATATTATCAAACTTCCATTTTCTTACCACATCATTTTCTCTATAAAAAATGGTACCACCATTAGTCCACACATTCCTGGCGCCATACTTCACCATGACTTCTCTACATGCAGAAAATCTGTGCGATGTTAAATCTTCCTTAATCACAATACTAGTGCCCTTCAACTTGCTCTTATTTCTGAAAACATCCTCCTTGACACGCCTTCCGCAAAATTTGACCAGGATAGGTCCACTCCCATCTCTTCCCACTGGTAGACGGTAACACGCCTCAATGTCGCCCCTGTTGAACCCAGCCATCCCCAGCCTTTGATGGCACAGTCCAACAACAGAATCAGGCAGCTCTTCGCCCTCAACCTCTGGAACTCCATATATTCTCACATTGTTGGCCCGTAACTGCTGCTCCACTCTGTCCAGCTGATAATGGGCACTCTCCAGCTTCTTCTCCAGGCGCGTAAGTCGTTCATCATACGCTTTAAATTTTTGCTCAAGGAGTGGGCCCACCTTCTCACTAATCACTGTCGTTAACTTGTCCACTAATTCGTTCATTAAGTCATGTGACGACAAAATGCGTTCCACCACCCTCTGAATCATATTTTCCTCTTCAGGGGTAGGTTTATTACTACGGGTATACTTATTACCACCCATGTTCACAAAAAACAGCAATTAAACCGTACGAATAACTTGTTTTCAACCTAAAAACGTGGGAGCTCAACCCTACACGTCTACTCGCGCCAACACATATCTCTCATATATAAATATGTATGGGTGTACAGTATAGAGCGGACTTTACTTCATAACATTATACTTAACACGTTATTTATACTAGTGTGCTCGCTGTCGCTCACAGCTTTAGGAACGTATGATCTTCGGTACAATACAACGGTTTGATTTTAATTTTAACGGGTTGTTGACGGGGATACGGCATACGGACACTATTACACAGAGTTATTCTGTTAAACTGAGAAGCTGTTATTTTTGAAACAGTTGAGTTTCCCACTAGTATGTAAAGCCAAATATTTAATAATACAAAATGTTGGGTGAAAAGATGAATTTCTGTAAAAACGTGTTATTACTTTCACTGTAGACAACGCAAAATAGGGTTATTTCACGTGAAATTAAAGTACTTATTTATTTAAATTTATATACATTACCTAAGAAAACAGTTAACACGTCATTTTCGTTTGTCTGATAATAGTTATCAAATTGATAAAAAAAATATAATGATACAACATTTTTTAATATCTATATAGGTACATTTAAATATAAAAAATTAAAAGAATATATATATATATATATATATATATATATATATATATATATATATATATAGGTGTTTCTAAATTGATGCGAAAAATAAGGGGTGTCTTTTTATTAAGTTTTTCTTGAAACCCCTACTCCTCCAAGTTTCAGCCCTTTGAAATTTTGGCAAAAAGAAAAGTTTTCATTAAATTTCTCCGTTATGGAATAATTTAAAAAAAAACGAAATTTTGCAGATGCATAAGGCTAACAAAATGGCAGTTTTAATGGATTTTATAACCCTATAATGTTATCACAAAATGGTGAAAAAACCTACCCTTACATTATTTTTTCACTACTTTTTATTGTATGTACCGTTTTCTATTAAAAAAAAGATTTAAAAAGAAGGATTCATTTAGAAACTTTTTTATATCTTGAGATTTTCTCATAAAATTGTTAGTTTCATCACAAAAAAATAAAATAATACTCAGATGGATGTCACATGAATTTACAGAGTGGTTGTTATATTTGCTGAAAAATCAAGTACCTTACCGTTCTTAGAATCACTCCCTCTCCCTCTGCCTGTTTAGTGTAGTAGTGTATAAAGCTGTTATTTGTGGAAGCTAGTGCTGCATTGCAATAAAAGTTCTAACGTCTAACGTCCCGAGACGTGATAAATAATGATATTTATTGATTCTTGCTGTGGCATTGACATTTACGTAAAGACCCCTCATAAGATAAATTTGTTAGAAATGACTAGTTTATAATTCCTAAAACATCTAAGTAAATACTAATATAAGACTCCTTTCTGATTTCTAAAAGTTTCACTTCAGAGTGGCAAAAGATTTACGACACGCTTATTATAATTTCTTAACCCTTTGTTTCATTTTCATATGGACAAAATTTGAGATTTATACACTACGTGAAATAACGGGGTAAAAATACAATGCATTTATACTAGTGTCGACTATCCAGTTTAAAATAACAGATAAATAACTGAAGCTGTTATTTTCAACGGTTATTATTAAATATCGTTAACGGCTTCAACTGTTAATAGAAAATAACCGTTTTTCCCATCACTATTAGTCGTGAGGAAGAACAAGCCTAAGCATACTCTCATAAAGTAGCATTGATCTGGTACCAGTTCTTCTCCTCTCGCACATTTTAACAACATCAAGTGACCGTTCCTCCCTTCTAGAATGAGAATTGCACAAATCATCACCGAAAATAAATTGAATGCATCTAGCAATTGTTCAACATATTGATTAGCCAGTGATAAATGAATGTGGCAGCCAATGTAGCCAGTCATTGGCTGGTGACGGGAGGATTCAAGAACTAATAATGCAGTAATTGTTCTGCAGATCTGGGAGGTCCCGGCACGCGACTCCACTTCCTGTCATATGCCGCTCTGCTGGAAACACCAGCACACTCAGAGGACGACAGCCAATTCCACACGTCACGTGCCACAACAATTGACTCCGTGAGACCGGACACATTATTTGAAAATGTTGTTAAAACTCGTTAATTAGGAATAGAATGTTTTGTCAATAAGGTTATATTTACGACGGCGGCGGAGGTGGTTCCGTAATCGCCCTTTTATAAAATATAAATCTAATTTGTCATGCATGGAAATATAATCGAATTGGATTTTTTTGTTTGATATAAATTATATGATTCATTTTTGATGGTTTTATATTGTATTATAAATTTGAAACGGTTAAAACGCTGTCTCAAATATTCAGCTGAATCTATCTTTTCAGTTTATTGTGTTGAGCAACACACACACACACACACACACATATATATATATATATATATATATATATATATATATATATATATATATATATATATATATATATATATATATATATATATATATAATAAAATCTAAAGTAAGCGGCCAAACAAATTGAAATTTGATATGCGCATATGTGACGTATTTTCGCATATTATGACCTGATTTTCAAGTATTTACCCCTTTTATTACAGAATATACAGGGTGTAGGTCTTTTTCTTTAATGGTAACATGGCCAGTACTTGTCAATGTCTGAAAGTACAATCCTTTCTGCTTCTAAGAATGTATCACAAGATGTGGGTTGCATAAGAAAATAAATAACGTAATTTTCTATAACCGTAGAGAGTTTAATTTTAATACGTAGTAAGGTATTTCCTAAGGCAAGATATCCACAAAATTTCATTAAAATAACTTTGTAATTTTCGGAGAAAAAATTTTTTTACGAGGAGGTTTGTCGGACATTTAATGAATTGTATCCCGGAAGACTTCCTATTAGTAGGAGAACTGTGCGCAAAACTATCCAGAGATTTTAAGATACGGGCATTGTTAAAACAAACCAAAATTAGGTAGACCACAATCTGCAACAACTGATGAGAAACAGCTAGATACACTATTGGCTATTGCCGAATCTTCCCATGTCTTCTGTAGGCAAGTTGCCCGAGATCTTGAAATCTCGCAGACGTTGGTTCGTAGGGTGTTGATAAAAGAAAAATACCATCCCTATAAAATTCAACTTGTGCAGGAATTATCTGATGATGATTTTGATAGAAGGTCAGAATTTTGTGGTGTCATGATGGATAGATGTGTAAATGATTGCCAGTTTATTTATAAAAATTTGTTTCCCCGATGAGGCAACGTTCTATTTAAATGGAACTGTCAATCGCCAAAACTGTAGGTATTGGTCCGATAATAATCCTCACTGGATGAGGGAAAGTCATACTCAACACCCTCAAAAGGTTCATGTTTGGTGTGGCATTACCGAGCGACATATTGTTGGGGCTTTCTTCATAGATGGAAATTTAAATGGCGACAAATATTTAGAACTTCTAGATAACTCCATATTACCATTTATTGCAAGATTGTATCCAGCAAACAATCAAAACATTCACGAAAGAATTTTGTTCCAACAAGACGGTGCACCACCACATGATGCAAGAAATATGCGTGAATTATTAAATGATATATTTCCTGGACGATACATTGGTAGAAGAGGTTCATTGGAGTGGCCGGCTAGATCGCCAGATCTAACTCCGTTAGATTTTTTCTTGCGGGGATTCCTCAAGACCAAGGTTTACAAAAGTAAGCTAAATGATCTTGATGATTTGAAAAATCGAATTTCCGAGGAAATACATGATATTAATACCAACAAGCAAAATAAAAAAAAAATTGATTGGATTCTTTTATGGACAAATTAGGCTATTGTGTTGCAGCAGAAGGCCAACATTTCGAACATTTGGTATAAAAATTATCTGATGCGATTGTTTCAAACTAACTAGAGATGATTTAGTTTTTTTTACACTTATGTATGTTTCGATGAAAATAAAAATTTGGAAACTTCGTTTTTTGTTGTTATACCCCAACAATTAATGTTTGTAGACAACAAAAAAAAATTAAAGTTAAAATATTAGGGAAAAATACCGATACTTATTGTCCATTTCGTATTCGTGTCTTACTTTATATTTAATTTTTTTTCTGTAATTTTAGTGAATTTTTATTAAAAAAATTCACTAATAGAGAGGTATCGATGGTGAGACTTTGCAAAAATTCTTTCAAATGAGCGCGAATTAGGACCCCTAGAACCCATATCCGGGGTCAGTTTGAATTTTTATATGTTTATATATATATATATATATATATATATATATATATATATATATATATATATATATATATATATATATATATATATATATATATATATGTATCCGTCTGATAACTCAAAAAATAATTAACCGAGTTCGATGAAACTCGGCAAGTGCCTTTCTTTTATTAATGGCTTGAATGAGTTCGTTGGCCAGGAAAATCGGACGGGGTTTTCCGGGAAAATTTTGAGTTTTCTTTCAAAAAAATTTTTTTCCGGAAAATTTCGATAAAATTTGGTCTACATATTGCTTTGGGAAAGACCTAACTATGTGCCAAAATTCAGCTTTCTAGTGTTACAGAAAATTGAGCTATTCAAATTTGAAACATTTATGTTTAAATCATAAGTATGTGGTTGCTGTTGGTTAGTCAATGCTTCTCTTATTGTCATTGACACATGAAATTCATTTTTAAGTTTCAGAGAAATGTCAATAATACTGACTTCACTGATTGTTAATCATTGGAAGCATTTACGATTATATATAACCCTATTGTAATTTATTATCATTTATCACCTCTGTAGTATAATATTTTTTTTCCTTACAACTCGCAGCGTTTTTAGTCAATTGTTGTTATTAATAGTCAATAGTTTCTTCCCGAATATACACGGCTTCCATTGACTTCTGCTTCTGCCGCTGTTACAGTCTTTTTAGAGGTAAAGTTGTAACCACTCATATAGCCAGTGTTTTTTAACCACGTGGCTGGGGGACTGACCGAATTCATTCCCAGCTGCTGTTGATTTACTCATATTCTCTTAATATGTTTGAAGATGTGGTGTCTACTTCATTCCAAATCACTATTAACCGACTATCTATGAAATAAAATGAGTAAATTAAATCGATTGTCATAAAATATGTAGTGTATTAAGACTAAGGGAAAAAGAAATAAAACATATATAACTGTGCACATTTTGATTATATTTTAGGGTGCTTGAGAGAGGTATTGTCACAGCATAATATCTTATTAAAGTTCATTTGTAAATAGGTTTAATTTTTATATGTTTATATATATATATATATATATATATATATATATATATATATATATATATATATATATATATATATATATATATATATATATATATATATATATATATATAAACATATAAAAAAATATATATAACAATCAGTGAATTCAGTATTATTGACATTTCTCTGAAACTTAAAAATGAATTTCATGAGTCAATGACAATAAGAGAAGCATTGACTAACCAACAGCAACCACATACTTGAACTATGATTTAAACATAAATGTTTCAAATTGGAATATCTCAATTTTCTGTAACCCTAGAAAGCTGAATTTTGGCACATAGTTAGGTCTTTCCCAAAGTAATATATAGACCAAATTTTATCAAAATTTTCGGAAAAATTTTTTTTTTGAAAGAAAACTCAAAATTTTCCCGGAAAACCCAGTCCGATTTTCCTGGCCAACGAACTTATCCAAGCCATTAATAAAAGAAAGGCACTTGCCGAGTTTCATCGAAATCGGTTAATTATTTTTTGAGTTATCAGACGGATACATATATATATATATATATATATATATATATATATATATATATATATATATATATATATATATATATATATATATATATATATATAAATTAAAACTGACCCCGGATATGGGTTCTAGGGGTCCTAATTCGCGCTCATTTGAAAGAATTTTTGCAAAGTCTCACCATCGATACCTCTCTATTAGTGAATTTTTTAAATAAAAATTCACTAAAATTACAGAAAAAAAATTAAATATAAAGTAAGACACGAATACGAAATGGACAATAAGTATCCGTATTTTTCCCGAATATTTTAACTTTAATTTTTTTTTGTCTACAAACATTAATTGTTGGGGTATAACAACAAAAAACGAAGTTTCCAAATTTTTATTTTCATCGAAACATACATAAGTGTAAAAAAAAACTAAATCATCTCTAGTTAGTTTGAAACAATCGCATCAGATAATTGTTATACCAAATTTTCGAAATGTTGGCCTTCTGCTGCAACACAATAGCCTAATCTGTCCATAAAAGAATCCAATCAATTTTTTTTTTTAATTTTGCTTGTTGGTATTAATATCATGTATTTCCTCGGAAATTCGATTTTTCAAATCATCAAGATCATTTAGCTTACTTTTGTAAACCTTGGTTTTGAAGTATCCCCACAAGAAAAAATCTAACGGAGTTAGATCTGGCGATCTAGCCGGCCACTCCAATGAACCTCTTCTACCAATGTATCGTCCAGGAAATATATCATTTAATAATTCACGCATATTTCTTGCATCATGTGGTGGTGCACCGTCTTGTTGGAACAAAATTCTTTCGTAAATGTTTTGATTGTTTGCTGGATACAATCTTGCAATAAATGGTAATATGGAGTTATCTAGAAGTTCTAAATATTTGTCGCCATTTAAATTTCCATCTATGAAGAAAGCCCCAACAATATGTCGCTCGGTAATGCCACACCAAACATGAACCTTTTGAGGGTGTTGAGTATGACTTTCCCTCATCCAGTGAGGATTATTATCGGACCAATACCTACAGTTTTGGCGATTGACAGTTCCATTTAAATAGAACGTTGCCTCATCAGAGAAACAAATTTTTATAAATAAACTGGCAATCATTTACACATATATCCATCATGACACCACAAAATTCTGACCTATCAAAATCATCATCAGATAATTCCTGCACAAGTTGAATTTTATAGGGATGGTATTTTTCTTTTATCAACACCCTACGAACCGACGTTTGCAAGATTTCAAGATCTCGGGCAACTTGCCTACAGAAGACATGGGAAGATTCGGCAATAGCCAATAGTGTATCTAGCTGTTTCTCATCAGTTGTTGCAGATTGTGGTCTACCTAATTTTGGTTTGTTTTAACAATGCCCGTATCTTCAAATCTCTGAATAGTTTTGCGGACAGTTCTCCTACTAATAGGAAGTCTTCCGGGATACAATTCATTAAATGTCCGACAAACCTCCTCGTGAGGTCTTTGTCTATAACATATCCTTGTATAATTAAAATTTGTATTCTCTGCTTTTCACTTAATTGATCCGTATCTTATAGGACAAATTGAAAAATTACTTCAAAAACACTCAAATATTACTTGACCAATAAAGGCGGAAGCACACGCTGTCAGCTTGACTGTGACAGTAACTTAGAATTGTTATTATCTTATTAAGGTGAAAAATTTTATAATTTATAAACCATCCTCAGTAAGACAAAAAACGGGACATTGTACAAGCAGATAAGCATGGAATTTATTAAGTTCGTATTCGTGTGTTACTTTACTCAAATATTACTTCACCAATAAAGGCGGAAGCACTCGTTGTCAACTTGACTCCGACAGTAAATTAAAATTTTTGTCATCTTATTAAGGTAAAAAATATTATTTATAAACCATCCTTAGTAAGACAAAAACGGAACATTGTACAAGCTGATAAGCTTGTAATTTATTAAGACCAGTCGACCAGTTAGTATTCGTGTGTTATTTTACATTTCATTATTTTCTGGTATAAAAGACAAAAAACGGGACAATGGTCAAAAAGTGAAAGCTGATAAGGTTGGAATTTATTAAGACGAGTCGAGCAGTTCGTATTCGTGTCTTACTGCACATTTTATTTTTTTTCTTTAATTTTTTCTTATGCAACCCCCATCTTGTGATACATTGTTAGAAGCAGAAAATATTGTACTTTCAGAAATTAACAATTACTGGCCCTGTTACCATTTACAAAAATGACCTACACCCTGTATATTCTATATACGTCCAATATGCGCATATCAAATTTCAATTTTTTTGGCCGCTTACGTTAGATTATACAAGTCCCGGTCCATACATTTGGCGCGCACTATATATATATATATATATATATATATATATATATATATATATATATATATATATATATATATATACTATATATACAGGGTGTTTCATTAATGGTGAAAAGGTAACATCTTAGAAATGGATAGTTCAATGGATCTGCGAAAAAAATCCTATTGAGGAAAGTCGCTAAGAAAAAATGCTGGCAATAAGTTTTAAGTTCATAACTCTGGAACCATGGGGCCTTATCGCTCTGGTCATTTCGTCATCTAAAAGAAAGCATTTTTATGGTAAATATCCCTATAAGAGCTATGTAAAGAGTCATGCAGTCTTAATCTCTGTAAAATTATAGACTTTACTGCTTTAACATTTTTTGCTGCAAGTCGTGAAATTAGGGCAGGAGAGGAGTCTAGTGATGAAAGTGGACATAATTTTGGTTTGGTTTAACGGAATTGTATGAAAACTGTCTTGTTTAAGAAAGGAAGGCCTGCTGGTTAAAATAATGATAGGTAAGTCACAATGATTTTTGCTGCCCTAGCTATTTCAAAAATTTATGTTCTTGTATTTTTTCCATTTTAAATAGACTGGCATAGTTATTATATGATAGTCGGAAAGAAGAATAAATTTTTAAGGAACATGTGAAAGATTCAATTCGATCTCTCCATTAGTTTCGGAGTTATCGCCAAAAGAATAATTAATGTTAATTGATGACAAACACCAGTGAAGACGTACAACAACGAGAAGTTATAAAAGACGAGGAAGGTAAAGGGGCAGTTCAGCTACTAAAAAGGGGAAAATTTGCGCGATATGACCAGATCACAACCGAAATGTTTAAAAACTTGGGAGAATCTGGAAACAGGGATATATGTACCTTTGTTTAAAAAGGGGGACAACAGTGATTGCAGCAACTATCGATCAATAACAATCTTAAGTACAGTGCTGAAAATGTATGAGAGAACAATAAAACAACGATTAAGAACTAACTTAGAGCAGCATTTTGAGGAATTGCAAAGTGGATTTAGGAAAGCCAGAAGTGCGCAAGACCACATCTTTACAATCAAGGTGATTGGTGAAACAATGTGCAAACAAAACAAGAACGAATTTGTTGCTTTTGTGGACATACAAAAGGCGTTTGATAGCACTTCAAGAAGCAATGTCTAGCATAGCTTGTAGAATAGGAAGGTAAAAAGAAAACTGATAAACAACATCAAGAAAAGAAGAAATATAATTAAGACATCCATCGAAGAATCAGAAGAGTTTGAAACAGAAAAAATCGTGTGGCAAGGAGAAGTGCTAAGCCCGTTGCTAGTGGTGATGGATGATGTAACGAAAGAGGTGAAGCCAATAATAAAACGAATGCAAGTGGGGTACAGAAACTTACAAGCAGTAAATGTAACATAAAATGCGTTTGCCGACGACCTGGTAATATATGGGAGATCTGAGGAAGATTGAGGTGTGGAGGGGGGCACTGGCAAAAAGAAACTTGCATATTAACATAAGCAAAACAAAAGTTATGTTACTGGGAAAAGAGGACAAACAAGCAACGATAGTAGTCAACGGACAACAAGGGGTGCACCAGAATGGATAAGATGAGGAATGACAAGGTGAGAGAGGAATTGAACACACAAACAGTGAACAAAATAGTGTAAAAACAACAAATCAAGTAGTTTGAGCATTTGGTGAGGATGAACAGTGAAATAATAGTGAAAAAAGTGTGGCAATCGAGGGTAATAATGTTTAGGCACCCAGAAAGACCAAAGAATACTTGGGATAGAGCAGTGGCTGACTTACTCCAAGAAAGGAATACGACCTGGGAAGCGGCAAGGACGACAGCGAGGACCATGTTTGTACATAATTAAGTAGTTGGAATTGTAATTCAACCTGATATATATATATATATATATATATATATATATATATATATATATATATATATATATATTGTATATTATATATATATATATATATATATATATATATATATATATATATATATATATATATATATATATATATATATAATTTCAACAACACACCACGAGGGCTTACAGCCTAAATACTATCGTACCATGGGTGTTGACAATGAGGAAAGAGGCAACTTGTTAATTCTGGACTTGAAGGTTTGGAGGTTCGGAGGAGAAGGAAAAGCATGTGCCGGCAAGGAATTCCACAACTTGGAAGTCCTCGAGACAAAAGAGCGGGCATAACAAGATGTTCTATGTCTGGTGACCTGGACAGTAAAAGGGTGCATTCGCTCTGTTCCCCTGGTAGATCTGTTGGGGGCAGCAGGTGGGGAAACTATAGAGGAAAGCTCCTC